>CP136061.1:207864018-209064018 GCA_032622095.1 Siphonodentalium dalli
GTAAGTAATGGCGGAAAGTAAGTCCCAGATGTTCATGGCTATCAACCTCAACAATTGTCGCGGCTCCTATGGTCAGAGGTGGATGATATACTGGTGTTTCTTTCCTGGATATTAAGAGAGCTTCATTTAGATTATAATACAGCATTATGACCATAAGATGTCACTCTTTCCACTCTTGTCACTCTATATATATAGCATCAGTTATTAATTTGGCATGTCAAATCGATTATAATTGACGAAAAATCCCACCATGCGCTGGATCTGGGCGTAAAGTCTGATAGATATCATTTAGAGCTCTACAGGATAGCTAAGTTGTACCTATATATAGGCCTATATGGACATATACAAGATAGCTAAGTTGTAGCTGCAACATATATCCGACCTATCCGATTCGATTTATTCATTACACGGATGATTATCACTTAAATGATTAACTGTTGTCTCACCAACAAAATCTTCGATAAAAAATGGAAAACGCTAGGCCGCCAACGAACAACCCACGTGGTGTTATTTGAAAATAATACTCACTGGTGTTAAAATCGGCGATTTCGGGGGATTTTTCTATTTATATGGCGGTCATTTTGGCCGCCATCTTGGAATTTGGTGAATATTCCTCAACTCAGGTATTTATAAGAGGAATCATAGCCCGGGTATCTGCTACACATACATGTATATGTGCATGGGTGGAGTTATAACAATTTAACACTCATTGATTCGAAACAGACCTTGCATTGGTCGGCTAGGTACCCTAAGGCGGTGACGCGTTATGCTGTAGGTCCCTAGATTTGCGTATGTCTCCGTAGGTCACTCAATTCGCGTAGGTCCCCGCAGTAATGCAATATATAGTAGGTCTACATGATTTATTGACTGATAAAATGGATTGATACCACTAAATGATCATGTTAGATGTTACTTTGCATATATTTTTTATAATTAATTTCCGAAATCTGATGGGTTTGTTTGCTTAGTGATACTAATATACTTAGAGGATCATGAAGCCTAACTAAAATTACGTGATTTCTGATCCGGAAAGTAAGAGGATTATCTTACTGGCTTCGTGGACAGATATTAATTGGAGGATAACTGATTGTATTTTTGCATTGATTTATGTGACTTTTGGAATAGAAAATAAGAGGATTATCAGATTTCTCGATTCATCAGTATAGGTGAGTGGGCATGGGGTGCGTTAGATGTAAGGCCATTATCACCGAATATCTCGTCCAAAATTAAATTCCGTTGTGCTGTTGTTGTTCCAATACAATCCCGAATGTCATATATAGCCTCAATACAAATTAATCGAGAATACTAATTAAGTATACTCATAAATAATTCACAATAATAAAATGGGACAACGAATTAATATACTCAATATCTCATTTAAATATACACCACTACCGATCCGATGGAAACTTTAAATAATTAATTTATTATTGTGAATTATTTATGAGTATACTTAATTAGTATTCTCGATTAATTTTTATTGAGGCTATATATGACATTTTATTAAAATGTTTACACAGCCCAAGTCAAGTATTACAAATTATGGTAGTAATATAGCAATACAGTACGCTATAATTTGTTAATTAGAATTAGAATTAATGAAAATAATCACAAAACCAAATAAATTATTTCCTAATTTCTTCTGCATAAAACCCGACATTACTATTTGACCAATCAGAACGCAGAGATGACCGTTAGAAAAATATACGTCCAATCAAAACACGATGACTTAATTAGCCAGATAATTATTATTCAACTAATGCTTCAGAATCATTTTTTATTCAGAAACAAAATGCGATGGATAAACACTTTTCCGTTCAAATTGTATATGGAGAAAGTTTTAATCTACTGTGTTTATGCCACGATTTTTACAATGCTATATATGGATAAACACTTTTCCGTTCAAATTGTATGAAGAATGTTTAATCCACTCTGCGAAGTTTAGTCACCAGTAGGCGCCTTTAATCAACAGGTGTTGGTTAAATGTAAAATTTAAACAGATGGCTTTATTTATATAGTAAGATAGGCGATCGTGGTAGTTACATTTGTATACAAATAAAATGGCAAGTATAACATTGAAATTTAATAAAATCATCGTAAACATTTGCCGTCCTAAAATGTATGTCTATAGAGATGGTAAGATGTACACTAAGGGTGGATACACACATGCATGTAATGTCTGTATGTAAAATACATGCATTTTACATGGCCACACCAATAATTGACAAAATTAATCACCTGCGCGCGAGGAGGTCAATTTCACCAGTGAGTAGTTATAAGCCATTATCAAACAAACTGCCATCAAGAAATTTCAGGCCAGTCATAAACATGTCTTCTTTCATGGATGCCGAAATGAGTAATTCTTGTCTGATATATGTTGCTGTTTTTCCCCGAGTTATAATTAATTTCGAAAAGTGGATTAGAGCCGGTCGATTTTATACTTGATTTGTTTCTGTCATTTCTTGGAAACAGGGTCATCCAAAACAAAAATAAAATATGCAGAATTCTTTTATAGGATGATTACCGGCTTGTTGAGATTTCTCTGATAATTTAAGAGCGAGCTCATGTGATAACATTAATTCAATTGGGATTGCAAATATTCATTATAGCGCCAAAAAATAATGCAGGTACAGCGTTGAAATTAAAAAGAGTGACACCCCCCCCCCCCCATTGATATCTATGTTTCTCAAGCCAAAGGTTGAGCAAGCTCCTAACTGTCACAAGCTTGAATTATAACATTTTCGACCATAATCCATGATTGGGGGAGGGGCTGGTTCTCGAAAGCTTCCAATAACTAAGGGAGTTAATTGAATGTATCAGCCGCGATATCTGGGCAAGAATTACAATATAATGTTTTACTTAAATATTCCATAGTTGTAAATTTTGCGTATACTTGTATAACTGTATAACACAAGAGAAGAAATGTGACGTAGTTGGGAACTCGTAGCTAGGCAACCCTTTCGCAGAATGAAGACAAACAGCAACACCATGCATTCAAATTTAAAGCTGTATAATATGTTCATAATTATATGAATAGCATAAATTGCTGCATATTAGATTAATCACTCGTATAAAACAGACACGACAGACATTACTACGATATTTATAAAGCAGGGTGTCAGGACTTAAGGTGCTGCATGCACACCCCCGTCGAGGAAATATGCAATGGTGAATTCGGTAGCTTCTGGGATAATATAGCTCCCCGTGCATGTTGGGGTTCATAGCCCCCTGCGTTGGGGAAGAGGCCATCACTGGTATTAACATCAATAGAAGACTGACAATGATTTAAACAGAACGTCGACCATTTGAGTTATCGCGCGAATAATTATTTTAAGCGGCCTGACGACTTCGTCCCAGTCAACGGCTCTTCAGCGGTTCAGAGTTTAACTCACTGTGGTCAAACACGGTCGCAATGATTGGGTTGTCAGCGGACACATATTACAGGGTGTGTATGATCCATGTAAAACGCCAAATACACGATATTTACAGAGATTACATGCATGTGTGTATCCACCCTAACCTGGCCAATGCCGCTTTGAATTGGTAATCTCCTTGGTCGTCGAACGAACACTTACGACAGAAGAATGTCAAACTGAAATCTGACGACCAAACGTTGAACAACTGTTTGGTCATGCCAGTTACACAAGCTGAGTGTATCCAGGATTTACATCCCGTACACTCGATGCAGTCTTTAAAGCATCTCAAACTACACACTCCGCATGGGTATCGTGGATCGGTAAGTCGCATATTGAATAATATTAATGAACTGGATGGTAAATCTTATTATTTTTTTCATCTAAGCTAAACAAAATATATAATTAGATATTTAATTTAAAAAAAAACAACGCAATATCATATAATATGTTCACTTATTGATAATATATTAGGCATTACTTATTCTATAAAGCATGCACACTTCCATTACTACGGGGACCTAAATCAATGCAAAAATATATCCAGTAATCCTCTAATTAATATCTTATCCTCTTACTTTCCGGATCAGAAATCACGTAATTTTAGTTAGGCTTCATCCTCTAAGTATCACTAAGCAAACAAACCCATCAGATTTCGGAAATTAATTTTTAAAAATATATGCAAAGTAACATCTAACATGATCATTTAGTGGTCTCAATCCATTTTATCAGCCAATAAATCATGTAGACCTACTATATATTGCATTACTGCGGGGAACTACGCGAATTCTCTGGCAGCAAGTGGAGCGAACAAGTCAGATTTTATTTGACTCCATTAGTTCCTTGCGGTGTCAGAGCGTCGGTACGAGTGATTTGAGCGGTCTGTAACCTTAATTGGAAGCAACCGCCCTCGTGCTGATGCCGGCGAGTGAGACGGTTTTGGATTAGGCTTAGTGCGACGGACAATGGAGTTAATCCCTGACGCCGCGTTAGCAGCGATAGAGAGATCTCAAATTGCGGATATTGTTAGCTGGAATCTCCAGTCTAACAGAGGCTATTTGACTCTCTGCGTTGAATTCAGGACGGGAGATGCTGGAAACCAGAAATCTTCCACCTGGAGCAAGACCAAGACCAGCCGTAACATGAAAGTGGAGCCTCCTAAGAGAAAGACACCAGCTCGAAGGAGAAGGGACGCAGCCAGACGGGTGAAATGGAAGAAGAAGATGGGGGCGACCGTTGATCGACCGGTCACCCCTCCCCGTGTGGTTCAGCCATCCAGTGTCACAGCCGGTAGGCCGGAGTTGTCTGAGTGACGCCCAGACGACCCGGCCTGCATGGAGACAGGTGACATCAGATCAGCTAGCAGGGACTCCGTAGATCTGCCGGAGGTCCCTGCTGTTGGCACAGAGACGAGCGGAGACAGGGACGCGGATTCCACCCCCGATGTTCCTGCCGCCAGTTTCAACGTGGAGATGGATAGCTATACACCTCGGACACCGGATTACCAAAACATCCCGGTGTCCTCCAGCTCTACCACCACCAGCAACTCCAACAACAACAACAGTAGTGGCAGGCCTGGCAATTTCGAACGGCTTTGCGGCATGGACCTTGACTTTAACGATCCAATCATCATCGAATCTTTGAGATTGATTAAAGAAGCAGAAGACAGACAACTCGCCGACCTCGCCGCCACCAACACAACCTCTCCAACATCAGCAACATCGACAGAAACATCTGATCATAGAACAAAAAAGAAAGCCAAGAAAACCAAAAAAAAAAAATAGATCATTTTCATTTTCACCTCACCAACCTCATGTTATGTATTACCATTACATGTATTTTCATTAAATTTTAAGTGGGTTGTAGGAGAGGGGTTCCGCCCCTTTCAAATCTTCCCGGGAAAGTTTCCCAAACCCCCCATAGAAAAAAAAAACTACGCGAATTGAGTGACCTACGGAGACATACGCAAATCTAGGGACCTACTGCATAACGCAGTACCCACGGCCCTTAATGGAAATAAGTTAGCTTTGGCTTGCTTTCCTGTGCGCTCCTTATAATGGCAATCGATGGCATGACTAAAAGGTCTTGTCAGACCGATCATATTCACTACGGTGACATCGGCTACTTATTCCCAGTTCCTTATTCCTTATTCGGAAACATTATATATTGACCAAATAAACGGTGCGGTAGGGTGGCCCACCCCAAAAGTAGATATAAAAACCAAAAACCGCACCCCTCTAGTCCATACGGTTGCCACAGTAGGTGGCCAAAGTGCAACCATAGCCGTTTTGGTATTTATGAACTGATTTTGAACAAATAAAATGTGCGGTAGGGTGGCCCACCCCAAAATTAGATATAAAAACCAAAAACCGCACCCCTCTATCACATACGGTTGCCACAGTAGGTGGCCAAATTGGCAACCATATCCGTTTTGGTATTTATGAACTGATTTTGACCAAATAAAATGTGCGGTAGGGTGGCCCACCCCAAAATTAGATATAAAAACCAAAAACCGCACCACTCTAGCCCATACGGTTGCCACAGTAGGTGGCCAAAGTGGCAACCATAGCCGTTTTGGTATTTATGAACTGATTTTGACCAAATAAAATGTGCGGTAGGGTGGCCCACCCCAAAATTAGATATAAAAACCAAAAACCGCATCCCTCTAGCCCATACGGTTGCCACAGTAGGTGGCCAAAGTGGCAACCATAGCCGTTTTGGTATTTATGAACTGATTTTGACCAAATAAAATATGCGGTAGGGTGGCCCACCCCAAAATTAGATATAAAAACCAAAAACCGCACCCCTCTAGCCCATACGGTTGCCACAGTAGGTGGCCAAAGTGGCAACCATAGCCGTTTTGGTATTTATGAACCGATTTTGACCAAATAAAATGTACGGTAGGGTGGCCCACCCCAAAATTAGATATAAAAACCAAAAACCGCACCCCTCTAGCCCATACGGTTGCCACAGTAGGTGGCCAAAGTGGCACCCATAGCCGTTTTGGTATTTATGAACTGATTTTGACCAAATAAAATGTGCGGTAGGGTGGCCCACCCCAAAATTAGATTAAAAACAAAAAACCGCACCCCTCTAGCCCATATGGTTGCCACAGTAGGTGGCCAAAGTGGCAACCATAGCCGTTTTGGTATTTATGAACTGATTTTGACCAAATAAAATGTGCGGTAGGGTGGCCCACCCCAAAATTAGATATAAAAACCAAAAACCGCACCCCTCTAGCCCATACGGTTGCCACAGTAGGTGCCCAAAGTGGCAACAATAGCCGTTTTGGTATTTATGAACTGATTTTGACCAAATAAAATGTGCGGTAGGGTGGCCCACCCCAAAATTAGATATAAAAACCAAAAACCACACCCCTCTAGCCCATACGGTTGCCACAGTAGGTGGCCAAAGTGGCAACCATAGCCGTTTTGGTATTTATGAACTGATTTTGACCAAATAAAATGTGCGGTAGGGTGGTCCACCCCAAAATTAGATATAAAAACAAAAAACCGCACCCCTCTAGCCCATACAGTTGCCACAGTAGGTGGCCAAAGTGGCAAGCATAGCCGTTTTGGTATTTATGAACTGATTTCGACCAAATAAAATGTGCGGTAGGGTGGCCCACCCCAAAATTAGATATAAAAACCAAAAACCGCACCCCTCTAGCCCATACGGTTGCCACAGTAGGTGGCCAAAGTGGCAACCATAGTCGTTTTGGTATTTATGAACCGATTTTGACCAAATAAAATGTACGGTAGGGTGGCCCACCCCAAAATTAGATATAAAAACCAACAACCGCACCCCTCTAGCCCATACGGTTGCCACAGTAGGTGGCCAAAGTGGCAACCATAGCCGTTTTGGTATTTATGAACTGATTTTGACCAAATAAAATGTGCGGTAGGGTGGCCCACCCCAAAATTAGATATAAAAACCAAAAACCGCACCCCTCTAGCCCATACGGTTGCCACAGTAGGTGGCCAAAGTGGCAACCATAGCCGTTTTGGTATTTATGAACTGATTTTGACCAAATAAAATGTGCGGTAGGGTGGCCCACCCCAAAATTAGATATAAAAACCAAAAACCGCACCCCTCTAGCCCATACGGTTGCCACAGTAGGTGGCCAAACTGGCAACCATAGCCGTTTTGGTATTTATGAACCGATTTTGACCAAATAAAATGTGCGGTAGGGTGGCCCACCCCAAAATTAGATATAAAAACCAACAACCGCACCCCTCTAGCCCATACGGTTGCCACAGTAGGTGGCCAAAGTGGCAACCATAGCCGTTTTGGTATTTATGAACTGATTTTGACCAAATAAAATGTGCGGTAGGGTGGCCCACCCCAAAATTAGATATAAAAACAAAAAACCGCACCCCTCTAGCCCATACGGTTGCCACAGTAGGTGGCCAAAGTGGCAACCATAGCCGTTTTGGTATTTATGAACTGATTTTGACCAAATAAAATGTGCGGTAGGGTGGCCAAGCCCAAAATTAGATATAAAAACCAAAAACCGCACCCTCTAGCCCATACGGTTGCCACAGTAGGTGGCCAAAGTGGCAACCATAGCCGTTTTGGTATTTATGAACTGATTTTGACCAAATAAAATGTGCGGTAGGGTGGCCCAGCCCAAAATTAGATATAAAAACCAAAAACCGCACCCTCTAGCCCATACGGTTGCCACAGTAGGTGGCCAAACTGGCAACCATAGCCGTTTTGGTATTTATAAACCGATTTTGACCAAATAAAAGATGGTCAAAATCGGTTCATAAATACCAAAACGGCTATTGTTGCCACTTTGGCCACCTACTGTGGCAACCGTATGGGCTAGAGGGGTGCGGTTTTTGGTATTTGTATATAATTTTGGGGTGGGCCACCCTACCGCACATTTTATTTGGTCAAAATCGGTTCATAAATACCAAAACGGCTATGGTTGCCACTTTGGCCACCTACTGTGGCAACCGTATGGGCTAGAGGGGTGCGGTTTTGGGTTTTTATATCTAATTTTGGGGTGGGCCACCCTACCGCACATTTTATTTGGTCAAAATCAGTTCATAAATACCAAAACGGCTATGGTTGCCTGTTTGGCCACCTACTGTGGCAACCGTATGGGCTAGAGGGGTGCGGTTTTTGGTTTTTATATCTAATTTTGGGGTGGGCCACCCTACCGTACATTTTATTTGGTCAAAATCGGTTCATAAATACCAAAACGGCTATGGTTGCCAGTTTGGCCACCTACTGTGGCAACCGTATGGGCTAGAGGGGTGCGGTTTTTGGTTTTTATATCTAATTTTGGGGTGGGCCACCCTACCGCACATTTTATTTGGTCAAAATCAGTTCATAAATACCAAAACGGCTATGGTTGCCACTTTGGCCACCTACTGTGGCAACCGTATGGGCTAGAGGGGTGCGGTTTTTATATCTAATTTTGGGGTGGGCCACCCTACCGCACATTTTATTTGGTCAAAATCAGTTCATAAATACCAAAACGGCTATGGTTGCCACTTTGGCCACCTACTGTGGCAACCGTATGGGATAGAGGGGTGCGGTTTTTTGTTTTTATATCTAATTTTGGGGTGGGCCACCCTACCGCACCGTTTATTTGGTCCCTATATAATGTTTCCGAATAAGGAATAAGGAACTGGGAATAAGTAGCCGATGTCACCGTAGTTCATATTCAATGTATATGTCTCTTCTACTTCTCTATACCTCTATCCTTCATTAATTGTCTTGTGTATATCCTGTCATCTTACTAGTATCTCTTAAGCAATTTGACAGTCCTGTTCAAGTTGAGGGAGGTGGTGGGATAGCACGGGTTGATTTTCATGTTTCTATATAAGGTATGAGTATTTATTTATAGTAGCTATATTACTATGCTGGTGTAATTCACTATCTTGTCCCTCTGTAGAACTGACAAGCTGCCTTCCTGTCATATTTATGTATCTATATACCGGTATACTATATGTTTATATCTATACCGGGTATACTATATATGAATGTAACACTATATGTATTGCTCTTTTGTATATGTACATATATATACCCACTTGTCTACTTGTTATGCATCTATTAGTCATTAAAAATAAATTTTTTAACCCGATTATACCGGCATTTGGATAAACGTGATATCGGACAAAAAAATCATATATCCAGCAAGGAATGTATATATATATGATCCCATTGTGAGCGTAAATGATTCTTCTATAAGATAAATGTATAAAATCACGTAAAGATGCCCATGTTTTCCCACAGAGACATCTTGGATTTTGGTGTCTGATTTTTTTGTTAATTTGTAAGGGTTGTATATTATAGCATAACGATTCTCGAGAGCGGAAAACAAGACCGCATGTGATACTATATATATTTAACTAAAAGAGTAGGATGTCTGTCTGTCCGTCCGTCTGTTCGGATTTTTCTCCCAGTGCTGACCGCTAGCGAGACCGATTTCAACCAAATTGTGTGTGATGACTCGGGGTACCCTGGCGGAGGTTATAACGTCGGTAGTTTTTCAAAATTTGATCTAAAAAAATTAATTAAATAATTAAAAAAAATTAAAGATAAATTAAAATAACTCACTATGGGCCTATTTCAGAATAAACTAAATGTGAATATTTAGGTTCTATATGAACCTATATAGTTGCAGACCAGATGTAGGCTCTTTATATATCTGTTTTCACTGCGGCCCGCGCCATAATAACAGAATAACGGTTATATATAAGTCCACTATATGGGTTTGGCTTATTTCAGAATAAAATATGAACATATTTGAATATTTAGGTTCAAATGTGCGTGAAGCAGGGGTAGCAGCAACCCCCCCCCCCCCGACGCTGAATAATATGGGAGCCTGTCTCAGCTGGTTTACTATAATAGCGACCAAAGAGACCTGGTGCGTATCAAACAAACTGACAGCCATGATGGACGCCATCTTATCTGGAGTCACTGTATAACAACCGAAAAAAATTAGAGGAGACATTAAAGGTAATCAATCCGATCAGACGGTCCCCATATCATCAAGATACAACAATTTGGAAGCGTTAATTCGCATTATGCAAAGAAAATTAGTGCGGTGAAGTTGCGTCCTGTGGGTGCAGAGGTCGACCAATATCTCCTGGAGTAAATAGACGGATGATTTTCATGTATCTGCAAGGTATTAACCCTTTACCCAACAAACCGGCCAAAACCGGCCAAATAAAGCTTCAACATCCTAAAATATCTTCGGTCTGTCTCAATAGAACCATACAAATATGGATATCATTGGAACCGGCTCCTTGACCACATTGTGATAGTTACAGTTATGCCCTGTGCCAATGCATTCTCTTATATATGCGAGTCGACCATAGGTAGCCTCGCATATATAAGAGAATGCATTGGCCTAAGAAAAATCTTTTTTTAACACTTTTTACCATTTTGTCTTACATTCTTTAACAATTTTATAATTTGTAATGTGTTAAGCCAATGCATTCTCTTATATATGCGAGGCGACCTATGGTCGACTCGCATATATAAGAGAATGCATTGGCACAGGGCCCTTCTGTTGGGTAAAGGGTTGATCATTGTGGTATCATGACACATAATCCACAAGTATGTAAACCCAATAGCATAGGCTGTGCCTGAGTTTTGGGCCCATGCAATTCATTCGAAAGTACTCCAATGAATAATTAAAACAAACGCGTAATTGTACGGTACGGGTTTGCCTATATATAAAACTTGCTTTAAATGTCTTATTTATGAAATAATATAAGGGCCACTTCCTATAATGGCGCTTTCGCGGCTGCCGAAAGCGCCAAAAAGTGCGCAAGTAGTCGCACATTTCGGCGCATTCGGCGCGCGCTGCATGAAACATGCGCAAATGGCGCACTTTTTGTCGCTTTCGGCGTGCGCCGAAATGTGCGATATCATCGAAAGCGCCATTATGAAGTGGCCGTAATAATATTACATACTTATTAGTGACACAAACTAGACAAAACTTCACATATGAGACTAGTCTAAAATAACTACAGATGACTATCAACTATATTTGTTATATTTCCTCTTAATGCTGCTTAATGTGTGTTTTATAGCTATTTTCATTTGTAGAATTGACCTAAAATGATTAATTATTGGTGGTGCACCGTGTATCTCGTTCATTGCAAGATATTTGACTTGTCGACTCAGCTGACATGAGACATTCACCCCACACGTTTTTACGAATTGTTCAATTCTCGTTCATTGCAATTTATATTAAAGGTACTCAACCCGATAAAACTCCTCTCAATTACTATTTCAATGGCTTCGGGGGTCAAAAATATTTGATTCGAGTCGAGGAAGTCACCCATCAAAGCTCAGATTTGTTAGATATCGATTTTAGAAATCTATTATTTTTCATTATCGGGAATACTATCTGGCCCAGAACTCAGTCAAAATTTCGTTAAAATTACCACTTGATTTTAGAGTCATTCATCCTTGTCTGTTTGAATAGATTTGGAGTACACATCCAGAGCAGATTACGGCAGTTATTAGTACTCATCTCGAGAACATAACAAATTTTAAAAATCAATATCTAATAACTCTGAGCTTTGTTTGATGGGTTCCTCGACTCGAATCAAATATTTTTTACCCCCAAAGCCAAAGAAATAGTAATATAGGACCCTCTGATCGGATTGTTGTTGTTGGAATCTGTTGAGATGGGGACCCTCTTTACGGGTTGAGTACCTTTAAGCGACTTGATAGCCTATATATGTTTATTGATTAGCTGATAAATGTGACCTTCACATCGCACATTTTTTCACGAATATCTATGTTGACCAATCAAATTGAAGGTTCGTATTTCCCCTAAACTAAAACTAGATATGACACGCCATTGGAGAAATTTTTTTTGGCGAATTGAGCGGGTGCTAGCTGTGAACTAAATTACCCACCCACCCTGTCCCTGAGAAATTGTCGGTCAAGTTTTCGAAAACCGGTTTTTGTGTTATATCATTGGAACGCCAGAGACGTGGCGACGGGGGGGGGGGGGGGGGGGTTGGGGGGGGGGGGGGGGGGGGGGTCTCACCCCCAACTTCGGTCAAAATTTTCAACAGTTGGAAATTTTATTCCTGCCAAAACATTAGTTGGAAATTTCAAACCAACAATAGGTTGAAAATGTTCTTGTAGTTTGATTTTCAAACAATTTATTTTGGGGAATTAATTGTTTTTGGACCAATATTTGCATATTTTCCTATTTTTTGGTAAGAATTTGGACTGAAATGGTGATCGGAAATTTTCCAACCTTAGGGGGGGGGGGGGGGATGACAGGTTGGAAATTTCCAACACTTGGAAAGCTTGTGTCCTGGTCCCTCCCCCGTGGCCAGTCAAAAACTGCTAGTTAATTTAAGAAAACAATATTGTCATACATTTGGTCATTGAATTGTCATCAGTTGGAAATTTTCCAACCTAAGTGGGAGTGTCAGGTTTGAAATTTCCAACTCCAGGAAGGCTTGAGGCTAGTCTAGATGCTAGAATTTTGCGATTTTCTTGTTCAGATTTCAAAATTTTCGCACACCTGGTCGGCCCGGTGCATCCCGTGTCATGGTTCCCCCCTCCCCCGTGGCTAATAAAAAACTGCTAATTAGTTTAACAAAACAATATTTTACTACATTTGGTCAAACTTGTGGACTGAAATGGTTATCAGTTGGAGAATTTTCCATCCTGAGGGGGGAGTATGAGGTTTTAAATTTCCAACACTAGGAAAGCTTCAGTTGAGTCCAGTCTAGATTCTATGATTTGCGATTTTCTTGTAGGCCTTTAGTTTTTAAATTTTCTCACACCGGGCTAAACAATCATGGTCAGCCCGGTGTGTCCCGGTCTCTTGCCCGTAGCCGTGTGCATATGTCTGGAGTTAGACCACTATAGATGCATTTTTTCAGGTTAAAATATCTGAATGTTCTCATATAGGCCCCTACCGGGAATATAGAATCATGGTTTATGAACATATATAGGACTTAAGTTAGGCCTGAACACTGACGTGCAAGGGGGGGGGGGGGGTGCAAATGGAATTATACAAAACTTGTGTTTGGTCTGATTCAAGGGGGGGGGGGGGATGGGTGCAGTTGGAATTTCCCAATGTGGACACCCCCCGAACGGAGACCCTCTAGCCACGTCCCTGTGGAACGCGTGTTGAATTCGTTCAAATTGTTAAGAAGTCTTTAGAGACAAGTTTATGAATTGGTAATTATGAGTCATGTGTAACCTGGTAAACGATATACAGTTGTATACATGTATATGCAGTCAGCTCATAGTAAGGCTGAAGGGGTCACTCTCACCAAAAAAGTGCTGAAGGGTACACAGGGTTTGAAATGTGCTAAAGGATACACAGGGTTTGTGATCGGCACTAAAACAGTTACCGGTGCTTAAACTGTGTTTCTGAAAGTCTGGCACCCATTAGCAGTTTGTTTTCAGTTAACATAAACAATTATTCTCTAACAGCAGATACGAATACTAAACGTTATTTAGAATGACAATTCAAAACCTGTGTAACCTTCAGCACTTTTTTTGGCGAGATTGACCCCTTCAGCCATAGTAGGCCTATATATAGTGCCACATTGTCATTTTCATAATTTCATAATTGAAACCCATTTTATTGATGGGAATCGATCGTACATGATTGTGGTAATTGAATTCTTGATAAGCACATGGCTGGGTGGGTGATCTCTTCAATTAGTGATAATTTTCCGAGTCTAAGTCACACAGTTGATCTAAGATAATTATTTATGGAGGGTGTCGGCCCGGAGATCTGTCACTTGTAGTGGTCCCCCTTCTGGTACAGTATCAGATACTGATAAGGATTGAATTGATTTGTATATGTTTTTATACTTTCCATTTTGTCCGATTCATCTTGTCAGATTCGCTTAATTTTCTCGATTTATAAGCAATAAATATAAATATTTCACCATTTTAGATTTGATTTGATTTTTTGCTATACTTCTTGATGTGATTTCCATTGTACGGGTGTGGAATTGAAAAAAAAACCGTTGGTCTGGACCAGTTTGACCATTTAATTGACGTCCTGTCAAGTGGGCTCAGTCTTTCAGGTTTTCTCACCCATTGCTGTGGATGGAGAGTTCATCATTACTCAAATTATTTATTGTTGTTCGGCGGACGAACTTCGGAGCTATTTAGAAACCAACATCTAGCGCCTCCATTTCCGTCGTGAAAACGTCAGCATTGGTCACTACGACGTACCCATCCAAATCCAGATCTATCTGATTTTTTCGATGGACTGGTGCGAAACGGGTTAAACAGGTGGCCGTCACGTGTTCTAAAAATAAATATGACATTACTATTTTTAGAGATGACTTTTTATTTTACAGAACTGTGCCGATATGAACTATTGTTCGTGCATTGAAATTAATTATCTGATACATTCATAAACTGTGGTATTCGAATAACACAATAAAACATTTTTAAATGAAATTATTGTCCATGTTGTATCCGCAGTGAATCAACAATGACATCATTTTCGAGGAAATTCAACATGGAGGACAGAAGCATCGTCGAGTATTTCGCTGACCATTCAGGTCACAGATGTGGTTATTGTGGCTCGTCGACAACGAACTATTCGCATGGTAAACCTCATCCAATAATTGATAGACTTTGTGTTAGATGAAGTATCAATAATCATCACATAAAATGAAGATTTTGACAATTTCTGTTCAGTGTTTGCTTGTCGTTACTGACGCTAAATTGCCCTGGCCTATTCTATTCAGCTATTGCAGTATTAGTCCAAAATTAACTATACGTTGAATGTATAGTCCAACTTTCCCCACCACTGGCAACGGAGCTTTCGCTTAAAGTCCGGTAAGGAAGAATATGAAACAAGATACGACCAAACCGCGATGTTCCCCGGACAATACTTATAGTTATACTAATGCATCACCCTGACAGTGACAACTGACATACCATTTACCTTCCTTTTCCAAAAAAAGAGACTTTTATCGAGCATTTTTGGTGCGCAAACGAACGATTTGAAAGTTTCGGGTGTGTTCGATCCAACTTCCGGTCACACCGCACTCAGTATCATGGGGCAAATAATTTTTGTCAATGACAATGTAGCGCAAAACTATTTAGACGTCTCATTGAGGCGTGCGTTCAGTTTCTCATCTAATATCTTAAATTATCTTATTTTTTCAAGGGAATTCAAAGTACTATGAAAACCATACTAGTAGTGTTCTTTTGAACGTAAAACATACAGAAATATAACAGAACAGAAACATGCCTATAATATATATACAAATTAAACTAAATAAACATACATACCTGTTTTCAATCGTCGTACTCCCTCATGATGCGCCCTCCAGTTTCTCAACTAATAACAATACTAGTATAAATTCAGGGTTTTCCACCCTTTTTTTTTAGGACAGGTCCTGGGTCCATGGGCGTAGCCAGCGAGGGTTCGATGGGTTCGGACGAACCCGACCTGGAAAACAGAGTGCCCTCGTCGCCTGACTAATTCAGGTTCGACGTTAAGTTAACGAACCCCCGAAGAGTGCGAAGACCGAAGTTGCCCGAACGAACGAACCATCGAACCCTGGGAGTCAGGCTACGAGGGCACTTTAGCATTTCGGAAAATATATTGACAATTGTGTTTCCGTAGAATCTGATCACACGTCAAAAGACCACGACGAAATGTGTAAATAGTAACCAGAGGTTATGTCCATATTTTAAAAAATGTAAATAGTGGCCAGAGGCTCTGACAAATATTTTAAATATGTCAATAGTAGCCTATGTACTCTCGGGCTCCAAATAAAAGTGCAGGCCCCAATAATAGTGCAGGGGGGGAATTCCATTGAAAGTTAATAAAAGTGCAGACCCAAATAATAGTGCAGGGGAAACTCTGAGCAAAACATCAACTGTTAAACATATTATTTTTACAGTTCGTGTACCGGTAGGTCAAGTATAGGAATCAACATAGTACGGTATGTCTCATGTGGTGTTTTATTCAGTATTTAAATGTTCACATGTGTGACTGTGTGTCATATATTTGAATACTAGTATGTACATGCATAAAGATATAAACTCATTATTTTGGTATCAGAGTCAATTAGAAATCTTGAGTTTGTGCTGATTTAAATTTTCATAGCCTCAAAATTAATAAACGTGCAGACCCAAATAAGCACTGTGCAGGGGGGGGGGATTTCCCAAGAAAATAATAAACGTGCATGCATGTTTATTGGGAGCCCAAGAGTAGATGGGTGCTAAAGGCTCTTAAATTTAATATGTAAATGGTGGCCGGAGGGTTGGTCGCAACACGAGATTGCATGATTTTTTAAGTTCACGGCACAATAAATATTGAATATATTATCTGGAGAAATTACATGAGTATATATGCAAAATCTTGAAAATTCTGTTCAACAAATTGACCTAAATCTTAAATTCCCAAGCTGTGGTGGGACCTTCACCTACATGTCTCGACTATGATATTACCTGAGGAAGCAGCGCTGCAGTGGTAAACTGGGAACATTTATAGAATATGACAAATTACAAATATGTCTAGTCACTCCATAAACTAAGGGTATTGTAAGATGAAATTGAAACACACCATTGTTGCCTCCTGCAATTGCACACGAATTGACTGTAACATGTGCTCTGTGACTTACATTATTATTATTCCGAGTTCTAGGGGAGGGGGTGGTTGGTAGGCTCTAATATAAATAATGCAATAGCAATTTATACAAGTACAATCGTATATACTCACCATTCAAGTGGGGGGGGGGGGGTCATCGGTTATACATGAACAAGATTCGACGTTCGATGACATCAAGCCATCTGTGGTGCAGTATCTGCCGGATTTGCCCAGTGCCGAATGCGTTGAAGATGAATACTTCTCGTGGCAAAAGAGGTGTAGGGAAATGGCTGTGGATCATACCACCAAGTCTTGCGCCGCTGCCCTAGAGGTATGTAGACCAGCCATCTACCCAAATTTATATGCTCTTCTGAAGCTTGTCTGCACAACTCCAGCTACATCATGCGAGTGTGAAAGAAGTTTCAGTGCCATGCGTAGATTATCGAACTATATGAGGGCCACCAGAGACTGTCGTCATTAGCGCTGATGCACATTCATTATGATTGGCCAATACAGTGCGCCAATGTTGTGGATATCTTCGCCCGCAAACATGCACGGCGAATGGCATTGCAGAGTTTATTCGCCGACATATGATCACTAAATGATTCAACCTTGAAAAATTGTCGTTCAATTCAATATATTTTACCCAACTTCAGCCAATATGATACCGTAACAAGTTCGAGTAAGATCGCACATAGATTATATTTTGGGATGGTTGGGTTTGATCATTGTACTTTATTGTTGAGTCGATACTACACGTGGGCCCATACATGAACAAACATTAGTACTACTGTACATTATATATGACCATGTACGAAGACAAACTCTATCATGCCATATATCCTCACATAATCGGTACCTAGATAAAATCCAAAAATCAGTTTTTACCTCTCAATTATAGGCGCAGATATTATAAAAATATGCTCCAGATTCGCTCTCGATAGGTTCAATTTTTCAGAATTTTCCCTGGGAGGCCCCCCGGGACCCCCACCAGCGGGAAGGGGGTACCCCTTCGGCTTCGCACACCGTCCCCCGCGGCGGTTTCCGCCATGGTCGGTGCAAACCGCCAATATCCTATGCCCATGAAATTAATATTCGAACCCGCCTTTTCAAAATGCTGCCTACGCCCATGCCTGGGTCTTTACCATTTGGAAAACATTGTGTCACAGAGGTTTACAATTGGTGATGTCTATGGCCGATAAGGATTATAGTCAGTATGAAAATAGTGTAGTCAAATACTTTGATGTATATTATGTCAATTAAAGGGGGGAACTATCACATAACGAAAAAGCATGTGCATTAAGCAAGCTGTTCGCTGTTAGTGTGTAAAATTTCAGCGCATATCTCCACACAAGATCGGAGATATGACGTCTCAAACTAACCCGCGCAAGGAATTACGCCAGACTTAACGCCAACATTTTGGAAGAAATATTATCTCCCTTCATAGTTTGTGACGTCACTGCCTCACTTGGCTGTTTAACGCTAAACTGTATCGCATACGATAGTCTGTTTTTAGATATGAAAGTAAATAAAACAGCAGATTGAATGTTTGTTTTGCACAATGATTAACTGTTGTGAATAAATTATAGTTTAATTCAAGAAAGATTGTTTGGTAATCACATTTGCACATGTAGAAGTCGTGTGCATTTGGCAGAGATTGTCACATCCAAATGTTATGCGACTATTATCTGACCGCAAATTAATTTTCAAATTTATAACGTAAATCATTTTTGGCTTATGATACATGTGTAGTCTTCAATAGGCTGTGGTTGCTTGAATTTTCCGTAGAATAACAAAAACACGGCGAAATGATTTAATGTGATGGCCTTTATACATATTTTAAGGATGAGTATTGCGAAGTGAGGCCGTGACGTCATGATCTTATAAATATCGACGCCCGATAATTAGCAGGAGTTTTGTATTACGCGTGCGATATATACAAACGGCCTGAGTTGTTGAGGGTTTCCTTCCCCTTTACTAGTAAGTATGAAGACTTTAAATTTTGTAAAATGAAGGGACATTTATATCTTTTTCTTTAGAAAACCAGTAGATTTTCATTGAATTGAGAATTTGGAATGGACAATCTGCTTACAATTGTACACTTTCCCAATTCGCCCCAATGGACTGTAATCGTTCAACACAAAGTGCGTAGCCATGGAGCGTATAATAAAATATTAATTATCAAAACAAGCATCCCACATAAACATGTGTCAAACCTAATTGTTCATTTCTTCAAACCTAATTTTTCATTTCTTCTTCCACTGCGAGCCACCACCCGCCTACTCAAATTGTGCTTCTCAGAAAGCTGGGCCATTTCGATATAAACTTTGTGTTGGTTGGAAGTCTTATGTCCTTGAATGACTTGAGCAGTGGTGCCGACTTGTCAAAAAAAACCCTCCCGGAAACACTCCTCTGCCAACTTCTGTATATCATTAAATCGGTGGAAGTGTTTGGCTGCAAAGAAAATGAGGGAACATGCCATGCGTTTAAACTGTTGTGTAACTTACACATTATGAACTAATATCTAATAAATGAGACATTAATTAGTACCGCACCAGTTTGAAATTATATGCAACGTGCGATACGACCACAACTCATGATCGATCCAGTATCATTTTTGTTGGTTTGTCATATGTATTATTGTTTTGATATTTTTTGTTTGTTTTTTTTGTTTGTTTTTGTTTTGTTTTTTTATTTCATTACACTATTTTCACATTGACAACTCTTCATACTATAATCCTTATCAGTCAGACATTAGCATGTGTAAACCACTATGATGCATTTTTTCCCAATGGTGAAGACCTCGTACCCATTCCCTAAAAAAGGGTGGGAAAATCCGTGAATTTAAAATGTTATTAGATGAGAAATTGGAGGGCTCATCGTGAGGGAGTACGACGATTGTAAACAGGTACGTATGTTTATTTAGTTTAATTTGTATATAGGCATGTTTCTGTTCTATTTCTGTATGTTTTACGTCCAAAAGATCACTGGTTTTCATGGCACGTTGAATTCCCCTGAAAAAAATAAGATAAGTACAGTTATTAGATGAGAAACTGAACCTACGCCTTATGAGACATCTAAATAGTTTTGCGCTACATTGTGATTGACAAAAATTATTTGCCCCACGATACTGAGCGCGATGTGACAGGAAGTCGGATCAAACACACCTGAAACTTTCAAATCGTTCGTTTGCGCACCGAAAATGCTCGAAAAATGTCTCTTTTTTGGAAAAGGAAGGTAAATGGGGTATGTCAGGGTGACGCATTAGTATAAGTATTGTCCGTGGAACATCGCGGTTTGGTCGTGTCTCATGTCATATTCTTCCTTTCCGGACTTGAAGCAAAAGCTCCCATAACAGGAATGGTGGAAATTTTGACGGGATATCTTTATCATCCCGTAGATTTTCGACTATTGCAGTATTGGCAATGCGGTAATCAGATAATGGTTACAATACACCAAATGATTTGCATAGGCCTCAGTGTTAACAAATCCCGCTGGCCTGTATTCGCAAGAAAGATTTGACCCTGCACGAGTATCAAAAATTGAAGAACGTCCTTTTAGACACACGAAAATGTGCCCAAAAGTACTTGTCAATGTACTGCATCACACTGCAGTTTTGACAAACGTCACACTACCCTTAAAATGGAGAAAAAAATGACATCGAAAAAAACACCAACCCCTCCCATAAATTATTTGCCAATTTGACAGCCGTAACCGTTCACCATGTGGCTATATTTGATGTTTCTCGTCGGGAAACACGTTTGTACATTTTGTCGTGCACTTTTCATCCATGTGTCATTGACCATTCAGCTGACAGAATTTATTTTATGCTGATTCTAGCTTGGGGGTGCCAGGGGAAATCACTCTACTAATTTGTATTTGGTGTACTATAACCTAACGGGGTCATTGTCGTGATGTTTTATACATTACATAGGTGACACTCCACAGTTTCTGAATGAATGGCTGCAGGAATAAGGGTGGCATCAATTCATCTATATTTATTATGACTACCACTAATCCCTTACAAATACCACTATTGTTTGGCGATAAACGCTTGTCTGGTCGTGAGCCGTATCGGTATTCTATGAATTCCGTATCAGTATCCTTTGAATTCCGTATCAGTATCCCGTGAAATTAGGTCACCGGAAGTTGGGAACTATTTATCAGGTCTGTTCGTTTGAAGCGTAAACGGATCTGTTCTATTGTCGCACGTGTATCCTGAACAAAAATGTGTCATATAATAAACACTTTATCGGTACAGTGAAGTGATATGGGCTGCAATATCACGTCTCGTTGACGATGTCAGATCGCCACATCAAACTGGCTGCCTGTGGCAGCTCGTTTGATATGGCGATCTGACATCGTCAACTCGGCGTGATACTGCAGCCCATATCACTTCATTGTACCGATAATGTGTATATATTGCGCAGTTGTTGGCCATTATAACTATGGTAGGGGGGTTGGGTAAGTCCTAGCTGGATTGGTAATTTGGGGGTTGAACCCAGGACGGATGGTCAGAGCTCTGTATCTATCTAGTATCACAGAACTCAACTGCAGCATGTGAATTGCTATATGCAGCATAATATAATCTATACATTATACAATCCAGGGCTTAAAATCTTGACGAGAATCATAATCATGATTCTTAGTTTGATTCTTGTAATAGCAGCATTCGCTGTAGAAATGTTATATTTTGATTCTCGTATTAACTCTTTCATCCATGAATGTACAGATATACATGTAGATGTCCCAGAGGGTCCTCATAAAAGCCGAACATAACCGAACACATGTTCAAATAATGGGAAATACAGCAAATAAAGTTCATAGGCATATGTATTCATGTTCAAACTATTACTGTACGAAGTTTGGTGGAGTTTGGGTCCATAATGGATTATTTTATTACATCTTTTGTATAACGCGTTTTGTGTTCGGCATAGAAAAGCCGAACACAAGCTTATGTTCGGCATTCAATAACCGGTAATTAATTAACACACAGACCAAGCAGCGAGTATCGCTAAACGGCTTTATGAAACATTTGTGTTTTGCGTTTGACAATTCCCATCACCAATTTATTTTCACAAATCAGGAACATGGGATTTTCATGCTGATATTATTATTAGAAAATATTAGTCCCACGATAAACTTCGTACCAAGTGTATGGCGAAAATCATGAAAATGCGGTATGTGAATAATAAATACACACTTTTAAAGCATAAAGCATGTTTTATCTTCATTCAATCTTAATGTATATTTCCTCTGTTGTTCAAGTAATACTTTCTTGACAACACGATTTGGCACTTTGGTCGAGATAGTTCAATATTTCTGCAGCTTGATAAAAAATATCAAAAAAAATAAAAAATAAATAATTCCCTATCTACCTACCCTAATTTTTTCACCCCGTTAGCGGAAACATACAATTTTTTTTTTGTTGGCCTAACAATGTTTTCCACAAATACATACATGTACATGTATGTGTCATTCTTTGTAAGTGTGGTGTATAAACATGGTTGTGATGACACCCTGCATGGTTTCAAATGTTTTACCAATCGGTTCATTGAACATAATTGCTTTATCAAAGGCAAGAGCAGACCTGTACTAACCTAGCTGCATGTAGTGTGGCCAAAAAGACACTATTTGACCGAAATGGACATAGACTCTCACATTTAGCAATTTTAGACCCACAGGGATTTACTTGTCACAATGCTGAGGAATTATGAGAAACATTCCAAATAAAACAACTGCCAATGTCCTGATCGGATTCCCAAATGATTATGAATGTCGATGTCATGTTTATAATATGCACGTGCAGTTATTATTATTAAAGTCGCGCGGTTGTGCGGCACGGTGATTTTCGTAACATTGCATAAAAAATGGGAGTCATTAGACAGATACCACAAATAATATATCGTTAGACAGGTCAACATAATCTTTATTTCATAAACGTAATAATAATTAATAATGTTATCGGTATGTGTTTGTGATAAACAATAAACCAAAATCGAAATGTGAATCAAAACACCACGTCAACGATTTTTAGGAAACCCCAAAATAGTAATTGTGATGTCATACAGGTGTTGTCTATATTTAGGCTCGGAAATTCTCTTAATGGTGTACAATGTACATGCTAGGTATTCGTGTGCACCAGTAAATTAGTATTGATACCGAATATCACCTGCCGGGATGAACGTAGATTACGTCGTGCCCGCTTTTGCGTGTTGCCGGGTTGAAAGAGTTAAAATGTTATGGATTTTAAGGCCTGCAATCTTCTATGCAAATTCTTTCAATTATATTTAGTTTTTAGCTCAACTTTACTTTGTAAAGTTTGAGCTATTGCTGTGGGTTGGCATCTGTCGTGCATGCGTGCGTCCATCAACAATTTCCTTTGGGTCTCACCCTGCAGGCCGCATCCCTCATTCGATCATCACCAAACTTCATAGGGATCTTGGGGGTGACCTCTAGATGGGAGCCATTATTTTTGTCCAAAAATCATTACAAAACATGGCCGCCAGCAGCCATTATGGATTTCAAATTTGAATCCATTGGCACACCCTGCATGTTTAGAATCACCTCTAGATGGGAACTATCAAATTTTAGTGATTTTGATGAAATACATGGCCACCATCAGCCATCTTGAATTTTACTGTTTGCATCACTAATTCCTTTGGCACACCCTACAGACCACATTCCTCATCTAATTGGCACAAAACCTCATATGGATCTTCGGGGTGACCTCTAGATGGGAGCCATATTTCCGAAATTCATTTAAAAACATGGCTGCCAGCAGCCATCATGGATTTCAAATTTGAATCTATCGGCACACCCCGCAGCCCGCATATTTATCTAAGAAATGTTTTGGAAATATACAGGCATGATTAGGATCACTTCTGGATGAGAGCTATAGAATTCTAATGATTTTCGATTAAAAACATGGCTGCCAGCAGCCATCTTGTACTTTACTCTTTGCATGACTAAATTCTTTGACACACCCCATGGACCACACCCCTCGTCCGATCATCTCCCGACTTTATATGGGCGATTCTACCATGCTAGGGCCAAAATTTTCAAACTCGCATGACATTTTTAGCTCAACTTACTTTTGTAAGTTTGAGCTATTGCCATGGCTTGGCGTCCGTCGTCCGTGTGTGCGTGTGTGCGTGTGTCCGTCAACAATTTCCTTTGGCGCGGGCTACAGGTCGTACCTTTGGTCTGATCTTTATGAAATTTTGCATGAATGTTGACATTGACATGTAGATGGGAACGAGTCATTTTGGGGTCATTCGGCCAAAAAACATGGCCGCTGGTGGCCATCTTGGATTTCAAAATTCAATCCATTGGCGTGGGCTACAGGTCGTACTGTTAGTTTGATCATCATGAAATTTGTCATGGATGTTAATATTGACATGTAGATGGGGTCGTTCGGCCAAAAAACATGGCCGTCAGCAGCCATCTTGGATTTTACTCTTTGCATGACTAAATCCTTTGGCGCGGGCTACAGGTCGTACCTTTTGTCTGATCTTTATGAAATTTGTCATGAATGTTGACATTGACATGTAGATAGGAACGAGTCATTTTGGGGTCATTCGGCCAAAAAACATGGCCGCTGGTGGCCATTTTGGATTTCAAAATTCAATCCATTGGCGCGGGCTACAGGTCGTACTGTTCGTCTGATCATTATGAAATTTGTCATGGATGTTAATATTGACATGTAGATGGGAACGAGTGATTTTGGGGTCGTTCGGCCAAAAAACATGGCCGCTGGCAGCCATCTTGGATTTTACTCTTTGCATGACTAAATCCTTTGGCGCAGGCTATAGGTCGTAGTTTTGATCAGAACTTCATGAAATTTGTCATGGATGTTAACAATGATATGTAGATGGGAACGAGTGAATATGGGGTTGTTCGGCCAAAAAACATGGCCGCCAGCAGCCATCATGGATTTTACTCTTTGCATGACTAAATCCTTTGGCGCGGGCTACAGGTCATACCTATGGTCTGATCTTTATGAATTTTGTCATGAATGTTGACATTGACATGTAGATAGGAACGAGTCATTTTGGGGTCATTCGGCCAAAAAACATGGCCGCTGGTGGCCATTTGGGATTTCAAAATTCAATCCATTGGCGTGGGCTACAGGTTGTGCTGTTCGTCTGATCATCATGAAATTTGTCATGGATGTTAATATTGACATGTAGATGGGAACGAGTGATTTTGGGGTCGTTCAGCCAAAAAACATGGCCGCCAGCAGCCATCTTGGATTTTACTCTTTGCATGACTAAATTCTTTGGCGCGGGCTACAGGTTGTAGCTTTGGTCAGAACTTCATGAAATTTGTCATGGTTGTTAACAATGACATGTAGATGGGAACGAGTGATTTTGGGGTCGTTCGGCGATAAAACATGGCCGCCAGCAGCCATCTTGGATTTTACTCTTTGCATGACTAAATCCTTTGGCACGGGTTACAGGTCGTACCTTTGGTCTGACCTTTATGAAATTTGTCATGAATATTGATATTGACATGTAGATGGGAACGAGTCATTTTGGGGTTGTTGGGCCAAAAAACATGGCCGCCAGCAGCCATCATGGATTTTACTCTTTGCATGACTAAATCCTTTGGCGCAGGCTGCAGGTTGTACCTATGGTCTGATCTTTATGAATTTTGTCATGAATGTTGACATTGACATGTAGATGGGAACGAGTCATTTTGGGGTCATTCGGCCAAAAAACATGGCCACTGGTGGCCATTTTGGATTTCAAAATTCAATCCATTGGCACGGGCTACATGTCGTGCTGTTCGTCTGATCATCATGAAATTTGTCATGGATGTTAATATTGACATGTAGATGGGAACGAGTGATTTTGGGGTCGTTCAGCCAAAAAACATGGCCGCCAGCAGCCATCTTGGATTTTACTCTTTGCATGACTAAATTCTTTGGCGCGGGCTACAGGTTGTAGCTTTGGTCAGAACTTCATGAAATTTGTCAAGGATGTTAACAATGACATGTAGATGGGAACGAGTGATTTTGGGGTCGTTCGGCCAAAAAACATGGCCGCCAGCAGCCATCTTGGATTTTACTCTTTCAATGACTAAATCCTTTGGCGCGGGTTACAGGTCGTACCTTTGGTCTGACCTTTATGAAATTTGTCATGAATATTGATATTGACATGTATATGGGAACGAGTCATTTTGGGGTCATACGGCCAAAAAACATGGCCGCGGCAGCCATCTTGGATTTCAAAATTCAATCCATTGGCACGGGCTACAGGTCGTACTGTTTGTCTGATCATCATGATATTTATCATGGATGTTAATATTAACATGTAGATGGGAACGAGTCATTTTGGGGTCGTTTGGCTAAAAAACATGTCCGCCAGCAGCCATATTGGATTTTACTCTTTGCATGAATAAATCCTTTGGTGCGGGCTACAGGTCGTAGCTTTGGTCGGAACTTCAAGAAATTTGTCATGTATGTTAACAATGACATGTAGATGGGAAACGAGTCATTTTGGGGTCGTTCAGCCGAAAAACATGGCCGCCAGCAGCCATCTTGGATTTTACTCTTTGCATGACTAAATCCTTTGGCACAGGCTACAGGTCATACCTTTGATCAGATCATTATGAGATTTGTAAAGGCTGTAGATGGGAACAAGTCATTTTGGGGTAATTCGGAAAAAAACATGGCTGCCGGTGGCCATTTTAGAATTTACTCTTTGCATCAATAAATCCTTTGGCACACCATAATCACCACATCCCTGATCCGATCATTATGAAACCTGTTATGAATGTTGATATTGACATGTACATCTAGTCTTACTTAGATATTTCAATTAGCACTTTTCCTATTCCTCCATTTACTGTCGACCATTAAATTATTCCCCTACCTAAGTTGAGCTACAGTGTCATTGACACTTTCATTTATATGTACCGTGTATTGTTTGAAAAGTATAGATTACCCATATTACACTGACTGCAATTTGGGGTTACAGTTCTGTTTAATATGAATGGTATTCTAGCCATAGCTCATGAAATTGATATGTTGACAACTAAAACATTGGCTATTCAAAACTTTGTGGTAAATACTATGTTAATTTGGAAAAATATAGTTGCATTTGAGGTATGAGTAAATTAATTAATAAAATATTGTCAGCGGCCATCTTTGATTTTACTCTTTGCATGACTAAATCGTTCGGCACAACCTACAGGCCACATCCCTCATCTGATCGTCACCAAACTTCATAAGGATCTTCGGGGTGACCTCTAGATACGAGCCAAGACGTTTTCCGAAAAAAAAAAAAAAATGGCTTTCAGTGGCCATCATGGATTTTACTCTTTGCATGACTTAATCCTTCTGGCACAACCTACAGGCCACATACCTCATCTGATCGTCACCAAACTTCATCATAAGGATCTTCAGGGTGACCTCTAGATATGGGAGCCAACGATATTTTCAGAATTTCATTAAAAAACATGGTCATTAGCAGCCATCTTGGATTTTACTCTTTAATCTTTTGGCGCACCCTCTTTTTGCCATATCCCTCATCCAAACTTCATATAGTTCTTTGGTGTTACCTCTAGATGGAAGCTGTCCAATTCTTCCGAAATTTGTTAAAAAACATGGGTGCCTGGAGCCATTTTGCATTTCACATTTGAATCCATCAGTGCACCCTGCAGCCCACATTCAGTGGAGAAATGTTTGAAATGACATTAATTTCATTTACACAATACAATCCATTTACTGAAACTTTGACTTTCCTTCTTTATCATTCTATTGACTGCTCAGTATAAAATTAATGCCTCCCCAAGTTGAGCTACAGTGTCATTGACACTTTAGTTCTTCGTCTCCACCATGTGTTCTTGCACGCCCATTTAAAAAAAAACTCAAATTATGGTTCTGCCTGATTTGATTCAAAATGAAAACCATGTTTCTGGGACGCATGCTCAAGTAACCTTTTATTTAGACTAACTGTTCTTTTCAGGCATGTGGGCACATTCCATGACAATTCAAGATTACGAAGATTTGATTGATAGAGGATGGAGGAGGTAAGTGTGACCAACACGGACAATTGGGGAAATGGGGCGAGTCGCCCCTGAAGTCTGCTCGTCCCAGAGTTTGTCAGATGGGTCACGGGCGATTTATCTTAGGTAAAAGAAGATAGGTCTATTGGGTTTTGGCGTTAGGCGATTAGAGTGATTATTGTAACAACAGAGGTAATTAGGGTGCTTAGATCATTTGGTGACAATTGTGTTGGCTGATAAAATGAAGGGTTTTTCGTTTATTTGAGTTCATACAAATACAATCAAACTTAATCTTCACTCAACGTTGAAGATATTTGACAGTCATGAAATCTCATAAGAATGTGACAATATATCTATACAAAAATATCTAAAAAACATGAAATTTTAAGCCTACCTACCGTACTTACCATGAGAGGCCATACTTAAAATTGCTGTCCATTTTGATGTTCATACAACATAACTTAATTTAAAGGTACACAATTCGATACGATGGTCCCTGTATCATTAGATTCCAACAACAACATTTCTTAAAAAGCCACTTAGTTGTCAGAATCAATTAATTACCAAAAAATATGTGGTGAAAAATAACAGATTTCAAAAATTTATATCTGTTTGGCCAAAACAAAAAAGTGTTTTGGTTCTCGGGCAATTTTTTTTTCAAATCAATGAGGGGGGAGGGTTTTATTTTTATTTTTTATTTTTTTCTGCGCATAGTAAGCATGGACAAAGATACCTTCCTCTGTCTAGTAATAACCAGAAAGGTAGGGGGAACTGTTATGCATATAAACTCATTTAGTCTTATATAAAAATGACATTGTACTACCAGTGTATGACTTGGATTACCTAACAATATATAATGCCCCTGACATTAACTACTGTTATTGTTGTCTAAAAACTGATACCTCCCCATTCTAATATGTGATCCTGAATTTAGTTCTGTGCCTTTCAATTGTATAAAGTTACAATTTAGTGTAAGTTGTTCACAATGACTAATTGTAAGAAGAGCATGAGGATCAGCTAATCATTTTCTTAATTGTAGTCATCTACTTCATGTTGTAAGCCTGCAAGTCACTTTTTACCACATTACATGTTAGAGCTCAATGCACACTAATATTCAACAGATATCTGCTATGGACATGTTGATAAAATCCACACAAAAAAAAAAAAAATTCAAATTTATTTTTTCGTAAGTTTTTTTGTCATAACATCAGGCATTGCAATAAAAAGGCCTAATGCGGCCCTTTTTATTCAATGCGGCGGGGCCTGAGAACCAAAACTCTTTTTTTTGGCCTTAACTCTGAGCTTTGATGGGTGGGTTCCTCGACTCGAATAAAATATGTTTTACCACCGAAGCCAAAAAAATAGTAATTTAGGAGTGTTAATTCGGATATATCTTTAACTTATAAATCAAGATATCTGATCATAAAACTCTAATGCATGGAAATAGATTAAATAATGAAACAGAACTTTGTTGGTACCCGTTTATTCTATACACGTGTGTATTAACCCTTTACCCAACAAACCGGCCAAAACCGGCCAAATAAAGATTCAACAGCCTAAAATATCTTCGGTCTGTCTCAATAGAACCATACAAATATGGATATCATTGGAACCGGCTCCTTGACCAGATTGTGATAGTTACAGTTATGCCCTGTGCCAATGCATTCTCTTATATATGCGAGTCGACCATAGGTCGCCTCGCATATATAAGAGAATGCATTGGCCTAAAAAAAATCTTTTTTTAACACTTTTTACCATTTTTTCTTACATTCTTTAACAATTTTATAATTTTTAATGTGTTAAGCCAATGCATTCTCTTATATATGCGAGGCGACCTATGGTCGACTCGCATATATACGAGAATGCATTGGCACAGGGCCGTTCTGTTGGGTAAAGGGTTAACAAAATATAACAAAATACAGCTGTCATATGCTTGGTAGCCTGTTTATTTTACACAGTGTAATACATGTACATGTATGCGAGATATACTCAAGCAAATCATGTTCCATATTTTGTATTGACAAGGCATGCGCTGTGTATTCTGATGTTTTTTTTTGGATGATCAGTCTGTCGTATTAGTTTGAAAACTTAATTATTCCCTTACCGTATAAGGCTGCATGACGTTATCATTTTCTAACGTTTCCTGTTGTGTAAATTCTAGTTTATAAAGTGTGTCTATTTCAGACATAACTCAAACATAAAATCTTTCTCAAACATCAACATCAAACCAACTAGACATAAAAAACGCTAATCCTATTGCCAATCTAACAACCCCAGTAGAAAATGATTAGCCTTTGCATCAACATCACTGTGTGGCCGTTACGACCGGCACACACAAAATAACTAAATACATGTACATGGAGCCTGTTTTTTTATAAACGGGTATCCAGCATCTTGTTGCTGGCGTACTTTTATCTGTGTATTTAGCCAATTTGTGTGTCTCCCTTGTTGGCCGTAACCTGCTGCCCAGTGTTATTGTTTTGTTTCTTATATTTTTCGGTAAATTACAGATTTTTTTTGTCTGTACCCGTTAAAATTGCACCTATAGATCATGGGGAAAATCTAGAGCTATTGTCGCTCTGAATCGTGTTTTATTTAGTATTTCTCATAAGGCCAAAACGAAGAATACCTGTGTTTAGGGTAACCCGCCCACCCCTACTCAAAACCTGCCGCCAAATTCCATTTTATCGTTTTTCAAAAATTTCCTCCGACTTCATTTTTATTTTTTGTAATTAGGAATTTGCGACTACGGAATTAGCTTAAACAAGTAAACCATTTCCTTGCAAATCGTCAATTCACGAAAAACGGAAGTGCCGCCATTGTTGTTGTAGTATATTCGTATTCCCTCGTCATTGTTCGGCAAACCTCGCCGATTTCTCGAAAGCGGAAACCAGAAAACACACGATACTTGTGCCGGAATATGTATTAACTAGTAAATCGAAAGTAACCGGATATTTTGCCGATTGCACATGGCGATTGAATATGGCGGAAACACTTCCGTGTGCGGATAGATCCTGAGTTTTAGCTATTAAACTTCACAAATGCGTTCATATGAATCAGAATAGAAACATCATGGCGCCTGTCAATTATAGCACAGACATGTTGTCATGCGTGAACCGGTACCACACGGATTCTGAACTGACAGAAAAGGACATAGTAATAAAATGTCGGATCAAAAATAATTCTGACACTTTTGAAATCGACCCAAAGCTCAAAATTCCATTATTATAGTTTATCCACCTCTCACCGCATCCACCCTGAAAATTATAAGCCTGACGTAACATGAGTCTGTATGTACCCATGCAGTAGGACTGGTATGTGCCCGGTAGAACTTATTTTTTTCCTAGTAGAACTATTTCTCATTAAATATTCATTAGTTCTACAGAAAGCCGGACCCGATGAAATCAACATCTTCTGTGTCGCAATGATCTGAATGCAACAGTCATAGGGTAATCAATGCACATATATTGTTCTTGGTGCTTACTTTGTTTTACATGTGTTAATGCCACCACCGCTTTACATATTGATTATGTTATGTACGTCACGTTGGCGTTGCCGCATGTACATTTGTATGTGTCATTTCCAATGGAGGAACTCTTGTTAAATTCACCTTCTGAGTTGAATATTTCGCAAAATTTCTTAGTATTCGAGTCGTTGGATAAATAAAATATCATACGTGTCTTGTGTGGGAAATTGAAAAGTAATATATCCACTCGTAGGATTTGGCCTGTAATATCCGAGCTTCAGCGTGAACATAAACGTTTAATTTCCAACACTAGACACTTATTCTATATACATGTATAATATCATTTAATATATTGCTGTATACATGTCATTGAACTTCTGTAACACCATTAAACTGATTAAAGCTACCATGACATTGATTAGTGTGACAATGACTTGCCCAAGCTTTATACGAGTGACACTGGCAGACGATTAGAAGGCACGAATACTTAAATACTATTCCCCGTGAAAAATAAAATAAAAAAATAAAATAAAATGAAGTATCGCCCGCCCGCCCCTGTTTTTTTCCCTCATGTTACCCTAAACTCATGTATTCTTCCTTTTGGCCTAACTTCAATGCGTCTGTCAGGGATACTGTAATATTCGTAGAAAAATAGTTAGGATTCCGTGAAAAATTAAAAAGTGAATGTTGTTACGTGTATTTTGGAGTGCAAACCGCCATTTGGCTTTAGTAAGCAGACTATGGATGGACATCACTTCAAATGAATCACTGGGAATCAAGTAACTATACCGAAGTATTAATAAATGGGAATAAAGTGACTAGTCGTGAGTTATTCAGTTATAAATGTGTTAACCCTTTCATGACTGGAGCTGGGCCGGTGCAGCAATAAAGCTCCTGTTCCAGTGCATTCTCTTATATATATGGAGGTCTTCCATAAGGAGCCTAGCATATATAAGAGAATGCATTGTTTTACAAGGACAAGGTAAATATTGTTAGGCCAATGCATTCTCTTATATATATAATTATTTGATCAAACTATTGCTATTTTAAACTATTTCAGAAGTGGGAAGTATTGCTATAAACCAACGCTGAATGTGACATGTTGTCCAATGTACACAATAAAGCAGGACACAAGCAAATTTAAAATCTCAAAGTCTCAGAAAAAAGTTCTCAAGCAGGTGAATAGGTATCTGATTTCGGGTAAAAAGTCTGAAACAGATACAGACCACGACAAGGCTGGGTCAAGCTCAACACCGGCTCAGGCAGCGGCTTCACAATCAGATTCAGCCACAGAGAAGTCAACTCCAAAACCAGGTATGATTAACCCTTTATTTACTAATTGGATTCTCCCATCAGTTATGAAAGTATATATTGGAATGGTCTATTCTTCATCTGGAGGGATGTTCAGGATATTAAGTTCCACTAGCGTTGAATTGGCCCCTTCTATAATTCTCTATAATTAACATTTAGACAAAATACGTGATCAAGTCTGTGTTTAGTGTGCCTGTCATTTGTAGAATGAGGTCCAGAAGGTGAATTTAGTGAGACTATCCCACATAGCATTGGGATCTCGTTCTGCATGGCCTCACCTGCTAATAAAGAAACTTTCCAGAGAAGATGAGGCCTAATCAGAATGAGGTCCCCGTGATGTTGGGACAATCCATTTACTATATACCCGGTAGCTAAAAGTTCATGTATGTCCTCTGACGGTCATCCAATGGTGTCCAGAACAATAAATATAGCATAATGCACATATATAATTAAAACAGCCGGTATGTTGGCGGAGTAAATTAATTCATGCGACTCACATGCGTCATGTGGTGACAGGTCAATAACCAAGACGAGATCACAGTCCACACCCATGCACTTCTCGATTGGCTAAAGAACATTTCACTTTATAATTTTGTAATTCTGAATTTTCTGTAAACAAGTGCACATGTGTGGATATAGATGTAGTTTTATATCTAGGAGAACGCACTGGTACAAGATATTTAATGCTGCACCAGTGCAGCTCCCATCATGAAATGGTTAATAGGGCCAATTTGATTTGCTCTTGCATTAATTGATTTAAGCCCCTCTTTTCATGTTCCTCTGACCTACTGATTGACGTCTATTTCTGAACTTAGGTGTTGGAGCAGATCCTAACAAGCCAAAATGTAGGAAGGCGAAGGAAATAAAGGCCGAGAAGTACAGAGAGAAGTTAGCGAGAAAACAGAACAATGAGGTACATTAACCCTTCCATGACTGGATATTCTTGAAATTATGCGAAAACTCTGTGCCAATGCATTCTCTTATACCGTATATATGAGTCTCCCTTACTTGGTCTAACAATATTTACCTAGACCTTGTAAGCTAGTGCATTCTCTTATATATTTGAGACTTGCATATATAAGAGAATGCACTGGCTCAGGATCTTTAATGCTGCACCAGTGCAGCTCCCATTGTGAAAAATAAATTGTTAAAAATAAATACATAGATTATCGTCACCCCTCCCCGATAGTTTGGCCCAACTTGGAGTAAATAAATAGATTTTAAAAATCTAAATATAATAGGTCTGGGCTTCGGGTGGGTTAGTTGACTCAAATCAAATAATTTTTACACCCGAAGCCAAAGGAATAGTTATTTAGAGGTGGTAAATCGGACAGGGTATCTATCTATAACCTAGGCTCCTACTAACGTTCAATATTCGATTCAACGTGAAATCAGGCAAAAGGCCTGATGCGACTTTATCTAATACATAATATGTATGTGCATTCTATCAATTGTTAGGGTAAACACCATTCTTGACTTCTCGGCCCTTGACCTATAGGGATACTTTACAGATTGACGAGATTGGCCGAATGGGGTAAACATGTGGATCGGCGCAAAATGACAAATAAACAATAGAACTATCTCACCTTCTTTGTATTTGTCGATCCATATAGTTGGTCTGTCACGAAGCTATTAAATGGGGCTAAAGTCCAATAACATAGAATCGATTAAATTATTCTCATAGTTGCAATTGCAGTGATTATTCCAAGGGAATGAATTCCAACAATTACTGCCATGGAAATTGAATCATCTCCCCTTTGCACCAGATTATCACATGGAGCACACATGGATTTAAATATACTCCCCTTTCTCTATAGTATTCAAAGCACCTCCCTCTAGTCTGATTTCATTTATCAATTCAATTTTCCAGTATAATCAGCCAAATATTTCAGTGATAAATTACTTGTCATGTAATCGCTGGTAACTGAAACAAATTGTTGATATCGCTGAACTTTCTATTATGGTTAGACTAGAGGTTTGATTTGATGTGAAATCTTGCACCCCATTTTAATTGAGGTTCGAATCGACAAAAAATTGTGATTCACAGGAGCCTACTTTAACCACTGACTGATCGAGCCACCAGTGCCCCCATATACTATGAGTGTTCACTTGGGAGTGGGAACTCCTGTGATATGCACTGGGCAACAGGCTAGTTCTTATGGCTGCACATTAAAGACATATTATGTACTTATATCATTGATGAAAACCAATCAGTTAGTATCCAAACACTATCCCCATTGGAAAAATGTAGCAATGAACTAAGATTGTCGAAAGTTCAAACCGAATCAACTATAACATTTCAGAGAACAAAACGTTCGAACTACGCATAAATGTAAATATTTACTACTTTATTCGGAATGCTTTTTTCAGCATAAACATTTCAGCAATGATTGCGCCAATAATCGTCAGTGCGTATAATTCGTTTATAACAATGAAGCTGTTTTCTGACTATTTGAATATGAAATGTATGAAAATAACTTAATTTGGTATGAGTATGTCTTATTCTGTTCGGAAAACATCAGTGGAGTGTTTCACATCACTTTAATTATCTTTCAACTGATACATTACTAATACCATTTTAAGTTGTGAATGCTATCTTCAACTTTAACCATCCAAGTTTCCATTTCAGCAAACAAATGAATCTAAAGAGGAGGAGAAATCTTTATCAGACTTAATTCACGAACCTGATAGAGCAGAGAATCCAGCTCATAAGCTAGAGGTATGAAAATATTTAGGATAGGGACCAATCCTGAGTTTAGTGTGCCTGTCATTTGCAGAATGAGGTTCTGTGAGGGGGAATTTAGTGACACTATCCCGCATACTTACTCATATTTCAATTCCTGCAGTACTATTTTTCATGCCCCCATTGGTGCACAAATTTAAAACTGAGTTAAAAATTGTACGACTCCTGAGTTTATACCAAACTACAGGGAAATAAGAAGGCTATATGTTGATGAGTTACATATAATACATTACGGAAGGTTGGACCGAATATTAGGCTTGTATGACTATAATCTACATGCGGACAACCAACATCAAAACCATTACTGATATGTATGACATAATTATATAGCAACAAATCATGGTAACATCATTGATGTTGAAATATTTGTAAGAAATTCACATAAATTGCAGACTGAAGATGCACAAAAGCTCGTCCCCCTATCCGCAATGCTGGAGTGACACCATGACCAAACAGTCTGAGTTAGTTATAAAAACACAAGCCACATTTAGATTTTTTTCGGATGCAAGTTTTCTATACGCAGTTGTGGTTTTACTTCTTTTGAGTTCATATCAATTATATTTATAACTATTTCAATATCAGAATAATTATTTGGAGTGCATAAACACCCATCTTCACAACACACTGATGATGCAGTTTAAGCAGCCGTTATGTTAAATTATACAAAATATAAAGCCATCGTGATGGTGTTTAATATGCACACGTATCTTCATTAACGATTAAGATCTGAAACTGTCCTCAAATCAAGCATTTTACGAAAATATTTCTGTCAGTTTTGAATTCACGCAGCTAGGTACGCGAATTTATAGTGCGCGAAAAATAGTACTTCGCGAATTTAAATACGAGTAAGGCAGCAGAAGAGCATTGATCACCAAATTCACCATCTGGGAACCTCATTCTGCATGGCCTCATCTGCTATGGGAGACATAGACTCAGATTGAAGTTCCCAAATGGTGAATATTGTGATGTACACCCATTGGGAACCTCGGTTATGCAGTGTGTCGTCTGCCAATTTGAGGATATAGAGAAACTAATCTAAAAAAGAAATAGAATCTATGTGAAGAAGTTTCTATAGACATTTCATAATAAAGAAACTGTCCAGAGCAAATGAGGCCTAAGCAGAATGAGGTCCCCAGAGGGTGAATTTAGTGATGCTAGCCCGCTATGCAGGATAGCGTCACTAAAATCACCCTGTGGGGACCTCATTCTACAAATGACAGGCACACTAAACTCAGGCTTGTAGGGGACTATCCTTTACACGTTGTATAGATATTGAGCAATAAACTTTAATGCCCCCGTTAGGGTTGTATATATAGAACAATCTGTTCTTGGTTAAGTTTACTCAATAACTAACTATTAAAATGCAGCAGTAAGGGTTGGGTTATCAATGATCATCGGAGAAGTCATAGCATCAAAGGTTATACACGGGAGTGTTTTTAGCTCACCTGAGACGAAGTCTCCGGTGGAGCTATAGTCATCACTCCTCGTCCGTCGTCCGTCCATCCGTCCGTCCATCCGTCCATCCGTCCATCCGTCCATCAACAATTCTTTGAACATCTTCTTCTAAAGTTCCATTGGACCGAATTGGTTCATATTTGGTGTGGATGTTCCCTAGGTGACTCTCATTCAGATTTGTTCAAATGAGGTCACTGGGTCAAATAGTTGCGAAAGCAGGGCCACAACTCTATTCCTTCATAGTAATTCTTATAACGACTTCTTTTCCAGAACCATAAGGCCTAATGGGTTCATATTTGGTGTGGATGTTCCCTAGGTGACTCACATCCAGATTTGTTCAAATGAGGTCACCAGGTTGATTAGTTGAGAAACCAGGGCCATAACTCTTTCCCTCCATAGTAATTCTTTTAAACATCTTCTTCTCGAATACCATCAGGCCAAATGGGTTCATATTTGGTATGAAGGATCATTGGTTGACTGGGGTTCAGATTTGTTCAAATGAGGTCACTGGGTCAAATGTGGGTGGGGCCAGGGACATAACTCAGAAAAAAAAAATTCAGATTAAACTCTTTAACCAAAAAAGAAAAGAATAGAAAAGAAATGATATATTAAAAAATAAAAGAATATTTAAAAAAACTGTGGAATTGTTTTTTTTTATTAGAATATTTAAAAAAAAGAAAAAAAAAAGTGTATTTAACTCCATGGTCAATTTAATATATATATATATATTGTTTAACATTTTTTGATAATTGAAAAACTAATGCCATTACATTTCTGTAGGTTGTGGCCCCTGGCCCTTCATTCAAGTGCACTGCTTCTGCCACCCTGGCCTGGTCTCAAAAATAAAATTTACTCAAATTCTTGACAGAATCATTAATAAGAAGCATTTACTTTGGCTGTAACTGTATATATGCTGGGTATGCCGACACAATCATGTCAATCTTGATATGTTTATAAACATTCCTGCAGATTTGCTAGATGTCATTAATTCCCAATCTGTCATGTATTGTTCATATCAGGACTAATGTCATTTGCAGAATGAGGTCCCCAGAGGGTGAATTTAGTGATGCTATCCCACACAGCAGCCTAGCATCACCAAATTCACCCTCTGGAGACCTCATTCTGCTTAGGCCTCATCTTCTGTTATCAAATTAACATTGTTGTTAGTTACATTTCCCTTCTAGGAAGTTTCTATATCCCCTAATTTGCAGAAGATAAATTCCTAATTGAGGTGCCCAATGGGTGAACATCACCAACTTCGACTGGGGAACTTCAATCTTATCCTAGGTCTGCCATAGCAGTTGGGGGCCCTAGCAGAATGAGGTCCCCAGAGGGTGAATTTAGTGATGCTAGCCCGCTGTGCGGGATAGCATCACTAAATTCACCCTCTGGGGACCTCATTCTGCAAATGACAGACACACTTTCACACTATTTCAAGGCTTGATTGTATAATACATTGTGTTGCTTGAGGCCAGGCATGCACAATGTAGGAACATACACGCTTTTTGTGATGCTATCCCACACAGCGGGCTAGCATAACCAAATTCACCTTCTGGAGACCTCATTCTGCTTAGGCCTCATCTTCTGGGAAGTATCTACAGTATCAAATTTACATTGTTGTTAGTTAAATTTCCCTTCTAGGAAGTTTCTATATCCCCTAACTTGCAGAAGATAAAATTCATAAATGAGGTGCCCAATGGGTGAATATCACCAACTTCAACTGGGGAACTTAAATCTTATCCTTATCAGATTTGTGAAAATGGGATCACAAAGTCGAATAAGGGCAGAGCCAGAGACTTAACTATTTCACTGCATAGTAATTCTTAAAATATGTTTTGCAAGAACTATTTGGCTTATATAGAATGGAATGTTCTTCCTTGACTGCAATTCAGATTTGTTTTTAAATGGGGGGTGATCAGTAGTGTACAGTTGGCAATTTCAAGGTGGATTTTCACCAATCTACATACTTACAGTCTCTCTAGCCACATATCCTGTTTAAATCTACTTCTTTTAAAGTGATTATGAAAAGTGCTGACTGTTTTGGTCTCCAGAGTCCCAGTCTTATCAGTCTTTGCAGTCTGGTGAGCGACCCCACAGTCATTGACTGTCTTGTTTTAACCCATAATGGTAAGTATCAATGAGACAATGTTGTCAAAACAATCAATTATATTACGAGGTCATCGTTCAATACTCATAAGCAGTGGTCATACGATTCCGAGTCACAATGAAACAGACACCAGTCAATATGAAACTGGAATGAGTAAATGGTACGGATTACGAATTCCCCATAATAACTTAACCAGTAACAATGCGATCCCACTTGGGAGTCGGCTAGGGAATATTTTCCCTTGAGTCGGCGGTGTACAAAATGATCCCAGCAAGGACATTTGTGTTGAAGTAAATAAACAATGAACACTTTTATTTTGTTTGAAGTTTTTGTTTTTTTTATTAAAATAGCACAAAACAATGTTATTTGAGTGCATTAGATATGTCTTTACATGCTCATGCATTGGTAATATAACTTATATTTCCCGTTAGGTGCACCAAAGCAATATTGCATGCCTGGATCCAAAATCAGGCGCACAATAAACTGAGTACCTGCATTTATCACAATCGAAGGACTGAAGCTACTTATAAATTTTGACAATTGAAATTGATTACAGATGTGTTTGTACAGTCCATATCACTCAACAAATTGGTTAAAGATTCATCTTTTACTGACACTTAATTCCCAATTTGACCTATATTTTTTAAATTATTCCTAATAGCAGCAGCCCAGGCTACTTTCCCAATTATGGTAGGATAATCCCTGGTTACTATGCTGTTTGCCATTGATCCATGTTAGGTTTCTGTATGGAATATCTATGGTTCTAATATGATTTCCAAGACCATATGGTTTTGTGGACAGGGCTCATTTCAACTGTCTTTGACTCATATGGCACTGCGATTCGATGCGATTCGGAATCATTCATATGATTTGATTCTAATTCAGCTGCCCTGATTGGAATTGTATCGAATCATTGGCACCAGTTTCATCTCATTACTTCAATGAACCACATTGCTTTTTCGCGAAGATATATAATGATATCAACGTATATAAATAACATTGCCGTCAACTGAGCTATATTAGAGACCACCGAATAATTGTAAGACTTATGCAACTGATCTAGCAAAATTTCATATAGGACCTATATAATTTCTTCCTGGCTTCAATGTTGATTTTGATACTGTTTTGTTATTGTTTAACAGATACAGCCACAAAGAATGCGCACTTAATTTGTTAGACATGCATTTGATTCATTTATAGATATATATACATTGTGTACTGACTATCATTTATCTTCATTGGTAAGTGAGAAAAGTGATATTGGTTCCAGTCTCTGAGTAATGTATTATCTTCATCTTCACTATTATTATGCCTGATAAAATTATTCGATTTAAGATTTATTTGCAATTCGGAATCATTTGGCTGATTCGATTTGAGATTTGATTCAAAATGAAAAAACCCGATTCGCAGAGCCCCATTGACCCAATAAATTCCTTCTGACTTGCAGGTAAGACTGATAAGATCAAACCCGCGCAGTAGGGATTTCAATGATGTATTCAAACCATCTCATTCCGTATACCACAAATACCAGGTCAACATCCACAAAGATGCTCCAAGTAAACCCAACGAGAAACAATATACCAGGTTCTTAGTGGACTCCCCGCTACAGGTAATCTATTTTTATTTTTCTATTTTTAGATCAAATTGATCAGAACAAACCCACCATCTACTGAGTATACATTGAGCTTCAAAGAGTCATACAAAGTTTTTGCAAAGTATCAGAGAATAATACATAAAGAAGGACCTAGTGAAATATCGGAAGCGGGGTACAGAGATTTTCTCGTCAAGTCCCCACTCGAGGTATATGAATAATCTCTCTCCGCCACCCTTTCTTTACTAGATGGATTCTCCCATTCAGTTATAAAAGTATACATTGGAATGGTCTATTATTCATCTTGAGAGTTGTTGAGAAAATATAGGCAGACAACAAACAAGCATATAATGAAAGTATAGAAGAATTTCTATTCATTGGTGGGAAATGTTCAGATTATTAGTTAATGGGAGATAATTTTTTTTTCGAAATTTGTTAAAAAAACATGGCTGCTGGCAGCCATTTTGGATTTCAAATTTGATTCCATCGGCACACCATGCAGCCCGCATTTATTGGAGAAATGTTTTGAAAATATACAGGCATGTTTAGGATAATCTCCAGATGGGAGCTATCAAATTTGAATGATTTTCGTTGAAAAACATGGCCGCTGGCAGCCATTTTGAATTTTACTCTTTGCATGGCTAAATCATCCGATCATCATCAAACTTCATATTGATCTTTGAGGTGACCTCTAGATGAAAGCCATCAATTATTTCTAACATTCATTAAAAGACATGGCCACCATCTGCCATCTTGGAGTTTACTCTTTGCATGACCAAATCCTTCGCACACCCTACAGGCCACATCCCCCATCCAATCATCACCAAACTTCAAATGGATCTTCAGGGTGACCTCCAGATGGGAGCCATCGGTTTTTATTCCAAATTTTGGATTTCAAATTTGAATCCATTGGCAGAGCCTACAGCCTGCATTTATAGGAGAATTATTTTGAAAATATGCAGGCTTATTTAGGGTTATCTCTATGGAGCCATACAAAAATTTCGATGAAAAACATGGCTGCCAGCAGCCATGTTGGATTTTATACTTTGCATGACTAAATCCTTTGGCACACCTTACAGACCACATCCCTCATCTGATCATCACCAAACTGTATATGGATCTTCGAGGTTACCTCCAGATGGGAGCCATTGATTATTTCTGAAATCCGTTGAAAAACATGGCTGCCAGTGGCCATCTTGAATTTTACTCTTTGCATGACTGAATCATTCGGCAAACTCTACAGGGCACATCTCTCATCCAATTGTCACCAAATTTCATAATTATGAATCTTCGGGGTGACCTACAGATGAGAACCATCAATTATTTCCGAAATTCGTTGAAAAACATGGCTTTCAGAGGCTATCTTGAATTTTCTCTTTGCATGACTAAATCTTTCGGCACACTCTACAGACCATATCTCTCAACCAATCGTCCCCAAACTTCATATGGATCTTTTGGGTGACCTCTAGATGAGAGCCATCGATTTCCAAATTTTTTTATAAAACATTCCAGCAGCCATATTGGATTTCAAATTTGTTGGTGAAATGTTTGAAATGAAAATAATTTCATCTACACAATACAAGCCCTTTACTTTTTTACTTTTAATCAAAAAATTAACTCTTTTCCAAGTTGAGCTACAGTGTCATTGACACTTTTTTATTTCTTGAGTTTTGCCCCTTTTTCTACTTAGAAATAATACTTTTTCGGTTGCTGATGATAACTTGAACAATGTATCACAGAATTACTTGAATTTGGTAAATTATTCAGAAAACACAGGTCAAGTTCAATAATGGTCACGGCCCGATGATTTTTTATGGAGATATGCAACTTTCTTCGACTTGGAAATATAACTTTTCTGTTGTCAAAGAGATAACTCGAGCAATCTTCAAAATAATCTTAACTATTTAGTGTGTTGTTCACCTTTGAGAACACGCAGGTAATCGTCAAGTTGGAATCAAGATTTTTCCCAGAATTTGACTTCTTTGTACTCAAGAAAAGCCAAAGCTCCAAAAAGACATGTCTTTTCGGGGTCTATGACTTTTAATTTATCTTTCACCGTATCTGCAAGCTCTCATTGCATCAATCAGTTCGCATGTGCCACAACCATGTGGAAGGGCTTAATATAAAAACGATGTGTTTTAAAGTGGAATTTAGATATTTCAAGTTTTCCTGACATTTTTAAGCATTAAATAATATTTGCCTGTCTTCTCTATTTCAGCCAATAGAAGATTCAAAATTACCAAGTGGTTATGGTTCATTCCACCAGCACTACATTCTTGATGGCAAAATCATTGCAGTGGGAGTGATCGATATTTTGCCTCATTGTATCTCTTCTGTGTATATGTACTATGATCCAGAGTATAGTTTCCTCTCACTCGGAACTTATACTGCACTCAGGTAAATGATTATTAACCCTTTCATGATGGGAGCTGCGCTGGTGCAGCATTAAATACCCTGTGCCAGTGCATTCTCTTATATATGCGATTCTCCCATAGGGAGCCTCGCATATATAAGAGAATGCACTGGCTTAGAAGGTCAAGTTAAAATTTATTAGGCCAATGCATTCTCTTATATATGTGAGGCTCCCTATGGGAGACTCACTTATATAAGAGAATGCATTGGCACAGAGTTTTCTCAAAATTTCAGGAAGCTCCAGTCATGGAAGTGTTAAAAGCAACATAATCTTCAATATTAAATTTAAGCCTAGATATTTTGCTTTTGGGACCTCATTCTGCAAATGTCCAACACCACATTTTGAGGCCTGGTCATAAACCTGCTATTGTTGGATCTTTTGATGAGGATATATATGCTATCTAAACTACGAATTCACGTCCACACAAAACGGTCCTTTTATGAGAAACCTCGAAAATGTCAACAAAATCAAATCCATTCACAGTAATAGTTTTCCTCTTTCCTTATACTTATTTAGTTTTATATCAACTCACTTTCTTTATTTGCAGGGAAATCGAGTTTGTCCAGGGCTTGACTAAACATGTGCCTGAATTGAAATACTATTACATGGGGTTCTATATATATACCTGTCCAAAAATGATATACAAGGTATGATTAAGTTATAATTGATGTAGTCACACAATTTGAGTATCATATGAAATGTTCTTATAAAGACAAAGTAATCAATGCAACAGGCAATGCCTTGGTAAAAGCTATGAAAAAATTAATTTCTCCCAAGCAATAATATTGATAAGTTAAATGGACAAGGCCCATTGCAAGTTATGTATGCATAATACTTACATGGAATATTTCTGACCAGATATAATGCTAAGAAATTGTGCTTTGGCCTAAAAACGCCATCGATTACATCATAGTCATTTACAGTAAAATCTCTCCAAACCGAAAAAAAACACTTCATGGTCAGTTTCCTGAGGTGAAAAAGCATGTGTTTGGTAACTTTGGGATTTGAAATGCTGTTCAGTGTTTATTACTCTCAGAAGTTTTTAAATGTATGTACAGAGCATGCCACTATGTGGATCTCATGCTTTTTAGCCGGTATAAAATTTATGGCTTAGGCAATTTTTTAGCCTGGGCAAATTCCGGCTAATTAACAGAGTTGGAATACACCTGAGAGAATCTGCAGTTTGTTTCTATTTACACAAGGTCTGTTTTGGAGAGGTTTTATACTGTAGTCCACTGATCAGAACATGAATTTTGGAACATGGTTGTGGAGTGTGCATTACACTTGGGGTGCAAAATATCACCCTGTGTGTAGAGATGGGCGGTTAACCGTGGAATCAGTTCGGTTAGGTTGTCGGGAAAAACCGGAAATGACAACCGTGGTAAGTTGGGAAAACCCGTTGTTTCGGTTGTCACAACTTCCTGTAATCATGGCAGAACACGACGAACAAACGAGTCCTGTGTGGAAATATTTTTCAAAGAAAGATAAGAAATCTAAGTGTGCCGCCTGTAATATATGCAGAAAGGAGTTCGCATGGTGAAATCGCGCGACGAATTAATTACGTTGCTTCCGTGTACACCTATTTTCGCCGTAGTATGTACTAGTAAACACAACACATTTCAGTTTATTTCTCATGTTATTTTAATCATTAAGGCCGTACAAATACTCTGAAAGGTGAATTTGATAACGAGGATACGATATCAAAAGGTATCAATGATTGTTACCCGCATTCCCTATTAGTTTTTATCACTGTTTGGATGTTAAATCGTCAAATATATTTGTGCGCCGTTGATTAAAAATGTTATGCCGGAATCGGAGCCGGAATGAATTATACCGTTTGTCGGTAAACTGTTGAGAAATAGTACTCATTCAGGTGACTTGTATTGGATGCATGTATACTGTATAGTGTGTACAATATTATGTTCCCTAAATATGGTAATAGGCATATAGCCAGATAATGTGATTGAGAGATTCTAGTCATGTTTTATTTTCATTTTGTTGTTTATTTCCAATTTTATTTTTCAAATCATAACTATACACATATATCTAGTCACACACATTAGTTTTATGCAATATAAATGATCATTATATTATTTCACACTTATGATCATATGATGCTGAATTGCAGTCATACACAATACACAGACTCACTTGCATTCTAGCACTGCCACTCGACATGGACATTAACAATATACATGTAATAGTAACAATATGATACATAATTTAATATTATAAAAGGACGTGTACCTCACAAGTTATGGTGATACAATTGGTGTGTTTTCTTTGTAATATGATGAAGCATCATTAGATTTTGTTCACATTAGTAATTTTTATTAATAAAAACCGAAACCGAAACCGAGACTCAACTCTTTTTCCACAACCGAAACCGAAACCGAAACCGAGGCAAAATTTCACAACCGCCCATCTCTACCTGTGTGGATATTAATCTATACCAATGTTATTTTGAGAGATGACTAATTATTTGTGTCCCCACTTAAGTTAATTTTTGTTGTGATGGTCATTTAGACGGTCAATATTCATTGATTTTACATATTCCATGTTACATGTAGGTATTTTTTGCAGGGTAAATATTATCCATCATATCTTGCTTGTCCAGAAACTTATAAATGGGTACCAATAGAGAAATGCAATGCACTGTTAGAGAAATCCAAGTACACCAGGTTCACAGACAAGGAAGAAGGTTAGTGGCTCATCACTAAAATAATTACCAGTTATTGTCCGAGAATTGACAAGTCACGGAGACTATGATCGAGTCAGTCAGTATGTCAGTATGACTCTGAGTCTATGAGTTTTGAACAGCGATTTGCACTCCAAAATAATCCTTATTGTCCCCCGAAAAATAAATTTTCGGGGGACTATAAAAACAGGCTCCGTCCATCCGTCCAGCTGTCCGTTCGTCCGTTCGTCACACTTTGAGTACCTTCATGGTGTAATCATCTCCTCCTACAGATTTCATCCCAGAGATTTGAAACTTCAGAATATTGTTGCCCATATATTGAAGATGTGCAACATGTATATAGATGACAGAAAAATTATTTTTTGACGGAGTTATTTACCATTTTCGACTTAGAAAATTTCAATTTTGTTTTTAATTTTCATTATGACGGTACCTTCATGGTGTAATCAACTCCTCCTACAGTTTTCATCCTAGAGGTTTGAAACTTCAGAATATTGTTGCCCATATATTGAAGATGTGCAACATGTATATAGATGACGGAAAAATAATTTTTTGACAAAGTTATTAACCCTTTTCGACTTAGAAAATTTCAACATTTTTTATAATTTTCTGTATGAGGGTACCTTCATGGTGTAATCAACTCCTCCTACAGTTTTTATCGTAGATATTTGAAACTTCAGAGTATTGTTACCCACATATTGGAGATGTGCAACATGTATATAGATGACGGAATCAATATGTTTTTTACAGAGTTATTAATTCTTTTCGACTTAGAAAATTTCAACATTTTTTATCATTTTCTGTATGAGGGTACCGTCATGGTGTAATCAACTCCTCCTACAATTTTGATCGTAGATATTTTAAACTTCAGAGTATGGTTACCCACATATTGGAGATGTGCGACATGTATATAGATGACGGAATTTTTTTTTTTATTATGGAGTTATTAACCCTTTTCAACTTAGAAAATTTCAACATTAATTTCTTTAACAAAGCGGCATCGACTTGCCACGTTTTTGGGGGATACTGTGGTCGGCTGACCTTTTATAATATTTGCTTTTGAATTTTTTCCGGTATCAAAATAGGGAGAAAACTTCCTGAACTACCTTTCTATAGCTATGAGCATTATATGTCCCAGAAAGAAACATTGATTTCATAAAAAAAAATTAACTTTGAAGATGATGATTGGGTCCCAATTAAATATTGCGACATTATTTCTACAAAAATTAATCACCATCTATAGACAATTCATGTATATAATAGATTACATATAAACACCAACCCTCTTGAATCAAGTTTGATGCTGATGTTCATTTAGAGACCGAGGTCAAATTATATGAATGAAGTTTCTGTGTCTTAAAGGGGTACTGTACACTAAATCCGGACATTTTTGGGACCATCTTCTTTTATACTCAACAGAATTTATGCAACAAATGAATGAATTTGAACCATTGATTAGTGCAAAATACACTCACGTTAGAGAGTTCAGACAACGTAACGTCATACATCACGTAACCGGCGAATACCGGAAAAATAACGAAAATGTTGCTTTTAAAATTTAATATTCTTGGAAAAAAAATCATTTTTCATAAAAACTGAAGAAATATTCTGAATCTCAAGAATAAAAACTGTGTATTGAACTATTTTTCTCCAATATTAAACACACGTATCCATTATTTTAAAAACTGAAGAAATATTCTGAATCTCAAGAATAAAAACTGTGTATTGAACTATTTTTCTCCAATATTAAACACGTATCCATTATTTTAATCCATTATTTTAATGACGTTCATTACTCCGCTCAATAGAAAACATTCTAATTTAGTGGTTTTGTGGACCGTTTTTTCGTAAAAACATTGCATGCGTGTTGAATTTGGCATGAATTCCGATCGATTTCCACTGCGATTGACCTTCCCAAATATAGAAACATATTTCGGGGAAATCCCAAAGATTAATTTTACGAGTGCCGTTTCTGGAGTCCCATCCCACAGTTCGAATGATCAATGCAAGTTCGAAAACAAGTTGAAAAACACTACAAACTATCTTGAAAATAAAAATTTGGCACCCGGAATATGAATATTTAATGGATTTCCTATCTAAAGGTATTCATCTTATTTCTTTCCGCAAACGGTAAGTCAATCGGCCAGCCGTTTCTATGCGCCCATTCTCGCATTTTCGTGGCATTTCCCAAAAACACGATGGCTGAAGACGCGAAATACAATGCTCGCGACGTCGTTATTTGTCAAAATTAAGACGTAATTTTCATGGTAATATTATTTCCGAAGAGCGCAGTTATTTAACAGTAATCAAGTATCGATTTGGAAATTCAAACGTTGAGATATAATAGAATGCCCCAATTATTTTATTTTGAAAGCAGACCGCCTCGATAGGTTGTTAGGACAAACAACACTAAAAATAAACATTGACCCAGATTGACCGGGTTATATGAAGGAACAGCCACAGTGCAAAGCTTCCACGGAAGTCTCCTTTTCACGCTGTTCTTTCGGCTCTTACGCTAATTAATCTCGCTGCTGTCTGTTCAAATAAGCGCCTGTTTTCGACACAGGGACGCACATTTTGAGTCTATAAATCGATGCTAAATCATAAATCACATTTAATAACCATTTATATTATAAAATTATGAAACTAATATCAGTAAGCTAATCTCGAAAGTGTACTTTGGCGAATAACGACATAGAGTGATCTGTTGCACAACAATTGCGAAGAGCAATAACTCTATTCACCGGAATAGTCAACTTGTACAACTACATTAGATTACAGTATATGGGGGGGGGGGGGGGGGGGGGGGTAGTTGGTTGGTTAGCACAAGAAGGTTCCATGTACATATACAGGGATGTGGGTAAAAGGGGGTGGTGGGGGGAATCCAGAGATAATTTACGGGACACCTGTTTTCCAGCAGAGGTCATATTACAAATATGACATAATTTTTATACACCCTTTTGAAAAAAGATCGTATTATGTTATCAGTCCGTCCGTCTGTCTGTCGTGTACCGTCCGTCCATTAACATTTTTGGTATCCGATCGATAACTCCAGTTTGGATTATTTGATCTGAACCAAAGTTGGTATGTGTATTTCCCAGCTAACGATACAGGCCAAGTTCGAATATGGGTTCCGTCCAATTATTTTTACATGAGTTACGGCCCTTTTTTGACTTATAATTTGACCAATTTCATAACATTTCGGTTTCCGACCGATAACTCCAGTTTTTATTATTTGATCTGAACCAAAGCTGGTTTGTGTATTTCCCAGCTAAAACTACAAGCCAAGTTCGAATATAGGTTCTGTCTAATTATTTTCACATGAGTTACAGCCATTTTTCCGACTTAGAATTTTACTGCATTTTGGCATTGAAATTAGGGGTATATCAGATTTTCTTCAAATGTAAGCTCCAAGTATTATTTTATTTTGCGGTAGTACAATTCGAAATGTCTAAAGGGCGTATTTTGCCACGCCCTAGCGATGCTCTTGTTTTATTTCAATTGAAGATATAGGCTCTATTCAGATTTGATATTTACAAACAATATTGTTGAATTGCATTTAAAAGTAGTAATTGATTCAGGTTGAATCAATACTGTTCAATATGAAACTCGAGTTTGGGTATCGATCAAAACAGAGATTTTTTTCTGTTTCGAGTACTGAGGGTATGTTGGGGCAGAAATTTCCAAGTTGGACACTCCCTTCCCTTGATGGAGACTAGCCACATCCCTGTTCATATATTATATATATACATAATAGATAGGGCCTAATAGAAATTAATTACAAATTTAAATTATGATTGAAATTTAAGAAACAGGTATAAAGCGGGTAAATAGAGAATGATACCCCCAATTCTGGTTTTCCATTGTAGAGTTATTTATCTTTGTTTATTTGGAAATGTTTTGTTTTTGTCCTCCAAGGTGATATCTCCATCACAGGTTATCAGATCTGAATGAAATTTGTTATGGATGTGCACTACTAATGAAAACATTCAATGTAGTGTTCAATCATTTTATTTGTGTTTCCGTTTTAGAGTTATTCATCTTTGTTTATCTGGAAATGTTGTTTATTTGTCCATCAAAACAGATATCACCACCACCTGTTGACGGATCTGAATGAAATTTGGTGTGGATGACTGGATGTTCTCTACTATGAGGGCATTCAATGGAATGTCCAATTGTTTTATTTTGGGTTTTCTCTTCTGGAGTCATTCATCTTTGTTTATCTGGAAATGTTTTTTTTTTCCATTGAAGCAGATATCTCCACTTCCGGTTAACGGATCTAAAAGAGATTTGGTACTATGGATGTTCTCTAGTAAATCTCTATTATGAGGACATTCAATGGAGTGTCCCAATTGTTTTATATTGGTTTTTCATTCTGGAGTTATTCATGTTTGTTTATCTGAAAATCTTTTTTCGCCCATCTGCCTGAGTATCTCAGCAATGGGTTTTTAGGTATGCCCACACTAGGCGGCATCATGCGTATGTCACATGGGGTATGTACCGGGCGACAACCCAGCTCTTGTTAATGGAGACTTGAGGTTACATGGATACTAGTACATGGCTCTGGAGGCATTTGTATCATTGATAACATTTGTGACATTATTCTCTGATTGTTTACATGCTCCTTTCTGAATTCTGTCTTCATATACCTTCAATTTGATACCTCACATAACACTGGGTTACATGGTTATTTCCTTCAAAAACTTAAGAATATTCGACAGACAGACTAAATATTATGCTAATTAGCTACTAATTAATTCAATAATTTGCTAATTAATATTCAATAACAGATAATTAATATATTATGGTAGAACTGTCTCAGCATTCAGGTGAAAATTGATTCCACAATTTAAACAAAATAATCGTGCCTATATTTAAGAAATAAATACACAGTGTAGAGGTGTGTATGGTCAAGTTGTACCACAAAAAACTGATTGTAGGACGACGCGTAGCGGAGTCCTACAATCAGTTTTTTGTGGTACAACTTGACCATACACACCGATACACCGTGTATTTATTTCTTTTGTAATACGACTGAAAGTTTATGGTCACAATTCGACTGAATAGTCAACGAAATACTGCGCTTTTTCGGTCTCAGGTGAGAAAACATTTCGTGGTGTAATTCGTATTGGGCGTACTCGATTTATTTGCATGGAATACTCCGCTAATCTTGTCTTGTTATGAAATTCCCCCATTGACTTTTCGAGGCACCTCTTCTAGAAAATAATCGTTGTGATTGGCTAAAAAACGATGTGTTTTCAGCGGCGCCCGTGCCTTTCATTTAAATTGTACAGGAAATACGAATTGCGGTCATTTCTGTGTTGAACGTTGTTGGGACAACATGAATATGATCATCGACTATGGACCATTTTCCTTACACAAAGCGATCTAAATGATCTTATTCCCCTTCTGTACTGGTGAACAAACGCTTTCATTTTCAACTTGATTCCGAAATATCGAATCGACGAATATGATCGAGATTCGAATCGACGAATGCACAGCCCGGCCCCATGGATTTATTTTGTCATTTAATATACTTATTAAGTAACTTTCTTTGGTCGTAACATATATCAATATACCATAACATCATTTGGACCATATTCATTGGCAACCAAACTGGTTTCAAGCGACAAATCGCTAGAAAATTCGCAAGATTGTCAAGATGTAGCAAAATTCAAAGGGTTACGGGTGCGGGTGTACTCCGTTGATGCCCCGTTTGCGCGGAGTTAGAAAAGACGGGAAAAGTCGCGTGCGTCGATCTGAATAAACCGATTTTTTTCGTGGTACAATTGGAAAAAGTAGAATTGTACCACAAAACTGGAACGAGATAGCCATGGTAACTCGGGCCACTGGCCAATCAGGACATGGCTTTTAAGCATAGTTAGGCAGGGTCGTATTACAATGTTATATTAACTATGCTCCATGCGGTATAAACCAAAGAAATGACTAATTTGCATAATAATGAGCATAATAATGAGCATTTTATGCTAATTAACCTAATTAGTATGCATAACTCATTAGATATTCAAGTTTTTGAAATTAATATCAAGCATATACAATGGACATCAACTGTGTTAAGTTTTGTTGCCCTACCTTCAAAAATGTCCAAATTACAATTAATAAACTGAATTTTAAAGCGAAATAGCCTCCAAAAAGTGGTGCCATTATCCAGGTCAAACCACCTTGAAACCTATACAAATGTCCATTGCTCAATGGCATGATTTTCACAAAATTGCGGCAATGTTTTGACACATTATTGATCACACACCAAGATATACTTGTCAAACTTTTGGCACCAAAATGATCATAAATGTACACTCTTTTCCATGGAATATAATTCAATAAACAACATTACTATGACTGAACTCTACACACGTGCTCAATGAACGATGCAAACAACATGGTAATTATATTGAAAATGAATTTATGACTCCTGCCATTTATTATACCCGTACTTTCGAAGAAAATGGGGGGTATACTGGATTGACTGCGTCCGTCCGTCACGCTTTCTCCATCCGTTTGTCCGTCCGTCCGTCCGTCCGACCTCATAACTCGAACAACTATGAACCGATTTCAATAATTTTTTGTATGCAATCTCCTTAGGACGGTCTCTCCGCATGATGCTAATTGCGGTTCGTTCCGACTTAATAACTTTAACAAATATGAACCGATTTCAATAATTTTTGGTATACATGCTTCTCACAATACCCTCTCTACATAATGCGGCTAGGGATTGGCTCAGACTGTTTTTCGTAATATTATACCTCATTTTCGACTTATTTTGACTTAGAAAATTCTGTCTGACTTAATAACTTTAACAAATATGAACCGATTTGAATAATTTTTTCTGTACAAGCTTCTTGTGACACCATATCGATAATAATAGTCCAAATTTTTCTTTAAAGTTAAAAATCTTTTTGGTTGAGTTTACGGATAATGCGGGTTGAATTTGCCACGGTGGGGGTATGCTAGCACTCGAGTGCACACCTCTTGTTCATTTTTCATTATAATTTCCATGTTGTTTGTATCGTTCATACGGTAAATGAGTGTATTTTGCACTCATCCATGGCTCAAATCCATTCATTTGTTGCATATATTATGGCCGGATTTATAGTACGGTACCCCTTTAATGAGTAATATTGTATTAACACAACTTGTATTTATTATGGACATCAGTCCTGATTCAGTATAATTCCCATGTTTAGTGTCTTTGGTGAATATGGGACTAAAATAAATATTTTATAGATAAATACCTGCATCCTCACAAAAATAATTTGAAATCAATAATACCGGTAGATGAAAATATCTGCCTCCCTCATCACTTTGAAAAAAATCTTTATATACAGTAATGCCCTAAATAATCGACTCCTTAACCACAGCAGAATTATGGGTAATTTTTCAGGATTTAGTCGGAAATATGGCTTGTTGCCATTCATCGGAAAGCTCTCACTGAGAGCTTTCCTATGAATGGCAACAAGCCATATTTCCGACTAAGTCGATTATTTATGAAATTACTGTATAGAGTAAATGAATTGTCTCAACATCAAGTGGGAATCACGTAAACATTTTGTCTAAATGTTAAAGATAGATTATCTCTTCATATAAAAATTTTGAAATAGTTTCGTGGATATAAAATAATAAATATGAATTGAAGACCCATGTCTGGAATGTCGATGAATGGCAACAAGCCATATTTCCGACTAAATCCTGAAAAATTACCCATAATTCTGCTGTGGTTAAGGAGTCGATTATTTAGGGCATTACCAGGCATTACTGTATTATTTATCTGGCCTTAGGCCAAAACAAAAAAGAGTTTTGGTTCTCGGGCAATTGTTTTTTCAAATCAATGAGGGAGGGAGGGTTTAATTTTTATTTTTTATTTTTTTCTGCACATAGTAAGCATGGACAAAGATACCTTCCTCTGTCTAGTAATAACCAGAAATGTAGAGGGGACTGTTATGCATATAAATTCATTTAATCTTACATAAAAATGACATTGTACTACCAGTCTATGACTGGGATTACCTAACATTATACAATGCCCCTGACATTCACTATTGTTATTGTTTTCTAAAAACTGATACCTCCCCATTCTAATATGTGAACCTGAATTTAATCCTGTGCCTTTCAATTGTATGGAGTTAGAATTAGTGTAAGTTACATCACAATGACTAATTGTAAGAAGAGCATGAGGATCAGCTAATAATTTTCTTAATTGTAGTCATCTACTTCATGTTGTAAGCCTGCAAGTCACTTTTTAACACATTACATGTTAGAGCTCAATGCACACTAATATTCAACACATATCTACTATGGACATGTTTATGAAATAATTTTTTTTTTTTACTTTTTTTTTCTTTTAAAATTTATTTATTTTGTAAGTTTTTTTGTCATAACATCAGTCATTGCAATAAAAAGGCCTAATGCGGACCTTTTTATTCAATGCGGTGGGGCCTGAGAACCAAAACCTTTTTTTTTTTTGGCCTTACATATTTGCATATATTTTGCAGAGGATGCTGATAAAGTAACAGATATAGGAAAGGTTCTGGTTTTAAACGAAGGACAATTAATGACATATGAGATATACTCTGCACTGCATCCTGGGGATAAAGGTATCAAAGAGGTCACAGAGTATTCTACATATGTTGGACGGAGGTGTGCCGAGCGAATGCTTTTATTCATGAAATAGAGTTATCTCTCTTTTTCACCTATCTGTGATATTCTTTGACATTCTAGCTTATCTGTGGTACAGCTTTCCTGCCTTCAGATAGAATCAATGCTTCTGCATTACCAGGGTTTCTGCTAGGGATTAACCCTTTACCCAACAGAAGGGCCCTGTGCCAATGCATTCTCTTATATATGCGAGTCGACCCATATATAAGAGAATGCATTGGCTTAACACTTTAAAAATTATAAAATTGTTAAAGAATGTAAGAAAAAATGGTAAAAAGTGTTAAAAAAAGATTTTTTTTAGGCCAATGCATTCTCTTATATATGCGAGGCGACCTATGGTCGACTCGCATATATAAGAGAATGCATTGGCACAGGGTATAACTGTAACTATCACAATGTGGTCAAGGAGCCGGTTCCAATGATATCCATATTTGTATGGTTCTATTGAGACAGACTGAAGATATTTTAGGCTGTTGAAGCTTTATTTGGCCGGTTTTGGCCGGTTTGTTGGGTAAAGGGTTAAGAGAATGGAACCCATGATATTGCTGCTGGTGGTATATTAGGCACAAAAAAAAACAACATATATGTGTTTCCGGTTCCGGTTCCATGAAACTGTTAAAATTTGCAATTGATTTCTATGTCCGACTTTACTAAATTCATGAAAACATTATTAGCGTAACATTTGGTCAAAATGATAAAAACAAATCTGGATAGCAACATGCTTTATTTGATAACGTAATTGTGACAAAACCAGACTGTTTAGGATGTGTCTCCGATTTTTAAATATGGGATAGGGGAAATGATCCAGAGCGCCTCTGGCAGAAACCATGGCAATACCTACAGTAATGCTCTAAGTAATCGACTCCGTAACCACAGCAGAAATATGGGTAACTTTTCAGGATTTAGTCGGAAATATGGCTTGTTGCCATATCATCGGAAAGCTCTCGCCGAGAGCTTTCCGATGAATTGCAACAAGCCATATTTCCAACTAAATCCTGAAAAGTTACCCATAATTCTGCTGTGGTTAAGGAGTCGATTAATTAGAGCATTACTGTACATATCTAAAGATGGATGTGTGTTTTTCTGTTTATGTTTTGAAGCTTGATCTGAGTTGAGTGATATCTGCAGAATGAGGTCCCCAGAGGGTGAATTTATTGAGGCTATCCCGCACAGCGGTTAGCGTCACCAAATTCACCCTCTGGGGACCTCATTCTGCTTAGGACTCATCTCGTCTTGATTTCTATAATCTCAAATTAACATTGATTTTAGTTACTTTTTCCTAACTGTTCAGTTTCCATATCCCCTAATTTGTAGAAAATGCATAATCGAGGTGAATAATGGGTGAACATCACCAACTTCAACTGGAGAACTTCAATCTGATTCTAGGTCTCCCATAGCAGTTGAGGCCTTTGCAGAATGAGGTTCCCAGATGGTGAATTTGGTGATTCCAGCCCGCTGTGCGAAATAGCATCACTAAATTCACCCTCTGGGGACTTCATTCTGCAAATGTCAGATTGGTCATTGAAATCAACAAATGGCCAATTTTGATAAGAAATGTGAATTAGAAGCACTAATAACTGAGCCAATGCCTCCATAAATCTGACACATATTATATGTATACAGAAAATAACAACTCACATGACTTTCTCTCTCTTGATTGTCTGCATACATGAAAATAATATACTGTATGGTGTCACCCCCCTATGCCCGGAAGACCTACTGCATACTTTTTTGTCATCTATTTGCACACATTTTATCAATTAATGTTATTTATTACACACTTAGACGTGATTTATAAGGATTTCTTGGTGAGTTAAAAGTGATAATGTCACACCTGAGAATTACGTCACCGGTGAGAGCACGCGATTTTGGACAGTTCCGCTCTAAGCCGGAACTATTTTCACTTTCTGCGGCTCAAACATGGTTGAAGATGAACAGAAACGAACTGCTAACGATGATGCAGAAGCAGTTAATAAACTGGTAAAATGAAGAAGAATCTTACCTATTATCGACTCCGATGATGTCATATATATTCCAGTCAAATGAACTATGAACAATTCCATGTGAACAATAAATTTATCCAGTTCCGAGCTGAATTTCCATGCACGTGTTGCTCTTCGAGAGTTTGTTTACGTCGATGATTAAAATATCGTCACTTCGAAACTTATCTTTCTACTTTTAGCACGATTTCCAAACATTTCCTGTATGAACCAACATTATTTACACACACCATCAGAATCTTCACAATATCCCGTTCCAAGTGCCATGCTTGTTCGGTCAGAATAAACACAATTTTTACAGAAAATTCCGAAACTTTAAAAAATGAATCGCATCAAATTATGAGGTCAATCGGTATCGTTACGTCACAATTATGTGTCCATCCGCGTAACTGCATGCGCAACTGTACGTTGGGGTTCAAAATGGGAGAATCAGCTGATCTGGGCTTATTTTGTCACATCTTCTCTTTAGAATTAGCAACTTTTAGTGGTTGAAAGTGTGTAATAAACAGAATAATCAATTGGTTTCGATGATTACGTGACATAATTCACTCGGGTTTTACCAGGCCCGGCTCCCCTCGTGAATTATGTCACGTAATCATCGAAACCAATTGATTACTCTCTATATCTTCAACGCGTCGAGTTATGGGACTAAAAGATCACCAAATTAGTCCAATTTTGGTCAATTTTCGGCTATAAAAGCTGTGTACATGTTAATAGAATCTGGAATACCAGTTAATTTGGGTATATGAATTGAACAAGGGGATAGGAATCCTTTGTACTGCTCAAATATCCAAATCACACTTTACAGAAAAGGGGGGTAACACCAATCTAATTGCAATAGAATCCTACTGCCCGACAATCAACGAACTGTCACATGTGACTTAATTTTTTTCAAATATAGTAACACCATGTCTTAGCGCAATGGCCATTGTAAAATCACATAGTATTTTCTTTTTATATTATTAGACTTAGCAGTGAACTTAGTGATACGACTAACTCTATCCAGAGTTATGCTTTGGGTAATTTAAGTTTCTATCAAGTTTACTTTCATAAGTAAATAGGATCCTAGCTTCCGATCAAGCCTGAGTTTAGTGTGCCTAGGGCTAGCATCACTAAATTCACCCTCTGGGGACGTCATTCTGCTTAGGCCTCATCTTCTCTATAAAGTTTCATCATTATCAAATTTCTATGGAAACTTCTTCACATAGATTCTATTTCTTTTTTAGTTTATTTTCTCTATATACCCAAATTTGTAGATGACACATTGCATAATCGTGGGTCCCAATGGGTGTACATCACAATATTCACCATTTGGGAACTTCAATCTGAGTTTATGTCTCCCATAGCAGATGAGGCTTTGCAGAATGATGTTCCCAGAGGGTAAATTTAGTGATGCTAGCCCGCTATGCGGGATAGCGTCACTAAATTCACCCTCTGGGGACCTCATTCTGCAAATGACAGGCACATTAAACTCAGGCTTGCTTCTAAATCCCAGTGAAAAATAACTTCTGCTGTTCAATGAAATAAACCTTGTGCTTGAATTTCTTTGTTGGCAATGAATTAATAAATGCTATCTGCCTTGTCATTGTCTATGCTGAAGTTCTAGTCCACAAGGAGGATTAGTTTTCTCCTCTGCAACTAGTCTAAGTTTCCTTAGACGTAAACTCATAAAATATTCCTCCTCCTGCAGTTCTTTTTTAACATCTTCCTATCTTCTAGTTTGGAAATAGGGACATTATTTACTTATCTGTGTAGGTAGCAGCTCCCATACCTACATATTTATTGTTAAGCCCGTGAGTACAATTTTGTGGAAATGTGGCTCTAAACTATATTATTATTATATTATTATTACCGACAAGAGTTTTGGAGATATGTTATTTTGTCCAAATAAACATTTCAATGTATAAATACTAATTTTAACCAATCTCAGACATTCAAACTTGGCCTATATTTTTGTATGCCTATATTAGGCTATAACTATATATGATATAGATTCATGTCTGGTATGATTCATTTCTGCAACATGTTATAGACTAACATTCACATGCTATTATTAACCTGACCATCCTGACATTTTCCACCATAGTTTGATTATCAAAATGTTGGAAATGGAGCTCACAAATTGCAGTATTTCTGGATAAAATAGCTGTTATGTTATTGTTAGTGTCTGTATTCTGTTGTGTATTTATTTCTCAGCTAATTTATTCATTAAACTCAACATTTTACATTATCAAGTTATTTCCTTATCTTAACCCTATGAATACTGGGGTCATGAGGATGGTCAGAGCTACAGTAATGCCCTAAATAATCGACTCCTTAACCACAGCAGAATTATGGGTAACTTTTCAGGATTTAGTCGAAAATATGGCTTGTTGCCATTCATCGGAAATCTCTTCGACTAAATCCTGAAAAGTTACCCATAATTCTGCTGTGGTGAAGGAGTCGATTACTTAGGGCATTACTGTACTTTATTTCCCTATTCATTGAACCATAGTCATTTGAACTTTAGTCTGGTCGTTGAGACTCGATTTTGAGGTGAACCTAGAACAAATTGTTTACAAGCTGTTTTCGGTGTCAATCGACGCGGAAAAGCATCAGGAACAACATATCCAAAATCTGCAAAAATCCACGTTGGGGAAACTTTGTTATCCACGATGGCGTCCAACATGGTTGTCTATACTACATCAGTTCTCGATATAAGTCATTATACGATATATAGTGGCATCAGAATTATGCCGTTATATCAGTTTTTGTTAAATTAGAATGCGGGAGCAAGTAGAGTGACACGGACAGAAAATTATACAATCGTGGCCATGAAATGGCTGTCAAAATGGCCGCAACTCCAAACCATACCACGTAGAAAGCAACATATAAGAGTGAAATACGTATTGGCAATATACAAGTCGGTTGTTAAATATCTTTAAAGGTACACACATCATTAAAACAGATCAATTTGAAGGATCATCGGTCAATGCATAGCAAGTCAACCCCCAATGATTTACGTCTTTAACGTTTGGGTGTTCTGCTTATCCAACATCCAACTGTTGGGCAAAACAAAAATAGCTCGTGCATGCAACACACGAACTAATGTTTCGCCTCACAGTGCATGGTAGTTTCATTCGGCATGGTGATTAAATATTGAATGCAACGCCGAAATTTAAGTGCATACTCTAGAGGTATAAATACTAGTTATATTTCCTGAATTGTCAACACTCCCGGTGATAATAAACGATACACGTATGTTGCAATGGTTATTATACTGTAAAGAAACACTCATATCTTCAATGGATTAGCACCGAATCTCACCAGGTCAAAGAGACTGTACATAGTACATTGTATGTAAGACTAATTTTCATTCTGCTACCAACCCGGTTTCTTAGTAGACAATTTTGTTAAAATTACTTCAGTGGCCACTTTACAACTAGAATAACTACAGCGCAATGCACACTATTAGTTTTCAGTATATTTTTGTTTGAAAATCTATTACCATTACCACCCTCGTAATCGTGCTAAATATCAGGTGATCATCGTTTAAGATGTTATTCCAACGTTGAACATTCACCCAATATTGTTAGTTGTGGTTCTGTGTGCAACAGACATGTGTAACGTTATGGAAAATGGATAAACGCGGTGATGCGGTTGAAGACAACGTAGTAAGTTTCGCGTAGATGTGGCCTTGGTGAATTCAACCAAATATAATTTCCAGGTATAAACACAGTCTCTGTCACAGATTATGTAGGCAATTTTGGTCAAGTTTTGAATTTATTGAAGACAGTCTATGGTACTCATTTGTGATTTAATAAATTTAGTTCATGGTACACCATCACGCATTCTTGTGATAAAAGCGAAATATTCGTGTTTTATCACTTGATCTGAGGCAACTATAACTACTATTTTGAGACGCGTACAATAGGATCTACGCATTCTCCCCAGTACAATATGAACATAATTCATACCGTTTTATAGCAATTAATTTTTTAAGGTTTTATACTGTAGATATCAAAATAAATGGTGATCGGTCTCATTCGTGAGACTGCTCTGAATACATATATTTCTGCTTCTAGAGAAAGGCCGCATAGTCAATACATCCCTACTAAATCCCGTTTAGCTGTTTAATTACACATATATCACATGATTCAAGATTAGCGGTACAGATAAAACTGCGTCATTTTTCCGTTTCTGGGCGCCCAAAAGTCCAGATTTAACCGTTCCACAAGACCCTGATTTCGCTTGCTCTCTCGTGAGATACATCAGAAAGAATTCGTACATCTCTAACAAAGTTTCTCTTATACTTGTAGTCATTCTTCCTCGCAATATTCGAGCGTTTGTTCACTCGTATAGGACTAGCTATTCAATTTTGCACTAAATGTAAATTTCATTCGATTTTGTCCATTTTGGTGGCCATTTTGGGAAAAATATTCTACATATATGGTTTATGACTAAGCAATGTTTGTGTATATTTCAATTTATTACGAATTTGGCATTAATTGGAGCACCTGCCGCAGAATTCAGTATTTTCCGATAACAACAGACATTATGGACGCCATCTTCAACAGAGAATTTTCCCCAAAGCGGATTTTAGCGGATTTTGGATATGTTGTTCCCTACATTCTGCCCGACAATATGACACCAAAAACAGCTTGTAAACAATTTGTTCTAGGTCCAATGCTTCAACGACCAGACTACTTTGCAAGGATTCTGGGTTAACCGTTTCCTGATAGGAGCTGCACTCGCGCAGTATTAAAGATCCTGTACCAGTGCATTCTCTTATATATGCGATAGGGAGCCTTGCATATATAAGAGAATGAACTGGCTTACATCGTCAAGGTAAATATTATTAGGCCAACGTAAGAGAATGCATTGGCACAGGGTTCTCGCAAAATTTCTGGAAGCTCCGGTCATAGAAGGGTTAACCCTTTACCCAACAGAACGGCCCTGTGCCAATGCATTCTCTTATATATGCGAGTCGACCATAGGTCGCCTCGCATATATAAGAGAATGCATTGGCTTAACACATTAAAAATTATAAAATTGTTAAAGAATGTAAGAAAAAATGGTAAAAAGTGTTAAAAAAAGATTTTTTTTAGGCCAATGCATTCTCTTATATATGCGAGGCGACCTATGGTCGACTCGCATATATAAGAGAATGCATTGGCACAGGGCATAACTGTAACTATCACAATGTGGTCAAGGAGCCGGTTCCAATGATATCCATATTTGTATGGTTCTATTGAGACAGACCGAAGATATTTTAGGCTGTTGAAGCTTTATTTGGCCGGTTTGTTGGGTAAAGGGTTAAAGGAGTGGGTATGTTAGGCTGAACTGAATTTTTTTTATATATCACATAGAAAAATCACATTCAAAATGGATATAGCAGAATGTCCCTTCCCTGCTACTTGTCAGCAATAGTTCAGAAAAGCAAAAATTTGTGTCAGCCAGGATCGGTGTCGGCAAAAACTGAATATGTTGATTCCTTGCTCTGCATTTATAGTAATAATGGGTTTGATTCCTGTACTGAGAGCATTTGTTTTACCTCAGAGATATTTCGTCTAACTCTCTTGGAAGTTTTCAATCATCTGATGGAAAAATGGTTCACATGACCTTTGTAGGGTCATGTGATGTCAGAAGGTGCTCCAGTCTGCCATTTATCTTGGTGGTGGGTGCCAGATTGGTCATGCGGTCCTGCCCCTTGAGATACTATTTTTGGTCTTCCGCTATTATAGGGTGGTGTTTCACATAGCCAGTTTCTTGTAATTTAGCCTGGAGTTTTCTCATCCCATTCGATGAAACACCCAACATACAATCTAACTGTATGTAATACATGGGTGTTTGTTGCCAATATACCTATGGCAACGGCCCTTTGTCTGTCATAAGGGGGGGGGGGGCGGTTTCTTTCGAGTGAATATGATGAATCAAACAGGAGGGAGAGGGGCGGTGGGTCAAAATAATGCCACTAACTTCCCACAATGTGGCAACAGATCAGTTTCTGAAAGAAAGAAAGATGAGAGTTGCACTCGAGGGATACTACTCAGAAGAAGTTGACGTGTTATCAGGAGTACCACAGGGAGAGGTATTGGGACCGCTGCTCTTTCTCTGTCACATAAATGACCTACCGGACACAGTAACATCACAAGTCCGCCTATTCGCAGATGACTGCCTCCTGTACCGCCAGATAAACACCTACAAAGACCACGAAATATTGCAACAAGACCTACGCAAACTGGAACAATGGGCCACCAAATGGGGGGTGCGCTTTAATCCAACTAAGTGCTACATTATGAGCCTAAAGCAGAAGACACAAAGATTTTACCAACTGGCAGGGCAGATACTCCAAGAAGTCACAAACAACCCGTACCTTGGCGTCCAATTCTCCAATGACATGCAGTGGCATCACCACATCGAGTCCACCACGAAGAAGGCAAACTCCACCCTCGGCTTCCTTCGGCGTAATCTCAGGTACTGCCAAATGGATCTTAGAAAAACGGCATACATAGCATTAGTCCGCCCTCAGCTAGAGTATGCAGCAACAATCTGGGATCCTCACTATGAAAAGGACAAGACAAAGCTGGAGAAGGTGCAACGCAAAGGAGCAAGATTTATAAAACAGGACTACCGAACGAGAGAGAAAGGCTGTGTAACATCAATGCTAAGTGAACTTCAACTACCATCCCTAGAAGCAAGAAGAAAGGAACAGAGACTGACACTATTTTACAAAGTGGTAAAGGGATCAGCCCCGGGTATCAACTCCGAACACTACCTAAGAAACTACCGCCCAAAGAGGAAAAAGAAACCCACAAAATTCAAGGATTTTGTTAGTGACAACATCGTGGAGAAACTAACCACAAATAACGAAAGTGCCTACGAACCAATTCATACAAACACAGACCAATACAGATATTCCTTCTTCCCGAGGACTGTACTTGACTGGAACAAACTGGACAACAGCACAGTCAATGCCGCCGACCTAGAAACATTCAAGGCGGCTCTGGGAGAACAAAAATAGCGCTCCTCACACCGTCCTGTAAAAGCCAGCTTTGGTCAATAGGACGTAACAACTACAGATACAGAAAACAATCACACTCATTGATAAGGTCGTTGATACTGATCCAACACTGGTTACAAAGTTTACCCTTTCTATACTGAATGAATTCTGCCATCCAGTTATACAAGTAAAAATTGGAATGATATATTATTAATTTGGAGGGATGTTCAAGTAATAAAAGCAGACGAAAGACAGAAAAAAACATACGACAAGAGCAGAATGACTAATAGTCATTGGTCTGAAATGTTCAGATAATAAGTTCAACAAAGATTTACTTAGTATGTGAATTTTTCCGAACGTAAAGTTCTACTCGTTAATGAGTATTTAGTAAAGAAATGGTTAACCTATGCTGTTGCATGTCAAAGTTCGAAGTGGTGTTTTCTGAAAATGGAAACTTTTCTAACCTTTCGATATTCAAAAGAAGGTTATAACAACATCTGATTAATTAACTCCCTCATGTTCTGCATTTACCATGTTCTCAATCCATTGAAATGTTCAATACAATTGGACGAGTAGCATAGGAGATATGGGGTATTATATGAGCGGTGAACTTGCCTTTTTATCTGTACCCATACCATAGTATGGTACACATAGTGTCGACGTCCGGATTGACCACTCGTCCGTCCGTCCGTCTGTCTGTCCGTAGACACTTTACGCATGGTGCGATAACTCAAACATTTTCTATCCGATCAGATCCAAATTTGGTATTTTTTTTACGGAGTTATGGCCCTTTTTCAACTTAGAATTCACGCATCTGATCGGAACCAAATTTGAGATGTGAGTTTCTCAACCCAAAATACATATCGAGATCGAATATGGGTTTGATCAGGTCATTGTTAACGGAGTTATGGCCCTTTGACATAGAATTCATGCATGAATTGATAAATCAACCAATTTTTCATCTGATAGGAACCATATTTGGTATGTGGGTTTCTCAACTCAAATACAGACCTAGTTTGAATATGGGTTAGATCCGATTTTTTATACCAGAGTAATGGCCCTTTTTCAACTAAGAATTGAACAGATTTGAGATTTTTATGCTTACAATATAACCCAGGCAGCTTACAATTAATTACCTGTGATATCAGTTTAGCTCTAAGAGAGAGACAAGAGATAAATCTGTATTATGAATTAGAGTAATTTTTAGCCATATGTTCAGCATAGCAGTGAAAGGTGTAACCCATTCATGAATCAATGAACTCTCCCATTGAGTTCTAAAAGTATAAATTGGAATAGTCTATTGTTCATTTGTAGTGATGTTTTCAGAATTTGAGCCGACAGAGAGAACCCCATTTAGTAGCACTATTTTTATAAAGTTACACAGTCCTATAATATGATATCTGATGCTCGCTGTACTGCACATATCAAATAACTTTAATAGCCATCTGTTGTTTATTGCATTTCCATAGTGTGTGAAGTTGTGAACAGTGTTGGCCCAGGGTTTATCAACTCCCACATAGCTATCTGGTTTAGCCTATCAATGCAACATTCAAGTGACATACATGTTACAGTCCCCTAATTTTATAGAGTTAAAATTGTTAACCCTGGTCATCAATTTTATGCTTTTGTATATTTTTCATGTAATCATTCTCCTATTATATCTCCAGATTTCTCCTCCTTCACTTGTATGGATTTTTGTAGTTAAAAAAGAAACCCTTCTCAACATCCCTGATAATTTAACAGAAATACATTTCATCTGATATATCTCATTTGATTGAGATGTATGTAAATTTGGTATGTGAGTTTCTCAGCCCAAAATACAGATACAATTCGAATTTGGATTTGATCCATATTTTAAAAACGGAGTTATGGCTTATGGATTTTAGCGTCCAAGCTGAAAATAGCCGATCACTATCGCCAAGGTATGGGTTAAATATCTGCCGATCGTGATCGGCCTCTCGTTATTTTAGGTGTTTAAGAAGGCGCCCCATTCGTGTTTTTCAAAAAATCTCAATTTCAAACTATTAATTGAAGGAAAAAACCATTATCCTTTATAACCGATGTATATGCTATAGTATTATAACAACCCTGACAATATGAGAGATATTTTCCAACTATGTAAAAAGTGGTTTAAAAATAACCCCAGATTTTGTTGAGGTACATGTAGGTCGATGCGAGCTTTACATGAAATATTAGCAAAAACCCCACTGCATTATCTAGACAATGAACCTAACTACAGGGTATGAGCACAGTCTGCCATCTGAAATCATGACTGTGCGTGAAAATAAATTAAACATTTTAAATTGCATATTTTAGTTTTTTGGCAGCCATTTGCATAGTCTTTGTAATGTAAACATACACTCAGATTCATACTTGTACGACTATTTTTATATGCGGGTATGTAGTTTCCAGACTGCCACTTGCAGAACATTGGTTATAGAGGTTAATGATTTTCCCCTTCAAATTGATAGTTTGAAATTGAGATTTTTTTTGTTAAATCACGAATGGGACCCCAAACTGAATTCACCCTTGTGACCTTGTTATTATCAAGAGAAAGACGAAATAGTCGAATTTTATTGTTATAATGAAGCTATATAGTAATGCCCTAAATAATCGACTCCTTAACCACAGCAGAATTATGGGTAATTTTTCAGGATTTAGTCGGAATTATGGCTTGTTGCCATTCATCGGAAAGCTCTCGATGAATGGCAACAAGCCATATTTCCGACCAAATCCTGAAAAATTACCCATAATTTAAGGAGTCGATTATTTAGGGCATTACTGCAGTTCAAAATGTGTCCCGTGGGAAACCAACTCTTAGTTGTGTTATGATGTCACACACCTGGTTCAGTGTATAAACATGATCAAATGCAGGCTTCAGTAAGACTTCTTCGTATTCAAGTTGACTGCACTAGTAAGCGAGTACCTAACATCAATGAAGTTACAGTGGAATCATGCCTGCAAATAGTGTGTCTGTCATTTGCAGAATGAGTTCCCCAGAGGGTGAATTTAGTGACGCTATCCTGCAAGGCTGGATAGCGTCACCAAATTCACACTGTGAACCTCAGTCTGCTTAGGTCTCAACTTCTACTAGTATAGAATCAAATTGAATTTTGTGATGTTCACCCATTAGTCACCTCGAGTATGCACTTTATCTTCTGCAAATTAGGGGATACAGAAACTTCCCAGAAGGGAAAAAGTAACTAAATACTTTAGATAATTTGAGACAAGATACTTCCCAGAAGACGGTCACAAGAAGACGAACTTCGCGACTCTAGCCCACTCTGTGGGATAGCATCACTAAATTCTCCCTCTGTGGACCTCATTCTGCAAATCACAGACACTATTTGCAGACTTGAGTGGTACTTCAATATTGCTGCATACCCCCTGCCTCTGGCACATTTATGTGTTGCTTTATGCAGTTAATCTAGGTTTTATAGAGACAGGTGTACTAACTGTTCATACTATAAACCTAAATTATAAATGTTACCTGACCCACGATAGTCTAATTGGCAAACAAATTATGTGGGATTGTGGGAAATTATTATTTATAACGAGAAAGAACCTATCATTCTAGCTGTGATGACATGTGGTGTCACGCGAACAGCTAGCTAGAGTCCTTCGAAATTGGAAAATCGGAACGTTTGAAAAATTCAATCATGGTTCTGCATGGTGTCTAGTTGAGCAGCATTCAAAGGCCAAAACAGGGCCTTATTTTTCGAATTGAATCATGTCAACGGCAACCATGACGTATTATATATCAACATGTTCGTACGGATATGGGGATATGAAAACTGAGTTAGCCAGCAATGAATATTTGCGCGAGATTTTCGGGCAAAACAACATTTCGTAAATGAAATCAGTGAAAAACTGGAATACGATCTCTGAATAATATTTCAACCTATTTGTGGTAACAACAATGTGGTTGGAAACTCACATAAAGGACAGAGTATGGCCATGTTTACATGCAGTAATTAAATCTTCTGTGGTTCATTTTGTGGTAAAAGTAATATTTTTGAAAAATGAAAGATATACATCGTCAATGCAAGTCATGTTATATCAATAAGCGAGATCACTGGGTCGCGGTCGTATTGGATTCATCCAGCTCTGTTCCGTGGTTTCAGAGATCTTTTCAGCCCCAGTTCCGTGGTTTTAGTGATACTGGTCAAAGTTCTGGAGTAGCATTTTGAATTATTCATGAATTCCATATATGGAATGCTACTCCAAAATTTTGACCTGTAGCACTAAAACCACGGGACCGGACCTGGTGGGTTCAATATGGCCGCGAGTTAGTGACAGGGCGTATAACTTGTTTTATCTACATGTAGCTATATAATTTAAGAACCAAATGTAAGTTTTGAGACAGTGCAATTTTTTTTATTTTTTTTTTGGGGATTGGGTGGGATTTTCTGTGCAATTAATTCACATGGTTCTCGAGTTAATTTTATTATATGAGAATTTCAGGCGAAAAATAAGATTCTGATTGAAATTTCGGACATAAAGCCAGTGAAAACAGAATTTGAGTCCCCGAAAGACATGTTACATTGTGTATTATGAACTCTATTTTGTCGTCTACCACCAAAGTTGTGTTTTTGCACCAAAATTTGCAGCTAGTAGTGAGGAATAAAACAGTTTAACACAACCAGAGCTAAATTCTGTGCGAGGTGAGATTTTGGTGGGAAAACCACACTTTTTAGTTCACCTCCGATAATGTCTGCGGTGAAACTATATATATAGTCATCACTCCTCGTCCGTCCATCCATCCATCCGTCAACAATTCTTAAAAGGGGTACTGTACACTAAATCCGACCATTTATGGGACCATCTTCGCTTACACTCAACATAATATATGCAACAAATGAATGAATTTGAGCCATGCATTGGCAAGCGCAAAATACACTCATGTGCTCTATGAACGACGCAACCAACATGAAAATGATTGTATGACTCCATGCAATCTTCTCAAGAGCCACCAGGCCTATTTAGCTCATATATAAGTATGGAGGGTCCTATAGTGTGACTGATATAGATATGTTAAAATTGGGTGGCGAGGGTGACTTACAAATTTTATGTGCAATGCAATCATTGATATATGAAACTCGTTAAAACATACGTAACCACCTGACTGATTAATCTTACATTTAGTGTGTAGGCTCCAAGGATAGTTGGGATTAAAATATGTTTAAACGGGGTCGGCCGGTAAAACAAAAGGAGCACGTTAGATTGGAAATTGCCAACAGTAACTGTTGGGAAAACTTGAGGTATCAGTTGTAAAATTCAAACCTAAGGGGGGTGTGCAAAAGGAATCTTACGAACTGGGAGTTTGGTCCGGTTGGGAGGGGACGGAATGTGAGCCATGGGCGGGTGTCATTGTGCGCAGTTGGAAATCTTAATGTGGACATCCCCCACCACTCAACGCAGACCCTCTTGCTGCCTACATGTTTAGATTTACTTGTTTTAAAGTGATTTTGACACGTACCAAAATCTCAGCTCGTTTCTGGCCGACTCAGTTTTCATATTCCTCACATCCGTGGGGATGTATGCTATATGTCTTCGAGGTCGACCACACGATTGACCCGATTTTGTTCTGGTCTCTACTGATCCACTAGTAGGAATTACCTTTTTGACCGTTTTTCTTAAATTTGAAAATTGTGAACTGGTTACGATAAGTTATAGTAGAATATTAAGGATACGAACTGTTGTAATCTGGTAAATTTATCTGTCTGTTTGTTTATCTGTTAGCTATATGGCCGGGAAAACTGCTGGACGGATTTCGACGAAATTTGATAGCTACGAGTAATTTTGTCCGGGGAGTGTTTTGAACGGGTCAAATAGTGACTCCGACCTGACCTTGACCTTCAAAATTGTCAATTAAAGGTCAAAGCCCGGACGAAGTCGGGTCACCTGCTAGTTAATATATATATGCTTATAGGTCAACACATGTGCTCCACACTTGGCTGAAGTATATAGCCAACTGTTCTTCAAACTTTCAAGCTAAAATTACAGTTGAACGATTTTTTTGTAATATTCTGAAAATCATATTCATACTAAACGTTTTGAACTTACTACGCAATAACTGATGTTTGTTAACAAAACACTGTGACAGTTTTGTTCAGCTTTGATAGTCAACGATAAGATTGAAACCAGCTTCCTATTCAGTATCAAAAGGAACGTGCCCATGCGCCGTGTGTCACGTGTAATGCGTTCAGTCAACTAGGCATTAAATGCCCAATAATATTTAGAAATCCTTCCAAATAGAATCAGTTGTCTAATTAATACCGGAACTGGAAATCTATTTAATGACAGGTATTTTATGAATAACAATACAAGATGCCCAATTACCAAAGTAACCTGGCTTAACGATGATATTTCCAAGAAACTCTCAAGATATTACGACATGGCTCTTGCTATTTGCTCCATCACTTCTTGCAACTATCATCCGAAAATGCGTTTGGACCGGAATAACCTTTAGTTATGCCAGATAAAAACTGTAAAATACACACAAAATCATAAAATACACATGGTATTCTGTGTATGCTTTCTCCAACCTATCAGTAAAGTAAAAAAAACCCAACCCTAATTGCGCTTCATATAACACGCACTTCAATTGCTGTTGTGGAACAAGCGTGATTTGAGCACTCCACACATCTCAAAGGGATGCAACGCATTTGCATTTGCAGTGGGAACATGTGAACAGTTACGAATGTCTGTAAAACAACATCTATCATTAAAGGTACTCAATCTGATTCGATGGTCCCCATATAATCAGATTCCAACAACAACAACAACAAATGCTAACCACTGTCAAATATAGTATAAAATTGCCCGAAACGTGTTATTTATCAACATGTTGTTCGACGAAATTTGGTCTTATTATCAACAGAAAGCCTCTTGAGTTTAGAGTTATCCATCTTCATTCGCATTTGGTCAGAGACATTCGGCTCGTCGACTGTTTACTGGGCCACTATTAATTCTCGATGGTGAAAAATAAAATATTTCAAAAATCGATATCTAATAACTCTGAGCTTTGATAGGTGGGTTCATCGACTCGAATACAATATTTTAACCCCCCTAATCCAAATAAATAGTAATTGAGGGGAGCTTAATCGGATTATGCATCTTTAATAATTATCCAATGACGAGATTTCGCATGCGGTCAAAGCCATTGTTATGTGAACATTTAGCGGAATAAAAAAATCGTAATTACTGTATACAGCTTCATGACCAGTCAAAGTCCACTTAGTATAAAATAACAAAGTCAATTGACAACATAACGACATTTATTGGAAAAGGTTAAAGCATTGAACAGTTTCCAGAAAACCAGATTAAGACTAAAATATTTGAATTACGGACATGCAAGATCAACGATGTTTTGTGACAAAACGCTGTAACAGTAAGGTTTACATACCTGTAACTGATTTAAACGTGCGAATTATTGTTATTGGGAAATTATAATGAAAAAAAAAAAGAGTCAAATTTGTCTGTTTTTCCACGTTCTTCTTGTGGCGACGAACTTACAGACTTTTGTGAGATCTCATATACACCTTTACCGCAAAGCTAGAGACATTTCGTCGCTTTATAGGTTCTCATATTTGCCTAAACCGCAAATATCTGACTTCGGTATACCGCAAAGACTACGTCGCTTTAAAAATTCTCGTATCTACAACAACAAAAACATTTCTTCAAAATATGCTTTAGTTATCAGAATCGATTAATTGCAACAAAATAATGCTAACCACTGTCAACTATATTATCAAATTTCCCAAAACGTGCTATTTATCAACATTTTGTTCAGCGGAATATGGCCACTTGAGTATCACGAAATTTTTCCGTATTATCACTTGATTTTAGAGTTATCCATCTTCATCCTCAATTTTGTCCGAGACCGTCCGTTTGACGACGTTTTCTGGGCCGCAAATAATTGCACATCTCGAGAAATAACAAACTTCAAAAATCGATATCTGATCACTCTGAGCTTTGATGGGTGGGTTCCTCGAATCGAATCAAATATTTTTTAGCCCCGAGTCAAATAAATCGTAATTTAGGAGCGTTAATTCGGATTATGTATCTTTTAACTGAACCCAGTGATTTTTGTACCATTGACTCCATGGACTCGATCTTCCCATTACAATGGTGTTCATTCAAGCATGCAGCCACTCACCATATCATTACTTACAAAATATTTTAGTCACGTGTGAGAGAGTATCTTCCCAAAATTTCATTACATTCTGATTACCGCATCAGAAGATATCCTCAAACATATCAGGGGGATTTTAATTTCTTTTGGGTAATTATGTCAGCTCCATCCTTCGTGCACGTTTTGTGTGATGCAATGTTTTTGTGGGAAATAAATGTTGTTTATCATGATTTACCGTAGACTTTCCCCGAATTAATTGGAAATAAAACCTTAAACCACCGCATACCGAGTGATCGAATCACTTGACGGTATACAGCGATCCTCCACCAACACGGGCTCTGTTAATCTCAAGTGGCGCATGTGTGCCATCAGACCAGTATATTAACTCAGTTAAGTGGTGAAAGAAACCTCGCTCAATGATATATCATTCTACAATTATCACCTGAGTGTGGATAACTCTTACAACGAACGGCGCAGCACTTCTGGAGTATATTATTTACGCGAAAAGCCTTTCTTGAAGCGTTTCCAAATGATTTGGATTGCACATTTGAAATGGATTATTTTGAATTGTAGTTGAGGATTGTTATTAGGGATATATACTCCAGGAATGATCTAGGAAAGTCCTGTATCGTCGTTGAGACATTCAAATCAAAATGAGTGATGTCGACATATTGATGAGTTCGCACAGAGAACTGAATTGAAACTATAAACTTCGTTCATTATATGAACATGAATTAATTAAAATTTTCAAATTTAAATTTACATGACTTACGAGTTTTAATTATTGTACCCTGGACTATTTATCGGCAATGTTTGAACACTGAACAGGAACCAGACAGTTGACGACTCCGATATATCAGCATTGAGTTCGAGTGTTGTTCGTGCATGACTTGCAACTGTGGAAAGCCAATAGCAAAATTATCGGCTAGGAATATTCACGTCTTCTGTTTCAAGGATAAACTGTACGCGCGGCGTCATTTAATAATTTTGAGGATTAATAACTGCATGTGAACAGGGACCGTATAGGTCTTTGATATTGAGATCGTGTCTTGTTTTCGTGCAACCAAAAAAAAAATGCAAGGCCAATAATATCATTACCGAATAGGACAATTGACCTCTTAATTTTCAAGGATAAACTCTTCCGTACGGTGCCAATTTATAATTTGGATTTGAGGACTGAGTTGATACTTAATGGATGTTCTCATCATGGACGATAAACATCATCACAGGGCCAAGTCGGTCGACGGCACAAAGGAGATGAACATCGCTGTTTTTGGACACAAGGACGTTGGGAAATCAGGTGAGAAATACTTTCGTAACGATTATAGATGTATTCGCCATTCGCATGGTTACTGGACAATTAGTTTTGAAATATTTGACTTCATTTATAGTTTGGTGTCTAATCAAATGGCGCACCCTGGCAAGTTGGAGTATTTACCATAGTTTGCTAAATCGACATAAAATCACCAAGCATCCAATCAGTCCAATGAGTCCATGTTATTCTCATAAATGGGGGTTATACATGTATTCATTATAGAAAGACTTATTTTATATATACATTTAAAAATGATTTCAAACTTTCCACACAAGCAACAATGAGACGAACGCTATACCATGCAGAAACACAGCTTATCCACTGTTGCTCATCTGTTCCCCGAAAAGCAGTCCTGTCCCGTTTTATGTTTCACTTCGATTTTGATCATGTCCCCCCTCGAATATGATTTTTAAATTTTTTTTTTTTGGAAGATGAAAAGGCTGGAAAACTTAGACACAACGGCAGATATGTGAGTTTGCCATGTATTTTGGTCACTGTGAGGGTGATAAATAAATATAGATCGTGTCGAACTGTTAATTCACTCTTTTTGTCCAGTTAAAATAGAATTTCAACTAATTAAAGTGTTAATACAATGGAAAAATGTCGAGTTGATTTCTTGCGAACCAGCCGACATATCGTTGCATGTGGAATCTTGAGATTTATAACAATTGGGTACTATATATATATTAATTATACATGCAGCAAATTAGCACGATCCTATAATCGTTTCCATGTGAAAAATGCAGGGAATTTTCACACACAAATGTTCCACTTCTTAGACGATTTGTGTTCCCCTGATCATTTCGTTGCTGCATTTCTTTGGTGATTTATCAAATATATGAGGGCTCAAAACTCATCGAGTTCAAGCTATATTCCTTACTTCTATGGCAACCCGTTATTATAGGGATTACCTGACCACACATGAGCTTGATTCGCGAGAAAATGGAACACAATTGACGCAACAAACTCAAATTCTGATATAACATGTATATAACAAATTATGCAGGCCTATATGTTTTCTGTCAAACCGCTATAGCAATTAAAGGGGCTTCAAAATTGGTTCTGCGTGATAAGATTTCACGAAGAAGTGGTTGGTTTAAGTTTAGCAGATATGGACGATCAATTACTCCTCGGGATGCATGCTGGGGCCCCGGGTGGTGGAATCAAAATTGAAAAGAATGTTTTCGTCGCCAATTTCTATCAAACTCATTTGAAAGATTTAGCGATTGCAATCAAATCTCGATCTCCCCAATATTGTTATTCAAAACTGTTATATATATAGTTAGTGCTATGTACTGTATTTTATTCCTTTGATGTTATACTTTATGACAGAGTTATGTCTACCAGATCTATAGAATGCACAAGTTTATCAAACCCTTTGATTGAACATATAAAGTACATGCTCGCTCTAGTCTTGTGATCAAAATAGATCATGCACCAAGGAAGCATAAAGTAATTCAGAGTATATATTCTAAGCCATATACACTAATGCTGAATTGGTCATTGTCGCATGGTTACTGTAAACAGACATACAGAATGTCCTCAAAGTTCAAACAGATACCCATACACGCATTCCATTCCGATCAAAAACAAATACTTGTAATAATAATAAATAGCAGACAACTAATCTAAATTCGATAAGATTTTGAGATACTGCATGGGAACTGGGTGACTGCACGTTTGAGAGATTCAGCGTGTCTTTTTGCGCGATTCAATGACATATTCAGCTACACAAACGTGGCACAACTGCATGTTGCATTCTATCTTGAGTCTGATTTGGAGTTTGGCGATTTTTTAAAATATCGATATCGACGTTCATTGCATAGCCTCGTTTGTGTGTCATCACTTTGGAACAAAGCCTTCTTGCAATGCATGCACACCATTCATATGTATGTTTTCTCGCACGACCTTTTCACTATAGGACTGTTATAGTCGTTCACTTGTATGATAAATGATAGGCACATGGGGGTGGGCGAACTCCGATGCTAAACCGCTGTCTGACATTATACACCATATTATTTTATCAACAATATTATTTCCTCCGAGGATGGACTTCAATAAAATGAAGATAAGCTGTCTTTGATGAGTTGTGCCCCCCTCGACAGTAACAACATCGGCGGTAATTCTGAAATATGAATTAATATTACCGATTTAATATCCCTGGATATAGCTCTGGATTGGTAACATATCTGACACAGCGAACCTTTACATAAAACTACGTTGACGTTCATCTGATTTCTCAGCAGTAATCAACACTTTTTCTTGTAAACAAGTGGTTTTGATGAGCTAATTCCGATGAGATAATTGGAAATACCACACACAAGAAAGCGGGAATGCTGGACCGATTTATAATCATATTTACTTTAGATAAATAACTTTGATGTTGCCGACATCTGGGCGCAAACGCGGAAAACAATAAAGCAAGAGGTTGCGAAGGTAACATCAGATCATTACCCCATAGTTATGTGGAGATGAATGTCGAGTAGACATTGACATGAACTCAATAGCTGAAGTTATATTGAAATCGAATCCCCAATTATATTATGCCATGAATCTTTACTCTGGCTAACGCCCGTAGAGATCATATTCCACCAGTACAGAACCTGGGAACTTTTTAAAGTTTTGACAGGGAACGTTATAATGTCGAAAAAATAACACGGGGAATATATTTCTTATTTATTATCTGTTCTTTAATAATACATTTCACTACAGGCGAAGGTCCAACTCGATATTTCATGCTTTGCTGTGACTTTTGTGAGCCGATATCGCAATACACATTGAATTAGTTACCCAGGAGAAATTCCATAATTGTAAGCGACGCAAAGCAAATTCTTTCACAAAGTCACTTATAGAGGATATGAAATGAGTGTTTCTCTCATATGATATTTATGAAACGAGTCTAAGAATTTTCAGTTTTCTCGAGCCTCCGGCGAGAGAAAACTGAAAATTCGTGACGAGTTTCATAAATATCATATGAGAGAAACACGAATTACATATTCTATTTATCATATGACACCTATAAATTGATTATGATGTCCAAAACGCACACAAATCACTAAATAGCTATATGACATCGGCAGCAAAAGGTTAATGTGACGTCACTTCATTGCACCGGAAGCCCAATTACACCTGGTGAACTAGCAGAAATAATATGAACGCGAAAATATAGTGCGCTATTCTGTTCTCAGTTTGTGATATTATATCGTATGTTTATTAGATAAATACGAATTACATATTCTATTTATCGTATAACAATGTCCAAACTATATATTTCAAGATTATAATTGCGAGTATTTCGGCATCGCGTTGATTGACGCGCACGAATTTTACCTGCATTTAGTTAGAGATACGGCTCGGCACCGGCTGCCATTCAGCCAATCAGAACACACTTTTTGTCAACAAACCAATCAAATTATCGGAAGGTGATATGAACTAGTAGTTCATATGAAATTGATTTATGACATGCTTTACAAAGTAAATAATGATTGAGTCATATGATAAAAAGTGATCTGAAGCACTCGGGTATGGTGATCAAATGGAAATGGAGAATAAACTTGTTCAAAGTAGTAATTTTTACAAATAGTATATCCAAAATTGACAACACACACCGTCATTCTTATATATGAATTAATTGCAGTGAATCTCGATGGCGAAATCTTTTTCGTTAGTTTATCGCCGATAGATGCGTCCCGAATCGAGTAGTAAATATTTACACTTGAGCATAGTTTTAACGATGTTTTCTATGGAGTGGTACGGTCGATTTGCTTCAAATTTTCAGCGATGTTAGTAGAATGTTACATTCCTCCAGATGGCATACTAACGTATCAGTTTCACGCACCCAAAACAAGTACATAATATGTCTTTAAATCATGCAATTTTTAGTTGGGACCTTCATCTACAGTGAAATACATTATTAAGGAACAGATAATAACTGAGAAATATATTCCCCGCGTTATGTTTTCGACTTTATAATGTTCTCTGTCAAAACTTCAAAAAGTTCCAATGTTTTGTACTGGTGGAATATGATTTCTACGGGCGTTAGCCAGAGTAGAGATTCATGGCATGATCTAATCCTCAATGTGTTTCTCTGTATGACGTCCACTGATTGTAACTGGAGTTTCAACAAATGAAGAATGGACAGTTGCAATATATACTACTTGTATTTGAACTAAATTCATCAAGTAATGAAAGGTGCAACTAGGTGCTTGCTGTTCTTAAAGGTACACAATCAGATTCGATGGTACCCATATCATCAGATTCCAACAACAACAATCGTCGAATATTTGCCAGGCCGCCAAATATTCCAGGTGGTAAAAATAACATAAAAATCGATATCTGATAACTCTGAGCTTTGATGGGTGGGTTACTCGGCTCGAATCAAATATTGTTTACCCCCGAAGGCAATGACATTGTAATTTATAGGCGGGGGAGCGTTAATTCGGATTCTGTATCTTTAAGTAAATGTGGCTTAGTTGACGCAAGCATTATACCTTGTGTTGTTTCACCATCCTGTCTTTATCGATATCGCATCTGACTTATTATATACCAAAACCCCGGTTCCGCCAAAATTAGCAGGGGCTATATCGCTCTTTGGCAAGGTTGTATGAGACAATATCGATTTGCACTATCTCTATAAGTGTATGTAATCCATGTTCACATGGCTGCATGGTTAATTCTTTCAGCGAGACCACTGTTTAGTGAATATTTATTGGATAAGGTGCTCTGCGTTCAGATAAGTCTTTGAGGAGTGATCGATCACAAGACTATCACATTGCAACCTTTAATCATGGGTTACACCAATCATGCAAAAATATTGGTGCAGAACCCGTGACTTCTCAGTTGGTTGCCAGAATATGTTTTATATTGATCAGCAATAGACACGGAAAACTAATATTCTCACGATTCCAAAAGAGATGAGATCCGCCCACCCGGTGGTTCAGTTGGTAATGTGGATGCATAGTGCATTGAACCGCCACGTGCATATATAGCGAATACATATATAGCTACACTATAAGCCTTCAAGCAATGAGGAAGTTGGTTCCAATCTCGATAAGCACCGATTTCCGATTCACGCGAAGGGCAATCTGATTTATACATCTGACCAAAATTGTCAATTGTTTCCCTGTGGTCGGCGATTTGTTCACGCAGTTTGGTGATTTACACTGATTTCCCAGTAGCCCCATATTTTAACCCTGTGGGGTGGGGTGAAGCCTGAACTTATGATAGCTTCTGATACATCATGGTCCGGTTCAGGGAATCATTGATTGATTGATTTGAGGTTTAATGTCGCTTTCAGAAACTAAGGCCATATCTCGACATTGCCAGATTTAGTCGTGGAGAAAATCAGCACACTTATGGCTAATCTAACAGTGATTTCAATGGCTGATATACTCGTTGACCATGTGCGGCAAACCACCGGCAATCGGCGAGTAACTGACAAATCCACCAGATAACGATTTAGGAGTTACAACTAAATATGAAAATCCATCAAGTAATGAAAGGTGCAACTAGTTTCTTGCTTTTCTTAAAGGTACACAATCCGATTCGATGGATACCATCAGATTCCAACAACAACAACACTTGCTAGGCCGCCAAATATTCCAGGTGGTCAAAAATAACAGATTTTAAAAATCGATATCTGATAACTCTGAGCTTTGATGGGTGGGTGACCGTGAGTCTCCCAATTCAATTCAATTCAATTTATTATTATAAACTCATCGTCTAATTTGCCATTCATGAGTACTTCATGTATATTGTCCTCATTTACAAATGAAAGAATAATATAAATACATATCAAATAGGGGGGAATACACAGAAGAAAGTATTTATTAATATAAATATGAATATCAGCGAGGGGGTGTACCTGCACATGTGTATGTAGACGATCATATGCGTGGATATAAATGTGTGTATGATAATACTATGGTATAATTGCATATGTTGTATGTGGGACGATTCCCTGTACATATGTTGTATGAGGGTGTGCATTTTTCGTCCAGGAGTGGGCCATTAGTGTTTGGGCCTTTTTTTTTTTGATATATTGATAGATTTACTATGATATTTCTGTTATTTGTATCGAAGAGGTCATGCAATTTAATTGTGTTCGGTCGTTTGTGATAGTAGGCTTTCAAATACTTCGTTCTGAGGGCGATTAGGTGAGGGCAGTTCATAACAAGGTGGTATATATTCATCGCAGAGTTCCTCCATACAAAGAGTGCATCTTCGTTCTGAGTATGGTAGTAGAGTCGCTTATGTACTTTCGTGGGAATTTTTTGAACAAATGTAGAGACTATGATATTATGATAGGGTATCACTTACTTTGTCGGAAAAAGTTTGTTAGACTTCATGGGTCCGCGACTGGAGAGAATTATGACGTCACAAAGATGACGTCATTGTCAGTTCAGTTCAGATGTAGGGTTGTCATAAGAACTGACGAATTCATCGCATATTTCTTAATTGTTATACATTCTTTTCAGTTAGGGAAATTCATCAATAGTAGTTCTCGAAGTACAGTGCCCAATTTCACGGGAAAATGTTATTCCAGTCAAAGATGGCTGCCAAAATGGCACTAAAAAATCAACAATTTTGCGATTTTCAAGAATTTCATGTAAATGACCGTCCGTTTGGTATCGACTGCGAATTGTGACAATTTTGTGTTTAATTATTGCTTCAGCAATGTGGTGACCAATTGTATTGTACAAAACATGTTCGATCTGTCAAAAATCCACTTTAGACAATCGAATTATAGCATCTTGTCAAAAATTAATTCCGATATTGTAGCAATATATTTAAAGAAATGAGCGGCATTTAGTGATGGGAAAGAAGTATTCGTGCCACATACGGAAATATTATCACACTTCAACAAAACTGTTCAATTTCATCCAAGATGGCTACCAAAATGGCAGTCAAAATACAAAAGTCAGTGTTCGTTACGGTACATCACCAAATGTCGCCCTGGCATTCCATCATGGGGAATTAGGTTAATCGGCTACTTTTAAGTAAATGCGCATAGCTTTAATTTATTATACACATTAGCGATGTCCTATACGGCATACGCGGCATTTCTTCAAATTCCTGATATTAAGTGATGAGGGTGTTGAAGAGAAAATCCAACTCACTATATGAAATTAGAAAGTATCTTAGACCGCCATCTTAGCTAGGGGTGGGCAAGTGTTACTATTCCAATGTCTAGACTTCTGTGCTATACTCTAAGCCAAAATACTAAGTGAGCAGTATTGGTGGTTACCATATCAAATGGTAATTGATGATGCAGTTAATCGTTAGTGTTAGTTCTTGTCGTGACATATCGGTAGAAAATGCATATAGTGGATCATAGCAGGTAGCAATGCGCAATTGTTTATTGTGATAGCTATGAAGTGGGATTGTACTTCTCAGCTATACCATGAATCTTGGCAAGCAAGAAACAACACATCCTTGTTTATAAAACACAAACAATGGTATAATTAATGCTATGGCTGTCATTTGGCCTGCTTGTCTCGTTGTTAGTTGTGCTGTAACCTTTAATTAAATTTGCATTGTAACACCATTTGAACCTCATTTAGCTGAACTTAACAGGTTTCAATCGTATTGATAACCACGACAGATCAAAATAGAATAGACACACATAGGTGGGTAATATATCCGTATATGCGGTAGTGTCCCGTATCAAGCTTAAAGTGATATAGTGTGAATACCATGTTCTGAAATCTGGATGATTGTTTTCACCAAATTAGTCCAACCACTTTCATTGCAAATGTGGAGTTTTGAAAAGTTAATATAAGTTAGTGACCCCGCAGGACATGTTATTCAGTTGAAATGAACATTGCCATTCACAGGCTAGATCCCCACAAACGGGCGAAGTGGTATGTCTGGTTCTTGGCTTTCCTCGTGTTCAGTTAATTGGTGGTAGCCACACAAAGTGATTCGCACAATATACGAAAGGTGGCTTGGCATGAACACGGTAGGCTGGTATGGACCATTGGTAGTATACAGCAAACTAATATCCCATATTGATTTCTAGGATTTATGCATGTGAAAAGTTTAGTGAGACAATGCATTACGTTTGTACATAAGGATTAACTGTCATGTGGACTGTTTTTATGGAGATGTAACGGTGAGGTAAGTGGACATAACTTGTGCAAAACCCGAAGGGTTTTACATACAAGTTATGTCCACTTACCTCACCGTTACATCTCCATAAAAATAGTCCACATGACAGTTAATCCTTATATTTATATACATTTAGCGAAAAAGCCGCTTTTGTAAATATATTTAAATCGAAAAGTGTATCGTGACAAGATCAGCCCAAAATACCCAATAGCACCCTTGGCAAAAGTTAATAGGAACAATTTCTCTTCATGTTGAAACCCGATGATGTATTAAGTCAATCCTGCGCGAGTCAAAATGCGCCCAAAGCATTACGCGTTCGTCTTTCCAAACCTAATGACGTATCGATGGTGTTATTAGCTTGTTGTTATGAGACGTTACGCATTCACCGAGAAATAACTGCAACTAGCCACGTGGGCGCCGACCAATCAGAATGCTGGATTTAGTGATGACAACACTTAGTGTGTAAATATATCAGTTTAATAGGAAAGTGGTTATGGTCAATGGTTATGACTGTGCTGCCGGTCGCACTTGATTAGCGATTATTTTTATGTTTATCGAAATCAACAGGGACTGCGCAACTGCTTTGCATATCCAACCATGCAGCTTAGATGACGAAAAAATGTGAATGGTAAGCGCAATAGATGCGAGCCAAAAATAGACAGGCGATAATTATTATGATACTAATTCCCGTGTTTTGACAAACTGTACGACCACACGGTGGGAAACGGGTGAAACGTCCATTGGTAGTGATGGGTCTTCCGGTGTCATGTCATCAGTTTGATTTATTATGTCCAATGTACTCTGGAATCCAGGTTCTTAATACTGAATGACATTATGGGGCAACGCAGTCCACTAAGTTCTTAGAACATAATGTGAAAAATATTTGGAGTTAATAACAGCTCACGGCGTGTCATGTTATTTCTGGTTATAACGTTATCATAAACCAAAGGAAATGTGGAAATGAAGGAAGTTGAATTAGCACGCGTAACTACAGAGGTGGCCACGGTTCTCTATAATAATAATGGCAACTTTGAGATCATATTATATAGGCCGATCCATATATATCCTAATGACTCAAACTGTTCTAATTCTATTCGACTAGGAGTTATCAGATCAGTCTGGCTATATCCCATAAATTGTATATATCATGCTGCATGCATGCATCTTGATAATCCCCCCAACCAAGTGGCATATATAGATTAACTTCAACAGAACACGGTCATGGTGAGGCTATTGTACACAGAGCTCCATACATATTCATGTGCAAATCAATCCAGTTTGATCAGATAGACATTCGTTTAAACAGTATTTATACCATGAATAATACAAAAACTATTAGTATACGTTTAATCGTGGACCGGATTCGACATCAACTGTGCAGGCTTATGTGAGTAATTTCCGGGAATCATTTTATATTCACCTCACCTAACGATATTGTTATGGTCCAGATACACATTAGCGCTACTTGTATATGAGACAAACTAATTATATACATTTGTACATACATGTAGTGATACATAAATATGCTAATATCGCTATAATACAAGTTAATATATTGTTTGAGTTCTAGTTTAAATTTGTCAAGATCCCATCTTGGTCGTCATAGTAATGCACGTGTGGAAATGTAGCGGTACTTAGTATGAACTGGTGACAAGAAGCAGTCTAAGCATGAGGCAATCATCAACATTTCTTCCTGCACATATGTTTGCCAGAATGGTAGAATGGGGATTCTGATCATTTTGTGTCGATTTTCCATTCCAATCACCAAGAGTACCCATACAAGGATTGATTTTACGAAGACTGTTATGGATATTATGTCAGAAAACGTCCGTGTAACTTCGACAGACTATCCAACGTCGTTCATCTACCAAGCCTATACCGGCGGTATACATGTATCGTGGTGAAGTGGAAAAGAATAAATTATAGCTAGAATATCGGAACAAGGCCCCGGGCGATCTCCTGGTTTATATTTTCAATTTCAGGCTTCAAAAGCCAGCTACTGTTAGCTATATACAGTAATCTGATTGAGTCCTTCGCTAAACCTTTTAGTATACACGTAGATAAACTCAATCGTTATCGATATACAAGAACGTATGGCGATCACATGCATGATTTGAGCATTGGTAGCTGACATTGCCTGAAGTTGGAAACTTCACTATTATCTCCACATACCACGTAGGTCTCTATTAAATTATTTATATAATATCAGAATCGAGTTTGGCAGAAGTCCATATACTTAACGTGCTTGAACATATATTTAAGTTTTCTATATTTCTCACCGAAAGCCCATGTATGATAATGATATGCTTATGTACCTTTCTTGCACGCTGTGATATATTTCGGAAATATATGTATTTTAATGTCAAATTTCGCCATTTCCGCCACATTGGCGGCCATCTCGATTACAAAGAGATATTAATAACTCCGGATAATCTAAATCGGAGTACATTCATTCATATATCTAACACCGAGATATCGTTCTCCTGTTGTGGACATGTTATTTGACGTGTGCAAATATAATGTTTGGCGAATTTTCACGATGCTTATTTTGACAATAATTGTCTTATGAACTCGCATATTGAGTCATTGCGGAAAGACAACTACTATGAATGTGCCGTAACATGGCGAATATTTATTTGGAAGAAGCAAATTAGTCTACTACATTCACCTTCTACATGACAGAAACGTAATTGGATGAAAGAGGGTAAAATTTGCGTATTATCGTATTTTGGCCGCCATCTTGGAAGCCATCTTGGATTAAGTTGACAGTTTCCGGATCCATTTATATGTAAATACCTTATGTAATGATCACACTCATTTCCATGGTCGATTATTTCTAAATTTCTATAAGGATATAGTTAGAAAATAAAAAAGTATATTTTGGCGAAATTCATACCAATTCCTTTAAATCATCGCATTTGGAGAAGACAATCAAGGTTATGATTCAAGAAATCAACTAATGTGATGCATAAGTGAGTTGTTATCAAGATTGAAGAGAAGTATATTCCCTAATCGTCACCAGTTCGATACAATCGGAAATGATGTAGGCGACATGTATGGAAAATCATCAATTTCCCACTTCCGGTCGCCATTTTGGCGGTCATCTTTGATCGAGAGGACAAATTTTTATATACAAATATAACATGGCGTCACACCATACACGGTACAAAAGGATTGTAATTTATTTTATATCAAAATTATATTTTTATCATGAAATCTAACAATTGCGAACTTAAAAAAATGAGCATGGCGGCCATCTTTGTGACGTCATCAGACCACCCAGTCGCGACCCCAGGGGGTCTAACAAATTTTTTTCTGAAGTAGAGACCATATACTGCCTCATGAACATGGTCTCTATATTTGTTCATGAATTTCCCACGGGAGCCCAAAATCTGACATAAGCGACTCTACTATGGGGTGTTTGTCCAAGAACCAGTTTCCACCGGAAGTCGGTGGTTTCTGGTTCTGAATCTCAGTAGTGGCAGGACGATATTGTTATCATCGAGAGATAGGCATCCTGCATGGTCTGCCGAAGTTTGGCTTTATGCATATATAAAATGCGTATTTATTTGATTGCTCGCCAGTCTGATATATAGATGTCCATAATTCTGGTTTTTACGACATTTGTAAATGTTTTTGTGCTACTAACAGCTTGGTTTCGCTACGTATATGACATGCCCAGTTTATTCAGTTCAGTATTTACGAATTCTAGCCAGGGGATTTTCACAGTTTCTATAGCGTGCGTATATTCATCAGTATATTCTGCTCCAGAACATTGATAATTTTGTTTTTATTGTCAACAAAATTGGTTTAATTCCCAGCTCCCCGTAAATGAACACTTCCGGTGTGGTCTTGTTTAGGTTAAATATGAATCTCAAGAACCATGTTTCTAGTTTCCGGAAACACTCTAAGTGTTCAAAGCCCCCATATATCGGCTCCATATGTCATAATAGGCATGATTGATTTTTCATAGATATCTAAAATCGTTTCGACGGACAGTTTGTTGGCTTGGGGGTATTAATCAAGGCATACATTGCATGCCTTTTTGACGTTGCTGCACCATGTGTTTCTTTCGGTTGCGAAGTTACCGGTTTTTTTAAATTCTGTGCCTAGATATTTATAACTGTTTACGGTTTCAAATCAAATATTGTTTACCCCGAAGGCACAGAAATAGTAATATAGGCGCAGGAGCGTTAATTCGGATTCTGTATCTTTAAGTAAAGGCGCCTTGATTGACGCAAACATTATACCTTGTGTTGTTTCACCATCCTGTCTTTATCGATATCGCATCTGACTTATTATACTAAAACCGCGCGGTTCCGCCAAATGAGCAGGGGCTATATTGCTATTTGGCAAGGTTGTTTGAGACAATATCGACTTGCACTATCTAAGTGTATGCAATCCTTTCATCGAGACCACGATTTTATTGAATATTTGTTGGATGAGGTGTGCTGTGTTCAGATATGTCTTTGAGGAGTGATCAACCACAAGACTATCAAATTGAACCTGTAATCATGGGTTACATCAATCATGCAAAAATATTGATGCAGAACCCGTGACTACACAGTTCGGCTGCCAGAATATATTTGATATTGATCGGCAAAACTCATGTTCTCAAGATTCCACGTGCATGAGAATGAATTCCGCCTCACCCGGTGGTTCAGTTAGTTACGTGCATAGCATGCACAGTGCATTGAACCCTCACGTGTATATATATATATATATATATATATATATATATATATATATATATATGTAGCCACCATGCATAAGCCACCCAGCAATGCCGATGTAAGCACCGATTTGAGATTCACGCAAAGGATGGGCAATCTGATATATGCATATATGGCTAAAATTGTCAATTGTTTCTCCGTGGTGGGCGGTTTGCACTTGCAGTTGTGTGATTTACACTGATTTCACACTAGGCCTATAGTTTAACACTGTGGGGGCGGGTGGGGGGTGTTGAAGCCTGATCTTGTGATAGCTTCTGATACATCATGGTCCCGTCCCGGCGCTCACAATAAGCCTATATATTATACCTATGTTTGTCATGTTTCGGTGAATAAAACTGGACAAACTGGCAAGTGAGTACCAGGTATGGTATGGTATAATCGTATGATTTTTTCAGTATAATATAATATATATAAATACAAAATACATTATCGTGTACAATTAAACAATTATAGTGTACAATTAAACACCTCCAGTGGTTATTATGGTTCAGTCTGTGGTCTTGTCTCGTGTTGGTTCACGAAATATTGAACAAAATACAATATAGTGTACAATTAAAGTATTACATGCAGTAGTTATCACGGTTCAGTCTGAGGTCTTGTCTCGTGTTGGTTCTCTTCAAAAGATGACAGCCAACTGCACTGGAGATTCGCGTACGCACCGCATAATTTATCTGACGCGCAGTCCCAGACACTTCCCCCACTGAAATAATGCAGCCTTCTACATATGTTACCGAAAATACCAGCCACACCAATCGTACCATTTCGCAGAATTATAAATATTTAATTAAAATCGCAACAAAAAAACAAAAAAAACGGCAACAATTTCACAAGCGAGCGTTAAATGGTTCGGAGTAATGGAACCTTTGGTATAAAGTACCTTCTTGATATTTTCGGAATAAAGAACCTTCGGTACAAAGAACCTTCGGAATAAAGAACCGTCGGAAGAACTTTCGGGATAATGAACCTCCGGAATAAATAAGAACTCTATACCCATATATCTGTAGCTTTCCAAAACCAGCCTACATGACTTCAATTCATCTATGAAGATAAGACATATTCCGCTTGTATGTTATGGTGTGTAACGTGTAGGCACTAAACCGCCATTTTAGGAAATGTCCAATCATAAACATGGTTTATTTTGTTTGGAAGAAAACTCAGGGTTACTTATAATAGAATATACTATAGTGATTAATCCTTCGAATGTATAACCCGTTATACACGGGGTAGGAACTGATCCATGAGAAAAGATCCTCTTGTGATTTTCGGTCCAGTTCACTATCGATCCGTGTCCAGTTCACTTGCGAGTTTTTTGTACTTGGTCCAAAACAGACGTGTTTTACACCATGTACCAAACTGCCGTATCGCAATAACCATTAGCGATTAAATTCAAACAAAAGTGGGTCTAGTGTGATGTTTTCGATCAAACATATGTGCACACTTATTTTACCAAAAATCTGTTGCATAGATGTTCGGGTAGTGAACGGGTCTTATCAATTATGAACTGGGACCCATCATTAGTGAACTGGAACATTTCTTAAAATGGATAAATTCTACTATTCCACATTTACTTAACAATTTCCAACTAGTATGTCTTGATAGTTGAGGCAGCTGGCAAGGTATATACAACAAATGAACTGCATATATATCTCTGTTGCGTAAAACTTGCCTTATTTACCATGGGGAAATCCCCAGCGACCTTGACCAGATCGGATAAGAACTGGACCGAAGATCGGAAGAGGTATCAGCCTCTCAGAGCAGTTCCTACCCCGTGTTATAACTCAGCCGATTGCCACAAGCTCTTTTGACTTCAACTGCTACATAGTTATGCCTATTGAAACGTCATTTATTAATATACTGCCAAAGTCTTGTTAAACTGTTTATAAGGAGATGCTTCCTAATTGCAGATATTTGTTTGAGTTGTCTCGTATTAATATTTGCTATCACATGCTGCCATTTACCTTACAAACTACACGTAAGACGTTACAAGTAGAATCTCTCTATTAATCGCCTTTGTGAAATTCAGGTGACCAAATTGTGTCGACAAATAATGAAATAATCGATGCACATATGATAAATTTCTTGATTTCTTTCCACTATACATTTCAGCAGCATCGAGTTATGAATGTGACCACGCCTATATATATACCGAATGTCTAAAATATACACTACAACTTTTCGATACTTCCAACTATTTAGAAGGGAATTTCGATGTTGCAACAGAGTTCCTTCGGATAGGACAATGCCAATAACCATATACTGCTAACCATCAGTGCACAATTGCCAAGAGAACACAACAAGACTCGTGTTAACATTTCCAAAGAAATGAAATTTCAACTAACAACTAAATGTTACAGCCGACATATATCAGGAACATATCATTTCCATTCGCCGCTACATGGGCCACTTTATCAAATAAAAAAACGATGAGTTGATGGCACCAATTACACAATCGATAATTGGAGGTCTGATCGAGTGACAACCTGTCTTTTTCAACTTTAAGTGACTTTTTAAATACGCTCAACAGTTTTTCGATAATTTTACTTCTACCTTCTATTTATGGTAGTTCAATTTTATCACATAATTTGGCCATAAAAGCAGTTTCATAATTATCGGTAATAGACACGTTTAATATCAGCACGTGCGATGACGTCACGGCGTTCTTCAAATATCTTGCGATCGTTGTAGTTTATGATTGTTGTTTTCGATGAATATTTCGCGTTGCTTCGGGTTTATTTGATCATGTGATAAAAGGTATCTCACACTCGTCCTATTTTATACGTAATTTATCAACCTCGTCCTCTAAATTCTATTTGAGCCTCGGTAAACCTCGGCTCAAATCGAATTTAGTGAACTCGGTTGATAAATTCCGTATAAAATAGAAACTCATGTGAGATCCTCTATATAAGAAATAACTCTTGTTTCGATTAAGGTTATGAGTATGCGCGTTACATATAGAATTTGTCTTGACACTTTTCTTAACATTTTTCGAAATCGAAAGATTAATTTAACAGTTATTTCTTAAATATTTCTAGAATCTCGAATATATCATATTCCAAGCAGAGCCACAAATATAGAAGGCATACATTCTTTGATATCCTCATGAATATTATCAGTGAAATTTCGATAGATTCTAAGAGAGCGGCAAGGTTCTGTTTTGCTTAAGACCTTTGATCTTGTATGAATAAAGCACATACAGCATCCGGTATTATCACAGCAGCATGGCAGTAGGGGGCACTGTTTATTAATGCACACGCTGATATCCGATAAGATTAATTCGCGCCAGTGAGCAAACTGAGCAACATTCGGGACTTTACTATTTTCTGGGTATATATGCGGTTCTTCGTATCTCTTAGATAATATGCCAAACATTAGTACATTAGTATTAGTGCACCAGGTGGTATATATAGTAGTTAGGGTTCGGCGCTCTTACCGCCGCGTCCGGGGTTCTATTTCCCGTCTAAGAAGATATTTTAAGAGAAAAAAGAAGAGAGCCACCATTTTTTATTACTTCACATGTGCTTTTGAAAATCAAAGCAAAAATTTGGCCACACTTCTTCCCAGTAACTAAGCGGACGAGCCAATTCCCGACACATCTGATCTGTCGTGTGAGAATTTACAGGGACAACCTCATCCAGTGGTGTATATATGTACCCATTGACTATACCCAAACAGCAATCTCAGCAAAACCACCACCTTATATCAGTGGCAAAAAACATTTCACATTTGTATAGCAATCTATTGTCAGCGCGATAAGAATGCATGCCACGGAGAATCTTTTAACTTATTACGAACGATTTACGATTGGCTGAAAATGGTTACAATTGGCTGCTCTATGACCGGGAATTTCAGCGCTCTTAGAGCAACCACGTCGGACTTGCCATGGCAAACCACAAACTGGAACTTACACGAGCGTGCGTTACCTACACAACGTCCTCCTCGTATCCAATATGCTCAGGTCAAGGACACTTATCAATCGGGATCGGGCATGCAGACATCTCACAGGACGTCGTTGTACACTAATACCCTAAATAATCGACTCCTTAACCACATCAGAATTATGGGTAACTTTTCAGGATTTAGTCGGAAATATGTTGTTGCCCACGAATGGCTACAAGCCATATTTCCGACTAAACCTGAAAAGTTACCCATAATTATGCTGTGGTTAAGGAGTCGATTATTTAGGGCATTACTGTATGTGCCCGTTTCTTTCTGTCGAAACTTCCACCGTGGTATGTTTTGCAGTGGAAATTGTGGGTTTTCCCATCAATGTTTGAACTGTTTTCGTGCCCACAAAGACATGTCGTGTACCGCCCGCTCATCTCGAACCCATAACACCAACAACAAACCCAGCTCAGGCACAAAACCACCTGCGGGACAGCAGCTTCCCAACACCCGTAAATATTTCAATTTTATATAGTCGTGTACATGGTTATGATCCATTGAAACGCGTTTTTTTATTCAAGGATTTTCAGAAGCCTTTCTGTTGAGTTATCATACCACGCCTCCAATTTCGGACACGCCCATCTTGAAATCGTGCACTAATTTTAAAACAAGATTAATGGAAAAAATTAGCGCGGAACTTGAGGCTGGTCGAATTGCGGTATCATTCATTCACAAACCGTTTCCTGATTTTGTTATTTCTCCGATTGGTCTTGTTCCAAAAAAGTCTCCTGGGCCATTTATCATATCCAGCTGACAATTCTGTCAATGACCATATTAGGTCGGATTGGAAAACCGTTCAATACTCGTCAGTACCAACTGCTATTTCATTCATTCAACAATTTCCTCTTCATTCGTACATGGTTACGTGTGCATTTGCTTGTGACTTGTTCTCAAGTTTTTCGTATTCTGCCACGGTCCCCCAAGGACTACCATTTACTGGAGTTTAGAGTAGAGTGGTTCCGATTGCACCAGACAAGACATGTGGTCCATCGACCTGCCTCAGTTTTCTTGGCATCAAGCTTGCTACCGATCAAATGATGGTTCGGCTGCCGGCCAACAAACTTTTAAAATGTCAACAATTAATATCTATTTTTACAGCGTAAACGTGTTCTTAAAGAGCTGCAGTCTTTGATTGGTTTGTTAAACTTCACATGTTCAGTAGTTCTCACTGGCAGAGTTTTCATGCGGAGATTAATCAACTTAACAATTGGTGTGACTAAATCTAACAATAACATTAAACTGAACAGGCAAGCTAAACAGGATCTTCTCATCTCGCACCATGAAGTTTCTTCGCGACTGGAATGGGAAGACACTGTTTCTTGACCGTCATTGACCCACCAGCCCCAAATTGGAATTGCACACCGACAGATATTTCGATATTTTCACGGCACTTGGCACCCAGATGAGAAACAGTATATAACATCGCCGTCGTGGAATTGTACCCCTTATAGTTCTTGCAGTGAAAATTTTGGGGCATTTGCTGAAGAACCATTGCATTTTAATTCTTCTCAGATTCAGCCGTAGTATCAGTCATTAATTCGCAAACATCTAAATATAATAAATATAAGCATCAATTGATTTTGTTGCGCCAGCTACTGCTATCACGTTTACTAAACGATATCCTTTACAAAGCTAAATACCTACCCGGTATCCACAATAGTTTAAGCGATCCCATATCCCGTTCGCAGTTATCCGAGTTCCTGAAACAAGCGAAGCCTGGTCCCAAGCTCCAAGAAATTATCCCGCCACATTGCTCGCTTTACACCTGGTTACGAGCACAAACATGCTGATTGGACAATCCCTTTCTAAAAATTCACTTCACCAATATAAGCTTTCTCGGGACAAATATGTCACTTTCTGTTCGGCACTGAATAGCAAGGAACAATGGCAAATACCTTTAAAGATGCATAGTCTGAATTAACGCCCTCAAATGACTATTTCTTTGGCTTGGGAGGTGAAAAATATTTGATTCGAGTCGAGGATCCTACCCATCAGATCAGATATCGATTTTTGAAATTTGTTATTTCTCGAAATGTTTAATTATTTGTGGTACCAAAAGCCTAGTAGACGAGACTTGATTCAAACTAGGTTTCTTTTGTACCAGTTTCGGCGACCCTGGGTGACGATTTGCATGTGCTGGGAACCAGGGTGACTATTTGGCCAAAACCATTGGGTAACAATGAATTCGCTGCACATGAGTGTGCCATGCACGGGACAGTAAAGCAGCTCTCGTGTCGACATAAACGAATCTGGCAATGACATATCGGGTAATACGGTTGGTAAATCGATCTTGTTTGAGATACTTGGCAGATTTCTGATTGCTTAAACTCACACAGACATGCTCTACACTGTCTTCAAATGCTGGAGTGGCGTACCGTCTTATGTATAACCAATTATTAATTGTAGTAGCCAAGTTGCAGGCCTTTTTTCATTCACTCTTTGGTTTCTATTTGATAGCGATTACCCAAGTTCGCGACCGCGATGTTCTATGTAGTTATTTAACCCTGCATGTGTATACTAAATGGTTTCTCTAATTCAGTTTGGAGGGGTTTTCATGATAAATTACCAGACGACGTTCAGGCGAAAAGACAATACAAGTGATGAAGGAATCATTTTCCGATAATTTCAACAAACGACCTGTATGTTTGTTGAACTTACTGTGTGAACATTTTCTAAGGGAACTACAGTAATGCTCTTAGTAATCGACTCCTTAACCACATCAGAATTATGGGTAACTTTTCAGGATTTAGTCGGAAATATGGCTTGTTGACATTCATCGGAAAGCTCACCCGAGTCACTGCTATGCGCGAAGCATAGCAAAGGGACGAAACTGTATGGAGAGTGGAAATATGACCGTATTTACCACTTGATTTTAGAGTTATCCATCTTCACCCGCAAGAGACAGTCCGTTTGACGACATTTTTCTGGGCCACAAATAATTGCACATCTCGAGAATTAACAAACTTCAAACATGAATATCTGATCACTCTTGAGCTTTTATAGGTGGGTTTCTCGACTCGAATCAAATATTTGTTTACCACCGAAGCCAAAGATATAGTAATTTAGGAGCGTTAATTCGGATAAAGCGTCTTTAACGAACGGTATGTGTGGGCTATAGAACCATGCGTCAAATAACAGGTTGTTCAAGTAATAGTTAAGTTGTTTTTTGCTCGCCCGGCATATCTTCTCGTCTGACAACATGTTAGATGAGTATATTACCCCCGACGTTTGACAGAGGTAGGGGAATTGGTTACAATACCTGGTAAATGTTATCAGCATGTTTGTTGTGATCCACTAAACTGTTGCTTAGTCTGGGTCGGTGGATAGTCTGACAACAGGCAATATAATAGTCGCTCTGATGGAATATATTATGTGTATGCATGGTATTGCGAACAATTCTGATTCCGTCAAGGTCGTAACCAATCTTAATTGCATCTGAATCTACCCCATTGTCTGTACGCAGGCTTGATCAACAACCATGCACATTTATGATTAGTGTGCGTGGCCTACGTGGTGATTACTATGTAGGGCACCCGTTCAGGTTCGAAAATTTGGGTACCAAGGTTAGTTTAAACATATTTTATTTAACCAAAATATTGTACACAATGCAGGTTATAATAATGTTGGTTATAAAAGGAGTTGGCAGTAAGCATAGTACTTATTTTAAGCCATCTCCTTTAACCAAGGTTGATCAGATAAGCCTCAGTACGTGAAAACAGTCCGTGCGACGAATATCACTTTATATTTACATACTAAGTGTGATTATCACTAAATCCAGCATTCTGATTGGCTAGTTGCAGTTATTTCTCGGTGAACGCGCAACAGCTCATAACACCAGGCTCATAATTACATCGACGCGTCATATAGGTTTGGGAAAGACGAACGCATAATGTTTTGGACGCATTTGGACTCGCGCAGGATTGACTTAATAAATCATCGGGTTTCAATATAAAGAGAAATTGTTCCTGTTAACTTTTGCCAAGGGTGCTATGGTATATTTTGGGCTGGTTTTGTCACGATACACTTTTCGATTTAAATACATTAACAAAAGTGGCTTTTTCGCTAAATGTATATAAATATAAGGATTAACTGTCATGTGGACTGTTTTTATGGAGATGTAACCGTGAGGTAAGTGGTCATAACTTGTACGTAAAACCCTTCGTGTTTTACACAAGTTATAACCACTTACCTCACGGTTACATCTCCACAAAAACAGTCCACATGACAGTTAATCCTTATATATGATCCTATGTCAAAAGTTACAAGATTTACGCGAAATCCACATCCCCAAATATTACTGGAAGAACCCTAACAGAAATAAATTTCATCGTTTGCTCTCAATTGAATATTTGAGCCTTCTTAAAAAAGTAAGCATATTTATAAAACTATCTTTAAAAAGGATATCACGTTAATGCAAATTGCATCATGGATTACAATATAGTATGTATTTGGTGCCTTGTGTATAGTATGTACATGTATATATATTATTGCATGTTCCAACTTAACTGTTGGCTTTGCTAATAAACAATCAATCAACAGCTGCAAATTCAAAATGGCGTCGCCAGCGGGTTTTGTTTTAAGCGCCTTGAAGCTCTTGACGAGAGCAGCATTCAAACATTTCCAGTGCATTTTATTAGCTTCGTGTGTAATCAGTCAATAAATATGTAATTTTTTTTTTACATATTTCGCCCAAAACTGTTACAATAATAATAATAATGTATACTGTGAAATCCTTTTTATTCGTGAGGGTTCATTATTCGTGGTTCGACCCAACCACGAAATCAAAACCCAACGAAATAGTTTACTCAGAATAAATAAGAAAATCACAATACCAGAGATCGGAATGATTATCGGGCATGAAGTTTGTTTTCGACATGTCGTTAAATGGGTTGACAAAAAATGCGGAAGACCAGATGAAACGAAATTAATTTTATTAAGATATCAGTCATGATCTTAAACAATATTTACATTCAGAACATTTAACATTTAACACATATTTGATGAATGATAGCTGATCCACGAATTCACGTCCCAACAAAATAACCTTTTTATACGAAAATTGAGGCCGACGAAATTAAAGCCAATCACAGTAGCATTTTTAAAGCGCCTTATCCAAAAGAGCTCAATGATACAACAAAGACAAAGCTCTTACACATTCAAACACATGCGCATGTACACACAAACAAAAACTACAATGCAATAAATCAAACAATTCATATAAAAATCAGGATGAATAAAACAATGCAGGAAAGATGTGGTTAGATTTGGTCGTCGTCGTTGTCATAGTGAAAGTTTAAATAGATACGTTTTGAGTTCTGTTTTGAAAGATTCCAAAGTAGCAAAATTCCTAAGTGTAAGCGAGAGTGAATTCCAACACACTGTAACACACAATTCACCTCGACACAAATTAATTGAATCACACATTGGGGGGGGGGGGGGGTGTAACAGTTTTTTCCGGGCACGTATGACGGGGTGGGTGGGTGGGTGGTCAAGGGGTCCCAAAAGCAATTTTTGCCGTAATTCAAAAATCCCCCCCTCGATTTCTTTTTACTCTTGTTAGTCTTAAAACTTAGGAGTAATGTTAGTTAACATCCATATTACTTTCAAACATTCAGTTCTTAGTATCTTGGTGTAAATTACTTTCACTATATATAAGTCCATTTACACTTAGAACTCCTGGACAAAAATTGCATGAGCAATCACTAGCATGTCAAACTGAACAAATCACCTACACATTATACAACCTGTAATAAAATACATGTTATTTGACTATTACAGGAGTTCCACCCAATGAAAGGAGAAAGGAATTGTAGTATCCCATAATATAGCATGAGGTATACAATAGGCGAATATATGTACAAAACAGCACATTAGTTAAGGTGTCTAAGATGTAACTTGCGGCATGACAAATGAGTGTGTAATAACGTTAACTTGATTCATATTCTTGTGCGCTACTGTATTTAGTCCACATCCACAACAATGTGTTTGACTTAAATACATACAATTTGATTTTTGTAGGGAATTTGACAGATTCCCTGAAAAATGGGTCGAAAAGTTCTCCTGAAACGATAGTAGACAACTGTGCAGATATAACAAGTTGCTAACACTTAAAGATACCACAAACGATTTGACATTTAATCTGTGAACATTCCCAATGTTTCGTCTATCAGGCAAATAAAGCATGAACGGTACTTGGAATGAGCATCATTCATAACAGATATGCATGCAAATTGTGGATACCGAAAAACATCTTATATAATAATAATACGATGGAGCTGAGTATATGATGGCATATTTTCAATTACGCTCTTTAATAATCAAAGCTAATGGGCAAAAAACCACAAAGGCTCTTTAGTGTAGTAATTATTCGAATTCTCATTATTTAGGCTTTGACTAGAGATTATTTATCCTTTGTTATTATTAATAGGTTATTACACTTATTGTCCCTCGAAAAAATTCGGAGGACAAAAATAAGCAGCATGTCCGTCTAGTCGCCAGGTCGTCCGTGCGTGTATCTGTCCGTATGTGCGGAAGAGCGTCATTCCGTGCGTGGAGACGTCCGTCCGTCCGGGTTGACCAGATGATAATTTGAACAATATTCAACATAATTTCTTGATATTGTGTACGTGGTTCACAATTGAAAAGACGCGAGACCAAGCTCGAATTTGGTGACGGTTCAATGATTTTTGACGGAGTTATTCCCCTTTTTCGTCTTAGAAATAGCTGTTTTCGGGTTGTCCGAATGGTAACTTGAGCAATATTCAACAAAATATCTTGATATTTTCTACGTGGTTCTTTACTTAGAAATCACAGATTTTTGGTTAAATTGTCCGGATGATATCTTGAGCAATATATATAGTATGCATAATGAAACTGTATTTACTTTCCAAGCATTAGCATCCAGTTTGTTCTGACCATTATATATGATAAAGATTGCGTCAACACCAGTTATATAGAGTCAGACCGCCACCTTCTTCGACAACAGTTACTATAGCATGCATGTGACACTGGAGGATTTTTAGTAAGAACCAACCTCCATGTAGGAAATCACATGCATATGGGAATGATGAGATATATAAAGAAATCTATACTATTACATGTTTATGTTCATCTATGTATCTCGAAGCCAACAATAACTGATGAATGATTATTACATTAATATCACGTTCTATCAATTCGACCAAAGACCACCGGTTACACCGTCGTATATACACGGGTTATTGATATTATTTATGTGCATGGTCTTTGATGTAAGCAACTAAACCATCTGGTAGTGTTCACAAGTTGGACTGATAATTGCTGTTGTTGCTATAGAAGCTGATTGTTGTTTGCCCCAGAACAATAATTGTGCCATGGATCCTTTCTAGCCATCTGTTTATATTCACTGTGGATTATTATCGAGTACCATGCACGAAATATAGAAACATTATTCAAACATAAGAACGTCATAAAATATAATGTGAACTGATACCCAGAATATAATTGTATCGTCTAACTAATCAATAATGTGCTTTCTGAGAGACGATTTGCACGTAATGTAGTGGATAGAAGCAGGTCGCACGCATGCGTGTATATGTTACAAGGAGCTAATTATGTTGAAGTATCATTCTTGGAAAAATACACTATTCTACGGGTTAAATTTTTTTTTAAATATGCATTTCATGATCAGATCATGTAGATATTGAATATGAACTGTATTTATTATTGTGGGAATTTTGGATGAGAAATGATATAGTGGTATAGGTGAATTTATTTTTGTTTTCAAAATTTCTGCTGAAAAACTGGTAAAGCTCCCGTATCCCCGAATATTTTTTCAATTCAAATTATTCCTTCAAAATTGAAGGGAAAATTGGAGCAATTAATCGAAGCCTGCACGGATTGGGAAAGAACGTTGCGGCATATGGGAAATAATTAGTTCCTTGGTACCGATACCCAGAATATGTTATCGACTGACTAAGCAATACTGCACGTAATTATGTATAGTTTACGAAAGAAAAATATTGTTCTTTCCTGATCTGGTTGGAAGCAGGTCGAACACATGCGCGAGAGAAGCATTATGATGGTCTGCAAACTGACAGCTGCCCGGAAGCATTTATAAACGTTTGGCATACTTTTGAGGTTCTGGCTGAATGAACGAGGCGAATTGCAACTTTGACATTTTCTCGGCCAATCGAATTAGTGATACAGTAGCTGGAGTCTTTATTCAGCGTCGGAGCCGCCCGAGGCCCATGCAGGCCCCTTTGTGCGCTCCGCGCACATTTTGATCTCAGACAGAACATTTGTTCAGCGGCGGTTTGATCGTTTAAACAGTATTGACTGGAAACAACAGAAAAAAAAGATTCAATTTAAAGGCCCAATGCATTTTTGAATCCCAGTTGACATATAAACAACATTATTCCATATTAAATACGATTTGAAAGAAGAAGCTCTAAAACATTGTATTATGAACATATCCGGTCGAATAAACTGCACAAGTGTTGTTTTTGTCAAGATACCGACAGGTGTTCTGTGCTTATTTTCGATCTGGTCTGTACTGCCAGTCTATCGTTCTCAATGGAAGTGGAATATCTCTTAGTTGTGAATTATGATGCATTATGGTGGTAAATAACGGGGGAAGTCTTGATGTGAATCTGACATCTGTCACTAACATTCTTGGTCACAGCTGTTTCGTATTCCGGTAGAATATATATATATATATCTCGTATTCCGGTAGAATATATATATATATATATATATATATATATATATATATATATATATATATATATATATATATATATATATAGCTATATATATGTATATATCTATTATATATTTTGGAAGATCTGTGTGTGTGTGTGTGTCTGTCTGTGTGTGTGTTCGCGATGAACTCGAAAACGGCCCAGCCGATTTCGATTAAACTTGGTATGTGAGTGTATTTTCGGCCGGGGGTGGCATGGGCCTATTAATTTGTCCGTGCGACGTGACATTCACCTTGAAATCGGGTCATTTCAAGGTCAAACGCCAGAATATAACGGGATTTCGATGAAACTTGGTATGTGGGGGGTACCTTCGGCCGGGGAGTGGTATAGGCCTGTTAATTTGCCCGTGCGCCGTGACCTTGACCTTGGAATCCGGTCATGTCAAGGTCAAACGCCCGAATATCACGGGATTTCGGTGAAACTTGGTATGTGGAGGTACTTTCGGTCGGGGAGTGGCATAGGCCTATTAATTTGCCCGTGCGACGTGACATTGACCTTGAAATCAGGTCATTTCAAGGTCAAACGCCCGAATATCACGGGATTTCGATGAAACTTGGTATGTGGGGGTACATTCGTATGGGGAGTCTCATAAGCATATTCATTTGCCCGTGCGACGTGACCTTGACCTTGAAATCGGGTCAATTCAAGGTCAAATCGCGAATTTTGATGGGATTTAGACGATATTTATACGTAGGGTTACTTTTGTCCACTGGGTGTTTTGTACGGGTCGAGTCGTGAGCCTAACCTGACATTGACCTTCAAAATGACCAATTCAAGGTAAAATCGGGTAAAACCGGATGGATTTCGACGGGCACGTTTGTCGTACTTTTGTCCGGGCAGTGTTTTGGACTGGTCAAATCGTGACCCCACTTGACCTTCAAAATGGACAATTCAATGTCAAAGCCCGGACGAAGTCGGGTCACCTTCTAGTATATCTCATATATATTTTGAAGACCTCTGTTTGTTTGTCTGTCTGTCTGTCTGTCTGTCTGTCATTAATACAAATCTACGATTCTTGACCGATCGGGACGAAACTTGGTACGTGAGTGTAGTTTGACCAGGCGGTCGTCGTTGTCGTATTGGCGAGTCCGTGCGGCGCCCGCTTCGCGCATGCGCAGACGAGATCTCGGAAACGGGTGGAGCTATCGACTTGAAATTTTCTATGTGAATGTATCTTGCCCCGGATGCGAATTTTATCGGGTCGCCGAGCCCGTGCGACACCAGCTTCGCGCATGCGCAGACGAGATCTCGGAAACGGGTGGAGCTATTGACTTGAAATTTGCTATGTGAATGTATCTTGCCCCGGATACGAATTTTATCGGGTCGCCGAGCCCGTGCGACGCCAGCTTCGCGCATGCGCAGACCAGATCTCGGAAACGGGTAGAGCGATCGACTTGAAATTTGGTTTTTGAATAGCCCGGATGAATAGCCCGGACAACGTCGGGCTCATCGGCTAGTATATATATATTTGGTTCCTCTTCCTAATGGTATATAATATGGAATGTGTTGTACATACTGCGATATGGGCATTCGAAAAAATTAAGATGGGACCTTTAAATATTCAAAATTTATGATAAGAGGGTAAAAGTAACAAGAATAAATATAAAGGAACTTATGTAAATTTGTTTTTGTTTACAGCCCTGATCGTCCGTTATATGACTGGGCGGTTTATCGGAGACTATGCGCCTGATAGAGGTGAGTACAAACATTCATCAGAGCGACTCATATACCACTTAACCCTTTCATGGCGGGAGCTGCGCTGGTGCAGCATTAAATACCCTGTGCCGGTGCATTCTCTTATATATGCGAGTATCCCATAGGGAGCCTCACATATATAAGAGAATGCACTGGCGTACAAGTTCAAGGTATATATTGTCAGGCCGATGTATTCTCTTATATATGCCAGGCGCCCTATCTCATATATAAGAGAATGCATTGGCACAGGGTTTTCTCAAATTTCAGGAAGCTCCAGTCACGAAAGGGTTAACCCTTTATAAATTGAATTGATTCTTCCATTGATTTATAAAAGTATACATTGGATTAGTCTATTATTCATTTAGAGGGGTGTTCAGGTAATAAAAGCAGACGACAGGCAGACGAAAAGCTACGTCAAGTGCAGAAGGACTCATATTTGTTTTGGTGGGAAATGATCAGATAATAATAGTCTTTTGTTGAACTTATTATCCGAACAGTTCCTAAGTGATAACTACTCATCAATGAGTATTTAGTATAGAAAGGGATAAGGACCATGCTGGTCTCTTAAAAATTGATAAGATTATCGTCTGCTTTTAAAGAAACTGGGATTGGTTAGCTTGTTTGGACCACATGACACTTGTTTTCCCAGCATGTTTTGGCTACTTGATGTTGTTTATATATCACACAAAGGATCAGAATTAGCTAAGAATGTATTCCTACTACTCAGGTATCTCATTGATAATGATGCCATCCTAAAAACAAGATTAAATAGATTTATGTTATCAAAGAAACGCTGCGCGAAGTAAATATGGAAAGTAATTGGCAGAATCAGTCACCACTATAGGCAAGGTAAACATGATACACATGGAAGCGAAATTAAAGTGATGTGAAACACTCGATTGAGATGTACAGAACGGAATAACAAAGAATAATGCCAAAATAAGTTATATTCATAAATCGGATATCAAAATAGGCAGAAAACATCGTCATTGTTATAAACGAATTACATACAGTAAGGGTGGATACACACATGCATGTAATCTCTGTAATTATCGTGTATTTGGCGTTTTACATGGATCATACAGACAATATAATATGTGTCCACTGAAAACCCAATCATTGCCGACGTGTTGACCGCACTGAGTTCTAGTTCCAATTAAGTCGTAATGAAGAGAAACCGCTATCTTGGACCGAGGTCACTTAAAATAATTGTTCATGGGATAACCCATATGGTGGAATTTCTATTTAAATAACTACCAGTCCTCTCTTGATATTTATAGTAGTGGTGGATCAGGATTTCCCCCGACGCAGGGGCTATATATATATATGATCCCCGACTTGGGGCTATATATGATCCCGAAAGCTACCATGCAGGCGGGTGGCTAACTCTGAGCTATTTAAGTAAAACATATTATATTATTGTACCTTCTTGCCCAGATTATTCCGACCGATACATTCAACTAAGTCCCTTAGCGATTTGAAGCTTTTGACACCCCACGCCAAACAAGATTCATGGTCGAAAAATGTTATATATCAAGTCTGTATATGACAGACATGACGCTTCTGGTGTTCGTGCATTAATAAAATGCCAGATATCACACAGACTTGACTAATTTCCGCATCCGTAAGACATGTTTTGGTCTGGCCTTAAATGTCCTGATAGCAGACAGTTTGACTTTGCTTATCACTACTCACTTGTCTGGCCTGTTAACAATGAACCGCTCGCGCGCAAGTGATTAATGTTGTCAATTATTAGTGTGGCCATGTAAAATAGATGTATTTTACAATCAGAAATTACATGCATGTGTGTATCCACCCTAACTCTTGTTGGCGGAACCATTGCCGTAATGTTTATGCAAAATAATTCGTCCAGATTAAAGTAGTAAATATTTACAGTTGTTCTATTTCAAACGTTGTGACAGTCGATTATGGTTGCCATTTTCGATACTCTTAGTTTATTACTGTATTCTTCCAGCTAGCGGAGATATTGTAGGTTACATTCACTGATATTCCATAATATATTTTTAATAGAACAACACGCAAGTTGCCTCTTCGGTAATCTAAATATGTCTACTTCAAGCCAGGACATATTTTACCGAAACATATTATAAAGGATTCTGTCCGATTGAGACGATACTTACTATATATGCCTTCTAATCTAGCTACTTAGTTACTGAATTTTAGAACATCCAATCACAGATTACCGGTGGAGCAAGCAGATGGAATAAAAGTACATGTAAAGACGCGAAATGCCTAGCTGTTACGTGGCGAATATGTCTGTAATAAATATAATTTTGTTAATTCGTGTACTGAACTTAACGACCTGCGATAAATCTATATCCCGAAGTATTATTGGGCAATACAGATAACACAGATAAATTCTACAGATTGATGTCACTGCTAAAATATAAGTATGTTGAAAAGAGTGAACATTTTCTAAAATTGGCGTTTAAATATTTGCCATGTGTTACGCCGAGTTATGTAGTAACTGACGAGTTTTGTGGTAGCTCACGAGTTATGTATTAACAATCGACGAGTTTTGTGGTAGCTCACGAGTTTTGTAGTAAAATCGATGAGTTATGTAGTAATTTCAGGTTACGAGTTTTGTAGTAAAATATCGACGAGTTTTGTAGTAAAAAACAAGCAATAATTTTCAGTCAGTTTCAAAGGCGAGAACTGGCTCAGCCGTGACGAGGGACCAACATCAAGTTGAGCTACAGTGTCATTAAAGGCACGTGAGGCCTTAGTTGTCGAAAATATTCATATTTGTTCCAATCACCGTAAACAGAAAAACATTAAAACGCATACAGTTTCGTTCATATATACCATGACCATCGCGTAAACAGCATGCTATCATAAAGATTTACTATATTTTACATAAGCAAGAGCCTGATTGTGTTACAGAAGACAGCACAATGCTGCTGGCTAATCACACACAAATGACATAAACGCTCTTTATTCGTTCCATATAAGGAATTCACAAACAAAGAACGCTCTTTATGTTTACCATCATAATATAAACAGACACCAGAAAAGTAACTTTTTATGCTTTTGTTTACACAACAATGGTCAAATATATGACAATAACATACTGTTTTTGCGATATTTCTTATTTGTATACGGACAAAGTCTGTCTACATTTTGTTGTTCTTTCTGTTTGTGGCGGTTTTTGACGGGTGGAAATATTTTCACAGGATACCCACCGCCAAGGCCAACCGTACCTTTAACGTCCACCACACAAACAATTACACAAAAAACATTCCATTTACTATATAAGATTTTATTAAGTCCAAACCCGCCTTTGAAACTGATTAAAAATTGTTGCTACAAAACTACAAAGCTCGTTAGCTTGTTTTTTACTACAAATCTCGTCGATATTTTACTACAAAACTCGTAACCCAAATTACTACATAACTCGTCGATTTTACTACAAAACTCGTGAGCTACCACAAAACTCGTCGATTGTTACTACATAACTCGTGAGCTACCACAAAACTCGTCAGTTACTACATAACTCGGCGTAACACCATGACGTAATATTATATATTATATATAATATAAATATTATATCAGTTAAACCATTTAAAGACGTATTACATGGACTTGCTTCGGGTGGGTGAAATTTTGAAGTTAGCACCCAGACACTATGCCAACCTGGGGAATGTAGCATTCTACTAACATCGCCGTAAATTTCAAAGAAATCGAACAGACCACTCTATAGAAAACATCGTCTGAACTACGCTCAATTATAAATATTTACATCTCAATTCGGGACGCAACTATCGGCGACAAACTAACAAAATTGATTTCATCATCGAGAGTCATTGCTTTAAATTAATATATACGAATGACAGTGTGTGTTGTCAATTTGGATTCATATTCGTAAAAATAACTACTTTGAGCAAGAGTATTCTCAAATTCTAGTTGGTCACCATACCGGTGTGTTTCACATCACTTTAACAGAGGTAAATATAAAGTGACAAGAAATTAAAGGTTGGTGATTTAAAAAAAACAAATTAGGGGGTCAATCAAATTAGTATAATGGCGGCTGTGCGAAATTTGGGCGGTGGGTTACCGGAAACGTCACTATTTGTTTTTAGGCCTTACACAGTCTTACGATCGAAAGTCGACTACACAAGTCATTTTAGCACTCAATCGTTCAAAGGTACACTAAATCATGCAACAAATGAATGTTTGAGCCACGGGTGAGTGCTATATAGTAAATACACTCATTTACTTTATGAACGATGTAAAACAACATGGTAATTATAATGAAAATGAGTTTATGGCTCGAGTCATTAACCCTTTCAGTGCCAGGGGCCGATCTCATCGGCCCTAATTTACGGTCTGTAAAATCGTAAAATCGTAAAATAGATTTTTTTGGGTTGAATTTGTTTTGGGTTAAATTTTGTTTGGGTATGCTTAAGTATGCTATAGCAAATTTAAAAACAAACTGGATAAAACCTTAGGGGCATGTTATAACTCAAAACAATCACCAAGTATTGATAGTAACAATTTTGATGCCCATGAAAAACGTAAGATTCCCTGGCACTAAACCTACAAAATAAGTCTGTTAAAGAATATAAGAAAAAATTATTAAAATTGTAAAAAATAATAACAAATGATGAAAAATTGTTAGGCCAAATGCATTCTCTTATATATGCGAGGCGACCTATGGTCGACTCGCATATATAAGAGAATGCATTGGCATAGGGTATATGGGTTGATACAAAAATCGGACCTAGCACTGAAAGGGTTAACTCATTTTCATTATAATTACTACGTTGTTTACCTTGTTCATAGAGCATATGAGTGTATTTTGCACTCATCCATGGCTCAAATTCATGCATTTGTTACATATGTTATGTTGAGTATAATATGAGATGGTTCCATAAATGGCCGGATTTATTGTACTGTACCCCTTTAACGATAGGCCATAAATCGGTATACGGAAACTTTATTTAAAATTATAAATACAGAATTTGGGTTTATGGCGGATTTCCGTATGAAATACGGTTAATGAAATACTCCATCTTGGTGCTGGTCGGGCACAGACGCGCAAGGGCAATTAGGTCTCCAGAGTTTGTGTACACCCATATGTGCCAAAACATCTTAGAACTGATTGAACTCAATAAACGTTGGCCTTCATAAAAAGAAGATTATTTTGTTGTTGTAATTCGGCCGTTGTAGAAGTTAGTTTCAATTATCTCGTTCTAACATAAATAGCCCTAGATCATGCCATGAATCTCTACTCTGGCTAACGTCCGTAGAGAGCATATTCCATCAGTACAAAACCTTGGAACCTTTTGAAGTTTTGACAGGGAACCTTATGAAGTTGACAACATAACGCGAGAATATATAGTTATTATCTGTTCCTTAATAATGAAACTCACTGTAGGTGAATGTCCTAACTCTAAATTTCACGATTTAAGTGACTTTGTGAGCGATTTTGCTTTGCGTCGCTTACAATTATGGAAGTTCTCCTGGGTAATTAATTCAATGTTTATTGCGATATCGGCTCAGAAAAGTCACAGTAAAGCATGCAATTTCGAGTTGGGACCTTGGCCTACAGTAAAGTACAGTATTAAGGAACAGATAATAACTAAGAAATATATTCCCCGCGTTACTGTTTCGACTTTATAAGGTTCCCTGTCAAAACTTTAAAAAGTTCCAAGGTTTTGTACTGGTGGAATATAATCTCTACGGGCATTGGCCAGAGTAGAGATTCATGGCCGCAGCCGCTGACATAACTCGGTGATATTATATGTCATCTGAGAATGATCAATGCTTTTTCAATAGTTCCAGACGCAATATACATACTAGCCGCCACGCAATATGTAAGTACATGCGTACCTTGGGCCACCATTCGGTGTGGTTTATGAGTCATTGAAACACACTTTATTCTACTCCATGGCTCCAATCTAGCCAATTAACCCATAGCTATGTAACATTCTTTGCATGTTATATGCAAAACGTATAGGAATGGCAATTTGTTCATCAAACCACTATGAATTAAATATAGGAGTCATGCGATATGCTTACACTCTGGAACAAACAACGTCCACTCTCTGCGTGGCTTTTTGGTTGCTTTATACTTTACTTTAATCAGATTTTAAAGTATCTGAAGATTATATATAAATACAGTAATGCTCTAATTAATCGACTTCTTAACCACAGCAGAATTATGGGTAACTTTTCAGGATTTAGTCGGCAATATGGCTTGTTGCCATTCATAGGAAAGCTCTCGCCGAGAGCTTTCCGATGAATGGCAACAAGCCATATTTTCGACTAAATCCTGAAAAGTTACCCATAATTCTGCTGTGGTTAAGAAGTCGATTAATTAGAGCATTACTGTACGCATGGAATTTAGGCACAAGTATTTTTTAACAATGTACACGTATGCTCGCTCCTTATACATTTGAAACACATATATTAAAGGTACCCAATCCGATTCGATTGTCCCATATCATCAGATTCCAACAACAACAACATTTTTTGAAATGGCGCTTTAGTTATCAAAATCGAGTATAGTTGCCCAAAAATAATGCTATCTACCGTCAACTATAGTATAAAATTGTCCAAAACCTGTTATTTATCAACATTTTGTTCAACGAAATTTTGCCGGTTTGTCAAATATCTGAGAGAAAAAAGCCACTTGATTTTAGTGTTATCCATCTTCATCCGCAATTTGGTCTTCTCGTCGACTGCTATGTGGGCCACTTAAAATTGTCGGTGGTGAAAAACATCGATATCTGATCACTCTGAGCTTTGATGGGTGGGTTTCTCGACTCGAATGAACTATTTTTAACCCCCGAAGCCAAGGAAATAGTAATTTGCGAGCGTTAATTCGGATTATGCATCTTTAATATTATAAGATAGCATTAATGATTAGCAATGGATCTGGAATACAGAGTGCGAGAGTTGCAAGGGTTGGTGTTTCAGCGGTATTCAAAGATCGATATTTCTAGAATTAAGTCGCCGAGCAATATGAAGTTGATAGTCAGTAATTAGACATAATTTTTTCTTTTTCCTGGTAAGGGTTGTTCAAAACGCGTTGTTTCAAACTTTCAGCAATACACAGACTATATATGTATGATTGGATTAATCTTTAAAAAAAAGAAGAGAATGGTATCTTGGTCGTTGGGCAAACCTTGTACTCCGTAAACGAAATGTTTCGTTTCGAGTGGATGGAAGCCATATAGTGGCTATACATTGTTAGTGTCATCATCCATGTTATATGAATCCGTATTGCGTGTATATCTAAAATTGAACGTATAATTTTGATCACAAGAGAAACTATAGTATGGTAAAATCATCACTATTTCACCAGCGTGGGGATCACGATTTGACGAATGACTGTTATCGTCACAAATAACAAACGAAGATAAATGAGATATTAAATTTATATCAAAATAAAACTTTTGGTGAGCGGTCGGCGCACACACACCTTAATACTTTCGTGGCGGGAGCTGCGCTGGTGCTGAAGTAAAGATCGTGTGCCAGTGCATTATCTTATATATGCGGGTCTCCCATAGGGATCCTCGCATATATACGAGAATGCACTGGCTAACAAGGTCAAGGTAAATATTGTTATAGGCCAATGCATTCTCTTATATATTACTATGTTAACCTTTTCATGCATGGCTGGAGCTGCGCTGGTGCAGCATTACATATCTTGTACCAGTGCATCCTTTTATATATGTCTAGCCCGTTAGTTATTTTAGCCAGACAGACGGGATAAATGTGCCATTTTTTCACAGTAGGTTGGGACAGTCTTATTGATCACATTTTGCTTCAAGAAGCAAATTTCTGTGCGATGTGACACTTTTTGTGAGTATTTCGACATGTACACTTGTTCAGTGGTGCGAAATTTAAGAAATTATCTCCCTTGCGAAAGTATATTCATGCTCGAATTGCGAAGAGAAGTTGGATTTATTACTTAACTGATTATGTATATCGAGCTGGGCGAATGAATTAAAACATGTCCGTCGTGGTATACTAATGTGTTCCTGTGCCATATCCATACAGACAGATCTACTTTACAAGGCGAGTATTTGAATTACGAAAATATTCGACCAATATTCGACGGTCTAATGCAACATATTTCACACAAATTACTGGTTGAAAAATCAAAATATAAAAACAATTGCAATCCATTTTTGGGTCTGTAATGTATACTAATGTTATGTCAGGAATGCAATTTCCAACATGTTGGCCCAATATAAAGTTCACTCCACTTACGGTTGATAATATTTATTCACTGTATAGAATAAGTTTGTTTTCTTTTCCAGAAGATATTTATTCCCACCAGACGATGGTAGACGGGAAGTCGGCGACGGTTCATATCCTAGATTCGGCGTGGACGGTGTGTATATATATACATGTACTATTGTTGTTCTCAGATAAACAAAATGCTTGCGGGACTATATATAAAAATCGCAGGTGTCCGTCCGTGCGTTCGTCCGTCCCAGATGGTTTCCAGATGATATATCCTATATACTGTACAACTCCGGCCATTTATGGGACCCATTCATTTATTTGTTGGATATATTCTGTTGAGTATAAAAGGAGATTGTCCCATAAATGGCCGGATTTAGTATACAGTACACTTTAAGGTCCTTTTCAACTTATAATTTGCCGATTATATTTGTTTCCGGATGATAATTTTAGTTATATTTATCCGATTGTTTTAAAATTGCGCACATGAAAATACAAGTAAAGTTCGAATTTTGGTTTGGTCCACCTATTATATCGGAGTTATGGCCCTCGTCGACTTACAATTTGCCGATTATTCATTTCTGATAAAAAAAATCTACCGGTCAAATAAAGCCACAGTATTCGGGGTTATGTGGCCTGGTTAACTTTTACTGAGATTGTATACACATATTTGGCATAACGGACAGGCGTAACTAGGGCAACCACTTAGGGCACATGCTTGTATATACTGGAAACGGGGAAGTGGTGCATCTGCATCGAGCTATTTGAACTGACATATATACTGTTCTGGTCGTTGAAATCAAAATGCAGGGTCAACCTGGAACACATTGATAATAAGGGCATTTTTGTGCCAAAACATGTCCACGGAACCCTTATCCAAAATCCGCTTTGTGAAACTTTTCAAATTTCAAGATGGCGTCCAGCATGGTTGTAAACCAAACAACAGCGCCCAGAAATGGCTGCCAAAATGGCTATCAAATTGGGCGGAATCGTCTAGTTATGTGCGCAAGTTCTAATTACTGTATAACCGTGATTGTGATGTCCTATAACAGTTGCAACGGATAATTTGTTCATTCGAAGATACAGACAATCATTCAATTATAGTTATGTTGTAACATTCAACCATCACTTGTCAATCCCCTGACAACTATTCGCAATTGGCCGATTAACAAAAATAGTGTTGTGTGCGTTGTGCTTAAAGGCACGGGCGGCGTTCGTTGCAGAAATATTCATATTTGTTCAAATCGCCATCAACAGACGGAATATTAAAATATATATAGTTTTGTTCGTATGCCAAACATAATCAGCGCATAAATAGTATATTGTCGTCAAGACGTACGATGGTATACGTAAACAAGAGCCTGCTCGTGTACAACAGAAGTTGTGCTTCTGCTGTTTACATAACACATCGCAATTATATTGGTTAATCACACACAAATTATATAAACGCTCTTTATTATGTCCATATCAGGAAAACAGTAACAAATAACGCTCTTTATGTTTACCATATCCGGATCTAAACAAAAGCCAGGTAAAGTAACGTTTTTTGCTTTTGTTTACATAACAAAGGGAGAAAAAATTTGACAATAACATACTGTTTATGCCATATTTATGATTGGTGTAAGAACAAGGTCTGTCTATATTTTACTATTCTTTCTGTTTATGGCGGTTTTTGACGGAGGTGAATATTTTAACAGCATACCCACGACCAACGCCGCCCGTATCTTTAAAGGGGAACTGCAACCAAATCCCGCCATTATTGGACCATTTCCGAATAATATGAAACAAATGAAAATGAATTTGAGCCAGGGATGAGCGCAAAATACACTTATTTTCTCTATGAACAATGTACACAGCATGGTAATTATAATGAAAATGAGTTTAAGGCTTGAGTCATAAATTCGTTTTCATTATAACCACCATGTTGTTTACATTGTTCATAGAGCAAATGAGTGTATTTTGCACTCGTCCCTGGCTCAAATTAATTAATTTGTTGTAAATATTCTGTTGAGTATAATAGGAGATGGCCCCATAAATGGCTGGATTTAGTGTACAGTACCCCTTTAATTTGGTTGATCGTGCAAAGCGAAAACATCACTGCGAACGACTGGCAGTACGTACGTTGTCGAGTTCAACAATCCTATACTTGTCGTAATTTTAGCGAAACCTCTCTTTTTGGCCTAACACGAATTTAGGCGACGAATATAGCTAAACGTAGTCGTAACTCTATCCGTGAGTTTGCGAAACATCTTTATTATGGTTTCAGTGTATCTATTATATATTTTAGAAGATCTGTCTGTCTGTGTGTCTGTGTGTGTGTTCGCGATGAACTCGAAAACGTCCCAACCGATTTCGATGAAACTTGGTATGTGGGGGTATTTTCGGCCGGGGACGAACATAGGCATATTAATTTGTCCGTGCGACGTCACCTTGACCTTGAAATCGGGTCATTTCAAGGTCAAACGCCCGAATATCACGGGATTTCGATGAAACTTGGTATGTGGGGGTACTTTCTTATGGCGAGTCTCATAAACATATTCATTTGCCCGTGCGACGTGACCTTGACCTTGAAATCGGGTAACTTCAAGGTCAAATCGCCAATTTTGATGGGATTTCGACGAAATTTGATACGTTGGGTTACTTTTGTTCACCGATTGTTTTGGACGGGTCCAATCGTGACCCCGACCAGACCTTGACCTTCAAAATGATCAATTCAAGGTCAAATCGGGTAAAACCGGATGGATTTCGACGGGCACGTTTGTCGGGTACTTTTGTCCGGGCAGTGTTTTTGGACTGGTCAAATCGTGACCCCACTTGACCTTGACCTTCAAAATGGACAATTCAAGGTCAAAGCCCGGACGAAGTCGGGTCACCTTCTAGTATATATATATTTAGATACTTATTCTCTATTTTCAGCACACTGACACGCATGATAAAGAGAATCACGTCACGTGGGCGGACGGGATAGTTCTTGTTTATTCAATAACCAACAGAGACAGTTTCTATTATCTAAGGGAGGTAATTAGACTCATTCACCGCGTACGGGATGAAGATATGGCGAATAATGGACTTCCGGTGACAATTTTGGCCAACAAATGTGACTTGATACACATGAAAGATGTTCCGGACACGGAGGCGGCGAGGCTGACTTCGGAGCTAAATTCAGATTTCCGCGAAGTTTCGGCTCGGGAAGGTTGCGCTGGTGTCACGGACGCGTTCAATTCGCTGTGCCGACGTGTTCGGAACGTGCATGGAATACGAGAGAAGCTGAGGAGACTTCTCCACAAGCCGGCGATAGCAGCTAAACTCCAGTTATCACAATCCCTCCGGAGTCTGGCGGAACTGAAGTGGCCAAACAGGACGTCGACAATATAAGACACATGTCTGTATGTACACGTCCGTCCAATTGCAAGTGCAGGTGTTCAAATAGTTCCACATTGACTGTGATTTCGTGTTACACATGAGTGACTTGAAAATTTCCAAATGGAATTTGAACAGCGGCGACGATTCTGCTTGCTCGCAGTCGTGCGTGTACATTTTTAGTATACATGTGCATGTACATTTTTAGTGTACGTGTGCATGTACATTTGTAGTGTACGTGTGCATGTACATTTGTAGTGTACGTGTGCATGTACATTTGTAGTGTGCATGTACAATTGGTTTTGTGCATTCGTTCCGCAAACAAAGTCTCACAAGAAGTGCAGGTCATTTCAATCAGATTCAAATAAATGTTATTTTTCAAATGATCACATTTTGTGCATTACAAAGTATCAACATGTACTGGTATAACAGAGTTTGTAACCGTTTCTATACAAAATGGATTTCCCACTCAGTTATAAAATCACACATTCGAATGGTCTATAATTCATTTGGAGGGGATTTCAGAAAAAAGTATGCAGCCGACAGATAATACACATCTTTAGTATAGGCATGGTTAAACCAGTATTGTATGATAGATCGACACCAAAAACAGCCCTTCGAATTTTATTACAGCATCTAGACCCACCCAGTATGAACGGGCAAATGTGTTACAGGCTATATACTTTTATGCTTCGCCAGCACATGCACCATGAGCTGTTTTAGTTTATTTGGTTTCCCGGTTGCAGTTTGCCCAGAATTTAAGTCACGATAATTTATACTAGTCACTGCCTTCATTATTTCACACAGGTGGGACAAACGCTCTTTTTTGTTAACGTATAGGGTCGGGGGCGAACAGACAACTTTTGCGATCGGTTGTATCACGCCGTTACCCAATTGCAATGCAGAAGACGCATCTATAGTTAGATCATATATTTATCAATCTATTGTGTTCACAGGAACGTGACAAATCGAAGCCTTTGCTACTTTTTCATTCGAGGTTTTAAAGGGAATTAAGGCTTTCGAAGTGAAGTAAGATACATTTTATAAAAAGTCTATAAAACAACTATCATCAACAAGTACATTTTAAATAGGTCGACTGTTCTAGTTTTCATTATTAATAACTTTCTAATAACGAGATTTCGCATATCTAAACCAGTGTTATGTAAACATTACTGTCACAGTGGCATTAGTGATCCATGACCTCTAAGTCCAATAAGATACCAAAGTTTAATCAAAACTTGACAATTAAATATTGGGAAAGGTCAAGGCATTGAACGGTTCTTCTGAAAATATATTAAACTAAAATATTTGAACTTACTACGCGATCAGCGATGTTTGTTGGCAAATCCCTGTAACAGTTTTGTTTACAAAACAATTGTTTCAACACGCGAAATTTCGTTAGGAGTGAACGATCAATACTGTATAGAAGAACGATATTTATCTATGTCTCCATGCATGTTGTTTGTTGTGGTGAATTTGTTACAAACTTTTATCATATTGTTTTTGCAAATTTACATACTGCCTTGGTCCCTTTAAATATAAATCACTTTTCGATGGCCACAACAACAGAACACTATCACTCGTGAATAATAAATAAATTTATACAAAATGTATGTAAGAACGCCACCATATACATCGACTTTCTATGCGATCAAAATATACAGGGGTGGAAGCGAGCAGCAAAATATACAGACAAAAATTGATACGATTTGACTAGATCATGACACGATGCGCAATGAACTATAATGAGTCAGACAAAGGAGGGTGTCACCCCCACCCCGAATCCTGAATACCAACTAGCAGAGGGGTGAATAATGAATGCTTGTTATGAAAACGTGTGATACAGGACATATATTCCACACGCCAAAACCATATATTTTCATCACATTTATCAATTTAATAATCTGCCAAACTGTACTACATTAAGAGAAAGGGTCCTGATAGCTATACATATTGCTCTATTATCCGGCACAACGAAGACCGGATGTGACGCGGTTGGTCTATGAATGCCTGCCATGGACATCCGAAAAAGATTAACATAAGGGCTAAAAATCCACATTTTATCCATCAAATACCACAATTTGTCATTTGCAATTAGGGGGGGGGGTGACACCATCATAAAGGCGTGGACCAAATTTCAACTTTCCGCAGAAAATAGTCTGCTGAATGCATGTACGCACACTCATACTCATACTCGCAAATTTGCACACATTGTTCATTCACAATATGGTCCAAGGGGGGACTAGTGGAACTAGAAATGTTCCGTCGTCCAAGTATGAATTCAGGAGTCAACGTGACTAGAATTACGACAATATAGAACGGTACAGAATATATGCACTACTATTCATCCACCGCCATTCTTACGACAATATAGAACGGTACAGAATATATGCACTACTATTCATCCACCGCCATTCTTGTGCTGGTTTAGTTCATTGAATTAGTCTTTCATCGAACTGTATCGAAGTGTTACATAACGTCTCAATATTCGTTCCAGCCCAAAACCATTCGACATACAAGATGACAGATTCAGTTTTCCCCATGCACCGTTGTCCCGAAACAAGGTAATTATAACTTCTGAGGGAACCTCACATCACAATTGCCGCCTCTTTGTGGTATCGATTAGGCGAAGTAATCCGAATCAATGGGCGTAGTTGTTCCCGGGCTGTCAGGAAAATCAGATAACACATTGTTGAGCATTTGTCGGTTTGTTTTGCGGATTCCGGATTATTTTGCGATGTTGCCCTGGAATCACTGCGGGCATGGCACCATTTTCTGACGCTTTATCGTTTTCGGAACTTGTAAACTTGATCATTTGGCCTTTGGTGCAGTTTCGAATTGGAAATTGGAGTTCACGATAACCACACGTTGCTCTCAAAACACACATGTACAGAGATCACGCCAGTTCATACTCCGGTTTCTGTTGCTTTGCAGCAAATATCACGCCATGCAATTCATACCCCGGTTTCCGTTGCCTTGTATCAGAGATCACGTCAAATCATACACCAGATTCGATTGCCATGCAGCAAATAGCAAGCCAGATCATACCCCGGTTTCTGTTGCATTGCCGTATAATAAGATATATCACGCCAGTTCATACCCCGGTTTCGGTTGCCTTGTAGTAGGGATCACGTCAGATTACACATCGGTTTCCGTTGCCTTGCAGTAAAGACCACGACAGTTCACACCCCGGTTTCCGTTGCCTTGCAGTAGAGATCACGCCAGTTCATACCACGGTTTCGGTGCCTTGCAGTAGAGATTATACGCCAGTTCATATCCCGCTTTCCGTTGCCTTGCAGCAGATATCACGTCAGATCATACCCCGGTTTATGTTGCCTTGCTGCAGAGATCTCGTCAGATCACACCCCAGTTTCGGTTGCCTTGCATGGAGTTGAAGTAATGGGAGATGTTGCACCGGAGCTGAAACTTGCCTGCATCTGTTCCAATGTTTCGAATATATCTTGACTCAAGTCACCTATTTGAATGGGAAGACTGTCAACAGACGCCCTGTGAACTGTGTCATATGACGATCCCGCCGTGACCTTATCAGCCACAATAGGTTGTATTTCCCCAGATAATCTGTCTTTACTATGACGACGGAAGGTCGTCATACTCGGTGGAGGTTTGGGTGGAACTGACATTGGTCGTGTTGATTTTGTAGATCGTTTGGGACTCAACTGTGAACTTGAACTGCTGACATTACTCACATTGCTGACGTTAGATGCGTCGCACTGGTTTTCTGTGAAGCTCGTGTCAATTTCTAAACATTTAGTAATGTCAACTGAAGGCAGTGGGGGAGAGTTAAGAACAGCAGCATTAGTCCCCGTAACTCCTAATGGATTACTGATAAATAACTTTCTAGGTTTTTCAATGTTGTTCGGATATTGTTCTTTACTATGTGTAGGAGTTACGTTCCTATATCTGGCTCCAGGTTGAACAGATGGTTGAATTTGGTTGACGGGCCGTGCTAGTATTACTTGTGGATTATCCTGCCCGGCGTTGAGAGACACATTAGTAGATTCAATACCTATTGGTCCACTTATATTGGGTCTTGTTGGCTTAGTTCTAACAGGCGGGCCTACTTTCTTTTTTGCTACTTGCTTTTCGCGGTTATTGAGTTCCTTGCAAATGGCTTTGACGCTTTGTATAACAGATACTGCATGTTCCTTGTCGTCTGCACCAAAATTCCCAGTACTCACTGTAGAGACAATCTGCTTATTATCTCCTCTTTCCTCTTGATCTGGTATCACCAGGGATGCACGCATCAACATTGACTCCCTTGGTGATGCAGGAATTTCGCCATCGGCGTAAACCACCTTTTTGATTGGAGAAAATATTTCGTTCTCATAAACAGGAATTGGCTTGTCACCCGAATCCGAACTCAACCTATTATCATCGACACCTCGAGATTTTAAAGGCGTTACCATAGCGATTGGCTGAGAACTAGTTACATTCCGATTCTGAACGCAGCCGAGAACAGGTCTATTGTCGAAATTCGACAGAGGATTCGCGCGTCCGTTCATTGCAGTCACGTGACCTAATGTATGGCTTTTCCGTCGGTTCTCGGCCATCGGGGATTTGTTCTCGCTGCACAATCCCACCGCGATGTCATCCTGTGTTGAGCTCTTCACGATTGGTCGTCTGATGTGATAATAACCAAACGACGTGTTTTCAAACTGCTCTATATCGTCCACAGCCTCTGGGCAAATAAATGCTTCTCGGAGGTTCTGATTGTTCTCCTGTTCGACATCCGGGTATTTAGTGAGTTTGAATGGACTCCTCTTGATACCACAGAAATGGTCCTCGTCGTAGTAGTATTTGCAATACGAACTGGAATTCTTAGATTTCTGCTTGCACATTATGGCTGTCATGTCCACTGACTTGTTTGAGTTTGGCGTCTTTCTCCTGAAACGAAAGTAAAATATGGTTGAAGATATATAAGCTAAGCTAGATGTGATTCAATAATGTGCATGCTTATAAGAGTTATACCATTAACCATTTCTATAATACATACGCATTGATGAGTAGTTCACTCTGGAAATGTTCAGATAATAAGTTCAACAAGCGACCATAACTTATTATCTGAACATTTCCTACCAATGAATATGAATCATTCTGCTCCTTGTAGTATTTGTTTTTTTTCTGTCTGTCGTCTGATTTCATTACCTGAACACCCCTCTAAATGAATAATAGACCTTCCAATATATATTTTGTAACTGAATGGGAGAATCAATTTAGTATAGAAAGGGTTAAACAACCCGTTGGTATATACTGAATAATCTCTATAGAGTAGTTACTTGCTTTACTTCCATTCATTTCTGGCAAAAAAGAAAGAAAAGAAAACAGCTCATAAGTTCAACAAACAGGTTTGTTGAGCCTGTGAGATGAACAACACTGATAATATATCACAGGAGTTCCTTTGTCTGTTGACTCGTGTATAATTTACGAACACCCACAAATGAATAATAGACCATTCCATTATTACTGGTATAACTTAATGTGAGAATCCATTCAATAATCGAAGGGTCAACACACAGACGAACAAGCCTTGAAATAGGGTGTCTGCCATTTGCAGAATGAGGTCCCCAGAGGGTGAATTTAGTGATGCTACTCCGAATAGCGGGCTAGCATCACCAAATTCACCCTCTGGGGACCTCATTCTGCTGAGGTCCCCAGAGGATGAATTTGGTGATGCTAGCCCGCTATGCGGGGTAGCATCACTAAATTCACCCTCTGGGGACCTCATTCTGCAAATGACAGGCACACTATTTCAAGGCTTGCAGACGAACCTCACAGGTACTCAATGAATTGCAGTAAAATCCATTATAACCAATATTCTAACAATGGCGATCACGGATATGTGCATAATTATATGTACAATACCAGAACCAAGCGTGCCTGGTGAGACAAATACCAAGGATTATATAGCAAACAATATGTAATCGGGGTTCACCATTAGATGGTTATTGGCATATAATCGCGACCACAGGTGGCTCATGATGTTGGATTGAATATCAGAATATAGGATATCATATAATCCCATATGCCATAATATGTCAAATATAACGAATTATCGAAATGTGAAATACAACGTAAAAGCGAAATAAGAAAATACAGCGAAAAAGTGGAACAACAATGTAGCGAAATAGAGCGAATTATAGAAATAGGAAATTATTATTATTAGCCAAATAACTGAACATGTGTTTTTAACGAAATAACGGAAATAGTTTTTAAATTTTAAATTTTTGTAAAGAGCTTAAACCAAACCTCCCCCAAGCCCATTCACCCAATAGAAGAATTTGACTTATATTTCACCAGAGTTGATCAATTGTGGTGTTGCAATTTCTCATACAAATCGCCGTTATTTCGTCAAAGTACATTCTTTATAGAGTTATCACCCTTCAGATTACATATGATACTCAATCGAAACCACCAGTACCTCCTGTGGTCGCGATTATATGCCAATAGCCATCTAATTGTGAACCCCTATTACATATCTTTTGGTAGACAAACGTGTGCGTATTAGGTGGTTTTGTACACTTATGTTGCTGTATAAGAGTTATGATAATTTATACATGCTTATGCATCTAACGCATATTCGGAAATTATATTTTTCTGTGCATGCATGTGCCTTCCTGTAAGTTGTAAGCATTGACCAAACTCCATACAGCGCCCTCTACGCTATCGCTGCGATATATCACTGCCACAATGAGTGTACTTTGCAGACGATAAATCTATTTTTACATATCGTCGCGGAACTGTATTTACTACTATTTAGTCACCTATTATCTTGTTTTGACCACCAAATTTTTTTTAAAGTTTGCAATAATGGTAATTCTTTCGGTGTTGATAAGAACAATATGAACCAGACATAGACAATTTTAATCCTAAAACATAAGAACTAAAAACACGTAAGAATTCCTTACCAATTAATGTCATTATGGCAGTGGTATCTCAGCGGAGCGATGGGAGATAACTCTGCCTGGAGTTTGAGCATTGACTACATATACTCCCGAATCGAAATAACCATATATGCATATAGCATGGAAGGACATGTAACTTACCTTCTTCTCAAGATCAGTATTATGACTACAATGATGACGATAAGAACGATAACTGCAGACACAATTCCGGCAATTATCGCCCCTGGAAAATAAAATAAAATAAGTGTGGATGAGGTATTTATATGGACAAGCTAGGTTCTACTACTCTATACTGATTTGACAATGATAAGATAGAATACGGCATGTGTTTGTGTTAGTGCGCATACATACATGCACCGATGCGTGCAGCGTGGCTTTGATCATACATTTAGATTAAAGGGGATGTTGTAACAGTAATAGAGACGTTAATTTAGACCGAGAGCTGCAAACTGTTGTATAGCTATAGATAATATCAAATGGTATTCATGGCGAATTAAACAGCCGGGTTATATTATTAAATATTTAAGAAATGAATGTATTGTGTGTGTGCGTTATTGGTGGACACGGCGATGTGGTTGATGGGGCACATTGTGTGAACCACGGTGCAGGTCTCACTCAATGTTCCCACAACGACCACAGCGCCGTATCGCCCATTAACACACACCAACTACGTTCATTTCTTATATTTATATAGCTTTATGATGATTTATTCCCGTAAAAAGCTGAGTGTATTCTTCTTCATTTTCACAAAATTTGCCAATAATTTGAGACCGGCCCATGTATAGCACAATAAGTCAGCCCAATATAAGATTTCCAAGCTCTTAGCAACTATAACGTGATCGATATAAATAACTGGCGTCAGGTGAGATTCGGCGGAACTTTGAAAAGCACGCCCAATTGTATTTCTGACCGCTTTTAGAGATTAGGTCAGATTAGGTCAACAATAATTTGTAAGTCGTGTTCGTGTTACGGTCTGTGTTATTGTGGTATGGAACTGGTGAGTGGTGACCCAATTATCAGTTGACCAATCACCGAACAGGATTTAGTGTAACACAGGCGGGCTGTGTAAATATTTTATAAACCTGTTTATTTGGTAGTTGACATAAAATTGTTGCTGTATCTTATCGGAGATTTGGTGGCATGTTATATCGGTTGGAAACGGAGACGACATGTGGTAAGTTATAAGTTTTTTGGTCGTTCCAACCACGTAGGAAGGTGAAACCCAAATTCTTAAGATTATAATATGTATACAAGATATTGGTACCATGTCGTCTCATGAATACCTCACAATAAGGCAGCATGGGACCAATATCTTGTATCTGGTCATGGCTACTGTCTTGGTTGTGTATTTAGTGGCTGATTGACTATATATGTGTTTGTTAATGTATTGGAATTGTATGATAGGTAGATGTCGAGAAGCGTGGAGAGTAGGATGGGTTAGAAATAAGATGCGGGAGAGGAAGAGTGAGAGAAATATAGATATTGAGATAGAGGGGAGGAGAGTAGGAGGGCAGTTCATATTAAAGATACGTCACCAGTGTAACATACATATAATTCACGACTGAATTGCGAATACTCATAAGAAAAAGCAAAAGAAGAACTTAGGCAAAGTGTGAATGGACTAATAATGGATATATGCACCCCTTGAAATTGAAGAGTATGTCGACAGAAGGTGTGTGGAAATTGAAATTAATCATTGGTATGTGGGTTATTATCGTAATCAGCGATCAACGATATAGTGACCAATCTATTCTTGGATAGTCGTCACATCTCTTAAATGCGATAACCCTATACCCCGGCGCTGGGTGTCTATCCGAGCGACGTTGCAAATACCATGGAGCATCACAAAATACTAACCACTCGGTTTATAAATAAACCCGGATAGTGAATATATACACCCCTGATGAAGTGGTCCTGCTAATGTGCTATGGTGCGGTTGCGTCCTGCTCAATTGCTATGATGATGTTAGGGCAAACTGGTGCTGTTAACAACAATACAGTCAATGACTGTGGGGTCGCCCACCAGACTGTAAAGACGGAGAAGACTGGGACTCTGAAGACTACAATAGTCAGTACATTGTTATAACGTAATTAGGTTTTCAAAATTTAAATTTAAAATTAAAATTTTTATTTAAAAAAAAAACCAAACAAACAAAATTGAGCAAGGAGTAAAACCTAAATGTTTTTTTTTTTCATTTAAAATAAATTTTTTGGGGTTAAATTAAGCAAGGAGTTAAATCTAAAAAAATAAATCTTAATTTTTTTTTTTTTTTTAAAGATATTGACCCTGGCTCTGCCCATGTTTGCCCAGTGACCCCATTTTAACAGATCTGAACCCCAATAAACCAAGGACCCTCCATGCCAAATATAAGCTTAATGGTTCTTGAGAAGAAGTTGTTTTAAGACTTACTCTGGAGGGAGAGAGTTATGGCCCTGGCTTTGCAACTATTTGACTTGGTGACCTCATTTTGGTCATCTAGGGAACATCCACATCAAATATGAACCCATTCGGTCTTATGGGTCTAGGAAGGACCCACGATGGACGAGGAGCTCCACATGAGATTTTGCCTCAGCTGAGCTTAAAACTATAATCATGGGAACCGATATATTAGTACCAAACTTGAACTCAACAACTCAAATAGTTTGTCCTATGGAGGGAGTTAACGTTTTTGGAGTGAGTCGCTAATTCTTAAACTTATAAAGCTGTCTCTATTAGAAACAGTCTCAATCAACAAAAGGTGGTCCACACAAACCACAGAACCATTCATAGGGTAGAAATTAATTCACCGAAAAGAAGTGTTAAAACTGTATAAACAACATATTTCCACTGACCCACCACTGAGTAGAGACTGAAGGCTCCTGGGAATACATTTGACATTCAATTTCAAAACTAATTACCAAAACAAAACCCTCTGGCTGGAGAGAGCTGTGTGTCCTTGTTGATACTACTGTCAGATTTGACATGTGGATAATTATCGTCAACAGAGCAGACTGGTATTATTTTCACTGTAATAATATAATATTCTAGCATATGTACAGTGTGTATTGCATTGTGTCAAACTGTGGAATATATTTAAAACAGGTGTTTGATAACAGGGATGCTAGAAGCACCAATGTGCAAGGCAATGACTTGTTAGATGGTGGTTTATTTTTTTTATTGAAATAAGGCATCAGTGTATCTCGTGTGCTGTCAAATTTTGCCAAGAATATTTCTATCCGGTGAATATTTTTTTAGTTATGTCCCTGGCTCCGCCCACATTTGACCCAGTGACCTCATTTGAACAAATCTGAACACCAGTCACACAAGGACCCTTCATACCAAATATGAGCCCATTCGACCCGATGGTACAAGAGAAGAAGTCGTTTTAAGAAATACTATGGAGGGAAAGAGTTATGGCCATGTCTTCGCAACTATTTGACCCAGTGACCTCATTTGAACAAATCTGAATGTTAGTCACCTAGGGAACAGCCACACCAAATATTAACCCATTCGGTCTTATGGATTGGGAGAAGAAGATGTCTAAAGAATTGTTGACGGATGGACGGACGGATGGACGGACGAGGAGTGATGACCATAGCTCCACCGGAGACTTCCTCTCAGGTGAGCTAAAATGTACCGATATTTTTTTAATTTGTCTTTTTCGCGGTGTTCCGATAATCTGAACATATCCATGAAAAGCCATTATGCTATAAAACATTCAAAAACATATTTATTGCGAAATATATTTAATACTGGTTGTATTAGCTGTTGAACATCGACTATAATCAAGATGGCTATTCGTGTCGTTTTAGAAATACCAGCGCAGGCATTATTATATTTTCAAAAATATATATGTTCTTGAATGACGCTGTTTTTTCTCAAATCGCTCGGATTAGCCAAACATCGCGAAATTGACAACTTTAGAAAAAATAACGGTACTTTTCGTAACGGCATCAGTTTGCCCTACCCGCCCCATAGCCATTCGGCAGGACCACCAGCATCATAGCAGGACCACTTAACCAGGGGTGATATAGTCCAATGGATGGTGATGATGTGATCATATAACATACCCGTTTCATCATCGTCCTCCGAGTTTGCCGTGCTCCTATCCACGGAAGCGGGTGGAGTGTCGGGTATGTTGACGACGACCACAGACGCGCCGGTGGTACTGGAGGAGGAAACTGCCATGTCGACCATCACCTGGCTTTTATTTTCATCAAGGGATGCGATATACTCATCCAGCGCCTTCCCACATAACAGCGTCAGAAAATCATTTTTGTCTGCCGCTGAAATTTGGAAGGTAAACTTATGTTGAGGACGTGTTGACAGGGGTTGGTGGGGTCGTCTCACCCTCCCCAAATTTGGCCAAAAAGTTCAACAGCTGGTAATTTAGTGCCTGACACGTTGGAAACTTCAGACCAAATGTAGGTTGAATTTATACTAATCGTTTGATATTCTAGCCAGTATTTAGGATGAAAGTTTTTGTTTTCAAATCAAATGTACATTATTTTCATACTTTTTGTCAAATGATTAGAGTCAGACTGAAATGACAATGAGCTTGAAATTTCCAAACATAATGGAGTGATATGTTGGAAAGTTCCGACAGTGTTAAAGTTTGTGGTACAAGTTTCAACGCAAGGGAGTTGGTGCAGATTAAATTTCTCGGACTTGGGGGAATTCGGTCTCCTTCAAGGCGGTGCAGGTGGAAGCCCCAAAGGAAGACCATCTAGCCGCGACCCTGCAAGCATGCAGTCCACGACCGACAAACAAAGTAAAGTTCGCAATGCACTGTCGCGTGATGACTGTCGGTTTGTCAATTCCCGATACGGTCAGATGATTTCACAAGAAAACTAACATGTTGGCCAAATGAGATCTCCTCAGTGAAATATAATTGGTATACGTTTCGTTAATTTAAAGTGATGTGAAACACTCCGGTAGGGTGATGAAATAGAAATGGAGAACAATCTTGTTCAAATTAGTTATTTTTACAAATAATGTATCTAAATTTACAACACAAACTGTCATTCGTACAATGTATGTATTAATTAAACGCAGTGACTCGATGGTGAAATTGTTTTCGTTAGTTTATTGCCGATAGATGCGTCCCGAATCGAGTAGTAAATATTTAGAATTGAGCGTAGTTCAGACGATGTTTTCTATGGAGTGGTAAGGTCGATTTGCTTCAGATTTTCGGCAGTGTTAGTATAATGTTACATTCCTCCAATTGGCATAGTACTTGAATACTAACTTATCAGTTTCATGCACACTAACAAGTACATAATATGTATTTAAAAGACATGAGAATGGACAAAACGCCTCAACCGAATAAACGCGAGGAAAAGTTATCAGACTTCCGTTGACAATAGTAACTCAAACCAGCAGCCACACGTATATACATATCTTAACCTGCCTATTAATGCATATATATAAAAAAATGATGACATATACCATATACATGTATATGCTATACCTTTAGTGTAAACAATAATTTTATTCTCAATAACAAGTGTGTACATACATATACAATTTGAATTAAACACATATATTTATTACAAAATGTTAACACGTGTGTCCCAGCATATATAAGAGATGAGAAAAGGATCTGACTGTAAGCTTTGTAAGCTTATATTTGTCATTTCCCCAATTGGATATTCACATGGGTGATAACTTGTTTATCAATAATATCTAATTGAGTTATGTTGACTGCGAATTATTAATGGATATATATAGCTTCCTGCCTGCCCACCCCTCAGCGCCTATAGGGCCCCATCAGTCCATTCAAGAAGACAAGGGTTACCGCATTGTTGATAGTATAGTTGTTTTCTCTCAGTTAGTCGCGAATGTTTTTGTAAGTAGAATATATTTTGTACTCTTGCGAAGATATCAATGTTATGATCTATTGGTAATGACAGTGATCCATTAATAAGATCATTTAAACATGGTCTGTTGCGAAGACCTTGAAAGCATATCGTTCTTTCGTTCGTGAACTTTCGATAATAAAAGAAGAAGTGTTCTGTAGTCTATACCTTTGGCGTGTATCCAAACATAACCACCACCAGTATTTACGTCACTCTCAAACAATACTGTGGCATTTTTCTCTTTAGTGGTGAAGACATTTCGGAAACCGTACAATCCAGAAGTACCGCAGTAGAAATCTCGCTCTTGCCCGATGTCGTCACGGAATGAGATCTTCTGTTGACAAGGATTGCTGCCATGTATCTGTGCTTTCATCAGAAGCACATCTATGGCAAACACCTGAGAAAAATAAGAAGGCCAGTGGATGAGAGACTATAGCAGTTATATACAGGTGAATTCACCCTTCCATGACTGGAGCTTCCTGAAATTGTGCGGAAACCCTGTGCCAATGCTTTCTATTATACATATGAGTCTTAATTCTACAGGGAGCCTAGCTCGCATATACGAGAGAATGCATTGGCCTAACAATATTTTCCTTGACCTTGTAAGTCAGTGTATTTATTCTCTTCTATATTAGAGGCTCCCTATGGGAGACTCGCATATATAAGATAATATTCTGGAACAGGAGTTTTAATGCTGCACCAAATCGGCTCCCGCCATGAAGGGATTAATATATGAATCAAATTGTGCATGGACGACGTAATGGTGGTGTTGTTATTCACTTCCGGATTGCCAACTGCCCCCCTCGAGTGCTTATCAACGTCTATTCTTCGATAAATATATTGCTTAATTTGCTGCACTTTCCGTTGAAAATTTTGAAATCCAACGATTATGTTTTCTCGGTTTTAAAAATACTACCAAACCGCCCACTCTAAATATAGTCTTCAGGACATTGTTTTCAAAATTGAAATGAAAGTTGGAAATGTTTGCATTCTTGATTAACAGTCCCCAACGCACACAGATAAATAAATAAATATTTAAAAAGCAAAGGCACCACCACGGTGGCATAACACGCCCGACGTCACTTGTTTCAAATTGCATTTCAGAAAGATTCCATAACTTGGAGTTCTCGATTACTAATAAAATTAAATAAAGTGAAATAGGACACACATATGTACGTCTGATGAGAATCATTGGATAAATCCCCGATTCAATCATAGCTTGTATTTTGAGCCAATTTAACAAACCCTAACTGAAGTTATCACCCGGAAACCATGCACCAGGAAAATCCAAATTCCAAAGTCGAAAAGAGCCCGTAACGCCGGTTAAATGGGTGCACAGAACCCATAATCAAACTTGTTCTGCATTTTTGGTTGGAAAGCTGCACACCAAAATTTCAATTCATTCAATCGACATTAAATGAGTTATCACCCGGAAACAAAGGAGTCCCAAATGTCAATGTCAAATAGGGCCCGTAACTCCGGTAATAATGGACGGGTGGAACCCAAAATATAAGATTACCATAACTCCGGTAATAATGGACGGGTGGAACCCAAAATATAAGATTACCCAAATAGGGCCCGTAACTCCGGTAATAATGGACGGGTGGAACCCAAAAATATAAGATTACCCAAATAGGGCCCGTAACCCCGGTAATAATGGACGGGTGGAACCCAAAATATAAGATTACCAATATTTTAAAGTTGCAAAACCAACTCACAAAATTTCATTTCATTCAGTCGACATTAACTGAAGTTATCATCTGGAAACGAAAATTTAGCCCAAATTTCAACATAGGGTTGTAACATGAAATTGACCTGTATTTTGTAGTACTGAGTGAAACTAAATACCAAATATCATTCAATTTAGTTCAATAGAAATAATGTCATCACCCGGAAACGAAAATGAACTGATGCCGGACCAAAACATACATGCAATACGCACTGTCACTAACTCGTAGCCATATTGCATCCACCAGGTCCGGTTCCGTGGTTTTAGTGCTACATGTCACCAGTAGCACAACAACTATACGGAACCGGGGCTGGAAGAATCTCTGAAACCACGGACCGGAGCTGGGTGAAACGGATACGGCCGCGACCCATGCAGTGATCTCGTTTATACCTACTGTTTTTTTTTTAAACAGGTCGAAACAAATAAATATAACAAAATGTACAGGTAAACTATATGTATTACATAATTTGTGTAATACCGTCATATTTGATACTACCCTATATACGTTGGCATTTAAACCAGAATTTCCAAATGCAAACACATGTGGTCATCATGGTGAGAGGAGACGCCACTGTCTTGGAATGATTCCTTGGTATAAGTGATTCTGGAAGAGAAGAAATATGGATAGCAATATAATCATGTTACATGTACCTTAATTCCACTGGATAACTCAGTCTTCAGCAAACACTGGCAGTTCATCTTCCCGGCGGATACCCTCGTCGGATAGTTATCGCTCGACAGAAATATGGATTTTCCTGAAGATTTCTCGTCGCCGCAAACAGGCTTGATATCTGTCACTGGAAGTTGAATACAAATTTTATAGAAGCTTCAAAATTTTCAGAAACTTGCAGTTTACAAGTATGATATTAGTGAAACATCTATAAAATACCCAAAGGCGTTGTTCTAGCGTTAAGATGGCATACCAATTGTTCTACTTGTAAATACAAATGTTGTACTTGTTTAAGTACAGTGGCACAGTATGTGTAGGTTAACGAAATGTTATTAGGGTATATGCATATTTCGATTAAACCCTGATAACACCTATGTAACCTGCTTATACCACACACTAAGACAATGACGACTTAATCAATTCATTCATTCATGATTGACCACGACTCGTCGTGATTAATGTGTTCATGCTATAAATAGTGTTAATTAACACAACTGCCTGCTAATTAGATCAAAATTATCTTCAGTCCATTCATTTCATACTTTAAACTTTAAACATATTTTATTTGTATATTATATAATTATGCATGATACAAAAGCGAGAGTCAAAATTTCGTTGGAGTAGAACTCGACTGCAGTATCCATTTTACTCTGTATTGACAGAGGTAACGGTATCACTTCCTCTTAATTGAACTGTTGAATTACTATAAAGGCTGTGGCTCATGGAGACATTCGGGAGAATTACACATTCATGTATGGTTTCACCTGAATCGATTCGATACTCGGCCCTTCATTATTTTATTTTGAACTTACTCCACGATTAGCGATGTGAAATGTTTGTTACGGACGGAAGGACGGACGGACGGACGACGGTATGCACTGTATACCACTGAATCATCCTCGGAGGGTCGGGGAATAATAAGCGAAACAACAGGGTCAGGTAGTACTCCGAGATGAAATCTAGAGTTATCCCGCGTGAACTAAGGGCAGCAGACTTGTGTCTGTCTTGCGGTCGTTACGATTTACTGAGAAATCATAGTTTTCGGTCAAAGCCCCCATTCCATACTCATGAGTATTTTCTCTTGCTTGGATTAGAGAACATTGTTGCGACCGAGCATGGGAACTTGATATTGAAGACAAGTCGACATGATTGTGTCGCGTGCATGATACAAGTTTGTTCGCAATTAAAAAATTTGAGGTGGGATATTGTTCCAATTGGACTCATGATACCACCGCAGTGCAAATGGGCTACATGCAGGACAGCCACATCAACATATTTGTTTTTCGACCCCCCCCCTCCCAAACACACAAGGAATGCAAGCTCTAACAAAACTATGCATGTTGCGAACAAAATCTGAGTCGAGAAAGGGAGATAACTCCACCAAAATAAGTCGTATCGGGCTCATAATCGCATGTCCACGGGTTCGCATAGGGATAATGTAGGAACACAAGCTCGGACAATATTATGCATGCTGCGAAAACTTTCTAAGTCGAAAAAGGGGGATAATTCCACTAAAATAAGACGGAAAGACCTAATAATCACAGGTCCATATAGGTGCAGATTCTCGTGGTACTATATATACATGTATGTACCAAGTTTAAACGAATTTACTGAAACATGTTGGAATGCAAGCTCGGACAAAGTTGCGTCCGCGGACGGACGAACACATGGACATACATACATGTATATATAGTTCGTTACGGGATCATAATTAGAGAGGTTTCGTAGAAGTATGGTTACGATTACCGTTAGGACACTACGTCACCGAATTATGTGCACGGTCTTAATGTAACCGCCATTGCCGATAGGGCTTGGATTTTTTCGGTATTAACAACAAAGTTCATTTAAAGTGATGTGAAACACTCCGGTATAGGTTGATCAAATATAAATGGATAATAATATTGCTCAAAGTAGTTATTTGTACAAACATTATACCAAATTGACAACGGCACCGTCATTCTTTTATATTACATGTATTTGTAGCATCTATATGCATATAGTGTGCGTAAACTGGCCCCTATACATTTAGAGACATGTAGCAGTTTTTAAATCGGACAAGGAACTCCAGAGGCGCCACAACACGTCGGCTGAGCGGCGCATAACGTATATACCACCCGGATATTACACTATAGAAACTTACGTAGAAACAAATAAATTAAGCAAATATGGGCTGTAATATACGCTAATAGATCATGTAAACCGACGCACACCACACGATATCCTGTTAGACTGCAATACCTACGGGTTTAAACACAATTAGCTGGTTAGGTAGCAAACTTTATCAACCAGTTCCGCAATATAAGTAACTCTGGCATTCGAAATGTTCACTTAGAGTGCTGTGTACACTCTTATAATTATTTCTAACCAGCTGGTTTTTCATTGGCTCTTCTGCTTGTCCCGTAGTTGTAACCAAAGTAGGGAACCGTTTAGTTCTTGGTAGCCATGCATAATACCAGTTGGAACCAACTTAGATCCAATGGACTCTGTCCTTCTTTCCCCATGATGAACCAATTTGTGAACCAGTAGGTTCTGAACCAAATGATTCTTCGCTCCTAACCACATTTTATAACCGATGGGTGTATTTGTGACCAGTTGGTTACTTGTGTAGAACCTATTTGTGAACCAAATGATTCTTCGCTCGTAAATTTTTTTTAGAAGCGATGGTTCTAAAATGTTGTCCCGTATTTGTAACCAGTAGGTTCTGAACATGATTATTGGTTCCACATATTGAAAACAATTCGTAAACCAGTAGGTTCTTACTGAACACTATGTTTGGTTTTATTGCGCCATCTCGCATCGAATTTTTGGTTCTTGGCGGCCAATTTTCGGTTCTTGGCGGCCTGTAAAACCAAATCATTGGGGGCTAGAACTAAATATCCTTCACATTGGTTACAAGTCGGTTACGAATCGGTTATACGGCCAAAAAATGTCACGGAGAACCAGTTGGTTTCAAATCGTATTGAGAGTGTATTGACCCAGAGTGAAACTTTACTCGGCCATGAACCGACTTAACCCTTACAGTGCCAAGTCGGATTTTTGTATCAACCCATATTTCCTTGATCATTTTCAAATTTATTGATTATAACAATGTGATACATTGATGGAAAGAGCTCTAAGAGCTCTTTCCATCAATGTATCACATTATTATAATCAATAAATTTGAAAAATGATCAAGGAAATATGGGTTGATACAAAAATTGTCTTGGCACTGAAAGGGTTAAACAGGTCAAAATAACCTCTGGTATAAACTTCTGTCTGGATGCCAAACTGGTGCACGTGTAGCCAGCCAAGACAAATAACAAAGACATTTACCGTTCTTGAATGCAGCGACGCTATCGTTCGGGTAAATAAATATTTCTGCAAGACTAACAATGAATACAATAAAACACCATACACGCAGACTGGTTCTCCGTGGAATATATTTTGCTATCAACAACTAGACGAATATGTGAAGGTATGCTCGTTCCAGAAAGAAACCATTAGAAACTTACTATAGCCTTGACTCAATGGAGGTGGCCCATTTCAGCTTTTATATAATTATGGCAAATTATGCCACAGAGACACACGAGCGTACCATTTGATTTAAAGGTACTCAATCCGATAAAACTCCTCTCAATTACTATTTCAATGGCTTCGGGGGTCAAAAATATTTGATTCGAGTCGAGGAAGCCACCCATCAAAGCTCAGATTTTTTAGATATCGATTTTAGAAATCTATTATTTTTCATTATCGGGAATACTTTCTGTCCCAGAACACAGTCAAAATTGCGTTATTATTACCACTTGATTTTAGAGTTATCCATCCTTGTCTGTTTGAATAGTGTTTTGGTGTACACATCTCGAGCAGATTCCGAAGTTGAAGGCAATTATTAGTACTCATCTCGAGAAAATAACAAATTTCAAAAATAAATATCTAATAACTCTGAGCTTTGTTTGATGGGTTCCTCGACTCGAATCAAATATTTTTTACCCTAAAAGCCAAAGAAATAGTAATATAGGACCCTCTGATCGGATTGTTATTGTTGGAATCTGTTGGACGGATTGAGTACCTTTAAACATATTATACCTCGAATAATGTATGACAAACACATTGCACATAAGGACAAGTTTTAAAACAATATTTGAACGTACACATATTAAAGTACATATTAAAACATTTAATATTAGTGAAACATATAAACAACCTTTGTTATGGAGGATATGATACAAGTATATCGTGCATATACTCAATTTGAAGTTATGGTGGGTTATATAATTACTTGCGTTTAAATGGTGGGGTATATGGAGTATGCACATTATGCACATAAACAGAAAACTATCACCCGAGCGAATATATCTATATACTAACCTTCTACGCAATCGTAGAACACATTAAGGAGATCCGACATGGTGTGGTTCTGACAATACCCACGGGTTGGTATCGGGCTAACGGGAATTTTGCACTCGTTGAAGCCAGAACACATGGGGTTGAGTGACGAGTACTTGGCGTCATCTGTCACTATGCAGTCGTCGCGGCGGGTCTGGCAACACGCATGCGCATCTCGCTGGGCGGTGTCACATGACCGATCGAGTTTAACCGTGTAGTAGATCCTTCTGATGGCGATCTTGTGATACGGGGGACATTTCGGATTCAGCGTCTCGCCATTGCATCCACTCGCGTACAGATTCTGCGTGGGTCTCTGTGCATTCAAACCTGGAACAACGGCAGGATAGTCTAAGGGTAAGTGCACACACTGGCACATTTGCCTGGCAAGACTGAGAGCAATTCGTTGCAAAAGACACTATATGATCCTATATAGTATGCAAGGAAATGAACCACTACTGATAATATACACATCTTTTACCGCTTACTATATGTGCCTATATATGCACAGAGCGCATATATGTACATTTGTAATTCCTGTCATTATACAACTGACATTTGCTTGAAATTAACCTTCATATTTCTCTTATTGGAAACAATAACAACCCTGTCGTATATATGTGCCAGTTATCGCATGTATAAACTGATATACTGTATTTAGAGGTATCCAGTCAGAAGCATGAACTCTATATAACGGCGGGAGGTCGCTGTGAATGGTCACATGAATTTCACAGGATTTTTCGTCCATACTCATTGGTATTTATCGGAAAGAGTGATAGCCCTACGGTCACAGAGGTGCATTGTACACTCTATATTCTATCAACAGATTATGTTGTGTGAATAAAGTAATCACGTTTGTTTGTGTTGGTAGCAGACATATAGTTTATTGTTAACCTCCTCAATTTAGGAGAGCATATATACAAGTGACAAATATATACAAGTTATATAAATATGCATGCAAATGTTATACTAATCACAATATTAATCTTTCAGTGTTTACGCCAAGTCACACGCATGCGGCCAGGTTCTGACATTTTCAAGTTTCTAGTGTTAGTGGGGTCGGTGATAATCTAATATAGAATTTAGAAATGGGAAGGCATACATAGAGGTGCGCGAATGCCAGTTTTCATTTTAAATCCTGATTAGCAATATCACATGCGTGTGATCGAGCGAAATAAAATTTCCAAATAAAATATTTACTGGAAATCAAAGTTGAGTATTGTAACTTTAGAATGTGTGTCGCATATTAACTTCTCGAGTGAAATTAGACAAACGTTTCAGACAACGAATTCAGAAAGTAGCATATATCTTATGAAAATGACCTATTTAAGAAGCTGGAAATAAATTAGCAATATCACATGCGTGTGATCGAGCGAAATGTACACTTGAGAAGAAATATTATATCAACTATGGATTAAACCGATTACTGATTACTGGGTTAGTGACATTTTATCAACATGCAACATTAGTCATTTTAAATGAGTCGGTCCGTGGCTTAAACTCTACTATAGGAGAGAAATGGAACGAATTTTCGACGTAAACCAACAAGTAGAACAACCTACAGTAATGCCCTAATTAATCGACTGCTTAACCACAGCAGAATTATAGGTAACTTTTCAGGATTTAGTCGGAAATATGGCTTGTTGCCATTCATCGGAAAGCTCTATTTCCGACTAAATCCTGAAAAGTTACCCATAATTCTGCTGTGGTTAAAGGTACTCAACCCGTAAAGAGGGTCCCCATCTCAACAGATTCCAACAACAACAATCCGATCGGTGGGTCCTATATTACTATTTCTTTGGGGGTAACAAATATTTGATTCGAGTCGAGGAACCCATCAAACATAGCTCAGAGTTATTAGATATTGATTTTTGAAATTTGTTATAAACTCGAGATGAGTACTGCTAACTGCCGTAATCTGCTCTGGATGTGTTCTCCAAATCTATTCAAACAGACAAGGATGGATAACTCTAAAATCAAGTGGTAATTTTAACGCAATTTTGACTGAGTTCTGGGCCAGATAGTATTCCCGATAATGAAAAATAATAGATTTCTAAAATCGATATCTAACAAATCTGAGCTTTGATGGGTGACTTCCTCGACTCGAATCAAATATTTTTGACCCCCGAAGCCATTGAAATAGTAATTGAGAGGAGTTTTATCGGGTTGAGTACCTTTAAGCAGTCGATTAATTAGGGCATTACTGTATATACACCATACGCTAGTTTAAAGGGGTACTACTGTACACTAAATCCGGTCATTTATGGGACCATCTCCTATTATACTCAACAGAATATATGCAACAAATGAACGAATTTCGGCCATGGATTAGTGCAAAATACACTCGTGTGCTCTATGAACGATGCAAACAACATAGTAACTATAATGAAAATGAGATAATGACTCATTTTCATTATAATTACCATGAGAAATACATATATAACACACCTGCTATATAACCCAACCCGGACACCCATAAATATTTCTGCAATCTGTCACGATTGGGAAAACATTGTATACGGAGTACATATCCCTCGATTTAGTCAACCAGAATGTTCGGAGTTTAATTCAATTAACTGTGGGTCAATATAAACAATAAAATGACCATTGTCGTGATTTACTGTGCGTGTTTTACAATTAATTGCCGTTCCAGTCTATAATCTCGTAGTCTGGCGACAAGGCAGTCTGGGTGAACGTCGACTCTATATTTGAAATATAGAGTCTGGAGCTTATGTAGCCAAAACCATTTCTATTCAGCGAAGAGCTTCCCCAAAATGACGTCACGGATTAACAAAAATACATCGATGATTGACAGGTGTCCCCACGTGTTATTTGTTGTGCTTCGCAATAGTAATGGCCTGTGTCGCAACATAAAATTACAGCAGATAATATTTGTCGTGTGTGCGACTATTCTTTTTCGGGAGATGAACTCGCTGCATCACCCGGAAAGCTGCATCCGAGAGCAAAAAATAAGGTCGTCATCAAAAATGATGCTTTAGAACTATTTAAAAGCATAACATTAAGTCATTTCCTCGGTGTTAACTTTCAGATGATTTTTTTACGACAAATAATTTGATTTGCAAACCATGGTACAATAAAGTAAATCAAATACACGGACGTGAGTGAGTTCTATTTATATTTATGGGAGGCCAAGTTGGTACCATGCGCAGGCCTATCTATCAGGTCTAGCACATCCTTCAAATTAATCCGAATCGTACCGAATATATAATTTCGAAGCCATTGTTTCTGTCTGTTGTATTTGCAAGCATCGCTTTCGATCGGAGAAATTCCGCTCTGTTACTCCGCCCACTGACACTTGTTTATTAACCCATACGGTTTCATTGGACGGAAAATAATTTACGCAATCAATCAGATTACGGAATCCCGAGGACTTGGAAATGAGATTTCGATGTTATCCGTCAGACCTTATATTCAATGTTGTAATGAATATTTAGGTATGAGTTTACTCAGACTGGCGACAAGGGAGCCTAGTTACGGAATATCATTAGCATACAGCTGTTTATCCTTGATCATTTATGAATAGACCATCAACCAGATAACGATGAGTATTGGATTCATACTAGGGGAGACACAAAACACTCATGTGAATGGCAATAGAGAGGCTTCGCACTATCACAATTACAGTTAATCACTTCTATACTATAATGCTAATGAGAAAAGTGATGAAAATAGAGGCCATTGAAGTGTGAAATCTATGTACTTCATCACATAGTTTCTTAAAGGTACTCAATCCGATCAGACGGTCCCCATATCATCAAGATACAACAACAACATTTCTTCGAAACAGCTTTAGTTATCAGAATCGATTAATTGCAACAAAATAATGCTAACCACTGTCAAATATGGTATCAAATTTCCCAAAACGTGTTATTTATCAACATTTTGTTGAACGAAATATGGCAAGCTCTGCCAGCGAACCAATCACTGCTATGCGCGAAGCATATCAAAGGGGCGCAACTGTATGGAGATGGAACTATGGCCGTATTGTCACTTGAGTATCATATCACGAAATTTGGCTGTATTACCACGTGATTTTAGAGTTATCCATCTTAATCCGCAATTTTGTCCGAGACAGTCCGTCTGACGACGTTTTTCTGGGCCACAAATTGCACATCTCGAGAAAAAATAAACTTCAAAAATCGATATCTGATCACTCTGATCTTTTATGGGTGCATGGGTTCCTCGACTCGAATCAAATATTTGTTACCCCCGAAGTCAAAGATATAGTAATTTAGGAGCGTTAATTCGGATAATGCATCTTTAACTAGTATTCAATATTCACCGCCTCTGTTCACGACATTCAGTGTTCACCCGCTTTGTTAACTGGTATACTATAGTATTAAGTAATGGGGGCGGTGGTAACGGGAGCATCTCGGTCTGACGACTATTGCATGTTTACGGTCGGAAACATTATAGTTCAAAATTTTAACGTCCGTCTCCTCGTTCTATCTCCATCCCTCTCTCTTTCTTTTTTCTCTCAAACGCGTGTTCTCTCACTCTTTCGTTCTCCGACTCTCATTACCGTCAATACCGTACTGCATATGTGACCCGCCATATCAAATCCAGTCGGAAGTCGGGATTTTTTTTACCCTCTGCCAATGCATTCTCTTATATATGCGAGTCGACAATATGTCGCCTCGCATATATAAGAGAATGCATTGGCTTAACAATATTTTACAATTTTAATAATTTGTTCTTGTATTCTTTAACAATTTAATAATTTCACCCATACAGAGCCCCAGACAAACATGAGCAGACGACACTCTTCTAGGTGCTTCTATATATGTGTGGGGCTCCCTGCAGGGTAATGGATGTTTTTTTATTTTATGTCCTAAAAATTGTAAGAAACATTTATTTAAAAAACATGATAAAAAATTGTTAGGCCAATGCATTCTCTTATATATGCGAGGCGACATATGGTCGACTCGCATATATAAGAGAATGCATTGACACAGGGTAAAAAAAATCCCGGCTTACGACTGGATTTGATATGGCGGATCACAAATGTTCAACCCCATGACTCAGCCATGGTCAAAGTTTAGGCTATAAATGCATATAGCAAATGATTTAGACAGCTCAGATGACAGACATGCCACACTTCTCAGGAAGTCGCAGACAACAAAGACAAGGAAGTCATCAGTCAGGGGTACCTGTCAATGGATGACATGCATGCATGAATCCATATCGTTCCATGGTCCATCGCGTGATGAAAACCTTTGTACAAAAATCAAAGAATCGAGAAAACAACTTGATGATTCAATGTATTGTACATGGACCGTAAAACATCAAGAGTTGCTGCGTGTTGCGTAAAATTTATGCTAATGAGATCGATATTTTTAGTTTTAATTACAAACAAAGACATATATGCCTTCTGGTTATGAGCGTGTCGATGCCGGCTTAATTCACGTGCTATTTCATTATCCTGCGAGATATTTTACCGTTACGCAGATGTCGTGTCGCGTGTCACGTAACAAGCGGCTGTCACAGCATGATTGCATGTTATCCTTGTGGTTAGGTGATAACCGGTATGTACGTATTTATCCATTGCATTTGATGATGCATGTAGCTAAATCGTTGAGATTCATGGAAAATGTTCCAAGCTACATGTTCCACATATATGTAGTATAGACGTAACCACAGATGTGGCGTTTAAACTATTAAATATACCGGTGTTTTAATGTTGTTGATATTACATTTTTAATTTGAAGGCATTTATGATCTTCATAGCATCAAAACGTTTATATATGAATGTAGAAACACCATCAAATGTCATTTGCGAAGGACATTATTCATGAAGAAAACAACAACAGAACAGAAGTTTCGTCGTCCAAAGTCTTTTGCAAACGAATTTCAAAAGATAACAGTTGTCTGTAACATATATTTTTTAACATTCGTACACTGTGTAATATACAGTTGAGTGAAATCTTGATTTACAAACATAGCATTTTTCCTGTTATGCTTACTGAGGCGGTCTCGGTCTTAAAATTGCAGATAAAAAAGAATGTCCGAATATTATTCTACTTCACGCGTACGCGTAAGTTTATTTTATGGAATAATTATGTTCAACAAGTAAAGTTTACTATGAACTTGTGAAGGAGAAATAATTTGACAATTTCTGGTCAAAATGACGAATCCCGTGACCATAAAACGGGAAAATTTGCTCAAAGTTCTGCGAAGGAACCTCTACTCCTCTCTTGGTCTCAGCTCTTGCCATGCACCCCAAACAATAATGACCAACAACTGCCTTGTTTAATTGAGGGTAAATTCTAATCGGATATGACTAACGTGCATTCCACCTGCCAGACATGGCGCAGTTAGTGAACGATTTGCCCAGTGGTGTTCAACACGATCGTGCCACCCAAGTTATCAATCAAGAACGCAGAATTCCAGCGAAATGCATGAAGACCGAACACATACATCTGAGTAGGAGATCTATGTTCGAAGTGGACGCATTCCCCTCTCATGAGGTGTATTCTATTGCTGGCCCTGTCTGCTCTGTTGTAGTGCTCTGCGATTCATCTGATAAGATGTGGTATGTTGGGAATCTACCAATGTACTTTCTCAGGTCGCCACGTCTGTTGTTTTAGTCTGGGTGCATTGAAACCTTATCGATATAAAATAGTTCATTGTGCCAGGGAACCTTCTTGACCTTGCATGCATTTTCACATGTTTCTCTGATCACGTTTTCGTCTTTGATAACAAGTGCTATAACTAGAGCAAGACCTATACATGTAAATTAACAAAATACACGGCAATATCGAAAATAAATCACAAACGTAAAATGGCAAATCATTTTTATCCACCGCTATTTATTAAACACGCTCCCTTCCGAGCCTTCATTCGTCGTCTGAGGATTCTGCGGCACCTGCACAAAGGGGCATGCGGTTTTCGGTTTCTAAATTTTTTTTAATGAAAATTTTGAAAAATAGACACGTAATAACATCCGCCAGGGTTCCCCGTGTCACCACATCAGATTTGGTCTGGGAGAAATATCGCATAAAAAAACATAGACAGACAGACAGACAGATCATATCTTTTTATATATATAGATGCCCATGACTTGTATTCTATATTTCCTTAACCGTAACGCAATATTCATCCTCTCTGTTAAAGGGGTAATGAACTAAAATTGTTTTGTTGGTTTCTATATTCTCTGCGCCATAGAATAAGGTAACCAGATTTCTATTTGACTGTCTGTTGAGTACGAAGTAATGTTACAGATGAAAGATGAGCCGGAATGCAAAAATAGAACGCTCGTCATCGAAATATATCTTGGTACAGTTTTCAGGCAAACGTATCAAATAAATGTTATATTATATGCAAAGGTCACAAATCTATACTCATTATGTTATTGTATAGTAAGTGAATGGCTTGAGTTCACGCTCCATATCAACATAAACTTTACACGACGTGTGCGCACGCGTCCTCCAATCCACTATACATAAATTGATTTGATTACGTCTTGTACATGGAAATTCGTAATTTATATGTAGTTTACGGCTGAATTCATAAAGTATAGATTGTTATTAAATTATTAAATTTGATTTTAAGATAACCTGTTAACCTGAACGTTTACAGAAGACATCTTCGACTCAAACTAATTATGTTTCTACATATTATCGATATTAGATCGTTCTTCTCACTGGAAATTTTTTGAAATTCGCGTGCACAGTCTCCCTTTAACTGCATGTATTCAGGATGCATGGGGATATATATGGCTGACACCCTCCTCTTTCAAACGACTGCGTGGTGTGCTGTGTACACCATATGCCTGCCAATATATATTATTACCACTTTATAGGGCGTTCTCTAGGCCATTGATAATGTTTTTCGGGGCGTTCCAAATAGCGTATTGTTACCAAAACAGCGGGCCGCGGGCCGATAATGAGAAGCCTAGTTCAATATCGGCCCGCCGCCCGGAAACTATAGATCTCGTTTATTATCGCGAGAGTTACGTCCCTTCAACTTCCGATCTGGCGTGCTTATTTCAAGAAAATAATGGGAAGATGTATCCGATTTCCTCGACACTATATATAGTGGTTTTATGATTGGAATTCACGCTATATGATTGAATTATTGTATCAAGCGTAAGTATGCATTGATAATTTTAGTTGTCAACCTCTCATTGGTTGTTACTCGTCTCCAATAATGGGGTTTCCCCTGTCCTATTTTCGAGACTCCGTCAGCTGGTCAGTCCGTGTCAGCTGACAAGTCAAATGGTATCAAATTTAAATGTTCTTGAAAATATTTCTCTCTTAATCTACTTCATTATTCCACTAAATCCTCAAATGGGTCAAATGTCCAAAACTGTGCTAATAATAGTAATAACATGATTTTTGAGGGCATTATGGTTTATTAACGGCCCTCTGGAATGATTAACAGCCCTCGGGCCTATTAGCGTCCCTCGACTTCGTCTCGGGCCGCTAATAGGCCCTTGGGCTGTTAATTATTCCAGCCGGGCCGTTAATAAACCATAACGCCCTCAAAAATCATGTTATTGTTATAGTGTATACATGTCTCTTTAAGTTTAAATCGTTAACGTTGCTCGACTACAGACTGTTGTAAGCCGTTAGAAGTACAAACATGTGAAATTCCTGAATATTCAATAATTGATCATGATGGTGTACCTTCTATTCAGCTGGGAACCACACGAGGCTGTGGATTGTACGTTATATCACCAGTGCGGGATACATCTATCTATCGATTGTGAATCCAAAGAGGCATTCAAGCGAATTCCACATTCTTCATTACCACAAGATGGGCCATTTATAATTCCCGACTCGATTTAGGGCTTTTAAGCAAACTAAGTTACTTTATCAGGATTTCTCTTACCGCACACTCGGGATGAGTCGGTGTGTGAAATGTGGATTGGAAGCTTTGGTTTAACTGATTTGCGAGTTTTGGTCGCAGGCCTTATGTCATTTCTCGCGCGATGTCGCCGTATAATGCTATATAATATATAATATGTATTAACCGTGGAACTCTTCCAAGAATAAAGCTACATCCCGAAACTTAATATAATGGTTTCATTGAAAGGTTACCATACATAGAATAATTCAATGACTGAAGCTTTCTGAAATTTTGCGAAAACCCTGTGCCACTGCATTTTATTATATATGCGAGTTTCTCATATATAGGGAGCCTCGCATATATCAGAGAATACAATAGCCTAACAATATTGACATTGACATTGTAAGCCAGTGCATTCTCTTAAATATGAAATATGCGAAACTCCCCATGGGAGACTCGCATATATAAGATGATGCAATGGCACAGCATCATTAATGCTGAACCACCGCAGCTCCCCTCATAAAAGGGTTAATCAGTGAAAGAATTTGATTATTTTCTTGCAAAAAAGTATATTGTTAGAGGAAATGTGGACACATCTTTCAAAAGAAACTTTTTGTTATTCAAGAGAAAACCGCATTTACTTCCAACAAGATTATATTTGCACTAACAGATCAACGAGTGTACTGGATCACAATATTAACATCAGCTGTGAGAAACTGAGGTGCAGCAGTCATTTATATAGGTGCATGCATGAATATGTCACTGTATAGCGCCGCACCTTCTCCCCAGTTCGAAACGTGGAGCTGATTTTGAATTTACAAGACACATAACTGCAAATGTCATGCATACAGGTTTACATGACGAGAGGTCACAGGGGTCGTAGCCAGAATCCCCAAGTATGGGGTGGGGTGGCCATATATTGCGTGGGGATCCTAACTGAAGCCACGACTGACTCGAGTTGGGAGTGGGTAGGGAGGGGGCTTCTTACGCTATCATGCTTGGGACTTTCTATGATGTTTATTAAGGCAATTAAAAAAAAAACCCACCAATTTAATCTAGTCTCCATTACAGGCATAATGGTAAACTGAATGATCTGTTAACGTCCTTCCCTATAGTTGTCTCGCCCCAACCAAATTTGACTTCACACATATTCATACCGTAAGGGATTTGGTGGGGGGGGGGGGGGGGGGGGGGGGCACAGCCGAAGTTTAGGGTGCACATGCAGGCCCCCTAATAGTTATGTTCCTGCGAGATTAACTCCTATGAGTCGTATAACTTGTGTTGTCCAAAACAAAATACAACATGCACCACCACCTATTACTGTTTACGAACAAACTATTTGTATTTCTATGTATAGCATTTAGGGACGCAATGAATATGTTTAATAATACAATACGAGGGAATTCTGTAATTACAAACGTGCTCCAAAGCCGCAACAAGCGATAGTGGTAGTGAAAGGGCACGCGGTAAAACAACGATCACACGCATGCTGGGATAAAGGAGGCGTGTGGTCTCAATGGCTACCCTCTAAATTATCCAAATTGAAATGGCAAAGAAACGTGTGCTCGGATGCCGTGATTGCGGCAGTGAAATTCGTACAATGGAACTTGATGGAGAGTAATGGGTGTTTGTCGCGCGTTTATCCGTGGTGAATTACCCATGAATGTTATGCGAAATGAGGTAATTATAATGTGGCGTGTGTCTTTATTGAAATCCAAATGTTTTTCTAATCCTAAACCAATGTTTTCACATTTAAAATGGATGTTTTCTTTCTTCATAGTGGCGATATCCTCATCTGGTTATTCCCAGAGACCCATCAGAAAAGATTGTTTGCGGACGAAATACATGCACATCTTCAAGTACTTCTTGATTCGATTACAAAAAAATCGCTTAGTGGATCGTCTATAGACTACACATCTTTCGTATCTTGTCCGAATATATTTAGCAGTGCTCTTATGTTATGCCACAGTTAATTAATAAAACTGTAAACTGATGGATCTGAAAAAGATATAATCGGGGGTGGAACAGTATGGGAACCTTTAATTTGTGGCTTGATGATTATATGTCGCTTTAAGAGTTGATTTGGTGCTGGTGTGATTGCTGTGTTGGTTATTGTTCCACGCGGACTGGCATTGCGTGACGATTTGATCTGAGATCTGAAATCTCGCAGATGACGCCAATGACGCAGGGCTCTTCAATTCCACAATGGCCTTTGTTTGCTTTCAATTATTGTCAATTAATTATTACCCATTTCTATCAGGCATAGATCTGATATCTCGTTATGTATCCCCTGGGTATATTTTAAGGCATCAGTGCTCTATATAGCGGGGTTACGGGGACCATGTGAACAGACGGTTCCTGATAGACGTTCAGTTTTATGGTGCATCGTGTTTCCGCCGACCTTAATTTGTTTTTATCGAAAATCCTCTGTGTTATATGCAATGATGGCCTTAAAGGTACTCAATCCGATCAGATGGTCCTATATTACTATTTCTTTGGCTTTGGGGGTAAAAAATATTTGATTCGAGTCGAGGAACCCACCCATCAAGGCTCAGAGTGATTAGATATAGATTTTTGAAGTGTATTAATTATTGGTGATTTGTCCTACAAGTTGGCAGAACCACGTGATCAAAACAGACAAATTGCGGGTGTAAGATGGATAACTCTAAAATCAAGTGGTTATTATTGTTAACACTAAGCACTTGATTTTAGAGTTATCCATCTTACACCCGCAATTTGCCCGTTTTGATCACATGGTTCTGCCAATTTGTGGGACAGATCACCAATAATTATTACACTTAAAAAATCGATATCTAATCACTCTGAGCTTTGATGGGTGGGTTCCTCGACTCGAATCAAATATTTTTTACCCCCAAAGCCAAAGAAATAGTAATATAGGACCCTCTGATCGGATTGAGTACCCTTATGTTTCACTCTAAAGCGACATATAATAGTCAAGCTCCAAACTAAATATACATGTAATAATTGTGCGCACCTTTGTCATGCATTTATTTCTACTTATTGTAAATACAGAACATTATTAAACGGGCTTAACTCATTTGACCCTCCAACATAACGCTTTATAAATACTGGTCGATAAATACACGATATACAGTTCTATATATTCACCAGTGAAACAAACGCTCTTTATACTACCATATGAGTAAGAAACTAACAGAGAACGCTCTTTACTGTTACATGCTGGAGAGAAGCGGGACGTCGGTAACTATTGTATCGTTCTGAGGTGACCATCTGTATTACTAGAAACTTGTATAGATAGTTTTTTTTTCGAAGTATAAACAAGCGCATGCACGTATTTCTTATCCGAATACGACAAAAGTTTATTTCAAATATCGATATATCCATAACATAATACTAAGTTCAAAAACATAATTATCTCATAAATTATGCTGTCGTATATTGTGGGGCATGGCATAATCTGTCAAGTGGTAAATTTAAAGTGATTAATAAGACGGGCGCAAGTGTATATGTATATGTTTAATTCGATCCTTGAGTATTACAAAATTGTGTATTGAACAAATCGAGATGCGATTTATATTTAAGAACTCCGTTTCGAATGACATGAAACCAGCTTGTGTATATAGATCTTCTGGATCAAATTAGTTTTCGTAGATAACTAACTGTGCCTTTGGGCGTCCATATTCCACAAGCTCGATGGGTTTTAGTACATATTAGTTCGCCGGAAGTTGATGAGGTGGTAACAGGTTCCTATATATGATCTACACAAATATACACGGTTGTCATAAGACCCACCTCCTTATATTATACAGCACATATTATATTATATCTACTGAATAGGTGCATAGCCAGAGACGTGGCGACAGGGGGGGGGGGGTGTCTCACCCCCCCCAACTTTGATCAAATTTTTCAACAGTTGGAAATTTCATACCTGCCAAAACATTAGTTGGAAAGTTCACACCAACAATCGGTTTTAAAATGTTCTTGTAGTTTGATTTTCAAACAATTTATTGGGGGAATTAATTGTTTTTGGACCAATATTTGCATATTTTCCTATTTTTGGTCAAAATTTTGGACTGAAATGTTCATAATTTAAGAAAACAATATTGTCATACTTTGGTCAACATTGTCATTGGAATTGTCATCAGTTGGAAATTTTCCAACCTAAGTCAGGTTGGAAACTTCCAACTCTAGGTAGGCTTGAGGCTAGTCTAGATGCTAGGATTTTGCGATTTTCTTGTTCAGATTTCAAAATTTTCTCACACCGGGCCGAACAACCATGCATGGTCTCTTGCCCGAGCCGTGTGCACTTGCTTGGAGTTAGACCACAAGATGTTAGGATTTATGCAATTTTCAGATTAAAATGTCTGAATGGTCTCATACCGGGAATATAGAACCATAGTTTATGAATATATAGGAGATTAGGCCTGAGCACTGAGGTGCAAATGGAATTATGCAAAACTTGTATTTGGTCTGATTCAATGGGGGTGCAGTTGAAATTTCCCAAGGTGGACACCCCCAACGGATACCCTCTAGCCACGTCCCTGTGCATGGCGCATTGCGCCGCAATAAACTGTCTAGTGATACCGAAGCCTGTTCGATTCCCACTAAGCGCGAATTTATTCTCCACGAAACGGGAGGGTATAACCCAATTCCTGTATCAGGTATAAAAGTAACTATGTTTCCCGGGGGTCCGTGTATTGATTGCTCATGCAGTGAAACTACAGATCGGTAAGGTCTGTTTCTGCCATTAATAACACCACACAACATCGATATCGAGATGTGAACATGCAGATGAAACGGCGATAAACAAAACGAACCAAACCGATGTAAGGTTTTAATAATCGTTAGAGAGGTTTCACAAAATCACAGTTCTCAGCTACAAACATGTTGAACACACCAAGCATCATTATGCACCAGACACAAACAATAATTGTCCGATCGTGAGGAATTAAGTCATGTTACTAATTCCATAACATTGAAATTGATTAAGCCTGGCTGTCGAATGTGCCTCGAACAGAGTTCGATTTTTGCTAACTGTATTTTTCAAAATTACTCTTATGAAAATGGTGCTGTTAACCCTATGGAGCTTCCTGAAATTTTGCGTAAAACTCTGTGCCAATGCATTCTCTTATTTATGCGAGTCTCACATAGGGAGCCTCGCATATATAACACATAAGGAGCCTCGCATATATAAGAGAAAACATTGACCAAACAATAGTTACCTTGACCTTGCAAGCCAGTGCATTATGTTATATATTCGAGGCTCCCTATATGAGACTCCCATATATAAGAAAATACACTGGCACATGATCTTTAATGCTGCACCAGCGTATCTTCCTCCGTGAAAGGGTTAAGAGTCAATTAGGCTTCATCAATTTAAGAATTTATGGAAGCATAGTGACATGGCATCCTCTTGATTGAAACAGTTTTTATGCATGGCTAATGAGTGAGTACAGTGAGCATGTTTCTGACTGCTAATTGTATTTAGTGGTTATTTTGCGAAACTTTTCTATTTTCTGCTGTTGACTCCACAGTTCGCCATCCTTATATACGTATACAACCGCTCATATAACGCGTTACGATTCCAACTTGTCATTGTTGTTCTCTTCCTATCGACAAAAGCCCAGGCATCTGCGCGCCTGGCACAATCCACCTCTTTACTATGATACTATATAACAACCTGGCGCACGAGTCGGATCAATCAAGATTCAAAAGTCCAATGGAAAGTAATTAACCACTCGAAAATTACAACACAATGAATAGCATCAAGTGATTAAAAGTCTCTATTGTCTGTGTCGAGTGTAGCAGGTTGTAGAACCTTCCTTTCAACAATACGACTTGTTCAACAGAAACTCTCAAAGAAATTCGAGAGCCAAATTGATGCATTATACTTCGACAGGTGAGACGAAAATACGAAATCTTTTCCTTTTGTGGACCATTTGGCGCTGGTAGGATCCAATAGTCTCCTTTATTGTTGAGTCCCCGAACACATTCAGGAGCGAGGAAATCAAATACAGGCTTATGGATTTTAAGACTTGTTCAAAGGAACTTCAAAGGGATCAAATCTATTTCATAGAATATGGGTGTGAAAATCGTTATCTCGCGTCTTATGATTATATCGTGTTCCATCGTATGCACAATATAACGGCGTTGTGCAAATATTAGTCTATGTTGAATCTTTTATCTCAGCAGTGAATTTTCCACTGGATTTAGAGAAAACGTGTTTGTGTACAACAGTGGATCTCAAAATTAGCAAGCGATATAGACACGTCAACACTCATGCTCATCGATATACCATATATACTCTTCATCGGCAACAATAATGATTGATGACATGTGTGGGGGTATATAGATTTGGGTGAATTTCCCCGAAATTGTTCTGGTACAGTTGGAAACCCTGATTAACCAATTGGAAAGTTCTAACCAATGGGAAGGGGGGGGGGGGGTAGTGCAGTTGGACATTCTGAGGCAGATACCCCAAACATAGATCATCTATAGCCACGTCCCTGCGTAGTTAGCTGCGGATATAGCCAAGCAATGGTCTACCTCAATAACTTACCAGTGCGTCGAATAGTTGCCACTACATAATTAGGTCCATTAAATGCCTATCCACTTTGGGTATCCATCATGTGGGTATATGGCCAGAATTCCCAGAGATGCATGGTCATGTCGACAGATGTATACAGACAGATGCAACACATATATACTATATGCATACTTGTATATAACTGTATATATACCATTCTTGGAATTGTCAGAATTCTATTGCGTGAACTTATGGGGTATGTGATATCATTGGTGAGCATCTCGAGGAAAAATTGCATGCAACCAATGTTGCCAATAGTTTTGCTCAAAACGTATATTATGCGACATTTTTTTCCACATTTTTATTGTGTTCGCGTGCAAAGGATATAAAACGGACATGGCTCGTTCGTATACCTCAAAGTATGTGTATATACATGTATTATGTATTATGTATATACATATGAATACTTTGGTAAGAGGTGTATCTCAAAACATACATTCACGGTAGATTTTCGAAGAAATTCGTCGATATAGCGCATAAATACGTGTTTTGTTTCTTATATAATTTTTGGTAAATTTCAGATAGTTTCATTTGTGCCGGTTCAATTTTTTAAATCAGCGGGCGTGTGAAAATTGCACATGTAGACCATGGGAAGAATCAAGAGCTACATAATTTTGATGATTAAAATGAAGAGAAAACAGAACGTGAAGTTTGTAAATAATTTCATGTTAAGCTACGCAATATATATTCTGGACAGTCACGCGTTATTCCGTTTCGAGTCCAGAATTTCAATGAATACAAATGGCGCAGTAATTTCTCGGGGTCCGATTTTTGATTTATGACTTCAATGCGTCTTTCTGTGACATATACTGCTCGTATAAAGGTAGAGTTCATAATGTATTTATCTACCTATCTATTTCGATAGCGGGGAAACATCAAAAGCGTATATATATTATTAGGTTTATTTTGGACAGAAAATCGCCATGTGGCTTTAATATATATATTGTTATCAGTTCATTTACGACATTTCGATTCATATGAAGCAATGATACGAGTATATCATTTAATTGCCCACCTATACTTTAACATTAGTTACATATGAATTTCAAAGATTATATGGACCTTTAAACTCACCTGGCACCAGTACGAACACAGCCAATAATCCGATAAAACGCATCCACATTGTTGATCGTTACGCCGTCTCCATATTGCGTTCCTCGCTGTTGAGGTCTAACTAGCTTCTAATCATCTCCCGATCCACATCCTGGAAAATAGACTCCCATATGACAATTTGCCGTCATCTGATAGCACGTGTCCTCATTCATTCGCAGAGGGAGACCGACAATGACAGTAAAATGATTAATCAGCCACATTCTTTGGGTATTGATTTGCACGACACGTGCTCCCAGGCTACCCGTTGTGATACACAATGCATTTCATATCAAACAGTTTGGCGTGATGTTATCAAGTCAAAATTTCACCTTTGTTGTATTTTAAATGAATATTTTGCAACCAGTGTTTGGCAAAAAAAAAAAAAAAAAAAATTCAGAGTATAGGGTAAGAGAAGCAAATTTGAAGAATTTCACAGTGGACCGTATACATCGGTTATACTTAATCTTCCACGAATATAGTGTATGAATCGACCTTTATCTATATACGTCGATGGTGTATGCATGTCTACGCAATTTGGAATAGGTCACACGCATTGAGGTGCAAGCTATACAGGCTATACCCAATACTATCTATAAATACACGAAATACTGATATACACGCTTTACATACTCTAAAACAAATTCCCAATATCATAGTAATTTCACAGCTGTTTTAACATTTTTACCATGGAAGTGAGAACAACGCTCTTTAATTTTACCATATCAGGAGCATAGTAAAAAGAAACGCTACTTATTGTTCCGTCCCCGCTCAAAATACGTCTTTTACGATATATTGATATAACAAGTCCGTAATGACTCCGTATATCATTATTTAAACGGACGTGGCTTATTCGAACCTCCAATTTCTTTTCTACATAATTTGGATCGACGGATACGATAGGTCGATAAAAGAACGAACTATTGATATACCAGCTTCATATGCTCTGAAAAACACTTGCCAAAGTCACAGCCATTTTTCAGCCGTTTTCAAATTTTCGACAGATGTCAGACAAACGCTCTTTATTGCTACCATTTCAGGAATAGACTACCACGGAACGCTCTTTTATGTTCCATGTCGCGCAAATGGCTGTTTTGTGTTTGGGACCCAAACACCGTATTCGTAATTGTATTTTTCATTACTTCAATGGAATCAATGTGTCTTTTTGGGTCACATAATGCTCGTAGAAAGGTAGTTCAGATATTTATCGACCTATTTCGATACTGAGTAAAAATCAAAAGCGAATAATATTATGTGTATTTTGGAGTGCAAACCGCCATGTGGCTTTAACATATATATATGGCCATACTACATTTGATCCCGGGACTGGACCGTGGTGTCGATCATCATTTATTACGATCCGCAGGACTATTCTTAATCGGGGTCCCATATTTTGGAATCTTCAACAAGACATGACTTATTTATTATATCAAACATTGATTTGAATTCTCAAACAATTTCTGTGTCTGATTTTGTCACATTTTTATTTACCGCGAATTTTGGAAATCTGTCTCACATTTTACAATTTATGGCAATCATGTGACGATGGCAGGGGAGTATAAAGTTCTGTTATTAGTTACAACTAACATCACCTGTTAGCGATGTATGCATGTATTTATTTCTAAACATTCGTCGTTAACAAAGAAATTTCGGGAACATTTGAAAAGCACACAAACGATGAAACTTTGCTTATTTGAAGTATTTTTGTGCTATACTAAAACGAGACACGTAATTGTCCATATACAGATGAACGCCCCTGCACAGGCTATGGTCTTACAATCTCGTCCAAATACGGATACGATAGGCGAGAATCGCATGCGTTTTGATATGTTGATGCCGTCTGGAGAGTTTGGCGGGACCAGCATCCCGTCTCGATTTGCTCAGTCTACCCTTGATGCTATAAAGTGGTAGCCGCGGGCGCTTATATATAGAGTTGTTTTTATGAGCCATCAGGCCCCCGCGACCTGACTGCCTCGATATCAATTTGAAAATCGAAACATATTCGCATGCGATGCTGAGTCACGCGGGACACGGCAAACTAAATCGCGCGCAAATTGGCTTGCGATTTTTCAGCATCCCACCCCATTTGGCATGCGATAGCGTTTGTACTCCCTGCATGGGCATAATGGTGTTTTTATGTTTTAGCTACACGTGCACATGTAAATATTCCATTTGCTATCATCATGATGCAGTAGAGGTCAATTACATTATTACTTCCTACCAAATATCTATATGTTTTACAAAAAAAAATAAAAAAAATAGAGCGAACAAAAGACTTTAATATTTACTCAAGTGCATTTTTATTGAATGGAAGAATGCTTTATTCTCAGCAATTTTTTACGTACGACACGCAAACGGAACCATCATTGCAGTGTGACTCAAGTCGACACGCATCATTTCTAAAGTAACACACGACAAGAACAGTTAAATTTACCAGAACTGCAATATTTTACTGTGTCCACCCAGTAACACCTGTTCAGCATTTCATTCCATCGATTTTAAATTTAATTGTACGAAGAAAGCAGGCTGTTCACAGCTAATTGTAACAGTTATATATGAGCTGACGCGAACCAGAGCAAAACGGGGAAGCTTTTTCTGATGAATAAAATATAACTATAGATTTTAATTGTGATAATTTGCTAAGTTATAATTTATAATTGGCAGTGTCGGGTAGAGTGGGCGGCGTTGTCTTTGAAACTCGAAACGCTATGTGATGATTTAATGGTATTGTCATTGTCAGTCATATATCTATCACTCCAATCTGGCTGGCAACATGCCGCGGAGAGAATACATAGATCAACATTAACCTTCAAGTTTCGAGTTTCATTGACATGTGCATTATGAGAGGGCGCCTTTTGAAATATACCCGGTATCGGATTATGAGAGGACGCCTTTTGAAATATACCCGGTATCAGATAGAGTGGGCGGAACCGTCTTTGACCCATACTAACTACTCATTGACGAGTAGTTCCCTTAGGAAATGTACGTCGTTTTGTTGAACATTATTACATGAACATTTCTCACCAATGAATATGAAACCGTAAGCACTTGCATTATCTTTTCAATTGTCCGTCGTTTTGTTAATTTTGACTGATCACCCCTCGAAATGAATGGTAGCCAATTCAAATGTGTATACTATTATAACTGACTAGCAGATTCCATTTAGTAAAGAACTGGTTAACCCTTTGAGTGCCAGGGGCCGATCTCATCGGCCCTAAACCTACAAAATAAGTCTGTTAAAGAATATAAGAATAAATTATTAAAAAAAAAAAAAAAAAAAAAAAAAAAAATGTTAGGCCAATGCATTCGCTTATATATGCGAGGCGACCTATGGTCGACTCGCATATATAAGAGAATGCATTGGCACAGGGTATATGGGTTGATACAAAAATCGACATGGCACTCAAAGGGTTAAAACTGGAAACGCTACATGATGATTTAATTATGCCGTCCATCTTCTCGGGCAATACTAATCGGCGATGGCGGCATTTTGGGGGTTAATTGCCAGGCATTCGTGGGCGACTCGCCCTTGTATCTTCGTGAGTGTAGTCGAGGGTAGTTGCACAACACATATGTAAGGAGTTATTAGAAGTACGAGGACATTAAGGGTGTCCGGGCTGTGAGTTTGTTTATTGGTGGCGCAATTTTGTAATTCTGGCTGAATCTGGGAAGTTTAGGGGTTAATAAGCGGCACTTCCGTTTGACATTGACCGCTCTCCGTGCGTATTTGGGTTTCATTAACACCCTCGCACAGATATGAATACTAAAATCACACCTGGACGCAGCAGGGACGGTCCGGGCTGTTAGCTTCATTTCGCAGCGAAAATATTCGCCGATGCCGGCATTTTGAGGGTTAATAGCTACCCTGAGTGGGTTTCCATGACACCCCTGCACTTATATTGCCCTTAAAATCACTCATATAGTCCATATGGGGTCCGGGCTGGTCCGGGCTGGTCCGGGCGGTGTTTAGTCACACCCCTACTTACATTATACAGACATTATACAATAACATACCCGAACATACAGTTTTTTATGACACTATATTAATCGCTTTGAATACATGCATATTCCGACATGACGCCCCTAAATTACTATTTCTTCGGCTTCGGGGGTAAACCATATTTGATTTGAGCTGAGGAATCCACCCCTCAAAGCTCAGAGTTATCAACTTTCTATTTTTGAAATCTGTTAATTTTATCCACCTCGTTTATTTATCAACCTAGCAAAAAATACACTGACTTCTTCAGAAATATACGGACATGCGCCGACAGTTATCTTGATTACGTGTGTGTTCATGTGACCCCAGTTATATATAGGTTGTCCATGTCAATGCGATAATATGCTCCCCCCAAAAAAACTGATTACTGTGCGGGCTAAGCACGCTATTCTAATTCTGAGTCTATTCGCTGACGTCATGCAATGTTGCCTGTTTCAACATGCAGAGATACGAATGGTACATGTCTGTCTCAGGTGATATATATATAACGTCAAATATTGTCGCGGTCCGCCAATTTTAGCCACAGTCATGATGTTGTTCCTTGAAAACTTAGAATCTGCTTGGTCTCATGCCAAAAAAACAAAAACAAAAAACAAAACAAAACAAAACAAGAAGGTATGTTACGCGGTGACAGACGGAGTAGGGTGGTGTTTGGTGAGAGAGAACCTATAACTTGGGTCAAAATCAGTTGTGAATTTAGATAAAATATGTTCGGATTGTTTCATTTTCCAACCAGTATAAATTTCTCACTACGTAATTTATTTTACTGAAATGGCCATCAGTTGAAGAACATTTTGCAACCATAATATATGACAGTTTAGAAAATCTTGAGGTACCGGTTGTTGGAAAATTCCAACCCAAGGAGTGCATATATATGTACACGTTCCCCCACAGTGTATGTTTCATGGGGGTGGGTGCAAGCGGAATTTGAAGGTGGACACCCCATCTAGGAACGTCCCTGCATGGTTATAGTATCGTGTGTGTATATCACAATATGCTTGTTCTACTTTTGCATGCGAATGCGAATATCCAGCGAATTAAATCGGCGATCGACATTCGATGGGATCAACATGTAGGATTAACTAGACGGCCCACAATCTATTTTGTAAACAAGTCTGCAAATGAACTGGTCAGGTTGGTATGTACTTACAAACCTGACCTGTCCATTTACCGACATGTTTACATCGCTCGAGTTGACGCCAAACATTGCTTGCCTCCTGACAATATATAGGAGAAACATAGGAGAGGTGTATAATGGATAACTATAAATCGGGTTTTGATGAAATTCCGTTGTTGTTGTAACTGGATACCACGGGGATCATCGAATCGGATTGTGCATCTTTAACAGATAGGTTTAGATTGTGGCCGTCAGTCATCACCAGACTATATTATTCCTCGCGGTACATATGGCGGGAGAGGGAGTTCAATGATAGAACAACTATAGTAGGTTGATAAACACAGAGTGCATAACACAGAGTGCGAATTAATACGCACGAGTTACGGCCGTATTTAATGCCGACTATAGTATGGCACATTTTGTATCACATTGACAACTAATGAAACCGCTGTGAAATGTTGAAATTAGAACACCATAGATGTGTGACTACTGAATAATATTTTCCTCTCCTCTGGAACAGATAATTATAGTCTGTTATTTTTGACGGGCGAAGTTTTTCATCTAAATCTCCACAATGTCCTGACGCGGACTAGAATCAACGGATGTCACACAAACTGGACCTAAAATTATTGAAAATAAAAGGTCAGCAGACTACAGTGTCCCCCGAAAACGTGGCAAGTCGATGCCGCTTTGTTAAAGAAATAAAAAAAAATGTTGAAATTTTCTAAGTCGAAAGGGTTAATAACTCCGTAAAAAAAAAAAAAATCCGTCATCTTTATACATGTTGCACATCTCCAATATGTGGGTAACAATACTCTGAAGTTTCAAATATCTACGATCAAAACTGTAGGAGGAGTTGATTACACCATGAAGGTACCCTCATACAGAAAATTATATATATATAAGTCGAAAAGGGTTAATAACTCTGTCAAAAAATAATTTTTCCGTTATCTATATACATGCTGCACAACTTCAATATATGGGCAACAATATTCTGAAGTTTCAAATCTCTGGGATGAAATCTGTAGGAAGAGATGATTACACCATGAAGGTACTCAAAAGACGGACAGACGGACGGACGGACGGAGCCCGTTTCTATAGTTTAAGAAATGAATGTAGTTTGACTGTTTGAGTGTAATTTATTGAAGTGTATAGCGCTGTGGTCGTTGGACAAGCACACTAAACGCCCTCCAATGGCCACAGCGACATCCCTCAATAAAACACATTCAAACTACATTCATTTCTTATATTTTATATAGCTTTTTCATTATTAATTTCTATAAACCACCAGAAAGCCAACAATGATACCCTCAATGGCGATAGGTGGGAAGATCTTTTGGGTGGTTCACTCCGAACGTTGACTCAATTATTCAATTATCAGAAATAAAAGGGAATGTCATGCATGACACAACATTAGTTGGAAATTTCATTACAAAGATATGCTGAAAATATTCAGAAAATATGCTTTTACAAGTTAAGACCAGTATTTAGTATTAAATGTGTATGTTATTAGACCAAAAGTCGAATATTTTCCTAGATTCGTGGAGTTTTGGTCAACACAATTTGGAACTGGATTGACCTGACCCATTAGTTGGAAAGCTTGAGGTACTAGTTGGAAATAAATGTTGCAAGTGAAATTTAATGGGCATGGATATTGGGTCTGGTTCAGGGGCAAGTTTTTGAGTTTGGGTTGATACCCAGGAAGATTTGAAAGGGCCGTCGGCCCTCTCCTACAACCCACTTTTGGATGCTGTAATTCCACTGAAGAGCGTTTGTAGGGTTTGTGAGTTTGTAAGTAGATTGCTATCTGCTCACGCACAGTAGGTGTTTGCCTACTGAGCATGGAGTGGATGCCACCGCAGCAAAAAGCCTCCCCATTCCGAACCTGGACCGGAGATGAAGACTTACCTTGTTCTCTTTTGTGAGTTGTGTGCGTTGACATACATATTATTTTGAGTTATGAATGTTTGTAATTTATTGTCCTATTTTGTGCTTGCATGGACTCCAGTTGCCTTAGTCTGTTGTATTCCGGGCTTGTACTACGGGCTCAACGATAGGAAGAGGGTGCAATGCCAGCCGGTTGACTTAAGGTCGGTCGGGGCTCCTCAACTATTGATGGTGTAATGCCCGCCTTTCACTCTTGTACGATTGTCAGAACCCGTTGACCTGGTTGTGTAATGCGGTCGCGGACTGAGGAAGCAGCTGAGGCCAGACTGTGTTGGTTAGTGTGTTTCGGAAGGTTTGGAGTGTCAAGTAATGTTTTCGATTTTCTGTCCCAGCCGTCCTCTCATAGGCACAGGCGCGCGCGGGTGGAAGCATGTATTTGCTAATTTGTATAGGCAGTTGTTAGTAGTTTTGAGAGAGATCATTGTTCAACGGCTTATACTACGGCAACGACAAGCGTATCTGCACCGACCGGGACAGTCATCGGCGCACCGGGGCCATCTAGAGCGTGAGCCCGCTAACCTAGATTTTGATATTGGTTTAGTCGTGTTTTTTGGTCAGGTTTGTGAGTTGATTGTTCGGTGACGTTTAATGCTTTTACAAGGTCAGCAGGTTAGTTGGTTGTTTGATGGAGATAATTAATCAATGGCTTATACTACGGCCACGACAAGCGTGCTGCGTATCAACGCTCCCGGAGCCATCTAGGGCATCAGCCCGCTACCCTAGGTTTTGATATTATTGTTAGTCTTGATGTTTATCGTACCATACGCATGTACGATATCGTTCAGATGGAGGCAGGGGCGTGGATAGAAAGAGGCCTCCGCCTATAGGCGGTCGATATTGCGGATTTTGCATGTAAGTGGGTAGGGATTGTAGTTTGGGGGGGGGGGGGGCTAACCCCGGGATGGTCGAATAGACCGAAAGGTCTACTCCTTCACCCCTAGGTGTAAGTGGGTTAGTACACGATGACTTATTTATACAGGGGTTCTAGCATTGGGCTTTATTGAGGACTGGTTTATTGGTTCAGGGGAAGGGTGCAGTTGGGATTTTATGGGTGGACCCACCCCAACGGAGGCCTCTTTCTAGCCACGCCCCTGCCTCCATCTGAACGATATCGTACATGCGTATGGTACGATAAACATCACGAACTGCATACATTTATAAACATATGTTGCAACAGAAAGCTTTCTTTCAGAGAACACGAGAACAAATGGTGACCTCTAGGACAAGCTAACAATCTGTCGGCACCACCATTCACCTTGATTGCCGCGAATATCTTGGCTTGTCCATATAAACATTGCACAATATTGTGTTTCGTTTCAGCCGTTCGCAGACGATAGTTCCGCGCTTTATATAAACACGAATGGAAAGCAGATGTCTCAGAGACGATCTACAAAGAATGCCGTAATCAAAAGACAGCCGCTTGCAGCGTAACGTCCAGGATCATTAAATTCGCAGTGTGTACCAAGATTATATGATATTCAGCGCTCTTCAATTACTGCGGGTGTCTTTGAAATCGAATCAACCTAATTCCAGTTGCTTCTGAATCTAATGTTTTTATTATCGATGGGAATATGATTTGGACGGAATTTATTAAAATCGTGTCTCCGTAGGTCTCGTTTCTTGTAGCTAGACAAAGCCACACAACGGTGTTTTGCATCAGCAACCAGTGCGGGATTTGTTTTTGATAGACCGCCGTAACTGAAGTTATGCCGATTCATGCGATTGAATATTCCACTTTAAATTATGCAGTCTGAATCGTTAATCTTCCCTCATGTGACGTCACATGAGGGACTACTAGCGACACGCAGTGTCAAACTTGCAAGGCTGTTGAAATAAATTTGGCTTTTATCTACCGATTGTTTTATATATACAGACACAGAAACGGCTGGACCATCGGAGCTGAAATGTTTTTACATATGGGTAATTTGACCCTGGGAATCTTATTAGATATTATGATGGTCGTTGACATCAGATGTCTCAAAATGGCACTAATAATTAACTCAGTTAAATAATTAATTATATACCCAAAATGGTTGCACTCTGGTTGGTGAAAATTGAAACACAGGGATAAATTGACCCGTAGAGTATAATGAGATACATGCCGTTGGCCCCAGAAGGCATAAAAGGGCAAATATGAGCAATAATGAGCGTTCATTATGTAGAAAAATTGGTACATATGGGTCACCTGACCAGGGGAATGTCATGGAATATCCGCACCAAATATTCCACGTAGGTGCCAGCAATGCAACCACAAATAAAACGAAACAGACAATCGCAACTATGATCGGGTTGGCTCTGGTGAGATTTGCCGCGACTTGTGATTGACTGGTCGTGACGTTTTTTGTTAAGTAATGTGATTCCCAGCTATTTGACCCGGACTATGCAACACGTAGCTGTTATAGATAGTATGGGTTCGACTGGCATGTACCATGACAATGGTTTGTGTGAAGAGGGAAGACCATGGACATGGGTAATTATGCTGTCAAAGTATTCTTGGTCTCTCTCACCTTTAACTCCGGTACTACCATACCATTGTATACCCATATCACATATATGTAATCAAATCACAATCAAACAAAACAATATCCCGTCTGCCTTTCATCAGGCCAAAATAAAAAAACTTATATGTTTCTTATTATGGTGCCAAAAAATTTCAGGTAGGTAGGAAGGGAATTTTTTTGTTTGTTGTAATTTTTCCCCGAACGGTTAAGAGGGACATTAACGCTAACATTTAACACTAGTGTGAAGGCTGTCCATGTATATTACACGTAAATAGTTAGTGTAACACAATAATGTGACAAGTATTCTCAACGTGGACAAGGAATTGGCTCCCAAGCACTCAACTTTACATCTCTCTTGTAATTCTCTCAGTTTAGGTTGTGGTGATGCATCTTGCTCAGAGCACAATATGGACATATATATAAACATGCCAAAGACGAACACCATAACATGGCTTTTATGTGACTTTATAATAAAAATAACATGACTTGTAAAATAATTTAAGACTCATTTAAATATTTGGTTATACACCTCAAGACACACCTCCACTGGCAGGATATATCACACCAGGATGCGCCTCAGACACACTGCACAGGGTGCAAATATTTCTCAGACACACCTCAATTGCATTTGCACTTTAGTCCCACAACTCGGACACACTGAAAACGGTACCACAGGCCCACACCTTAAGTGAAATGCCACACCTCAGAATAAAAATTGAACGGGGGTAATTTGACCCCCAAATTAGAAGTACTTTATCCATACTGTCATATATATGCATGCTCGTGAGTTTTACACACCCGAACAAACCAGTAGATAATTTCATGTGTTTTATTTGGTGTGCCCACACCAGAAGGGTGTTCAATAAGTTAGACACGAAGTCATAATTATACTGTATATATATACATAACTATGCATGAACACTATGAATCCTTGATTGACTGGGGAGGAAAACTTTCAATTCTGAAAAAGAAAGTCTTCTGCGTGCATATTGCCCTCCAGCAAATAAGACTTCTTCACACAAGGCATGGGAGTTGAACAAACAGGATGACAACAGGCAGGTTGTACAACATGCAGATTTATTCCTAACATTGGGAGTCATCTGCAACCATGCCCAAATGTATATGTATTTTAATAGAAGTAAATTGTTTTTGAAACTGTCATATAAAATTATTGCTACTTTATTATATATATAGTTCATAATATAGATGTGTTTTACATACCAATTACATGCATAAAGAACAATTTTTTTCTTCTTCAATTTCTTGTTAAAAATTTGAAAATAGAATTCCAGTTCGGTCGGGTAACTAGAAACACAGATATTTTTTTGTTGGCCTTATCTGAAGTAGCATTTGTTCGTAGAGGAGAGGGCTTTAAGGAAGCAAATATTGGCTTGTTGTCCAATCCTAATTCTTCTTCATTGATATATCTGTATATGTATGTGTATTCCACTGCAGGTAAAAAACTGACCCTTATAGTAGGAATAATTTCTGACAAACTTGCCCTCACTATATACCAGAATCCGGTCACTCTTCCTATGCACATCCCTGACTGAGTCACTAGCGGTCAGAATTGCGATGGAATATTAACTAAATTAGATTCACCGAAAACTATTTGGGCCCAACGCGAATCCTCACGATAACAGGCGATGTGTTTATTATAGATTACAAATTATTGCTTATAGCCGAGGAACTGCTCGCATGGGACGGCGAGTTTGTTCTGTGATCTAACCAAATATCGACTCATTCCGGAATCGCAGACCGCTATAAAGATCCCCATATACAGATAACCAGAAACTTTTGACGGACGCTTCAAAATCCGCGCCGCAAGGGGCCCCTAATCACGGAGATAAAGGATCTTTTGTTCGATCCTTGTACCCTATGATAGGAGGAACTATCGGGCTACAATCGATCACCGAAGCGATTCTAGCGATACACAATGTCACTGATCATTTGTCATAGTCATACAATGGTGTGTCTAGTCCATTTACCGTTATTAGAATCGATCTGTACTATATGTCAGTTCCAAAAATGTACACAATAATTATTGCACAGTAACTATAGACTGTTTGTGCATGTCACGACATTGTGTAACACTGCAATATAAAACTATATATATGGTATTACGCATGCACATTTGACTAATGCATGCATGCGCGTTATAGAATTATATGTTTTCTATTTATTCATTGCCTTCCACCATTTTACACTGTTATTCGAGTTAATTCTACCCCCCTCGTTTTCCATATAAACCATGTACATGTATAGTTGTGTCAATGAGTTACGCGAAACACATTGAATCGATCATACATGGAATATTTCACTATTGTAAGCTATATGCACAAAGCGAAACCGGCTCATAAAAGTCGGCTAAATCATGCAATATCGAGCTGGGACCTTCACCTACTGCGAACTACATTAGTAAGAAACATGGATTAACTGAGAAATATGTTACCTGCGTTAGTTTTTCAATGCTATAAAGTTTCCCGTTATAGTTATAATTGCATGTCATAATCAGTTCAACCTTCATTAAAATATGTAACTCATTAACAAGGCCCTCTTATTTTCCCTGTGTATTGGTATAATCTCAGAAGTCGTACTATTTTTCGCTCAGTTTTAAATTCAAACACCTACGAAAAATAGTACTGCGCGAATTTAAATACGAGTAAAGTATCCTGGTGCTCAGATAATCGTTTTGGACATCACGATATACTATCTGGTATAATGTGAATGGGGATTCCAATTGTATGACTGATTCTGCTATAAATTGAGTTTCATAACTTCGGCACCCTTGAAACTCATCCCCATAAAAGATCACACAATCCATTTCACATCCAATCACCCTTCGTCCTTCGATCGCAGCGACCTGTGTCTGAAGGACAGCAACACCAATCGCGTTGATCGTTGCTTCTGATCCCCAACTCCAAGATGTCAGTGGTCATTTGTCATTATCGTGTTAGTGGCTGTCTCTTCCTGTTTGCTATTTTTGGCAATCGATCCTCATAGCAGAATGGACCGTTCTGTTTGTAAACTGAATGTACATCTCATTCGACCTCTGATCCTAATCAGTAGCAAGATATATGACGAGAACGAGTTCAAACATATAAGGCAATAAGCGAGATCACAAGGTCGCGGTCGTATATGATTCATCAAGCTCCGTTCCGTGCTTTCAGAGATTCATCCAGCCCCGGTTCCGTGGTTTTAGTTCTACTGGTCAAAGTTTTGGAGTAGCATTTCCATATAAGCTTTTGAATTATTCATAACTTCCATATATGAAATGCTAACCCTTTCTATACTACAGTAATGCCCAAAGTAATTGACCACTTAACCACAGCAGAATTATGGGTAATTTTTCATGATTTAGTGGGAAATATGGCTTGTTGCCATTCATCGGAAAGCTCTGCTGTGGTTAAGTGGTCAATTACTTTGGGCACTGCTGTAAACACTCATTGATGAGTAGTTATCCCTTAGGAAACGTTCAGATATAATAGCTGATTATGTGAACATTTCCCTTTAATAAATAGGACTCCTTCTGTACTTTTATTATATGTCGTCTTATTTACATGAAACCCCTCCTGATGAATCCAAAGTATAATTATATAACAGAGTGCGATTTTGGAGTGAATTCTTCCATTCACGGTCAGACAAGTTTTCATTGGAGCAGTCTATTCTTCATTTGCGAGGTTTGTTCTGATAAATTTATAGGCATACGACACTGAAACGACAGCGGGGGCGTGGCGACGAATTTTTTAGAAGTGGGAAATTTCATGCCTGACTCAACATTAGTTGGAAATTCTACATTTGAATGTCTTAGCCGAACACCCCTACAAATGAGTCAATATGCCGTCACTAACTCGCGGTCATATTGAATCCACCAGGTCCGGTTCCGCTTCGGTTATTGCCCAAGCTCAACGTCATTGAAAATGAAGTACGTCATGACCTTGACATGCGCCTACCGACAGGGGGAGGGTTGTCGTGGTGTCTAAACTTTGGCCAATGTTTCAACATGGAAATTTCATGCCTGACAAAACATAAGTCGAAATTGTATTGATAGTTTTATTTTCCAACCAGTATTTAGTGTGACATGTATTGTTTTTAGACCAAAATTGTCCTACTTTTTGTCAATTTGTTAAGATTGAAATAGCCATCGGTTGGAAATTTTCCAACCATTGCAGGGGATGCTGTAGGTCATGCCATGAACCTCTACTAAGGCGTTAGCCTTAGTAGAGGTTCATGGCATGACCTAGGGATGCTGTAGTGAAATTTTCAAACAGTTGGAAAGCCTGAGGTACAAGCGTACCAGTTGCAAAATTTCAACTCAAGGCCGGGAGTGCTATTAGAAGTTTCCTGACCTTGAAAATGGCGGTTTGGTTCAATATGGGTGCTGTCGGAAATTCCAAGCTCGACGCCTTAAAACGGAGATCCTATAACTACGTCCCTTGGTGTTTTGGATTTTAAACCAGACAATCGGCATGTTGGTCGTATTGACCGTTAAGAGCTATAGTCCATATATATAGAAACACCATAATGCGCCCATATTTTCAATAATAGTTAACACTCTACATATATTTACACTCCCATTCATTTCCTACCCCCAATTTTGACTTGACAGGGGAATTTCGTGTGGCAATACTATTAAAAGGCTGCATCCACACATTGTCAATTGCTCTATATATAACTGGACACCAGACCTCTATATATGTTGCCGAGAGATAAGCTATATGTATTTCCGCAATGAAGTGGCTTCCAACTTACATTTTCCCGAACTTATGTCTTCAAACACCAGGGAACTTGCAACTACTCGTGGCATGTAACATGAACAGAAGGCATATCCTCCTTAATTTAGAATATAGATCAGACAACAATGTGATGAATAACGTGGAAATGTGTGAGGAAATTTCGCCAGTATTTGATTGTATAGCCATTAAAGATAGTGGGTATTGCCTTCAGCCAAATACATGACTATCAACGACACCATCAGTTAGCATAAACAATGTACTTACCCAAAGAACTTTCATATACAAGATCCTCTGTACGACATAATCCAGCACAGGATATAATATCCACACAAATAACAAGATGTAAATATATGTCCAACCTTACGCGACCGGCATTTAAAACATAAATTTAAAAGTAAGTCCACAGCCGGTCAGTCACCTGCTCATTGTGCCTTCCCAGAGGTCACTTCGTGTGCATGTAGCCAGTCATCAAAACCCCGCGCACAACGTTCTATCACGTGCGTTATCTACAAAAATGTAACTGGCATAAATTGTCGAACCGAAATAATACTGCTAACGCTCAGTTTAAATACATTCCACAGACTAAGGTAATGGCATACAACAGTTTTTTTTGTGTTCAAATGATCGCGTCTGTAACTCGTCCAATTCATGCTCAGCACAGCCTCTCAAGACGCGTTAATTTCTCTCAGACTCTTGGTGCGTGAGTAGCAAGGTGTGCTGATATTTACGGAAGCGAGAATTTACTGTCCGGGGCTGGTGGAGTAATTACACGACTCAGAGAGAAAATGACAAGAGAAACAGGAGGCAGATTCACAACGTGATAATTGTATAGCAGTATGTCGGAATAAATAAACAAATTTTCGAGCATTTTGTCTGCCCAATGCTGTACGGATCTATGTCAGACATAGATAAATAACATTTCGATACCGCAACATCAAGGAAACACGAGTGCTTCAAGTACCCACGGTGCCATTCAATTCCATGGTTCGTTTGCCATGGTTTCATGTGCTGTTCTAAACTAACATCGGGAATTTATTAACGATCTTTTGATAGAAAACATGCCCAGATACTAAAGATGCAATGTTCTGAAGTGCGAAGGAAATCGGCTTCTGTATTAATTTACTGCATACCAGAAATATTTCATTTCATTTCCACAACAACTATTGACTGGGAAAAATACGACTTTAAAGGTACTCAATCCGATCAGACGCTCCTAAATTACGATTTCGTTGGATTCGTGTGAACCAACCCATCAAAGCTCAAGAGTGATCAGATATCTATTTTTGAAGTTTGTTATTTCTCGAGATGTGTAATAGTATGTGGCCCAGAAAGACGTGGTCAAACGGAGGGTCTAGGACAAAATTGCGGATGAAGATCGATGGATCAAGTGGTAATACGGTCAAATTGTGTTGAACAAAATGTTGATAAATAACACGTTTTGGGAAATTTGATACCATAGTTGACAGTCACTGGTTAGCATTATTTTGTTGCAATAAATCGATTCTGATTACTCAAGAGTATTTTGAAGAAATATTGTTGTATCTTGATGATATGGGGACCGTCTGATCGGATTGAGTACCTTTAAAGTTACTGCTCCCAATGTATAGTATACAGTGGTTAAGCGCTTTGGTTGTACTGTGACCAACTGAAAATATTTGTATTTACATTGGTAAGGGCGTTGTCTACATGTGGCATCAGTTGACGGTGATGATTTATTCTCATAATTCGCATGAACATAGAGAAGTACAGAAACAGAAGTAATTACAAAATAATATAAGGATATATACATTATATACATGTATCTGGTGCTATGGGGATATCTATATCCTAATATGTGAATATACTAATGTATGTTGTTATCGTGTTTCATTTGGCTCTGCGGTATGCATTTGTCCTGTACGAACGTGTTAGTACTGCTTCCTGAAACAGATGGCTCCATGTGTCATCGTTTACAATCTTTTTAACGGTAAATAGTCGGTAATATAACATTTTATATAACAGTTTATTCATACTGTTGAGGACTTTATCTGTAACACCAGTTAACAAAAGTTGCATTCACAGTGGTCAGAGCTTTGTCTGACAAAATTGGCATAAATCCGTTCGTTTTTGGCCATGAGTATGGGGTGTCACCCAAAATGAGCATGGGGTGTCTCATCCAACGTGAGCATGGGGTGTCTCATCCAACATGAGCATGGGGTGTCTCATCCAACATCGCAGTCATTTATAGTGGAAGGGTTTCTGGAGAAAGTGAGCATTGAATTGGACCTGAATATTTGAACGAAGCACGATTGTGTCATACATGAATGACTTGCAGAACGTTATATGGGGAAATGATTATTGATGTCAAATAAGTCACACTTTTGTTTGCTTATATTGAATGTATTCTTTCAGAATGCCATAATGATACACAGAAAATCGAATCGATCGCTGAATGCAATCACATCCCATGTATGTGCAACAAAACAGTACGCCTGCATGGTATGCCGAGTTTTCGGAAATGAGTTCGAACCCACAGACTACATTATTATAATAATTGCGCGAGATATTGAATTCGATAATAATTCAAATGGCGATATATGAGCGGTCTAGAAGATGTCGTATATAAATCTGTTTTCTAATCATTCTAAGCCAAAAACCGACCAGACAAAAGCTCTGAATTAATCAGTTTGATTTATATATACTTTGTGCATAGCGTTATATGTATATCATACAGATGTCTCGGCTGATATGAGCGCAGATCTGGCTCTGGAAATAATATCCCAGACACATTCGTATTGTGCAGAGTGAGGAACTGTTTGGTCCGAATCGATTGATCGAGTCCACGCATGTGGTCTAACTGAATTTGTGCGCCAGTCGCAACTCTAGAAAAACAAACCGATCTATATAATTAATATGTCTATACCCTTTTTCGAGAGTTCGTGTTGCAGTGAACAATTGAAATCAATTACCAAATAATCGAAAATCGATTCTCATTAACCAGGAGCCAAGAGGGTCAGAATCAGAGCAGAACAGGTTGGCACTTCTATATCGGAAACTAGAAAGGTACTCTAGTGGAAGACAAATTGATGTGGTTTATTCAACATACAGTTTAAACGAACATGACCTAGAGAAAGTAAGAGTACGTAATATGGTAATATGCATACTGTACATGCACACTGATAAATATATACGAAATACTGATATAAAGACTATATTTATACACTGAAAATTCTCACCGAAATTATCAAGAATTATCAAGTTTTCTCACAAAAATGAGATAAATGCTCTTTATTTTCACCATATCAGAAATATACTAATCCCGAACGCCCTTTATTGTTTTTAGATGAAGAAAAGTCGGGTCCTGATTTGTCTAGATTCAATGACTTGACTATATGACTTTCCGGGCATAAAGTTCACATATAAGTATTTGACATATGTTTGACCCATCTTCATCTCTGGAGGCGGACCGTAATGCGATAGAAGTGAACATTATTAACCGTTTCATGTCGGGAGCTGCGCTGGTGCAGCATTAACGAGAATGTGCAAGTGCATTCACTTTTATGTGCGAGTCTCACAATTATAAAAGAATGCACTGGCTTTCAAGGTCAAGGTAAATATCGTTAGGCCAATGTATTCTCTGATATATGCGAGGCTCCCTATGGGAGACGCTTATATATAAGAGAATGCATTGGAACAGGGTTTTCGCAAAATGTCAGGAAGCTCCAGTCACGGAAAGGTTAAGGATAGTGTGTGACTTCAAACTTCCAAGTGCCATTAATAAACTCACAATCTAAGATGATCTTCGTTTGGGACATTTGTTGGTTCAAATTGGTACCGCACCAGGGTTCAATAATACAATCGACTAACTTGACCACAGAGTTTGAGTCAACAAATCGGTGAAAATAACCATATTGGCGAAGGAGTGAGGGTATAGGCGATGGATATATGGTCCATATGGAGGGAGACGACGGAGAAAGGAAAAGGATGGAGTCGGGGAAAAAGAAGGAGAGATAGGAAGTGTGGTGGAATGGAGACTAGAAATATGGAAGGTGATGCGGTTTTCCATGGATGCATTATATCGAGTGACCGTGTATCTTCTAATATAGAGCATCAGTGAACTGCAATCCACCAAAGGCAACTATATATTTGTATGCAATGGTACCGGAAGCCACCAACACTAAGTGATATAAATACAACAGAAAGGCACAAGGCACAATTGAGACTGCCACACGTACTCAATGGTGGGAGGAGCATGTGATTTCCAGGAGACAAGGCGTCTTCAGAACTAGTTTAATTAGTTTTACAGCACATGCATATATGCTACCGATAACATGGCTTAATTTCGACTTTAATTGTGAAAAATATGACGAGTGTCAGGCAAAAATGAATTTCAAACATCATTGCAGTTTGAAAACAGGCAACGTAAACACTGAAAGTAAGATCGAATATCAAATTTGGTGCCAACAAAGAATTTCAATACAGCAAGCGATCGGCATAATCTCTTATTGGTAGAACTTAGCTGCTAATAAGTATTTGATTGGCTGCCGTGAAAAGGTCAATTGTCCCACTCAAACACCATTATTAGGCACGTTCATGGATGACGCTCATATCAATTTGTTAAAGATACACGGTGCGATTTGACACCAAGTTAGGGTACGTTCATACACTCGCCAAATTGTCAGCTATATGTATGTTTCCGTTCATATTACGGCAACATAGTGTTTTCTATGAGAAAATGCCTGCTAAAAACAAAAAAATACAGTGCAAACTTGCCAGTCATACTTTCCTAAAGTAATGTTCCGCTTACTAGGCATAATAACACATTAAAGGAAACATATTTGCAATCACCATCATTTGTGTGAAACATATGCATCACAAAAATCCACAAAAAAGTATTCATTAGTTTTACGTGGAAAACGATTACAACGATCATAATTGAGAACGCTCTTTATTATCCACTGCTTTTGGCTAACAAATGCATGAACGCTCTTTATAAAAGACGAGTATTGGATTTTTTTCAATTCTGGATTCTTTTCAATATTTGATTCGTTTCTTGTCAATTTGCCTGACACAAATTCAAAACGTTTTAAAGCCACATGGCGGTTTGAGCTCCAAAATATATCCTTTATATACTACTCGGTTTTATATCCGAAATAGGTTGATACGTACTTGAAATACCACCGTTGTACGGGCATTATATGTCCACGAAAGACGCATTGAAGTCATGAAAAAGATAACTTTGGGTCCCAAACAAACAGCAGCCATTTGCACGGCACATAACAGAAAAGATTGTTAGTCTATTCCCGATATGGCAGAAATGAAGATAATTTGATTCACCATGTGACCATGGCAAGTAAGTTTCAGAGCATATGAAGCCTGCATATAATATTTCGTGTATTTATCAAACTATCTTATATCTCATTCCATAAATTTGGAAGCTCGAATGAGCCAGGTCCAGTTTAAACCGTCCCTTTTTGGAAGTCGATATCCTCACATCAGTTCAGTTTATTTTCTATTCCATCGATATATAGATATTACATGCAGGGTACAATATATGACAAAAGATATTCAATTAAGACATAAAATTATATAACAATAAATTTCATGCTAAATACATGAGTGTTCAGATTTTGTATCGGTAGATCCGTTCGTGTGATGGTTTCAGGAACAGTGCATGGGTGGGTTCATTTGCACGAACTAATTATTATCTGGTATAGAAAACGTACCAGTAATATTTTTATGGTGTCAAATGGAATCTTTAATGGAGAGTTGACAAAATTGCCACACACAGACATGCAATATTATTACACACGTCACATGATGCAGCTTGTATTAACTTTTTTTTAAAGAATCAACTGACATATTTTCTCTGAGATAAAAAAAAAATCGGTTATGTCTGTTTCTTTTGCAATTCCAAGTTTTCTTTTCCATTCTATGAAACATTCAGTATACAAGCACACCTTTGTCCCTGTACCCCTCGCTTGATGGAGAGTAACATGATCAACAACTCCAACTCCTATACTCCTATACTCCTATACTCCTGACAATCTATTACGTGTGAATATGCATATAAATTGAACGCGTATGTTGCAACACAGCGTTGTGTTCCCGATATAAAATGCAACATCATCGACACTATGCGGAATTTTTATAACAATTGCACTAACTGCGACAAGAATGGCACTCACGTCAATCCAATTAGGCATTACATCTGTTTAAACACGCAGACGACATTTATTAGATTTCCAAGCCATTTAGGTGACATAACACATGATGCCAGTCGTGTTATTTATCGCCACGGAGAATACAATTTGGCTCCAAACAATTGGGATATCGAAGTGACAAGAAATGGTACAACTGTACTTGACTGATACTGATACTAACTATAGATCCTTCAAAGGCACGGATCGCCTTCGCGGTGGATGTTGCTGTTAAGATAGTCACTTCCGCTAAAACCGCCATAAACAGAAAGAATATTAAAATATAGACAGAACTTGTTCTTAGCCCAATCATAAATATCGCGTAAATAGTATGCTATTGTCAAATTCGTACGCTTCGTTATGTAAACAAAAGCCAAAAAAATGTACAGAACCTGGCGTATATGTACATAACAAAGCGTACAATCTTGACAATAACATACTATTTACACGATATTTATGATTGATATATTTTACATGGCCACACCAATAATTGACAACATTAATCACCTGCGCGCGAGCGGTTCATTGTTAACAGGCCAGACAAGTGAGTAGTGATAAGCAAAGTCAAACTGTCTGCTATCAGGACATTTAAGGCCAGTCCAAAACAAGTCTTCTCTTACGGATGCGGAAATTAGTCAAGTCTGTGTGATATCCACTGTGTAGGAACTGTTACATCGGAAGTCGTTCTATCGCCGGTATTGTGATGGTTCTTGCCTGATTTGTTACGGTTCCTGATGATTGAAAATAATCATTTTTGTGACAAAATCACGCATAATTATAGATATCTTGAATATATTAAACTTTCCTGAATGAACAGAGGCTGCAGAAGTGCCGTGTTATCGAATCTTGAACTATAGACCACAATTAACTCGGTATGAACGTGTTAACGCGTAAATATCAACATGTTATCACTGAAAATTAAGCCAAGTTGACGCAATTTCTTTGTTTTTCGTGGCGTATAAAATATGAAACGCATTCTGAAGACAAACACTGACTATAAAGTGTACCTGTGTTATTCTTTTGTAAAATAGCTGAGAAAGTATCCCGATAGGGGTTGATAATTGGGAGCTCGTAATCAACACGGTGCGTGTTACGGTTCTATTTCAAACCGATCATGTCTGTGACGGTTCTGTCCATGAGATTTATTCGAACGATTTCTGCACTTGGGTCCGAAAATCGTCTTGCGTATCTGACATTTTAAACCAGATAATGACTGTAGCTTATGTAAATTGCATAATAGAACAGGTATATTAAGAAATAACACAATACTACCTAATACGGGAGATTAAGTGACATTACACACTAAATACACGAGGGTCAATGTTGGAAGGTTGAGAATTCCGGAGGTTCAATTGGTCTCTCACGGGGAACAAATTGCCTATCCTGGGGTGCACACTAAACATTGAGGTTTAAGATTCGAGGGGTAAGTTAATTGGAGACTTGATTCCATAGTTTTGCGTGGCAACGAGGGGTCGTTTTCAATCTCACTGAGACTCATTTGAACCCTCCCGGGAGATATTACTTAATTGGAGGAACGAGATGTGGAAATTGGGGGGTTCCGCAAAAAAACGTGCTAATCTCATTGGTGCACGTGATATATTTGGAGACTCGCTTTCAGATTCACATTTTATAGATCATGGCGGACGATTTTGTCTCCGGAAAATTGGTTGAATGGGGCCTCTCCGCCCTCTCGGCGGACCTGCAACAACGATTTAGTGGTAAGTATTTTTTGTATCCATGTAGGTAACACAGATAACGAAACTTGAACTGTGTTTGTTATTGCATGATGGCCATGCAAATGTTTCAAAAATCAAATTGAGAGCATGTGTGTAGTTAACAGTCTAAAAATAGAATGTGTCGATCGAACACATTTGTGATCGAGGTGAGACGACTTAAAATAACTCGGAATTAGGAAAATGTTGCATTCCACAATGACAATGTCATGTTGCAATATTGCCTTGACACATTTCTGGGACTGCACCATATTCATAATTCATATAAAATTCAAGACAATAAACTATAAATTATCTCTGTAGAAACTAGAATCTTCACAATCAAATCGTTTCGTTTTTTCCTCGTTTTGCATCTGTCGCCGTGGAAACGCAATACTTCACTTTTCACCACAACAAAAAAGCCCCGCAAATTTCTACTATATACACGATAAGAAGAAGAATAGACTATATATATATATCGATAATGTATTGGAACATGTATCAATAACACTTTATAGCAGGCAGCTATATTTTCTTGTTCAGGTGATTTAGATCTACTGATTATTAATTATTAATATTATTACCACTTTATAGGGCGTTCTCTAGTCTAGGCCATTGATAATGTTTTTCGGGGCGTTCCAAATAGCGTATTGTTATCAAAACAGCGGGCCGATAATGAGAAGCCTAGTTCAATATCGGCCCGCCGCCCGGAAACTATACATGTAGATCTCGTTTATTATCGTGAGAGTTACGTCCCTTCAACTTCCGATTATTATGGCGTGTTTATTTCAAGAAAATAATGGGAAGATGTATCCGATTTCCTCGACACAAAAGTGGTTTTATGATTGGAATTCACGCCATACGATTGAATTATTGAATATTGTATCAAGCGTAAGTATGCATTGATACTTTTAGCTGTCAACCTCTCATTGGTTGTTACGCGTCTCCAATGCTGGGTTTTCCCCTGTCCTATTTTCGAGACTCCGTCAGTCCGTGTCAGCTGACAAGTCAAATGATATCAAACTTAAATGTTCTTGAAAATATTTCTCTCTTAATCTACTTCATTATTCCACTAAATCCTCAAATGGGTCAAATGTCCAAAACTGTGGTAATAATAGTAATAACATGATTTCATCGGGCATTATGGTTTATTAACGGCCCTCTGGAATGATTAACAGCCCTCGGGCCTATTATCGTCCCTCGACTTCGTCTCGGGCCGCTAATAGGCCCTTGGGCTGTTAATCATTCCAGCCGGGCCGTTAATAAACCATAACGCCCTCAAAAATCATGTTATTGTAACATTGTTATATTATTTTGTCATGTACAGTACAGGTCGGGCACACATCCAAAACGGTCTAGTACGTAGCTCGTTTTGTCTACTGTCGCCCGATTGAGCTACTAGTACGTTTTTAATGTGATTTACACACCTTTTTGCGGATAGTCAGCTCAAGCAGTGAATGGAACTCGCCCCATTAATCTCTTGCTCGAGATGTTCCCTTTTGACCTATTTTAACTCACCAACCAATTTGCCAAACAACGTTTTAGCAGCAACCTATTGATCATACTTCCGGGAATAGTTCCATCTTCGGTGATGAATATTGTATTTAATGTACATTTCAAGGTATTCCTCATTGCACAAGAGTGTTATTAAAACCATTATGACCAACATCGACCGCTGTAGAAAATTTTCACACAAAATTAGCGTCGCCGTGTCGACAAAAGGCATTGCAGTTGAGAGTGGCAGAGAATATGGTAGCCTATTTTCGATGCGCAAATTAGCGATTATAGTTTATATCGAAAAACAGTTGGTTTGAGGGTATAATATATAACTGAATACAGTTTGGTTTATAGCTGAATTCAGCTATTGTAGCTGTATTCTCACATTTGCCAGAGTACCTGCTTATTGCTTGTAGAAAATTTAGCAAACAATCTTTACATGTACATATCGAAAGGCCAGACATCTTCGGGTTTCCGATTCCGAAATTGTTTTGTATTTGTGACTTACTGCATCATTATGCGCATAAAAGGCATTAATTGTCACTTGTTTTTCTTCTTCCATTCCAAAATATGAAAGACCTGATATTGCACTGTCAATTGAATGTAGCAGAATGTCCATAAAAGCAATATTTGGTATTAAATACAACGTGATTGTTTTGGGCTGACTTTTGTAGTACATGTCCATCCGCGCGCTATAAGCTAGGGCTCTGCGAATATTCGAGATTCGATTCAATGTCGATATCGGGCACCCGAATCGGTCTGCTGATTCGGATATTTTCGAATCGATGTTACTTTGGTGAAGTGTCGTTTTTTTGCATCTAGAAATACATGTTCAGAATACACGTGCATTATGCAAATTATGTGCTTCGGTTGCAACCCGTGACGGTGATCAATCGCCGCATGTATTTGTAATCTGTATCGACACTGTATAAATTGTCTACACAGTGCTTGAACGCTAGATGCGGAATTTAACTCAATTGATTTCGGTTGTAATTTATGTGTGCTTTCTAGGACCCCCTCCATGAAGACAAACTATATTGTGAATATGGGATGTTGGTGTGTGATCTATTGTGGGTTGAAAAGTTTAACAGATAACCATCATTGCAATTACATGTATATAGCCGAACGGTGTACCCATGTCCAAGTGTGTCAAATGACTCAAATCTGTATTATCTTTAATGTAGACAAGTGACTTCCATTTCATGGGGTTTGTGATACGTTTATTGAACTGTCTTTATGTGTCTTACTGTCACTCTTTGACTTCCATTTCATGGGTTTGTGATACATTTATTGAACTGTCTTTATGTGTCTTACTGTCACTTTTTGGTGTCACGTTCGCCGGACACAGCTAGATAGAAATTCAATGCAACATATCCCGTGAGAATGACTTGCCTATGTCATGATTATCCTAAATAAAAAACACAAGATCCCTACTAGTACGGATGTTTATGGAGATTAACATTGTTACACAGTATCTACTATCTAGTGACTTTTGCAGTTTTTTTCATGATACAAGAAAATAAACACATAAATAAACAATGTCAATGACTAGATGATTCGATTCGATTCGATGTCGATATTGGGAAGAAGATTCGATATCGAGATTTGATTCGATGCAAATTCCTCGATTCGCAGATCCCTACCCCAAGCACACCTACCCTGGGTTTAGCATTTCTTATACGTTTTGCGAAGGTTGTGTTTTTGTGGTGTAAATCTATAGACTTGACCGTTATTTCATAAAAGTAATAATTTACGAAAATAATATAATATAACGTACATTACTTTGCTATGATGTAATTAAGCGAGCTGTTAACTAGGTTACGGGTCGGTACTTACTGTGGTGATACCACCATAATACCACTGTTATCATCTTGCATCGCAGGTCACCGTGCTATTGGTGCTCGTTACCGCCATACACTGCGTTAGTTTTTTCGTGACCACGTTCAATTTACTACAAACTGCCCTCCACCGTGTAGTGAAAACATGCGTGAAACAAACTACATGTAGGTGGCCTGCAGGAATCCAATTTGTGATCTCGGGAAGTTAAAAAAATACATTATTGTAACTACAGAACACAATCCTACTCAAGATATTAAAATTATAATAGGCAGAAATAAAATATTGAAAGTCCCGATGAGTATAGTATCATAATCATGCCCGCCTATATAAATGACCAATGGTAATATAAATCTACTCTCAGGACTCTGAGAATATAAGATGGTATATTCATTTACGTAATCTGGGCATTATTGAAAGATCCAGGTGTGACAATATTTCAATGCCAGCGCCATCATATTTCCTCCTCTGAAGTCCGCCTGAGGGACATTTACACATGTTTGTCGCCCAGACATGCATGAATATAACTTATGAAATCACGTTCAAGTGAATCATTGATAGGTTATGACGTGATTTGGGTGGTGGGGGACTTGGGGAGGGGGTGCTTAATTGGTGTCTATCCCCAACTTTGGTCAAAATGTTCAACAGTTACAAATTTCTTATCTTACAATAGATTGGTTTGAAATTTAACACCAACAATATGTTGAAATTGTTCTCTTAATTTGATTTGACAACAATTTAATAGTGGGGATTTTGTCGTTTTTAGACTAACATTTGCATACTTTCCTACACTTTAAACATGTACTCAACCATATATGACATATACAAATGGACACATCTTCTTTAGAGTTGATCCAAAACTCATGATGGGTGGACATGAAGTAGGGAGCAGGTGTGATATAGTTTCCAATATCACATTTACCCCCCCCCCCCAATTGGCAAGAAACTGGTTTAATGGACAAATAATCTAATTCCATTTAATTATTATGCTTTGTATTAAATAATGTATGCTCTTTTGCAAAATAAATCATCTCTCACTCTGTCTCCATCTGTTGGGAACATTTCCAATCTTGTGGGGGTGGGGGCGCCAGGTTGGAAACTTCCAACACTTAGGAGTCTTGAAGCCAGTCTAGATGTTTTTTTTTGCAATTTTCAGGTTCATATATCCACATTTACTCACTGGGCCCATGTATTCTGAGTTTCTCCGCCCCCCCCCCCGGTTTGCATGGTGACCAATCAAAGGCTACTGATCAATTCACTTCAGAATGGTATACAATCTATAGCTATAATGTGTCATGCAGTTGGGGAAAACCAAAGCCCAGGCCTTGTGCATGAGTTTGGTATGTTTCAAGAGGATGGTGCGGTTGGAAATTCCAAGGTGGACGCCCCGACATTGGATACCCTTCAGCCCACGTCCCTGCTCACTTGACACGTTAGTAGCGAGGAATAATAATGTGCCTTATAATAGCCAGGTTCAGACACCCATAACACTAATTTTTAATGATTCATTTGTATGAATGTTTAGCTAATAATTCAAACAATCTGTTACTGCATGTTGAATTTAATAGCTGAGCATTCCTACAAATGAATCAATAGGATCCAAGTCGCTGCTCTTTATAGCACATTTAGTCACCAAAGGATTAACATCCATATAATAATATTTGTAACTGCATGATTCTTTTCTCTTTTTTATATGTTACTGCTTGTTGAACTTAATAGCTAAGCATTCCTACAAATAGGATTCAAGTCAATTCTCATTATATACAGCGCATTTAGTAACCAAAGGTTTAACATCCATATAATAATATTCGTAACTGTAGGATTCTTTTCTTTTTAATATCTTCTATTAAAAAATTAGAGATCCCTAGTCAATCTAAAATATGATTGAATGGAAGATTATCGTGCTTGTATATGCTTTAATAGCTGCATATTCTAGAATTCTAGAATTTAACCTAGATAAGCAGCATCCAGCAAGCGGATGCCCGACATAAACTTCATAAACTGCGTAATCAGAACATTGTATGGGTGTCAACGAACTTTTAACGTCTTATTTTTGGCTTTTTGTTGAGTAAAATATGTCTACGAAAATAGACAACACTAGCCGATATGCCCCCTCTTCGTCTGGGCTATTTAGGGATTTTTTTGTGATCGTCTCCGCCTGGGCAAACTATTGTTCGATCGGCCCGGAAACATGCCCATATGAGCGAAATTGGTCAAGGTCAAGGACATGGTCGCACGTGAAATTGGACCCACCCATATTGTTCCCGGGATCAAAGTAGGCCTACATTATACCAAATTTGAGTCGGATCGATCGAGGTCCAGAAACATGCCTATATGAGCGTATATGAGCGAGGTCAAGGTCAAGGACACGGTCGCAAGTGAAATTGGACCCGCCCATATTGTTCCCGTGATCAAAGTAGAACCATGCAGCTACCAAATTTGAGTGGGATCGGTCAAGGTCCAGAAACATGCCTATATGAGCGTATTTGAGCGAGGTCAAGGACACGGACGCACGTGAAATTGGACCCGCCCATATTGTTCCCCGGATCAAAGTAGGCCTACACACCAAATTTGAATCGGATCGGTCGAGCAGTTTTTCGAGTCTATAACACAAATACATACATACAGACAGACGCTCCAAAATATATAATAGATAAAATAAAAGACAGATAACTATATATATCCCGTCTACGCTCACACTTTACGAAGTCCAGCGCAATGAAACTTCACTATTGTAACCGGCTGTTGACTCATGGAAATGTCGGGCCTGCAAAACGCGTTATTTTTCAAACTAGCTGGCGACTTTGTGAATTTTGATAGGCGTAACACAGCTTATTGGATTAGCATAGAAAGGCAGTGTAATTCATCGAAATTAATTACAAGTGGTACAAATTTCAACTTAATGCATAGTTTGTTGTGTTTATCTTTGTATACTTTCACAAAATTGGCAGTTTGAATCATGTACCATGGCAAATATTAGCCATAGTTTTACCCGTATAGAACGATTAAATGGGGAGAGAACCGACTCGACCAGGAGAGAACCCAAACAATTATCAAAATTCGCGGTTTTTGTCGCTGTTATGACTCGCACAATGAAAGTTTCGTTATTAACACGCTCATTGGTGCCACAGATTGTGATGGGATCGAAAATTACTAATCCAATTATCACCTAGATGCCTCAAAATTGCGTTTTAACTGTCAAAAAGTCGTGAAAATGTATAATTTCGATCAGCAAGAACCGTCACAAATCAGTCAAGAACCATCACAAACCGGCGATAGAACGACTTCCGATGTAACAGTTCCTACACAGTGGTGATATCTGGCATTTTATTAATGCACGTACACCAGAAGTGATACATCTGGCATATACAGGCTTGATATAGAACATTTTCGACCATGATGCTTTTGTGGCGTGGGGTTTCGAAATCTTCAAATCGCTAAGGGACTTAGTTGAACGTATCGGTCGGAATAATCTGGGCAAGAGGGTACAATATAATATGTTTTACTTAAATAGCTCAGAGTTAGCCACCCCGTCCGGTAGCTTTCGGGATCATATATAGCCTCACGTTGGGGATCACATATAGCCCCTGCGTCAGGGAAATCCTGATAATATTGCCCGCCCCCATGTTGGGGATCACAGCCCCTGGGGCCATCACTTGTATAGCAATCAAGAGAAGACTGACAATGATTTAAACAGAAAGTCCAACATTTTGGTTATCGCGAGAACAAATATTTTAAGCGGCCTGACGACTTCGTTCAGTGAACGGCTCTATGCCCGTTCAGAGCTTGGCTCACTGTTGTCAAATATAGCCGCAATGATTGGGTTGTAAGCGAACACATATTACATGGTCTGTATTATCCGTGTAAAACGACAAATACACGACATTTACAGAGATTACATGCATGTGTGTATCCACCCTAAGAATAAAATATGTCAGTTTTAACGGGTGTGACTATTTTAACAGCATACCCACCGAGAATGCCACCAGTGCCTTTCAATTCTCATAAGCTACAAACTTTAAACTAGATTTCATAAATTGGAATACTTATTCATACTAATCTATTATGTTTAACTATTTTATTTTATTATATTTTATATTTTATTTTGTAAAACTAAAATACTTTATTATGTTTGTTCCCGTCCTATTGTTATGTGGACACACTGTGAATGTTTTGTCCAATAAACACATTTTGATTTGGTTTGATTTGATTTAGAAATTATAGCATATAGCATATACTTTCGGTATTTTGGAAAGTCTACGTGCAAAGTACTTTTACATACGAGCTAAATGTGTATCACTCAGAATTCTCACAATTTATTAGCATGCTAAATTAACTATGATGCTGGATTCCTGCTGATTTAGAAAACTATGATGTTGTTGGGGCAAACATATGCTGTTATATATTAAATGGTCACTGTCGTGTTGTTTGGCTTATACGCGCGATTTGAGAGAAGGCTATATCTATCCATATAAAAGCGAAGTGTTTGTCTGCGTGTTTATCTGTCACGATTTTGGCGCGTTAAAAAATATATCACCCTCATGTCCGAGTGCACCCAAATGTTGACCACGTCCTGATGGACACCTTAGAATACGACACGCACAATTTCAGCCTTTCAGGCCGATCGGTACAAGACGAACTGAGATATAATGCGATGAATTCCGGACAAACTCCGCGTACCGTTTGTCGGCTTTCTTTATATCGTTATTAGCTGTGCAGCGGTGACGATATTTTCCTGCAATCATGTTTGTCACCAGTCATTTTTGTTTTACCTCAGACGACTTAAAGGGACATAACTGAGCAACACAGAGCGTTCCTTATAAGATTAGAAGATATGTAGGAAAATTTGTACACGTATCTACGCATGAGCAGGGGGATATCATGGGATAGGCGCCTTTGGCCTCAGATGACTACATAAAGGGAAACTAATACATTGCATGATTAATATAAAGAGCTCAGAAGATATGTGGAAAAATTGTCGTACAGCTATATGTTACGCAATAGGCGCTGTTTACCTCAGGTGACTAATAATGAATTAAAATTATTTAAAGGGGCACTAATAATTTCTTCACAAGCGATTTTCATGCATGCCATGTTTGTCACCGTCAGTTTTTGACGGGCAACACCGTAGTATATATATAGTGTCTGTAAAAACATTCGAGAGCATATATATGTCAAAGATATTTTTAAATGGCTGCGCTGATTACAGCAAAACGATCGGAATATAGCCATCTTGATTATGGTAGGTTTGCAACAACCAACACAGCCTAAAACAGTTGACAATATGTATCTTCTTGAATATTGTATAGAGCTATAATATTAATGGCTTTTGCTCGATTTGTTCAGATTAGACTAAATGAAAACTTGGGGAAAAAAATAACGGCACCTTTTCTTTAGCAGGGACAAGTAACAGAAATGTCAGGTTCACGCAATTGCAGGACAAGAGGAGGGATCAAACCCCTATACCACCATGCATGAATTCTGAATACCAGTTAAAGGTACTAAATCCGAACAGAGGGTCCCCATCTCAACAGATTCCAACAACAACAATCCGACCAGAGGGTCCTATATTACTATTTATTTGGCTTTGGGGGTAAAAAATATTTGATTCGAGTCGACGAACCCATCAAACAAAGCTCAGAGTTATTAGATATTGATTTTTGAAATTTGTTATTGCTAGAGATGAGTACTAATAATTGCCGTCATTTCGTAACCTGCTCGAGATTTGTACACCAAAACACTTTCAAACAGACAAGGATGGATAACTCTAAAATCAAGTGGTAATAATAACGCAATTTTGACTGAGTTTTGGGCCAGAAAGTTTCCCGATAATGAAAAATAATAGATTTCTAAAATCGATATTTAACAAATCTGAGCTTTTTTTTTTATTTTGTATTATATTTTTATTGAATAACATTTGAACATACGTATACATAGCTAATACAAGTTACACCTAAAGAATGCATTAATATGCCAGTTTTCATACGTAACTTACATACAATCCCGACTGAGGCCACGTTCACGAACTGGGATACCTTGTCAGGGGAATACGTAGCATTTGACTTACATGTCAATGATTTGCTAAATATGGAGTATAAACTACGAGTATTATTTTCAGTCATTGCCGTCTATTATATATTGGACAGTTTCGAAGCCTGGAAATATATATGCGCTCATGGAATTTTAGAGATTTCAGACATACAATATAAAACTATTTTGAAGGGTTAACTGTGTAATCGTTATTTGTGTTTAGTATCTAAAATCATATGTTCTAATGCTAAAATAATATACATTAAGAATTCAAGATATATCATTCATATGTGCAGGAATTGGCTTTAATTTGACGAATCGTGTGGAAATTTGGCGTGCAATTTGTCGAGGTGTGTGAACGCAGCCTTAGTCCCGTGGGTGAAGGTCGGCTGTTATCGGTGGTGAACAAGTAGATATAGTTTCTTTAACAGAGTATAAGAACATTTGATGTGGGTATATATATATACACAATGGAAGTAATAATTAGTTATGTGCTCTGGTCGACATTTCTGTATTCATTCATGGCCAACTAAGGACGGCTATGAATATATAGTGGGAGTAATATAATAGTAGCAATAATAACATTTCTGGTGATAGGAGTAATTATTGTGCATTTTCTTTCACGGCAAATTTGAACAAGAACCAGTCTTTTTCGAACTCTTCCAATTTAAATTCACGGCGTGCATTATATTTTTCACATTTATATCGAAAGCGTAAATCTCCTTGGAATGACGAAATTGTTAATTTTTCTGGTGTGAATTTTGTTCTATAGATATATTGTTTTACTAAGAGCCAGAATAAATTAGTGGTATAATTGTCATTTACACAGCGGGACCCAATTATCATTATTCGTTTAGTCGCTTGCAATTTGACGTTGTTTCGGTTACCCCATGAATGTATGTCTGTCAGAAAAGTTTGAACGTGTTCACATTCCCAAAATATATGTGATATGCTTTCCTTCTTGTCTTTGCAACGCACGCATGTATACCATCTTGTCGAATTGGCTATTTTCAGGAAGCTATTAGTTGATATAATTCTAGAGTTAATTCTATACTGAAGCCATTGAAGCTTTGTGTCAGGCGTCGTGGAAAATGGTAGTTTATTGTATATATTCCAGTCAATTTCTTCTTCGCCTATTTCTATTTGCCATTTTGCATGGGAAGTGGGTACATGGCAATCGTGGTTTAATATGTCATAGAAATCGCGTCCTCCGCGAGGCTTTCTGAGTAGGGTCACAAAATTATCTGGGAGGGTGGGCATCGGGCTTCGGACAATGGGTTTTGAGATTTTGTTTGAGTAAAAGATAGGCTGTCGTCGGATACTATTTAAGATAAGGAAGTTTGTACGTATTTTGTAAGTTGAGTATATCGTTTCAGTCGTATGGAAATTGCCGCTTTCTTGTAACAGATCGTGTACAAAATATATTCCCTCCTTGCGCCATGCAGCAAAATTGATAGGGCTTCCATTCATTTTTATATTGGCGTTGTTCCAGAGAGTGCATGTAGATATGTTTACATTTCTAATATTTTTTTCTAGGAAATTTGCCCATGCTATAAGTACGTCGCGCCAAAAGTGATTTTGAACCTTTTTCGCTTTACTGTAAAAAATCTGAGCTTTGATGGGTGACATCCTCGACTCGAATCAAATATTTTTGACCGCCGAAGCCATTGAAATAGTAATTGAGAGGAGTTTTATCGGATTGAGTACCTTTAACAGAGAGGGTGAATCGTGCGTTCAGAAATATAGAATACAAATCATGGTTATTTCACACTAATGTGATAATTTTCACACATTTGCTGAATTAATATCCATAACTTCAACACATTAAGATATTTATGAAACTGAATTACATAAAAAATATGTCATTTTTTATAAGAAATAATAACAATTTTAACAATTTGAAATTTACTATTTTTTCACCACCGATAATTTTAAGTGGCCCAGTAAACAGTCGACGAGAAGACATTCTCTGACCAAATTGCGGATGAAGATTGATAACTCTAAAATAAAGTGGCTTTTTTTGTGTCATATATTTGACAAACCGGCAAAATTTCCTAGAACAAAATGTTGATAAATAACAGGTTTTGGGCAATTTTATACTATAGTTGATTGTGGTTAGCATTATTTTCTGGCAATTACTCGATTCTGATAACTGAAGCGGCATTTCAAAAAAAAATTTGTTGTTGTTGTTGGAACCATCGAATCAGATTGTCCCTTTAACAGAGGGGTGTGAATCAAGCGTACCACTTCAAAATCACCCGAATGCCGCGTACCAGAAAGGGGAGAGGGTGGCACCGAGAGATTGAGTGATTGTGGGGTGCCAATCGTTAGCAGAATTCTCAACAGCTGGAAATTTCATTTCTGAAATGGCAACATGCATGACTTGTTTAATTATCTAGTCTATGGAATGGGGGGGGGGGGCGGGTAGAATATGGCTTTTGAAACATTTGGCATGCGTCTGATTCAAAGAGGAGGTGTAGTTGGGACATTAAATTCGAAATGGATATATATAGGATCGCTGAATATAGTTGTAGCACTTGCACGAGATTTACCATTATCGAAGTATGCTGGTCTTCGCATCCGATTATTACTGCATGTCACGCTCGTGTACTCATGGAAACTTTCAAAACTCAGCCAACAATACATAATGGAAAATCATTACATAGTGTCAATAAAGACCCGCAGCGATGTACTCGAAACAAACTGTGAATTAATACGCATATTTTCAGCATCGATTGTTTCCGAAAGATCAATGCGATGTGTGCATGTAATTCGCCGCGTCTGGAGTGAACTATACAGTAGCCTTCTACATGCTGCAGAGACACATATATCATACCAGGAATAGACTAACAAGAAACGAGTTTAACCCTTTCATGGCGGGAGCTGCGCTGGTACAGCATTACATATACTGCGTCAGTACATTCTCTTGTGTATGCGAGTCTCCCATAGGGAACCTTGCACATATAAGAGAATGTCTGGCTTATATTTCGAGGAAGAAATTGTTAGGCCAAGCATTCTCTTATATATGCGAGGCAGGCTCCATGTGGGAAACTCGCATATATAAGAGAATGCATTGGCGAACAAAATCAGGAAGGGATATGTCCTATGGCGTGTTGAATCGAAGCTTTTGCTGGTTATGTGGGCGAAAACGTGGAGTCTCTTTGGTGACGTCATTTCCATGAGACGAACGATCACATGTTCACCCACTTCAGGCGACGTGTTGTCTGATATGGTACATGTACAATTAATATTGATGGGCAATGCAAGGCGATATGTAAACCCTCAAAGCGGTTATATTATCTGAGTGCTGAACCAGTTAGAAACGCTGAACTGGAGCTATATATATGCACAAAATAAATATTTAAATTAGAGATATTTGATGTAAAACGACGCTAAATATATAACATATAATTAGATATAATAGCCACGTTTACACACACGTACGTGTAACTTGTAACGTGTGTTATTGCGGTATTGCAATGGATATGCACATGCGTGTGGGGTAAATGCCACGTGATTTATGGTATCAAACATATACACGCTTATAGATATCGGTCCAACATGCATGCAGAACACTTGTAAACAATAGTCGGTGGTGACAAGCTGCGAGCACATATAGCTAGCTGACACGCTTAATATTCTCCAATCAAAATAAGCTCTATCCGCTCAGCCAAATACCATTGTCATACTATATACATAGCGTTGCTAGCTTATTTGGTGATAGAATATTGAATTATTCCTCTTTGCTACAATTTCGTATACGCTACACGTTGGGTACAAAACGTCTAAACGGTTTGGCCGTGTATAATCCTACCTTTAATCTTTATGACACTGAAGACATTATTTGGAGGCTTGCCATCACGGAGCATGAATCTTGTTTCAATTAATTGCGCATTCTATGTGTTTGCTACCAACATCTTCACACGTGCCGATTTCGAAATTAATTTTATACCCATCTTCTTTGAGATAAAAAAGTCTTCGAATTTGCACAAATTTAATCCAAAGTAGATCAAAAACACACGGTTCTTCATCAAAACGTATTGCTATATCTGTGCCCCACACCGACTTTAATTAATTTGAACGTGTTCGAGATATACGCTGATATGAACACGATGTTCACTGTTCTGGGGGTATATGTAGTTGCCCATTAAATAGTTCTCCTCGTAAACCCTTCCCGTATATATTTGTGGTACAGCAGTAAACATATAGGGATTGAAGCAAAGGAATCTCACAAAATAAGTTAAATTAAACTAAATAGTTAGGGAGCCAGGAGGGTTTTAATTACACTATCGCGCAAGGAAGGTTTGATGCTCTCGATTTGTTGGCGGTGATAGACCATTACGGAAAACCAAATTCTTAAGTTGCGCATTCCTGGCGTTTAGGGGCCAGATGGCCCTCCAAAACACACAAAATGACTTTTAATTACACTATCGCGCAAGTCCACCATCTCTACATTGAATACTCTACTATGTTCACTGATCATAAAAACATAACTTAAGAACGGAAATTTCCTGGCGTTTTCAAATAAGAAGGGGTCTTCTAGGGGGGCAAAAATGTCAAAATTTCACGTTTAATTACACAATCGCGCAAGTCCACCATTTTTTCATGAAATGGTATACTGTATTCACTGATCATAAAAACACAACTTAAGAATGCAAATTTCCTGGCGTTTTCAAATAAGAAGGGGTCCTCTATGGGGACCCAGAAATGCCAGGAAATCTCCGTTCTTACGTTGTTTTTATGATCAGTGAATACAGGAGATTACTCCAGGAAAAAATAGTGGACTTGCACGATTGTGTAATTAAAAGTGAAATTTTTGTCCCCCCCCCCCTCCCGCTAGAAGACCCCTTCTTATTTTAAAACGCCAGGAAATTTGCGTTCTTAAGTTGCGTTTTTATTATCAGTGAATACAGTAGACCATTTCAGGAAAAAATGGTGGACTTGCGCGATTGTGTAATTAAAAGTGAAATTTTGACATTTTCGGCCCCCCCCCCCCCCCAGAAGACCCCTTCTTATTTTAAAACGCCAGGAAATTCGCGTTCTTAAGTTGTGTTTTTATGATCAGGAAATTTGCTTTCTTAAGTTGTGCTTTTATGATCAGTGAATAAAGTAGACTATTCCAGGAAAAAATGGTGGACTTACCGATTGTGTAATTAAAAGTGAAATTTTGACATTTTTGGGTCCCCATAGAAGACCCCTTCTTATTTGAAAACGCCAGGAAATTTCCGTTCTTAAGTTGTGTTTTTATGATCAATGAATACAGTAGACTATTCCTGAAAAAAAATGGTGGACTTGCGCGATAGTGTAATTAAAAGTGAAATTTTGACATTTTTGCCCCCCCCCCCCCTAGAGGACCCCTTCTTATTTGAAAATTATATTGGGTTTTGATAACCAATTAATGTTACAATTTATTCAATATAATATCCAATAAAAGGTACTTCTAAAGTTTAATTAAAAACGCCATGTAGCGATCATGCAGAGGGGCACATCGATAGGTCGCCGCTATCGGGGTTCGAATCCGCGCTCCCGCCTGTAGCATATACATTCAAAAGGGATCAAGCATATACATAACGTCCACAGCCGACTTCGCATATAAAAACCATTTGGACGTGGACGAGTTTGGAGTTTTCGTGACTCGGAGACCTCTCATATCTGAGTTCTTGCACTAGGTGCCCTCAGTTGTATATATCTAATTATAATCGAGTCCAATACACATGTCGTCAATAAAATAGACTACTGAATAATCTATGAGTTTGTGCTCGATTCATATCTACTATATATACACCAATACATAATGAATGAATTGGGATGCATTCAATATATGTATAAACTGGGAGTCAATGACCGATATATCGGCACACCTGGGACATTATGGATGCTCGCATTCCATTACAAAATAATATTCTGTACCTACCCGCCGGCGATTTCCTATACGAGAATCAATGCCAATTAACCCCACATGGATATATGGAATCCACCCGCCACAACAATGGCAAGTTACTCGCAACAGACTGATTAGTATTGGGTCGCAACACTGAGTAAATACAGCTGACTGGATGGAAAAATGATCGTCGTTGGAAATTATGGGTTATATTTAAAGATGGTTATCTCTTCCTATAACAACTTTTATATAGTTTCCTGGGTATAACAATAATAAATATGAATCGAAGTCCCCTGTCCGGAATCTCTTTTATCAATTAATATTGATTTTATTTCGAATATTCTGGTATAATATACATACAATCAATTTGGAGCATTTTAAGGCTCGCGTTAAATCGGAGCGTAGTATGCGGGATAACTCAATCTAAACATTCTAAACATGGTAACGAAAAAATGTCCCAATTGATTATCGTATTATATAAGAAACTGTCGATATCACATCAATATGAATTGATAGAAACGTTCAGGACAGGTGTCTTCGACTTTAATATGTTTATCATTTTATTTTATATAAAACGTATTTAGGAAGAGGGAGACCATCCTTAAGGCCCTCGAGGCGTTCATAATATGAATAGAATATTACTTAAATTTCGCAGATCAAATAACAACTTGCGCAAATGATACTGTGTCAGCATATATCACCTAATATCTGTTTCTCGAGGTGTCAATTTTTTTCCACAAATTACTCGTATTTATTTGCCACAACATTCACACAGAGTCTACTCGTATTGTTTTATTTTGTTTTATAATACTAAAAAAAATAATATAAGGCGACTTGAGTGCCGCCATTGCTGTTAATAATTTAATGATGAAATACGCATCGCTACCCAACTGATCATGATCATCACTATCTTGTATTTTCGAGTTATTTTCCGTTTCTGAATACGTACACATTGGCTGATGTTACAGTAGATTTTTTACACATTGATTTCAACATGCGGAATATCGTCACTGGGGAAGTATTGATAATGAAAATACGAACAAATTCTTTCTATTTTTATGTTCTATTGGTAATTTTTATTAAACAAACTTCGTATAATTTTACAGCCATTGCACATTACGAACGCCTTCGACGAGAGATTTTGCGGTACCTACACATTTCGGAACTGCTTTTTCTGGTGGAGTGGTGGCCATTTTCCACATCATGGCAATTCACATGTATTACCGGGGCCTATAGTATGGAGAAAATGCTTTCTGTAGACTTTCAAGTCAGATGGCGACTTGACTAACACAAATTGTCTAATATATATTACAGCTGCTATATTATGATCCAAAATGCTGGTCGCCTCACTCGAGTATTATAGGACAACAGCCGGACGCGAAATATCGCTAATAATAGTAATATGTTCTTTAGTACTGTATATATGGATGAACAGATGCAAAGACTAACGCCGACCCGATGGGTGTACATCTGTAAACCTGATTGTAAATTCTGAGAAGAATGGGACTCTGAAGTCCACAACGGCCAGAATATTTGTCAAAATCACGTTGAACAAATAGTTATAAACATGGAAGTAGCTAGAGGGATTTCTGTTGAGCGGTGCGGGTATCCACCTTGAAATTTTAACTGCACACCTTGACCCCCATATCACACAGTATGTCCCCTCCAACCGGAGCAAACACACAATTTTAGTTTAGTTTGGAATTTCCCAACTGTTGGAATGTCTAATTTACTCACCGTTGTGGTCTTCAGATTCCCAGTCTTCTCAGCATTTACAATCAGGTGGGCTACTCGTCAGTCATTGCCTGTCTTGTTTTTCTAAATTCTTATCACAAGCCATCTATAGATACGTATTCCCATAAAATAAGATTCATCCATAAAATGTCATCATGTCAATTTCAACGAATCTCGACGAACAACGTCATAATGTTGATTTCCCAGTTGACCTAATCCTACCGATGATGGTTGTTGCTGGTTGTCATGAGAGGTTGCACGTCGACCAATTTGGTTTGACTATTTCCGATTACGACAATTGTACCGAAAACGTTCTAATGTGCGACATTTCAAATCCCTTCAACGATTTTCGTTCTCATCTAAAACATTTGTGACGTTATAAATTCAGATTAGCATATATACGAACCAAAGCTTTATAACTGATTTATGACAATCAAACAGGTTTGATGGCTGGCTTCATTCAGAATGTTAGCTACATTGCTAGATATATATGTAAGACCATCGGGTCGGTATAAATCTTTGCATCTGTTCATCCATATATACAGTACTGCCAATACAAAGAACATATTAGCGACAGTTCGTTGAATCTGAATCTGAAATCTGAATCCCAGTCACCGAAGGAATCTCCACACCAGATATGACTCAATTCGGAATTGCGGTTCTTAAGAAGAAGGTGTTGACGAATAGACGGACGGGCGGATGTACGGACGGCTACGGTCCGTCCACCCTAGTGTGGAATTTGACTTAATCACGACCAAAGTTGATCACTTGTGGTGTTGAAACTGTTTCAAACAAATCTCCGTTATTTAGTATATATTACGTTTTTCGAACGATCTTTTTGTTTTAACATAGTTATTTCAGAAATATTCCATATTTTGAGAATGATTATATTGACTAAATAACGGAGAGTTTTTAGAAATAAAAATAAATAAATAAAAAGAATATCTTCAATTCATCGCACCTAACAAGTACACTCTCTTATAAGAGCGGACGGACATATGGACGGACGGATGACAGACGAGGAGTGATGACTATATATAGCTCCGCGGAGACAAGTCTCAAGTGAGCTAAAAAGCCATATACAGTAATGCCCTAAATAATCGACCCCTTAACCACAGCAGAATTATGGGTAACTTTTCATGATTTAGTCACTGAGAGCTTTCCGATGAATGGCAACAAGCCATATTCCGACTAAATCCTGAAAAGTTACCCATAATTCTGCTGTGGTTAATGGGTCGATTACTTAGGGCTTTACTGTATGATACTCTTATGTCAGTGGTTTAGATGTGGTTCTTTAATTGCGCTAGCGTATGGTCATATTATCTATAAGGATTCCACAAGCACCACTTATTTAGTTTTTATTTGCGATGACTCGATCAAATTCCCATAATAAATTATTGAAATGATCGAAATTACTATATATTAAACATTCCTTTCCCGAGGAACAGAAAAACTTTGAGAAGACCACCAGTGGCACTTTATTGTTCTAGAAAAACACATATGGGACTTATAAATGTCGGTCATATGCCTACAGTTTGGGTGCATATCTGTATTGACATGCGTGCATGTCCTGTGTTTATACCTCCGAAGACGCCCGCCGCGTTTTTCGCTGCTTTCCGCGCGCGAGTGTGGAGGGTATAATATACACTTCTTCGAACTCCTTGTTAATCTCAGTCAACAGGGGCATATGTGAAATAAGATCTCCGAAATATGATTTCAACAACGTTAAATTCAACAACAGATGCGTTGTTATAACGCACCGCGGCGAATGAAGGAGTGATTGTTCCACACTATACAGGACGAACAACGTCTAAACTGAAGACATAATTATGAAAGAATAACAAATTATGTCAGCGATACACAGTTTCCCATGCAGATAAATCTTGGCAAATGGTCACGGCTTGCTTTGTTGAACCAGAATACACGAAGGGCACTCTCAAAAACTCATGGGAATACCAACTCAACCTTTATAACATATAAGTGCGATCCGGGACATCGAGTGCAATCTTTATCGAGAGGCCGTGATATATATATCATGCACATTCACTTGAAAGATTAATCGCTATACTTACTTTAATATAACATTACAAAGAAAGTTTTCGAGCATCAAAAGTGCACTTCATAAAACATAAATGCAGGAAATCTAGGTTGAATATCAGTACTAGCTGATATAGGGGCCTGCATTCTCTTTGTGCCCCTTTGTGTGCGTTGCGCACATTTTGATCTTTTAAACACTTTGATTAAAAAAAAACAATTATTAAAAAAAAAAAAGCTAACGCCGTTATACTAAAGTTAAAGAATCTCGCTATATTACTGAACAAAACAACGTATTACAACAATTTAACATGTTAACAATGCTCTTCCGTATATAACAACGAAATTCACCATGCATTATACTCGTGCACGTCGCTTCATATTCTAGCTATAAGGAACCGTCTATGGGACACACTACTCAGTCAACATGGAGTTGCCGTGGCACTGTATCTATAGACAGCCTCTCAAGAAGCGATTTCTACGCCATTCTCCTTGGTTCGGATGATCCACGCATTACGTGGGAGATCAACCACTGCCAAGAACAGATAATATAGACATATCAGCATCATTCCTTCTGGTTCTGACCAGGGCAATCAGATGAACTATTAGGAGATGACTTACCATGTATATATTAACTTTTGGACAAAGATCACACGCTTGCGACATTTATACTACATAACAATATATTTTTATTTTGGCATTATTTATAGCTTCTAAGCTCAGACACTCTCGCATGGGTGCCACGAGTGTGTCATGTCGAACCTTGATTCCTGTTTATTGCGACCTCATATCAAGTGACATAAACTAAATTAACATATTCTGGACCAAATTGCCACACTTGCGACATTTCGTTTCCCTCCTAAATACACGCTTTGGCTTTTCAATCGTGTTCGGCCGTATATACCATACGCAAGGCTATTATTACCAAATACACTCTTGACACATGCACATGCGAACACCATGAGCACAAATGCATTCATTATCTGGTTCTTCCCGTTGTTTTAAAGTCCACATCTATTCTTTACTTGTATATATAGTAATGTATTATTATATCAATCTCTCCGTAGACGGAAGCAATAAAATATGATGTAGAAAAATCGAGAACAGACAGAGGGACAGAGGGACAGAGGTATCAATCAGAATGACACATTGAGTCAAGCTTGAAAATTGATCACAATATTTTCGCACTTGTCTGGGTTATATAACCCACGGAAACCTCGTCTAGCCCAGAGTACGATGATCTTATCCAAGACCTAACCATCTGGGCTACGGGAGATCCTTCAAGGGAAGCCGTTTCACCGAGAGTTGGGAAGAGTATCAGTATGAATATGGGTCGAATATTGACACAAAATCAATCTATCATCTATCTAGCACTGCATGTCCTCCGAAATTGAACATCCCCGTCTCTCACCACAAATTAGAACACCCATAAGCAGCATCTCAAGTATGCAGTATATATCTACACTCTGTTGCAGGGGGTGGGGGGTCTTGAAAACAGATTCCGTTACCTGACCACCCCCACCACCACCACCACCACCACCCGTCCGTAAATTTCTTATTTGTTCCGGGGGTAAATATTAGTAAATAAATCAGAATAATATGAAACAGTATTATATCAGCCTGGTTCTTTCCACCAATTACTATTTAGTATGTTCGAACATTAAAACAACCCAAATACAGTGGAATGTTAGGGTTTTGGAAGAGTTGATTCCTTTGGACGTATTTATTTCAGAACTTCAGATCTGTTGATTGTTTGGAAGTGGTGCCTCTTATAAAGGCAAGGCCAGCTTTAAAAATCACTCTCTTCTCGTTAGTAGTCGTGTTGAACCACACGCACATGAGACTGATAACGTATGTTACTGTTGCTATGGTATTGCTATATATGATGCAATTGGCGGAAAACAGTTCACGTAATTTTAAGTAGCCAACTCCACACGTTTATGGACTGACAGCGTGGTGATATGTTCTAGCGACTGAAGTGACGATAAACCCCAAATACAAAAAATATCTTCTTTTAACGAGGAATCAGCGGGCAACACCAGTCACTGGAATTCACGGCTGGCAACAACTTAAAAACTCTTAAGTCCTAATCGAATTACGTGATACTAAACACTACCCTCATTCCAAGATCGCATCTTAGTCTAATTAGCTGATTACGTAAGGTCTGGGGCGGTCTGGCCGATGGAGTGGTATCCTGGTAGCGGCCCTCAAGGCACCGATTATATCTGAGTGGTGTGGTTCCTGGTAGCTGGTCTCAAGGCACCGACTATCTCTGAGTGGTGTGGTTTCACTGAAGATCTTCACGCTGGGATCCGCGAGTAACAATTATTACACACGCTCATTGTTTTACGTCAGAAAATTAACCTGCTTTTTATTGCACATATGCAACCGCTTATCGCAACTCCTCCCCATGGATAGATTAGTATTTTGCATTTCTTCTCACCAGGGACGTATAGCGACGGAGGTTGTATAATGTCTTGAATAAAATTCGAGAAATTATATCTACCAACAATTGGCAATTTCAGGCTGCCAATATTTATGGTACAATTTATTGTATCAAGATCAGTGAAAAGTTGAATATTATTCTGTTATATTGGTTAAATTTTAGACTTAAAGGTACGGTTGGCCTTGGCGGTGGGTATCCTGTGAAAATATTTCCACCCGTCAAAAACCGCCACAAACAGAAAGAACATCAAAATGTAGACAGACTTTGTCCGTATACAAATAAGAAATATCGCATAAACAGTATGTTATTGTCAAACGTTTGACCATTGTTATGTAAACAAAAGCATAAAAAAGTAACTTTTCTGGTGTTTGTTTATATTATGATGGTAAACATAAAGAGCGTTCTATGTTGGTGAATTCCTGATATGGAACTAATAAAGAGCGTTTATGCCATTTGTGTGTGATTAGCCAGTAGCATTGTGCTTTCTTCTGTAACAAAATCAGGCTCTTGCTTAGGTAAAATATAGTAGGTCTTTATGATAACATGCTGTTTACGTGATGGTCATGGTATATATGAACGAAATTGTATGCGTTTTAATGTTTTTCTGTTTACGGTGATTAGAACAAATATGAATATTTTCGACAACTAAGGCCGCACGTGCCTTTAATGTGTATCCCAATTTTCGACCATAATATTCATGAATAGGATGATTCGTGTTGAAGTTAGTATAATTTTGTATAATTTAGAATATTCTGACACAAGGTAGAAATGGAAATAAAATTTAAATGATTGTTTTGAGAGTGTTCATTTGTCAGCAGTAAGCGAATTGCAAATTATTCCAAGCAGATCGCGATTCAAGCATAAGTACGTGGGACCAGAGCCAACAAGTGATAGAATGGTTCCGGTCGCGGATTTCGGGTATGCTGACCCAGGCTCCGATATACCTTCAGTTACCCGATTAATTGATTTCCAGGTATTACATATCTCACAGTTGCCACATATATCGATATAAAAGACACGTGTTTGTCTGTGTGTATATGTGTGTTTATCTGTCACGATTTTAGCGCGTTTAAAATTATATTACCCTAATGTCCGGTTGCACCTAAATTTTTACCATATCCTGCTGCACATATTATAATACGACATGCAAAATTGTAGGCCAATCCGCGCAAGACGACCTGAAATATAACGCGTTTTCCAAAAGGCTATCAATGAGACCGATGAAGTTTTCAGCGCTTTGTCGGCGAGTTCTACAGGACATGTGACATATTTCCATTTAACTGTATATATAATATAATCTACGCATTGGCATAATAATGATCAGAACATGACTTAAAATTGTGCCCTTAAGAATGATTATATAAGTTTTATAACCCTGAATCCTTATAACCAAGTGACCGTATTCGTCATCTCCATGTTCGGTTCTATTCTGTGTGATGACCATGCAATCAAACTACCCATGCAGTGACCAAGCGGACCACAAACAAGCCGGTGGAATGATCTGATTGTGTATATAACCGCGGTCCAGAAAAGCTCTTCTCGCTTATAAAATATGTCCGCTCTCGATAGAACGCGGAGGTCCGCATTATATATAGGTAAGTACAAATGTTTATCTCGACGACATAAAACACACCAGTGCTAAACCATGGCTTGGCTGGACCGGGTTTAAAGAAGAGATGACGTTTACATCACTTAGACATGTGGTCTCCGGCTTAAACTAGGATTTTAGTTGTCAAACTGCGGTATAAACCCAGAAGTTTCGGTAAACCAGGTTTAAACTGGAGATGACGTTTACGTCACTTAGACCTGTTTTCTCCGGCTTAAACTAGGATTTTAGTTGTCAAACTGCGGTATAAACCCAGAAGTTTCCGTAAACCAGGTTTAAACTGGAGATGACGTTTACGTCACTTAGACCTGTGGTCTCCGGCTTAAACTAGGATTTTAGTTGTCAAACTGCGGTATAAATCCAGAAGTTTCCGTAAACCAGGTTTAAACTGGAGATGGCGTTTACGTCACTTGGACCTGTTTTCTCCGGTTTAAACTAGGATTTAGTTGTCAAACTGCGGTATAAATCCAGAAGTTTCCGTTAAACCAGGTTTAAACTGCAGATGACGTTTACGTCACTTAGACCTGTGGTCTCCGGCTTAAACTAGGATTTTAGTTGTCAAACTGCGGTATAAATCCAGAAGTTTCCGTAAACCAGGTTTAAACTGGAGATGGCGTTTACGTCACTTGGACCTGTTTTCTCCGGTTTAAACTAGGATTTAGTTGTCAAACTGCGGTATAAATCCAGAAGTTTTCGTTAAACCAGGTTTAAACTGCAGATGACGTTTACGTCACTTAGACCTGTGGTCTCCGGCTTAAACTAGGATTTTAGTTGTCAAACTGCGGTATAAATCCAGTAGTTTCCGTTAAACCAGGTTTAAACTGGAGATGACGAATCCGACTAGAACGTTATAAGAAGAGATACACCAACTCTAAGCTACAAATTCATAATGTTATAAACTTGGTGACCTTAAAGGCACGTGCGGCCTTAGTTGTCGAAAATATTCATATTTGTTCTAATCACCGTAAACAGAAAAACATTAAAACGCATACAATTTCGTTCATATATACCATGACCATCACGTAAACAGCATGTTATCATAAAGACCTACTATATTTTACCTAAGCAAGAGCCTGATTTTGTTACAGAAGAAAGCACAATGCTACTGGCTAATCACACACAAATGGCATAAACGCTCTTTATTAGTTCCATATCAGGAATTCACCAACATAGAACGCTCTTTATGTTTACCATCATAATATAAACAAACACCAGAAAAGTTACTTTTTTATGCTTTTGTTTACATAACAATGGTCAAACGTTTGACAATAACATACTGTTTATGCGATATTTCTTATTTGTATACGGACAAAGTCTGTCTACATTTTGATGTTCTTTCTGTTTGTGGCGGTTTTTGACGGGTGGAAATATTTTCACAGGATACCCACCGCCAAGGCCAACCGTACCTTTAACAAACTCCCACGAATTGGACGTGGTTCGTGATTCAGAGAGAGCGAGCGAGCATAATAAGACATTATCTCCGGGGAAAATCTTTTTACGCTGGTGTTTGCGTTGGTGTGCAACATTCTGATACAGGTTTGTTTATACTTTTCACCAATCTTATTCGATCCGCCCATGTGCATGACACGTGTAGTGGTGATGGAAGCGACAGACAATCATTGCACAAAACATGAAAATCATCACACTACGCATGAAATATGCACAGAATCATGTGCGCACTGTTTTTCTCTTGGAACGATTGTGCAATTATGAATGACATGTGTCACGTATGTGACGACTGATAGTCATACAGCCACATGGTGATTTTGTTTCAAATTACAGGCACTCAACAGGACCGCCGGTGTTTCAGTTAGTAAGGTGCATGCTCTGGAATAACTTTAAACGTTAAAGATGCATTCATGTTTCAATAACAAACATGTTAATCTTCGATAGTTATATGTCTATTTTATGTCATATTTGGTTTTCAACATTTTTTTTGACAGAAGATGCAGAAAACAATGTTAAATTATATTGTGTTGTTATAACTCGATGTCTGGAACCCCGAATGCTCTCCAAGTGGTGTCTTCGACTCAAAATCATTACACTCTACCAGGAATATATATCTAAGAGCGCGGTTAGAATGGTTAACCCTTCCATGCATGACAGGAGGTTCCTGAAATTTTGCGAAAACTCTGTGCCAATGCTTGCATATATATATATATATATATATATATATATATATATATATATATATCTCTCTCTCTCGCATATATGCGGGTCGCCCACGGGGAGCCTCAAACATATAATAGAATGCAGTTGCCTAACAATATTTACATTGATCTCGTAAGCCAGTGCATTCTCTTATATGTGCAAGGCTCCACGTGGGAGCAACAATATAATAATACAACAGGGATCGGGGCACAAGTTTTTCAACTTATGAAGCCCCTCTCCCAGTACAAACAATTAAGCATACACAATGTTTACAAGATGACAGCTGAACATATTTACATGCATTATTTTGTGCGTGCATGTTGCTGTGTGTAGTGCCATCCAGAGCTTATTGCTATATATATGGGTTATGGTTGATTTTGGTAGCATTTGGTGAAGTTTGTGTGATCGTTTGTCCGTTTTTGTCCGTTTTAACTAAATGTCGGAGCAGGGTTTTGTGCAAAGGGGTATTTTCATCATGTATATGTTAGTCAAGTGTTAGTCATCTATTAAATTTGGAAGGCAGTACTTAAGTTACGGTAGATCAACACCAGATAACTGGTGGTTGAGTGGGGGAGTAGGTCCATACGTTGGGAGTCAGTTGATTACTAAACTGCGTAGTTCATATAGCTGTGGTCTCCGGCTTAAACTAGGATTTTAGTTGTCAAACTGCGGTATAAATCCAGAAGTTTCCGTAAACCAGGTTTAAACTGGAGATGGCGTTTACGTCACTTGGACCTGTTTTCTCCGGTTTAAACTAGGATTTAGTTGTCAAACTGCGGTATAAATCCATAAGTTTCCGTTAAACCAGGTTTAAACTGCAGATGACGTTTACGTCACTTAGACCTGTGGTCTCCGGCTTAAACTAGGATTTTAGTTGTCAAACTGCGGTATAAATCCAGTAGTTTCCGTTAAACCAGGTTTAAACTGGAGATGACGAATCCGACTAGAACGTTATAAGAAGAGATACACCAACTCTAAGCTACAAATTCATAATGTTATAAACTTGGTGACCTTAACAAACTCCCACGAATTGGACGTGGTTCGTGATTCAGAGAGAGCGAGCGAGCATAATAAGACATTATCTCCGGGGAAAATCTTTTTACGCTGGTGTTTGCGTTGGTGTGCAACATTCTGATACAGGTTTGTTTATACTTTTCACCAATCTTATTCGATCCGCCCATGTGCATGACACGTGTAGTTGTGATGGAAGCGACAGACAATCATTGCACAAAACATGAAAATCATCACACTACGCATGAAATATGCACAGAATCATGTGCGCACTGTTTTTCTCTTGGAACGATTGTGCAATTATGAATGACATGTGTCACGTATGTGACGACTGATAGTCATACAGCCACATGGTGATTTTGTTTCAAATTACAGGCACTCAACAGGACCGCCGGTGTTTCAGTTAGTAAGGTGCATGCTCTGGAATAACTTTAAACGTTAAAGATGCATTCATGTTTCAATAACAAACATGTTAATCTTCGATAGTTATATGTCTATTTTATGTCATATTTGGTTTTCAACATTTTTTTTGACAGAAGATGCAGAAAACAATGTTAAATTATATTGTGTTGTTATAACTCGATGTCTGGAACCCCGAATGCTCTCCAAGTGGTGTCTTCGACTCAAAATCATTACACTCTACCAGGAATATATATCTAAGAGCGCGGTTAGAATGGTTAACCCTTCCATGCATGACTGGAGGTTCCTGAAATTTTGCGAAAACTCTGTGCCAATGCTTGCATATATATATATATATATATATATATATATATATATATATATATATATATATATATATATATATATCTCTCTCTCTCTCTCTCGCATATATGCGGGTCGCCCACGGGGAGCCTCAAACATATAATAGAATGCAGTTGCCTAACAATATTTACATTGATCTCGTAAGCCAGTGCATTCTCTTATATGTGCAAGGCTCCACATGGGAGCAACAATATAATAATACAACAGGGATCGGGGCACAAGTTTTTCAACTTATGAAGCCCCTCTCCCAGTACAAACAATTAAGCATACACAATGTTTACAAGATGACAGCTGAACATATTTACATGCATTATTTTGTGCGTGCATGTTGCTGTGTGTAGTGCCATCCAGAGCTTATTGCTATATATATGGGTTATGGTTGATTTTGGTAGCATTTGGTGAAGTTTGTGTGATCGTTTGTCCGTTTTTGTCCGTTTTAACTAAATGTCGGAGCAGGGTTTTGTGCAAAGGGGTATTTTCATCATGTATATGTTAGTCAAGTGTTAGTCATCTATTAAATTTGGAAGGCAGTACTTAAGTTACGGTAGATCAACACCAGATAACTGGTGGTTGAGTGGGGGAGTAGGTCCATACGTTGGGAGTCAGTTGATTACTAAACTGCGTAGTTCATATAGCTAAAGCAATGTGCAGTCCTTCCATGTGAATATATTTTTGTTATTAATTCAGTTATCGAACGCTTAGTTGCTACAATATATATCTGAATTATTTATAACACGCCAATCAGCCCTCGACCAATGGAACTTATCTAATGAGGTCTGGTGACCGAACTTTATTTACTGTAAAGATATTTCGTGATTACAACAGGCATATGCATTGTATTCGCGGCGCACACATTGATTGGCCAATTATGCACTCCCGATCATTCAAACAAATGATTTGTCCGCCGAGGTGAGCATTACTAATATGGGCCATGATGCCATGTTTTGTCACAACAAGCAAATGGAGGGACGTAGCGACATGGACGATACGGCATGCCAAAGATATAAACGTTAATAATTAAATAATTAATTAAAGTAATACCGAGTATACGCCATACCAAAACCTCTGATCGGGAGGGGGTATTCTGACGAGTTGCATGGGCATTTGATTTGTCGGCGAAATCCTGCAGTTACTGTCCTGAACAGTGGACCATTTAGTAGCCACCCCCACCAGTAAAATGAACAAATGTAATCAACGACAGACCGTTTTACAGCGCAGACAACAACTAACAGATATTTAAAGTAAATAAAGGTCGGTAACCGGACCCCATTGAATAACTTACATTGGTCGAAAGTACTGCCTGTGATATTATAAATCCGGATTGGAAAATAGATAGGAATAATGCACAAAATAATAGAAGTGTAGTGTGCTCTCCAATAAATCCAAGATTAACAAACAAGTCAACTGAAATGTCATGATTTGGCACAAATACAATGCCTTAATTGAACTATCTGGGTGCAATTCCAACTATGGGGTATTGATTGGTATTCACCGGACCAGGTTTGTAAGACTGACCACACATGTAATTGGTAAGAGCAACTCATCACTGATTGTAAGTTTCTCGGGCCGATTGGGTGTTATAAATATGTTATAAGCACGGCGTCCGATTTATACGCGAAATAAATACCACGCGCGCCCTCCGGGCGCTTGTGATCGGACAGTTTCTTATTACATTGGGACGAGATATATGGTATTTCGAAAAACAACTTCGTTTCTGTTGAGAATTTGAAGGCTTTCGCGAGTCAATATTTTGCACTGGCACAAGATCTTTAATGCTGAACCCACGCAGCTCCCGTGATGAAAGGGTTAATTCACTTGAGGTATAACTACAATGTATATTGTGAAAAAAGTGAATGAGGTAAGATGTAAAGCTAATTTAAAAGCCAAGACGATCCATCTACTGCTGTGGATCTCAGTTATAACTCGGCAAACAAAGACTCGCTGAATGATAACACAGCTGCGGTAACCCATCAGATGGTCTGCATTATCTCATTCTGGAACCTTAGTACACTCCAGGGTGCCAAGCAAGGTGCCTTCTAACATCACTCCAGGGTGAATTTAGACATATAATTCGTTAGAATATCTTGGAATAGACGTATTTTTTAAAGACATACACCATTGCATGGATTAAATGACCACTGTTGTATCTGGAGCAACTCAAAGATAACATTAGGTAATTGTGTGACGTTTCGGCACTAATTTTAGATAAAGAGATATAAGCAAATGAGAATGTTCTTTTCTTCAAGAGTTTTGTGTGGAATATATCTGACGAACACAGAAATCAGATTCTTGTCCGATAACAATACATATAAAGAAACAAAACAGAAAACGTAGACTAAAACAGAGTCAGTCCTGGTCAGTCTGATAAATATCCAGACCTCGTCTCGTTACTTTCAACTCCGTCTGACGACACTGGCATTCTATCTTATTTCAGAGATGAAGGGGGAATTCCTTTTTGTGTGAAAATCATTAATTTCATAAGGCAATGTTTATCATTGAGATACACACATTGATCTACACATGTGCGTCTGAGGTCTTATAAACATGCAAGAGAGTCACTCTTTCCCCTAACCAATTTCCCGTGCAATAAAATGCTGGTTTCAAGGTTTGTTTCACTATAAAAGTTTCGCCATTCAGATGCTATATGATAAAGAACAATGTAACGAAAATATGCGACAAGCACGCTATAATAAATAGTATTGACCTATACCGCGGTCATGTTGCGTCATCTCATTATTTAGAATAGCACGATTGACATTTACTATACGAAGATGTAGTGATCCTTATTTAGAACATGACGTAATATCCATAGGTAATATCCTTGCAAATACAATTATGTTATGTATACTTGTTCTGCATGTCTGATCATTCCCCAATTATGACTAAACGTACGTTACTTTTGATTTTGAACATACGACGATTGGTCAGTTAAGATACGCGACGCTAACGTGTAGTTTATTCGATAACTTTATGAGGTTGCAGTCAAATACCGCGGGTGTGGCTTGTATGAATAAGTGAATATTAATTGAGTTTGCATGAAGCTATTCATTGGTCAAGCAACTCATCGTTCGCTGCGCATTGGCTCGTTTTCTCCCGTTTGAATTTTTTTAACCATGATAGTCTTTAGACCATAATTGAAATGAAACACGGTCTAATTTTATTTAGACTGAAACATAGTTTAAGCCAGAAATATCAGTTCTAGAGCATTCTTAATTTCAGTGGTCCTGCTAATTTGCTATACGATGCTGGTGGGTTACTGCTGAATTGCTATGATGTTGGTGGGGCAAAATGATGCTGTTTGGCTAATCCGAGCAATTCGAGAAAAACCCAGTATCTGTATAAAACATTCATGAACATGTATATTTTAAAATATTTTAACACTTTACCCAACAAAAAGGCCAAAACCGGCCAAATAAAGCTTCAACAGCCTAAAATATCTTCGGCCTTCTCAATATAACCATACAAATATGGATATCATTGGAACCGGCTCCTTGACCACATTGTGATAGTTACAGTTATGCCCTGTGCCAATGCATTCTCTTATATATGCGAGTCGACCATAGGTCGCCTCGCATATATAAGAGAATGCATTGGCCTAAAAAAAATCTTTTTTTACCATTTTTCTTACATTCTTTAACAATTTTATAATATTTAATGTGTTAAGCCAATGCATTCTCTTATATATGCGAGGCGACCTATGGTCGACTCGCATATATAAGAGAATGCATTGGCACAGGGCCCTTCTGTTGGGTAAAAGGTTAATCATGGTTGCTCTGGTGTTTGCAAAAGTACAGTGATTTTCATCTTGACTATGGTCGGTATGCAACAACCAAGAGTGCGATTATTGAAATATTTAAAGGTACTCAATCCGATTAAACACCCCTAAACAATATTTGATTCGAGTCGAGGAACACACCCTTCAAAGCTCAGAGTGATCAGATATCGATTTTTGAAGTTTGTTATTTCAATTGTTCGTGGCGAAGGAACACGCCATCAAACGGAAGGTCTCGGTATAAATTGCGGATGAAGTTGGATAACTCTAAAACCAAGTGGTAATAAGGCCAAATTTCGTGAAGACTAAAGTGATAATACGGCGATATTTCGTTGAACAAAATGTTGATAAATAACACGTTTTGGGAAATTTGGTACCATAATTCACAATGGTTAGCATTATTTTGTTGCAATTAATCGATGCTGATAACTAAAGCGTATTTAAACGAAAATCTGTTGTTGTATCTTGATGATATGGGGACCCTATGGTCGGATTGAGTACCTTTAACAATATATATATTACTTTGGATATTGTAAAATCACAGGCATTCCTCCATTCGTTCAGATAAGCCAAAGGTAGCGAAAAATACAATTTCAGAAAGAAAAAAAACAACGGTGCATTAACTTAACAGCATAATCCCCCCACCAGCATTATAGCAATTCAGCAGGACCCATCGACATCATTAGGGATGTGGCTGGAGGGACTCCGTTCGGGGGGTGTACACCTTGAAATTTCTAGCCGCTCCCCTTCAACCATTTGCACCCCTTGGGTTGGAACTTCCCAACTGATACCCCAAGCTTTCCAAATGTTGGAATTTCCAACCTGACCCCCTAAAGTTGAAATATTTTCAACTGATGGTCAATTCAGACCAATATTTTGACAAAACTCGAAAATATCCCATTGTTGGTCTAAAAACATCAAATTCCCCAATAATTACTCGTTGGAATATCAAGCGTGCAGTGGGAACAGTTTCAACCCATATGGTGTAAAATTTCCAACTAATGTTGTGCCAGGCATGAAATATCTAACTGAGAGAGAGAGAGAGAGAGGGAGAGAGAGAGAGAGAGAGAGAGGGAGAGAGAGAGAGAGAGAGAGATAATGAGAGAGCAGAAATTTAGAATTTAGAATTTACATATAGCAAACCCGCCAGGTAATTGTTACGCCTGTTTAATTATATGCATACTTTAGTCTCCAGACAACTGCTTCATATAAAACTTTTGCTTCGGAGATTTGCATGGAAATTACATTCAAAATTTGTCACTCGACCTCCCTATTTAATTGGTAAACTATTACGAACATTCATCTCTAAGCTGTGGATTCAGTGACGCGAACTTAGGGTCTCCGTTGTAAGGGGGTGTTAGAACGTTGGGTTAGAACTTCCAACTGGCACCTCAATCTTTCCAACCTGACACCCCACTACAACACTAAAGTTGAAAAAATGTCCACTTGCTGGCCATTTCAGACCAAAATTTTGACAAAAAGTACACAAATATGCTGCTGCTGGATTAAAAACAACATAACTCCCATACCTCACTCTAATTACTGGTTAGAAATCAAGCAACAAGAACAATTTCACCCTATTATGTAGAGTAAAAATTCCAACTAATGTCAAGCATGAAATTTCAAACTGAAAAGTGTAACAAAAGTTGGGGGGGGGGGGGGTGAGACACCCAGCCAAACCCCCTGTCTCCACGTCCATGGTTATTACGGCGCTTGGCAAGATTCGATGGGAGTATGATATACATGTCACAATAATTATTACAGTTAGTCACTTATGTGGATTATATTCGTATGTGACACGAGTGACTTTGAATGCATACCGTAGCTTATATCTAAACCACATGAAGATCACTTTGTCGACTGTACATGTGATGCATGCACCCTCTATATAATAACGAGTATTCGTCCAATAATCTTCAACACACAGTTCAATGTCTAATAACAGATAAAGCAATCGAAGACAAATAATTATTCTGTAATTCCAAAATTTATGATTCAATAGAGTGCAGGTAATACGACAGGATAGTCATCTTTAAAGAATTTCATGAACATTTGCTAGAGTAATTTATCAGCTGTGCACATGAGCGTCGCTTAAATCCATATCCCAAGAATTCGGCGGCCCCTGGGGGCAGAGGGTGGGGCAATTGCCCCTCCTGCCCTTCACCAAGTGGATGGGGTGTGGCAGAATTGGGCACAAAGTGTTATTTCATTCTTCATAGATTGACAAGAAATACGTCATTTATCAGCTAAAATAGAATTGTTATATTGTCATAACAGAAAAATAACTTAATATCAATTTTGGTCCGGAAACAGCTCTAAAATACTATATGATTACCATAATTTAGCCTGGTCAGCATTTATATCAATACCTCTGACTGCAAAAGTGCCCTTTTCTGGAAATTGCGCCCTCTGCCCATGGCTACTCCCGGCGTCAGTGCGTTTTAAACTTACCGTCTTTCTCAGCCAGATATATCAATAACATCCAGAAAACAGAGTATAAGTATCGCGATCATATAATAATCCAGACAGTCTCTGAGCTTTCAAAGAGCGCCAAACAAATAGTTCCAATTCAATAAACTATACAACGCGTCTCGCAGAACAAACTGTATCATTGGTTCACGCTGTCCAAGAATTGAGTAAACCGGCGCGTCGATCAGCGCGTATTCCAACAATAATGCCACACACTATTATGGCACAATCATCGTTCTATCGTCTCCACACAGAGGCCTGGCTGGGTCAGACACACTGATCTACTTTCGTGCATTATGCAATTATCCCCAACGGCCCTGTATACTTTGATATCTCTCAATTCCGAAGGGTAATCTATAGTATAATTATTGCATGATGCTTATATTATAAAGGAGAATTCCGATGGGGATGTTTTATATAATATGAGGAATTCCTGGTATGTTTATGGAAATGAACGGTTTGGCCTCGCTTGAACTCTTTGGGCATATCGACAAAGTTAGGGACGCCGGAAGCACCAAATGGCAAGGGGGGAGGCAAACCAATCAGGTGGTCACTTTTCGGGTGCCCACTGGTCTCCCCTGGGTCAGGACAAGGGGGCAAGTGCCCCCGCGTGCCCCCTTCACCGGCGTCCCTGGACAAAGTCCATTAGTGTCGATAGTTTATATGGAGATAATATTAATGTATAAATGTAAGCAGCCTATATAGCTCTAATATTAAGATATACATATATATTAATTAAGCAGCCAATATATAGAGGATCTACAACGAGTCCGCAGTTTACAGCAGAATTTACAAAACGAGTCCAGTAAATTAGGTCTGGACCTAATTTACTGGACGAGTTTTGTAAATTCCGCTATAAACTGGGGACGAATTGTAGATTCTATTTATTACATGATCCAAAACCTTGACAAAACATACTTAAATCAACAAATGGGAGATTAAACTAACATTGGCTTCTATAAGGCATGCGATGACGTTTCTCGTACTATGCGTTGTTTTCCCGCGTAAAAAAATAGTCCCAGATAAATAAAGACTCTTTGGCATATTTAATAGCGTATATTTAGTGACATAACTTTTCAAACTCTTCATTCATTTTGTTTGTTGGAAAAATATTGGAAGCCATAGTATTTTGAGACGTAGGGTACGGAATGTAAACAGACGACAAACCGGAAGTCAAAGGTAACCTAGCACTATTTTCTGTTATTAAACGAACGTTTAATATCACAATTTATAGAATTGGTTTATTGAATGGAATAAGTGTAGGATCATGTAATAAATAGACATAGAGGGCCAAATGGAGGGGATTAGACTGAAAAACTTCTAACTTCTCCATTCAGGCACAAGAGACTATAATACCATGTTCCCGAGGCGGGAGAATATTATCATGTAATTTGACTGCTGTGTTCTATTTCCGAAGTCGATCAACATAACACAGTCATGCCAGCGAGTTCGTTAGTTGTCAATGAGACACGAAACATGTCATACTAATATCAGCATTGAATAGGCCGTAATGTATGTGTAACTAACAATTCACTCTCGGTGTAATGCAGAGTTTATAAACAGACTGTAGTTGTTCTACCATTGGCCACGATTCCCCCCATACAACGAGGAATAGTGTTGCCTGGTGTTACTTGACGGGCCAATGTATGGAAGTTTTCTCGCCTTTATAGAGATAATTTTGATATACAAGCTGCCATATTGCCCGAAAGCAGCCGCCCTTACTTAATATATATCTGGCAGCTGAGGATACCATAATCTTGTGAAGTACAAGATGGGTACATCGGGAACCCAACCAGCTCAAACATCGCTGTATACGGCCTATGACCGAATAATTTATGCTCTATATATGCACCGTTATGACTGCACCAAAGGGACCCACACGCATACAAGTAATGATCGATGGACCTTGTATAATGGACCGACACGAACTCGTTGATATTGTTTCCACCGTTAGTAATATGCTTGTTAGCAATAACTATATGTAGATCATGTCACGAATCTCTACTCTGGCTAACGCCCGTAGAGATCATATGTAGAGTACAAAACCTTGGATCTTTTCGAAGTTTTGACAGGGAACCATATAAAGACGAAAAAATAAGGCGGGGAATATATTTCTTTGTTATGATCTGTTCCTTAATATTGTACTTCACTGTATGTGAAGGTCCCAACTCGAAATTTCACGATTTACGTGACTTTGTGAGCGATTTTGCTTTGCGTCGTGTCCAATTATGGAATTTCTCATGGGTAATTAATTCAATGTTTATTGCGACATCGGCTCGCAAAAGTCACCGAAAAACATTCAATTTCGAGTTGGGTCTTTCACCTACAGTGAAGTATATTATTTAGGAACAGATAATAACTAATACATATATTCCCCGAGTTATATTTTCGACTTTATTTGGTTCCCTGTCAAAACTTCAAAAAGTTCCCAGGTTTTGTACTGGTGGAATATGATCTCTATGTATACGTGCGCAGCTAAGAGTAGAGATTCATGACATGATCTACAACTATATACCAAATTCTCAAAATGCTTACGTGAATCCCGCTTCGCGTCGAGACGATCCATTAATTAAATTCATGTTGTTTTTGTTATTCACAATGTTCAGAATATTCATTTCGGCCAATTTGGCCGTTTACTTCATGTCTGTTTTTCATCTGACGTGTGTGTCGGGATAAATGATGTGGAGGATTTATGTAAATGTTAGCCCAAACTACATTTCCAAGTAACGATGGTTTTGTTGTTTATTTTGAGGAATAATACCGCGTCAGATGAATTCAACCCAAATATGTTAACAGTTGTCGTGTCAAACATTCGGCAGTAGGTTAGCGTTATTTAGTATTTGTGGATGTCCTTTAACATGGGGAAAATAGACTACTGCGGTTGAACGAGCATGTGAATTTGTCGTTTTTAATGTATAGCAATTTGATAATCAATAACAGAGGCATTCTCTGTCAAATAAGGTCGCTCTATTTACGATACCAATTGGGGAACTTTGTAAATTAAATTACGCGTAAACCAGCGTAAACGTATACCTGCTGCAAATAGAGAAGGTGCCGGAATCGGCGTACTCGCCCCAGGGCTAACTCGCCCCAATCGACGTGTGCCAACTCGGAATAAAAGGCCAGCTCGGAATAAAAGATGTATACGGGGTGTTATATGGCGTTTGGTCCGTTGTTTCTCAATGAATATTATTGAAATTTGGTGTATATGTCCGGGCTGGGACATGGAATACAACAACGTTTGAATTGTTTTTAAATTTACAAATTTATGGGAGGCCAAATTCACATTTAATAATGAATTGCGCTTAAGCGCAAATACCACATATTGTGCTTAAGCGCAAATAGGGCATTTTACGCTTAAGCCTAATTAATTAGGCTTAAGCGCAATTAATTGCGCTTAAGCGCAATCAATTGCGCTTAAGCGTAATTGTGACTACTATCTAACCTACCCATAAACTATTAGCATGACCTGGTGTATCACCTAGCAACACAAGATGAGCATTGGGCTAATTTTGACCTGTACTCAACAGTCAAACTGTGAGTATGTGTTCAACAAGGAGAATCCCCTAATTACATATTATCAGCATCCCTCTATCCAAAGAAATGATGTCGCCTTCCCGGAACTCTAGTAATGTTTTGTATGATGTTTTTAATGTATTTTTGCACAGATTTTAGCCTTTACTATGGTAATATCCTATACATGCATGCATTGTCACTGCATGTCAGAGGGCTTTCTTGCCTCATACAGTAATGCTCTATTTAATCGACTTCTTAACCACAGCAGAATTATGGGTAACTTTTCAGGATTTAGTAGGAAATATGGCTTGTTGTCATTCATCGAAAAGCTCTCGAGAGCTTTCCGATGAATGGCAACAAGCCATATTTCCGACTAAATCCTGAAAAGTTATCCACAATTCTGCTGTGGTTAAGGAGTCGATTAATTAGAGCATTACTGTATGGTTTACTTATTGACTTAAATCAGGGAGAAAAAAACCTATTTTCATATTATCAGCATCCCTGTCCAAAAAATGGTGTGTAATTACTGGAGCTTTGGTGTCTCAGTCCTGAAGCTGTAGTTTTTCTTATTAAATCAGCAGCTCTTGCAATGATCATATAGTGTGAATGTGGTGTCACCGAGGGCTTGCTTCCCTCATATGGTGTGCCTGTATACTCGAAAATTGAAGAAAATCAATGTCGCCCCGACTAATACAGAAAGTAATGCTATTGCAAGTAGCCCCAACTAATATATTCCGAAGATAATAAAATGCTATCACGAATCTCTCCAACTAAAACAGAAGGTGATACTATTGCGAGTCAGCCATTTTGATAAAGAAGTTGGGCTAGCTCCCTACCCATCCAAACCAATGAAACCAAGAAGTGACATGTCAATAGGAGTTAATGCTAAGTTATGGAGAAACCTATTTATTCACCAGGGGTGTTTTGTTACATATAACCATGAATTGCGCTTAAGCACAATTAATTATTAAATGTGAATTTGGCCTCCCATACAAATTTGTTGATTTTATTCATTTTTTTTTTCGTTCTGAAACACACTATAAAGTGTATATAATATAATAACGAACACGAGACATACATAATTTATAAACTGTTAACAAAAGATATCAAATTCAATACATGACAAAGATGACTCAGTGGAGTTTATAAAGTGAACATAAAAACATTGAGGTAAGAATCTTATTAAGGAATGCAACTTTATTTAATGATAATAAACACATAAATTAAAATAACAAACATGAGACATACATGAGTTATAAACTGTTAACAAAAGATATCAATCTCAATACATGACAAAGATGACTCAGTGAAGTTTATAAAGTGAACATAAAAATATTAAGGTAAGAATCTTTTTTTAAGCATTACTAAACCGTTTAGCACAGTCCACTTCACTCATCCGATCATCACCAAACTTCAAATTTATCTTGATATTGATCTATCAGATGAGAGCTATCAAATATTTTTTTAATTTTATAGGAAAAAATGGTCGCCAGCGGCCATATTGCATTTACGTTATATGTTATCGCGTCATGTCGATATCTAGTATTACTTAGAAATTTCACCTTTCCAGATTCATAATTGCTCCATTGACTGTAACAGATGGAATTATTCCCCTCTTCGGATAGAGTGTCACTGAAACTTTATTTTGTCAGACTGTCTGTATAGTCACTGATTATATATGGCAATAATCTGTAATAAGATGTAGCACTATTTTATTTTATATTTATATGCAGTGCTGTTTTTATACAACAATTCTAATCCCCCTAGATCATCATGTGATCGACCATACATCGCGCGAGGACCTGGTTGAATTAAGGGGGGTTTTATGGATAACTTCTGTCCTCAAGCTAGATTATACTTATGACATTTAATGGCATGTTTCTAACGTGGAGTGTTAGATATGCTTGAGACACCACCACTCTTCAATTCACACCAAGTTCTCAGCTGTCATATTCGGATATTAGAAACCATATCCATGATATATGATTTATTTTGTGTATACTAGTAATATTGTTATTTTCAGTACCTTTATATACCAGTACTGTGTATAACAATGCATATAAATTAATCCATGTATACATGTATATTGATTCAACGGATTCAGTGGTTTTGTCCATCAGTCTATCAAATTTGCGGGGAAAACATGGCCACAAGCAGTACACCCTGCTAAATTTCGAATTTGAATCAATTGGCGCACCCTGCAGCCAGCTTTTATTGGAGAATTTTTTCTCATGTGGATATTTTGGGTCACCGCTAGATGTGAGCCATATTTTGTTCTCAAACTGTCCTTGTGAAGACATCACTGCCAGCGGTGATCTTGAATTTTACTATTTTTATGGCTAAATAATTTGGTTGATCCTACAGACGACACCCTTTGTCCGATCGTCACCAGATTCCACAATGATCTTCTGGATAACCAGGGTGAGAGTAATCTAATTTTCCCGAATTTCGTTAAAAAACATTACCACAGGCAGCAATTTGGTATCTTACTGTTTGATCTTCTTTTGCATGACTGAATTATTTAGCAACTGTACAGACATATCCCTCAAACTTCATATTGATCTTCGGGCTGACAACTAGGTGGGAGCTATCGAATGGTTTGAATTTTTTTGGAAAACATTGTCGCCAGCAGTCATCTTCTATTTTGGTTTTTATATACATGTATATCTCTTCTTTCGGAGAGCCAGTATTACGTAGGTACTTCAACTTTCCGCATTCCTGTCATCATTTGAAATATAAAAATTTACCTGATACATGCACCCTTCAAAATTTGTTTCGTCGTATCTATTTTAATGACCCGTATGGTAATATTGATACAGATATATTTGTCAAACATTTCTTTGTACAATATACAGGTATTTAGTTTGTAACTAAATCTAGAAATATATAATAGTAGCTGGTGGACCCGACTTCGTCCGGGATGTTCCCCTCTGATTTTTGGAGAATTGCGCGATTTAACCTTGAATTGACCATTTTAAAGGTGAACGTCATGTCGGGTCACAATTTGACCCGTCCAAAACACTCCCCGGACAAAAGTCACGACAAAAGTACCCGTCGAAATCCGCCCGGCTTTACCCGATTTGACCTTGAATTGACAATTTTGAATGTCAAGATCAGGTCAGGGTCATGATTTGACCCACCCGAAACACTCCTGGGACAAAAGTAACAGTAGGTATTAAATTTCGTTGAAATACTTCCGTTTTACCAGATTTGACCATGAATTGATCTTTTTGAATGTCAAAGTCAGGTCGGGATCAAGATTTGACCCGTCCAAAATACTCCCTGGAAATAATTTCCCCTAGGTATCAAATTTCGTCAAATCTGTCCGGCAGTTTTCCCGGCGATAGCTAACAGACAAACAGACAGACAAATGTCCAAAATATATATTAAACTAGCTGATGTACTCGACTTCGTTCGGGCTATTTAGGGAATTTTTTTGTGATCGCCTCCATCTGGACAGTACCCAGTATATACAGCGTCAGGCCAAACTATTGTTCAATTGGTCCAGAAATATGCCTATATCAGCACGTTCGAGAACATGGTCCCACGTGAAATTGGACCCGTCCATATTGCTCCCGGGATCGAAGTAGTCCTACACACAAATTTTTAGTCGGATCGGTCAAGGTCCAGAAACATGCCTATGAGCGATGTCAAGTTGACACGTTGAATACCAAATCCGAGTCGGATCAGTCGAGCAGTGTTAGAGTCTATAACACATACACACATGCATTCATGCATACACACATACATACAGACAGGTGTTCCAAAATGTATAATCGATAGCTACAACAATTCTATGGTAGATAGTTCACGGCCGACCTGATGCATGCATCTTAGTTTTCTTGTACATCTATAATTATGAGTATAGATTTCAGTGAGAGTGCGGTCTGAACACCAGAGCTGCGCATGTTATTGGGCTTCGGTTTTCAGGTTTCCAGTCCCTAACATGGGACGCATGGTCTTTCCTGACCGGCTGTGCAAACTTTCTGGGATGTATATCCATTGTGTCTGTAAATAATTTTGCATGTGCCTATATATATCATTTTACGCAATAAACGCCGTCTATGTGACGACAGCAGCACGGCCCAGTGTTTGTTTGATATGTGAGAGAATTGGGAATACAGTAAATTTAAAGGTTCAGGACTGTCCTAACACTTACAGAACGGTGTGAAGAACAATATATATAGCATATTGCAGAAATATAAATAAAAATAGCCGACATGTTTACTGAAGTAAATGAGTTCATGCTAGTCACATGGTGACATTCAAATGAACGAAATTAAATCGCAGTTCTCATCCGTACGGTTCTCGTTTGGCTAAAATACGTTTCACTTTACGATGTTGTTGCTGTTTGGTAACTGGGTGTAACTGGGGAAATCTACAGTTTAGTTGGGCCTATTGTGTTGTAAATAAGTGCACTTTATAACGAAATTAAATCGCAGTTCTCATCCGTACGGTTCTCGTTTGGCTAAAATACGTTTCACTTTACGATCTTGTTGATGTTTGGTAACTGGGTGTAACTGGGGAAATCTACAGTTTAGTTGGGCCTATTGTGTTGTAAATAAGTGCACTTTATATTATGATATAAAGGTAGTTTTTATAGACACGAGTAACGCTATACCCTTATAACAAAAAAAAAAAACAAAAAAAAAAAACACGGTAATAAAAGCCATGTATACCAATGTTAATTTCTTGAAGGAGTCACGGTGTAACAAATTATAATCTGGTAAAACCCTGATAATATATGTTATTAATTGGTTGTTTCCATATTGGCCGAGTTGTGAGGCCTGGGTAATACGACAGACCGAGGCCTAATAACTCTGTCAATGTGGAAACAACCAATTAATAAGTATTATATTAATTAGCAACTTTGGCAATTGTTGTTTCACAGGATGAATATTTATCATAGATATATACCATTGTGTGCTTTATTAAATTAACAATTATTCCAGCAATTTTTATTAGAACTTGCAGCGATCTCACAGTAATGTCTGTTTCCACTACATGGGAATGATATTGGTACGGATACATATAGTTCATCCCAAAAGCAGCGACAGTCCATAAGTCATCCGAAAGCAATACATCTTCCGTCCACTCAATATTCTTTGCTAATGGAGTTAAATACGTATGACGTTTGCTACTTATGACGCGGGTAACTTTCTACTTATTGCGGCCGATAACATAGAGCTAATTAATAAACAATTATATACTCTGGCAAAACCCTGATAAACAGTTATATACTCTGGTAAAAGCCATAAAGCCCATGTTAAAAGGACATACCCTTGTAAATTCCAAGTAAAGACATGATGTACCCTTCTTTACTCTCGTAAACTGCTGGTGAAACAGGACATACATGGGTAAAAAACGCTCTTTGAAAAAGCTTTACTCCAAAAGTCGTCAATTACTTCAAAACCTGGCGTTACAACACTGGTGTTTTTTTTATAAGGATTAGTTCCTGCCAGTGATGGATTTTGTGTATAATTGTGTTCCATATTCCCTGATATTCATGTAATGTGCAGCTAATAACACATCATGCGATTTCGAATGAGGTGAGGTAATACCGGGCAATAATATACAAGTACTACAAGGGGATAGAACATCAGTATGAATGTTAGTCTTATTTATGGGCTAAGGCCTGGTATGTTGTATTTGGATCAGTTCGGACTTGATTTAAATCTACAATTATCCTACAAAACGTATGTCAACCATGCAGGGACAAGAATTTAGGTGAGTTGTGTTTATTTATTTTTTTGTGTATATTTAAGTCCAAAATGGAAACAACTCTGCAAGGTGGAGTCTAATCAATCTCAACATTCCTGGTACATACTAAGGCTCCCATGTTGGTTAATATTTTGGCTGTAAAGTAATACCCCATAATTTACCAGAATATAATGTAAGTGTGATACACCATGCCTTTACTTGGAATTTAGAAGGGTATGTCCTCTTTACGTGGGTTTTACATGGCTTTTTACCAGAGTGGTTTTACACGGGTATATATGAGCGATAACACTTTTTCACAATAGCTCATTACGAAGCTGATGTATTTTCTGTCGCTTTTGTGAGAATAATATTATATTTTGTTCGTTAATCGGTGGAAATTAAATACCTGTACCCGGTTTCATACACAAAAGTTAACATAGTTGGGCAAGAATATTCTTATAAATAAGTCAGCTAAGTCCAAAAGAGTTTTAACACCTTATATCCCCATGTGCTATTCATATGACCTCCAATCTGTTCGTTGCCTCAAATGTTAAGACTTCTAAAGCCGTACCTCGTTAATACCGTGGTAAATTACCCTAATATCGAGGTAAAATACCCTGGTAGAATTACTCTAGCAGAACCACCACATACATACTTACACCCCAGTAAAACACATTGGTGAAATACATGCATGGGTCCGTTTCACTAGAATAAATGCATGGGTGGGTTTACATGTGTGCGTATAATAAGGTGACGATTCACTAGATACATATTACCAGAGTATCACCCTGGTGAAATTAAATCATTTTACCTGTTTCAGTCACCACCGTAAATACATGTACCACTTTGCATTCACAATGGTTTACCGGAGTGTTTTTTTTTAAAGGTGACATGCATCAAACAAGTAATTTAACAAGTGATAGCAGTGCTCAATATATCAATGGACTATATAATCACAGCGAAGAATACAGGCGGGGAATTATATAACCACCAGCTACTTTAGTTGGTCTAATTTGCAATCTTGACAATTAGAGCTATTACCAAGGTAATTCCATGCAAATTCAGCCACTTGTGCAGTTTCTTATCATCAAAGAGAAAGCATGCACGCTATAGTGGCGAGAGTCCAAACAAGTGCGTTCTTTGGAACACGAGACATGGAATTATCTGTGGAACTGAAGTTTGCCAGTGTAAGGATCACGACCTTGGTTGGTATATATTGTTGGAGAAGAGCCAGTTTGGGTTACGGTGAAGGGAACTGAGCTAAAAAGTATTCAGAGTAAAACAATTCAGATGAAATAATGTGGAACACTCCTCCGTGGGAGTAAACATTAACCCCTTCATGACGGGAGTTGCGATGGTGCGGCATTAAAATCATGTGCCAATGCATTCTCTTATATATGCGAGTCTCCCATATGGAGCATAGCACATATATAAGATAATGCACTGGCTTACACGTCAAAGTAAATATTGTTAGGCCAATGCATTCTCTTATACATGCGAGGCTCCCTGTGGGAGACTCGCATATATAAGAGAATGTATTGGCACAGGGTCTCCGTAAAATTTCAAGAAGCTTCAGCATGGAAGGGTTAGAAAATAATTTTCTTCAAAGTAGTTATTTTCATACATTTATATCCAAAAGGTGCTGTCATTCTTATACATGAATTATATGTACTTTCGTCCATAATTAAGTAGTAAATATTTACAGTTGTGCGCATGGTTCAGACTTTGTGTTTACCGATATGGTACGATCGGTGTGGTTGCATTATTCGGGAATATTAGTTAAAGGGGTACTCTACACTAAATTTTGCCATTTATGGGACCTTCTCCTTTTATACTTAACAGAATATATGCAACAAATGAATTAATTTGAGCCATGGATTAGTGCAAAATATATTCGTGTGCTCTGTAAACGATGCAAACACATGGTAATTATAATGATAATGAATAAATGGCTGGAGTCATAAATTCATTTTCATTATAATTACCATGTTATTTGCATCGTTCATAGAGCACACAAGTATATTTTTCACGAATCCATGGCTCAAATGTTTTCATTTGTTGCATATATATTCCGTTGAGTATAAAAGGATTTAGTGTACAGTACCCCTTTAAATGGTACATTTTTTCAATGGGAAATTTGCCTGGTTACTCACATAGCGGTTTTATTCACTGAAATAAACATCTAATATGCATTTAACAAAAGTGATGCGAATGTTTTAGCTGCCGTATGAAAACTGCCCAAATCTGTCTTTAATCTTTCGCTGAGGTGACAAATTTTTCAATCCTATTAAGAAATGTCAGTCCGTCGCTGAAATGTAATCATTGAAACCAGGCATAATCCGAAATATGAACAATTTGAGCTCTAAAATATTTCAAAACTTGAGTTGATTCCTTAGAAAAACACAACACACAAAAACAAATGTAGGAAAATGTGTTTTTGGTCTTCAAAATCAGGACGTGTTATTTTGGAAGAAGTGTGGCACATAGAAAGAACGATATACAATGGTATACAATATACATTTACACCAGACACGAGATCTATCTTTGCAATTAATTAATTGTTTGTTGAACTTATTATCTAAAATATCCCCATCAGTTAATATAAATACTATGACACTATAATATATTATCTTCTCATACATGTATGTCATATATATGCGTATACTACATAAACATCCTCCCGGTGAGTAATAGACCATTCCAATGTATATTTTCATATCTGATGGGAGGATACTTTAAGAAATGGCTCATTCGAGCTTCCAAATTTGTCTACGTAATTTGGAAGGGGGTATACAATAGGTTGACAAAATAAACGACATATTGATTCATATGCTCTGAACAAAATACTTGCCATCTTCACAGCAATTTCCCAGCTGTTTTAAATTTTTCACACATAAGTGAACAAACGCTCTTTATTTCTAACATATCAGGAACAGACAAACACAAAACGCTCTTTTCGACTCCATGTCGTGCATTTGGGCGTTGTTTGTTTGGGACCCAAACAACACCGTGTTCAACGTTGTATTTTTCATGACTTAAATGAGTCTTTCTGGGACATATAATGCCCGTAGAAAGGCATAGAAGTATTTATCGACCTATTTCGATACCGGGAAAAATTCAAAATTGAATATTATTAGATTAATTTTGGAGCGTAAACCGCCATGTGGCTTTAACGAAATGGCTAAATTATTAACACTGTGTAAATGTTAGTAGCTGGTTACTTAGATTTGACGTCAATGAATGAGTCATCCGAATGGGGGATTTCATTAATGTTTTCAGTTTCTTCCGAAAAGAAGATACTTCACTATAGTGTTTGGTTTCGAACGCGTTTTCCACTAATATTAATTAATGATATCTCCAGCTTTCTGTTCTAAGGCGAGTACACTATGTGTAGCTTTAAAGGGACACAAGGCACTCACAGTGAGTGGGTAAATGTGGAAAAAATTATAAAAGTCTGTAAGAAAATCACACATATATAAGAACAAGGATAAATAGGTAAACTGTTCTTTTCTTATATTCATTATTGATAGTTCTCCAATAAAGAAATTTCACATATTGAAACTAGTTTTATGGAAACAGAAATGACACAATAATTTCAATGCTTTGAACTTTTGAAAGTAAGAACAAAGTCGTTCTATTTTACATGTACTAAGACTTGTTAATGCAAATACTTGTTTTACGGACATTTATAACATTTATGTTATATCGCATGAACCCGCTTCGTATATAGGCCAGAGTCTCTTTAGAGTACGTTCATGCACTGGAACAATTGCACGGCATTTTTTGCAGGCATTTTCTCATAGAAAAAACCCACGGTGCAAGAATATGAAAGGCAACATGCATATATAATCAGGGTTGGCGCTGGTCCAGAATTTTCTTTTCCCAAAACTTTTGCCAAATGAGATTTTTTCGACCAAATAAAAAAAACTTTTGCCAATTTTATTCAGGATTTATAAGAAGATTTGTAGTAAATAAATGGTAATACACGAACTGAAAATAACATGACATAATCAAACACACATTGTAAGACGTCAATACAAATAGCACACATGGTGGATACATAATTTACTTTATAATACAATGCATATTTACGAAAGCTAACGACACACGAACAGTATAATTTCGGTGGTTCCACATATAACGGTGCTACCAACACATTGCCTTAAATTACCTGTATGACTGATTCTTGAGAAATAATTGCATGCTATTTGTCGAGGCACATTTCGTAAGCATGGCTATACTATTGGAACTACATAGTTTTGTTTTACTTCTCATGTAGTTAGTTGTGGTACGGATGCATTTTATAAACATTTTAACATTTGGTTTCTGGCACATTGTAGCTTTCTACACCGAAATGCCTGCCAAAGATTGCCATGCAAACTTGCCAGTGTATGAACGTACCTTTAACCCTTTACCCAACAGAAGGGCCCTGTGCCAATGCATTCTCTTATATATGCGAGTCGACCATAGGTCGCCGCGCATATATAAGAGAATGCATTGGCTTAACACATTAAAAATTATAAAATTGTTAAAGAATGTAAGAAAAAATGGTAAAAAAAAGATATTTTTTAGGCCAATGCATTCTCTTATATATGCGAGGCGACCTATGGTCGACTCGCATATATAAGAGAATGCATTGGCACAGGGCATAACTGTAACCATCACAATGTGGTCAAGGAGCCGGTTCCAATGATATCCATATTTGTATGGTTCTATTGAGACAGACCGAAGATATTTTAGGCTGTTGCAGCTTTATTTGGCCGGTTTTGGCCGGTTTGTTGGGTAAAGGGTTAACACAGGTGGTGTTGCTCAAACGAGTTAATGTTAACTGACAGACCACCAGTTTGAAACACGACTTCTCCATTATATCCATTATAACGTACTTGAGAATTATCTTGATTTACGTGCTTGAGAGATGATTTGTAACAGTAGTTGGTTGTTAATAATGGCCCACATTTATCTCCACCGAGGAATGTCCGATGCACCGAGGGTCTCTGGGTCAGATTTTGCCCATGCATTCGTAAACAACAAGTTCGTAGGGATGCCGAAAGCGCCCGGTGAAAGGGACAGTTTTCAGAGGACACATTTGAGATGCGTCAAGAATTAATGCTAAAATTGAAAAAAGTTGGGAAAATATCAGAATATGTAAGTAAGATAATTAATAGATAATCAAAGCCACGCTAACCCTCTTTTTACTAGATGACTTCTCCCAATCAGTTGTACGTGTATGTTTGAATCATAGGACATTGACAAATCTCACCGACCGACATTGGCACAATTTCTCTGCGTCATACTTCCACTGAGAATAAAAACTAGCAGATTTGTGTGCAACTTCCAAGAAATAGAGGAAGAAAGACACTTTATTTTTGCGCTGCTGAAATAGTTTCATATCCACGTTAGTTAGCAAAATTCCGTTTTGAAGCCTTTATAAAAAAATATATACCACCATGTACCACTAACCTGGAATACTCACCATTTAAGGGCAGAAATCCATAGACACATAATTTTATAGACATATATTTAAACATGTATAGCTGCCCGAACAAAATTGATGAATATAACAAAACCTCTAAAGTGTAACAAATCTTCTCAACCATAGCTGACATTCATACCAAATCTCGATTGTCACACAACAATGTAATCGCCATCTATACTTGTTCTCTATTGTGTATAAGGGGCGACAGGAAGAGTCTGTATTGGCCATGCCGCTCCTGCGCAAATTTTCAGGACAGATTATTATGTTTTTGTATTATGTATTATAATTTGTGCAAATAAACATTCCAATCCAATTTAGTCATGCTGGCCGTTTGTTATATTCGCAGAAGGTCTACACTCGTATTGCACTGTTGGTTGTGAGGTCGAGTTAACGTTAGGTCTCCTACGCCGCACGCATGGCATCATGTCGAAAAATTCACGCCTGAATTTCGACCCACTAAGACAATACAGATAGAAATTAAAAGAGTTATTCATATACACCAATACGGTGGACGCACTGTATAATACATATTGTCGTGCCCTCGGTTGCTTAGTCTGGTTAACATAATCCTGACCGTGAGCGATGACCAAATAAATTGAAATCGGCAAAGTACTGACCAAGAAAAAGAAATTCAAAACCAAAATTGTTTTCAACATCAGTTTTGAAGTATTTGTCCTTTCTTTATGTTGATCGGTTCGGAATTGAGCGAGTCCCAGTTGGCTTCATCTGACGCACAGTACGATTGTCGTGTTCCCAATTATCAATAAAACAAATGGAATCAAAGAAAACATACTCTGGTCAATCCATGGTCAGATCGTATTCGTAAAAGTATCAAAGACATCAGTCGCTCCACAATATCCATTTGATTCCAGATCATTTCCATATAACAGATGTGAATTTAAACAGCACATAAATAGACCCATAACGGCCAGTGAAAACCCAGCTTTTTTCCTTGTGAACATGATACTATGTGGTTTCCATAGAGATACAGACCTTTCCATTGTTAAAAGAACTAATGTCCAGGCAGAAATATGAGTCAACGTATAGGTCAAGAACGTGTGAAGTTTGCAAGTGATGGTCGATGTGTTTCTGATATCAACGCCGGATAATACTATTATCAAATAGCGAGGTGTCCCAATATTGAGTGCCAGGTTGTCTGACACAGCTAAGGTGATCATGTACATCGCCATTGTTCCACGAATCATGCTTTTCCGGCTAAGCACAAGAACGGAGAAGAAATTTCCTATGTTTCCGACCAAGAGTAGAATCGGAATACAAATAATCCATATCCAATTCCCAATCTGGTATAATTCAATAAACTCGAATGTCTTCTGTGTAACGTTCTCAATTGATGTATTCCTTTCATATATATCAGTCAAGTGCGTAGACATTTCGTCTGAAATATTTAAGGAGGTAGCTTCCATCCTTGTGACAACGTAATGACTGTCAATCCACCACCAATGTAGAATATGGAGTTTTCATAAGTTCATAGAAACTGATCCCAAGTGAGCTTATGGCGCCACTGATTGCATGTGATTTGTCTGCCTTCATCCACAATGTGTGGTAAAATATCTGCAACGGTAAGGGTTTCTTTTGTATTTATATACTAGTTTCTGGATCGACAACATATATGGCAACCGATTAACGTCCATTAAGGTAATACACAATCCTGGTCGGTACTCTGATGACATACTCGATCATGTTAACATTATCTTCGAGAATAGTGGCCGATTGAACCAATTCATGTGATGGGTTGTAAAACATTTCAGGAAGGTATCATTTGCCAGGGTGGTTGGTGGTAAATATTGCTGAAGCATTTCATTTTACATATGCGTGCATGCACTAATGTAATTTTATTTTATCTCCATGGATAATTTGTATAACCACATCTTTGTCCCGGTATCGAAATAGGTCGATAAATACCTGAACTACCTTTCTGCGTGCATTCTGTATAACCCCCAAAAAAAGACGCAATGAAGTAAAAACAACATATATATAATATAATTGCCAAACATATTCTCTCAATTTTAGAAGCTTTTCTGGGGAGAATAGCTAGAAAAAAAAACATACAACATATTTTCTAGAACCAAGAAATCCAAGAATGATCTTTTTCTTAACTAAGAAAGAAAATGTAGCCGCTGAGTATTTTCTGTAAGAAAATTTAAGTTAAACAGTTCTAAATCTAGTATGTTTTTCTTAATGAATTTTCATAGATAATAAATAAATTATAAAGTTCTTGTTCTTGTTTTAAAGCCACATGGCAGTTTGCGCTCGAAAATAAACATAATATTATTCGCTTATGAATTTGTCCCGGTATCGAAATAGGTCGATAAATATCTGAACTACCTTTCTACGTGCATTCTGTATAACCGAAAAACAAAAGACGCATTGAAGTAATTAACAATACAACTGTGAACACGGTGTTTGGGTAAAAAAAACAAAAAAAACAATGTGCATGGAATTGAACAGAAAAGAGCGTTCCGTGTTAGTCTATTCATGATATGGTAGAATTAAAGAGCCTTTGCCTGACGAAAAATTAAAAACGGCTGGAAAATGGCTGTGACTTAGGCAAGTGTTTTTCAGAGTATATGAAGCCGATATAACAATATTTCGTGTATTTATCGACCTATATATACCGTACCCGTCCCTCCAAATTATGTAGACAAAAGTTTGAGGTTCGAACACTAAGGTTCATTGAAATATGTCCGTTTAAGAAAAATAGAAAAAATTAAAGATACATAATCAGATTTAACACTCGTAAATTAATATTTATTCGACTTCCGCGGGCAACAAAATATTTAATTGAGTCGAGAACCCACCCATCAAAGCTCAGAGTTAATCAGATTTCGAATTTTGGAATCGTTTATTTTTCACTACCAGTCTGGTATATTTGACGGCATGGCAAAATTGCCGCTGACTTCCTCCAGACATGCGCGGACGCCGTTGTGAGAGGTCACGCAACGTCACGGTTCCCTGTACGAAAGCCAACTGAGTGCTAACAATCAGTTATGGGAGATCAGACTGTATGGTATCGCGACGGACTTTTCCGGTTTACTCTGATAAACACAAAAATTACTCTGAGTATACCTAAAAATACAATATTACTCATTCTGTAACTGGTTGTTGGTGCATGGCCTGGGATGTACAGACACATTGGGATAACCAATAATCTTGGAGTTTATGTGTTTCAGTTTACTTTCAACTCATTTGAAATTTATTTTTTTTCCACCGCCAAAAAAGGATGAAAATCCTCCATTAAAACAACTTCTGCGCAAATATATAAGCATATTCACTGCAAAATTTGAAGCGGTTTCATAGCTTAAAATTCGCTGAGCGCTATGATATTATTTTCCCCTCGGAAAACGTTAACTATTGCTCATAATGAAGTTTTTACAAACTGGGGTTGAACACAATACTGTACGGTAGATGTGTCCCGGGCTGAACGGTTTTAAAATTTCTGGCCAATAATTGCTTTTTCTCGGCGATATAGCTTTAATATTTACGACAACATATATCACATAAAAGTTGTAATGATAAAACCGCAAAGGTCAAGCTGGGTACACAAAAACACCTATTCACAAAGCTGAGTACCAAAAACACCCAAAATCTGGCGACAATGATCCCTTCAGCTCTACTAAGTTCAAATAAATATGCTATTTTGAGTTTATATGTAACTGCACATTCATGTGAATACACTCCAAACACATCTTCGTTTGACCTCGCACAAACGTAATTTCCTTTCTTTATAGTTTGGCACGAACGACAACAGTTACTGTCGGAGCGATAGCGTTATTAGAAACGCCGTTAGCTGTGTAATTGGGGTTTGTTAAAAAAAACATCGTCCTGGCCTGTCTCTTACATTCATCCACCGCGCGTGATTGCAATGAAGCACATTATGCATTAACTGCGATTAAATTAACTGAGGTTGGTTCCAAAATTAGGTGCAAAATGATAACTCCGTCAGTACGCCATGCACTCTGCTGGTGCAGCAGCCAGCATGTACATCGATACCACAGTGGCCTTCACATATGTTATTAACCTTGTCTTTACTATATACTCATTTATAAGTAGTTCCATTAGAAAATGTTCAGATATTAAGTTCAACAAACGGCCATATATATATACAAACCGTTTTTTTTATCTTATTATCTGAACATTTCCAATAAATGAATAAGAATTCTTCCGAACTTGTATTATCTTTCGTCTTTCATTCAGTTCCAATAAGTAATTACTGTGATATCACTGTGTATGAACGGAAGTGAACGCTGTATCGCGGTAATCGGACATAAATAAAAGTCGCTCGCATCAGCTTGACTACGGTACGTATATTTTCGTCTTTCCCTCCAATTGTGTAAAAATCCCAGCCCGGGTGCCAGTCTACCTTGATGAGGGGTATGTTCCGCTACATTTTCGTACTAATTTCGTTTCAGTGTCGTGTCCAGTTCTCTCGTAAATCAAGGTTAAACCTCCTAAAAACACGTCACGTTTGCGATCAAAAGCACATTTTTCGAACTATACGATGTCTTATTTTATAACAAAGACATGTTATGGATGCCTTAATATCCCATTGAAAGCCACGCTTAGCGATTGTCCCCTGTTTCCTGTGTTTTCTCGACATACGAGCCCGATTTCAAAGCGTGGTGCTCCAACAGAATTGAACGCACGGTAAGATCTGACAAAAAAAAACATTGAACGCACGGTATTTGTTTTATTATTTGCATTGAACGCATGGTAACATTTCGATTACACCCTTTTACGGCCGGTTAGCATCATATCCCACGTTTCTAACATGATTTTCACATGCCACAAATGAACATTTTTATATTTCCACAGCCAATATTGCTACTTGTGCTAACAAAATGTTTTATTAAAATGGTCAAATGTCACAATCAAGATATGAGCTGCATTAGATCATCCTACAAATAGTCCTTGAATGTCCAATGTTTGAGATTTCCCCTTGTGTGTTATCTTAACTTGCACTTTAACTATCATGAGTAACCGTGAAAACCCCACACTCTTTTGTCAATGGTAGTCTTTTATATTTTATAGATTAACTATAGTTTACAATGTGCTATATATAATTTATCCAAAATACGACAGATTGTATCTCGTTTTAGAGGAAATAAGTCACATGATAGCATGTTCTAGAAAATAGCACAATATAACACAGTATAAACTATACATATACTAGTCTCTTCTATATATTTTGAGAACTCCTTGTATTCGAGAAATAGTCCACACCCTCCGGACCTCAATGATATGATCGTGAATGAGTATTGATATACCCCACTATACTTTGACAAACACCAGTAATGGTGTGTAGATCATTTACATATCTCTCCTATATATTTTGATACAATCTATCTAATTTACATATCTCTCTTATATATTTATGTTTGTGTGTGTGTTGTACTTCATACAAATCTACGATTCTCGACCGATCGGGACGAAACTTGGTACGTGTGTGTAGTTTGACCAGGCGGTGGTCGTTGTCGTATTGGCGAGCCCGTGCGACGCCCGTGCAGCGCATGCGCAGACGAGATCTCGGAAACGGGTGGAGCTATCGACTTGAAATTTGCTATGTGCATGTATCTTGCGCCGGGTAGAAATTTTATCGGGTCGCCGAGCCCGTGCGACGCCCGTGCAGCGCATGCGCAGACGAGATCTCGGAAACGGGTGGAGCTATCGACTTGAATTTGCTATGTGAATGTATCTTGCGCCGGGTACAAATTTTATCGGGTCGCCGAGCCCGTGCGACGCCCGTGCAGCGCATGCGCAGACGAAATCTCGGAAACGGGTGGAGCTATCGACTTGAAATTTGGCATGTGAATGTATCTTGCGCCGGGTACAATTTTCATGCGCAGACCAGATCTCGGAAACTGGTGGAGCTACCGGGTACAAATTTTTCATATTGAAACGCGTGGAGCTAAAAATTAAAAAAATTAATATAAAAATGTCATGTTTCGGACCAGCCGCCGGTGGCGGGCTAACCTGCTAGTGTTTTATAAATGTAAAATATTACATTCGACCAAAGATGGTGGGATTCCAAGGTTACACTCGAGAAAGTGATACGGTTTATTTGCACATGGTGGTTTGTATACAATAATATCGACACATAATACGTGGCATCCTAAGTCCCAATGCGATGTACCACATATGGGCGTATATTTAAAGAGCGCTTTATAATTACAAAAGTTCCATATACTAGTAACATAAATATACAGGGTTTTGTTTGAACATAATTGCCATGGCAGCCCACGAAAATATATAATTTAAACGAGTGGCCAAGCATAATTGTCCTTACCACGCAGTTTGTACACGTGTGGTAATTTGATAACAAACAGTACGATACATATATAAACTGGAGTCTGTCTGGACTATTTTATGGAACAATATTTTGAATCTTCCGCTGACATAAATCAACACATTGTATTGTATAAGAAGGAAGAAATGTTGATATTAGAAAGTAATTACCCAGCTAAAGCAAGTTGCGAAATGTTACCACTCAATACCATTGGTCGACTATCGTTGTCTCCTTGCAACATCCATATCTCGTGTGGTAATTTCTAACTACTGTTATTATGCATAGGCCTATTATACACACTGACAGCTAAGGCCCGTTCCAAACGACGGATTTTTGTCGACTCGAATCTAATACCAGACCCACAATTGTATTAAATGCGCCAAATGCGTCAAAAATGCGACGTTTGAAACAATTAGATCCGCGTCAGACGCATCACAGACGAATCTCCGTCCAATTCAGACGAATCTTCGTCGGTGATGCGTCTGAAATCCGTCTCCGTTGTCCGATTTCGGAATTGTATTTCTGTTTACCCGCCATCATATCACTTCTTATGGCTACATATACATGTATACAAACCCTGAACACAGCAATCCTTTAGTCATTATTTAATCTATATATTCCAGAGATGGATCAGGCTGATATGCAGACATATGCCATAAAATTGGCAACATATTTTGTCAAGCAATCTATAAGAAGCCACGCAGGAGAAGAATTGGCAAAACAAATTAGCCATAAAAATCCGGACTCCACAAATCGGTAGTTCGGCAGTATTGTGTAACACCCGAAACGATTGAAAGAAAAGACAAGGAGATTGTGCCAGATCAAAATACAAATTCCGTGAGGATTACCAACCGATTACAAAACGATAACACATCAGGTCAGGAAAGAGCAGAATCCCTACTCAACCATGTAAACGACTGCGGTTTCAGTCAACACCCAAGACTACATGTTCCACGAGTGATGTTTGTGACCAGATCGCCACACATATACATGACTGGGCAGGTAAAATTGAACTGGTGTTACCACACCATCTTCATGTTGATCCACACTGGCACGTTCGTGTATCTTTACATGTCTGCTCAAGCTCGTTTTATGTTTGGTGGTGAATGCACAGTCGGGCTCCAGACATCAGAACGTCGGTGTTGCGGGGGGGGGGGGGATCCGATCCAAGAAAAGGATTCGTCCATCTGAAATATAGAAATGGGGCGTATATATAGATTCAGCGACATGTCGAAATGTGGTCCACCAGAAGCATCGATCGGGAAATCGGGAAGCAAGGGGAAGGTCTACATAAAAGGTCACTTTATATGAATGTTATGGACTATAACCAATGGAATACACACACGCCAGTTTAAAGACACGGTTGGCCTTGGCGGTGGGTATCCTGTGAAAATATCTCCACCCGTCAAAAACCGCCACAAACAGAAAGAACACCAAAATGTAGATAGACTTTGTCCGTATACAAATAAGAAATATCGCATAAACAGTATGTTATGGTCATTTGTTTGACCATTGTTATGTAAACAAAGGCATAAAAAGTTACTTTTCTGGTGTTTGTTTATATTATGATGGTAAACATAAAGAGCGTTCTTTGTTGTTGAATACCTGATATGGAACTAATAAAGAGCGTTTATGTCATTTGTGTGTGATTAGCCAGTAGCATTGTGTTGTCTTCTGTAACACAATCAGGCTCTTGCTTAGGTAAACTATAGTAAATCTTTATGATAACATGCTGTTTACGCGATGGTCATGGTATATATGAACGGAACTGTATGCGTTTTAAAGTTTTTCTGTTTACGGTGTTTGGAACAAATATGAATATTTTCGACAATTAAGGCCGCACGTGCCTTTAATATACAAGTATATAACTTAACAGCTCCCTGCAAATTCCTTCAATTTTACATGGATTGCATGCATCAGTATGGTGACAAAAAGGCAATCCGTGGCACCTCTCGCCCTCCCTAGACCAAGGTCACATGTTCCATCTGCATCATAGTCCTGTTTGATGGCATGACCCTCCCCGTGAAATATAAGGAATATCCTATTTTGGTGTATGAATTTGTACTCTTTGGGATCCAATTGGTCGATTATACTCAACTCAACCCCAAAACATCCGACTACCGTTTCGAATTTGATTGTCACCATTAAGTTATAACTTTTCAACTGGGCTAAATAAAAAAAATGCAAATTTAGACTAAAAATCCAGTCGGAAAGATCAAGATTCTACTTGTTCAAAGTCTGAATTTTTCCAATTTTTTGTTAAATTGGAGGGTTAAAATTTCCAACTATTAGTAGTATTTGATCAATTGGGGTGGGGGTACAAGCGCATCCATGTTCATTATATCTATTTCGGTGTTTAACACACCATACCATATATAAGTTATAACTTCAATTATGCCCACATGTGTTTGTCATTGATATAAACTAGCGATTTTCACTCCCATATACATACATAATTAAGTGTATGGCATTTTACAGGCTGTAATCGAAAGTTTACTAGCCGTTCAATACAAATAAAAAAATACCGGGAGTTCAATGCTTGTTTGTCAGATTTATACTGTATACTGTTTATACTGTGTTATATTGTGTTATTTCTAGAACATGCTATCGTGTGACTTATTTCCACTAAAACAAGATACAATTTGTCGTATTTTGGATAAATTCTAGCACATTGTAAACTATAGTTATTAATCTATAGTTATAGTTTGTTTTAAATATAAAAGACTACCACTGACAAAAGAGTGTGGGGTTTTCATGGTTACTCATGATAGTTCAAGTGCTAGTTAAGATAACAAACAAGAGAACTCTCAAAAATTGGACATTCAAGAACTATTTGTTGGATGATCTAATGCATCTCATATATTGACTGTGACATTTGACCATTTTAATAAACATTGTTAGCACAAGTAGCAATATTGGCTGCGGAAATATAAAATGTACATTTGTGGCATGTGAAAATCAAGTTAGAATCGTGCGATATGATGCTAACCGGCCGTAAAAGGGTGTAATCGAAATGTTACCGTGCGTTCAATACAAATAATAAAACAAATACCGTGCGTTCAATGTTTTTTGTCAGATCTTACCGTGCGTTCAATTCTGTTGGAGCACCACGCTTTGAAATCGGGCTCGTATGTCGAGAAAACACAGGAAACAGGGGACAATCGCTAAGCGTGGCTTTCAATGGGATATTAAGGCATCCAAAACATGTCTTTGTTATAAAATAAGACATCGTATAGTTTGAAAAATGTGCTTTTGATCGCAAACGTGACGTGTTTTTAGCACGAACATAGAGGGTTTAACCTTGATCTACGAGAGAACTAGACACGACACTGAAACGAAATTAGTACGAAAATGTAGCGGAACATACCCCTCATCGATGCAGATTGACACCCGGGCTGGGATTTTTACACAATTGGAGGGAAAGACGAAAATATACGTACCGTAGTCAAGCTGAGGCGGGCGACTTTTATTTATGTCCGATTACCGCAAACCAGCGTTCACGTCCGTTCATACACAGTGGATATATTCATTTCCAAATAGACAAAGAATGATAACTCTGTGAATAACGTCATTGCCCCTACGTTTGAGAGAACTCCTGGCGGCGAACATCCATACCAATCGAGAACTGATCGAGGACGCGTCTGGTAAAAGCAAAAAAAAATATTGTGATTAGTTTTTGTTTTTTGGACACTTCATTACAAAACTTCTGGTGGTGAATATCGATACCAAATTTTTATTGAGATTATAACCAATGGCTGAGACATATGCGCAACTTAATTGTTTAACGCCTCATGTTTTACCAACTATAGAGGGGATATGTTTTATGGGTAGAGTTCCAGTTTATTTGGAAAATAATATTTTAAATATAACGAGATTATAATGTAACCACAGTAACATGTGCATGTTCTGTGAGAATGGCATTGGAAAGAAATGAATTTGATGGTAGCATAGATGACAAAACGACTGGGACAAAATGCTGGAACATGTCACCCTCGTCGATTGATACAAATATTTTCCCACTAATTGATACATATTCTTCTCCATGATATGCGGAATCTAATCGTGTGGTTTGAAGACGCCACGCTGCTGCCGCTGGTGTCAGGTAGGGGCACTAAATTTGAGAAGAATGTGCTTATGGTCTCAGATATCCATGAAAATTATATAGTAATCTCCATGATATGAGCAGTGTAATTTTGTGACTTAAAGCTGTCAAAATGTGGCGCCGCTCGGTCAGGGATGTGGGAAGGGCACCAAAACTGATAAAACAATATGTTTAGCGCCGATTTCCACCAAATTGATACATATTCTTCTTCATGATATGCGGATTCTAAACGTTTGGTTTAAAGACGCAACACTTGTCTGGTTTGGGCAGGTTTAGTCGCCAAATTCATCTCCATGATACGAGAAATTTAATGATGTGGTTTAAAGGCGGTAAACTGGCCCTATTCCGGTCAGTTATGGGGAAGGGAGGGGCAGCAACATTGCTTGAACAAAATTGTGACCAAACTTATCATCACCATCATCATCATCATCTATATATGGAAAGCAGGTTGTGTGGGCTAAAATACGGCGTCGTAGGTGGCATGGATTTTAGGACAGGAGGGCAGCATGATTCCGAGATAAAACATTTAATCGCCAACTATTACCATATACATGTAGGCCTCCCATCAGTCTAATGGTGTGGTTCAAAGTTGGGGGAGCGGTGCCAGGGCCAGGTGCATACAGTATATCATACTTTGCTCTAAATTTCAATTTTCTTTTTTCTATATTTTCCAAAGATATCACCATTCACCAATCAATATATTGGACGAATGAGCTATCCCAATATCATCGCGGATACTTAAAAAACGGATATAGAACAGATTCGTTTCAAGGATAATTTGGTGTTAAAATATCACAATCTCGAAAACTGGTGACCGAATTAAGTCACTTAAATACTTATACCTTCTCAGTTGTCACATTTACACGGGAAATGGAATCACGACATTCACAGTGAACTGTAGTAAAACTGATACATAGCTCATCATTTGCTATCTTTTTTGGTTGAGTTATTTTATGGTCATGGGGAATCACGTGGTTTAGATGTTGGCGAGTACCACGCATTGAAAATGGTCGAGGCCAGCGCAAACGTATATATACAAACATTATATATGGGGAACTGACGCAGAACGTAGCATTTTGACTATTACGAGCATATGCTAGATTATTTAAAAAACAAGATGATACCTTATTTGTCTCGAAATACTCAGTAGTTTTCTATAACATTCTGACCAAAGTTGCCAGTCGGAGGTTCGTGGAATACACCGGTCTATACATTTAGGAGAATTCTTCGACTGACAACCGTGGTCAGAATGTTACATGTTAATGGTCTCGTTTGCGATAGCCTCGGCCATTTTGAAGGCGTGACACTCATCAACTCGAAACCACGTGATTTCCCATCGTGTATTTACATGTGTGAATAAAATGGCGACTACTCACGTTCATGTGAGACATCTTGCTGCCATTTTCGAGAAATGTATTACGTAAGTTCCCGGCCCTGAGTGACGTTCGGAAATTTCCACAGTTGTAAATAAATACTTCTTTACTCACGGGACGAATTAATCGCGATAATCAAACGGGAGTCAGTCCTACAAGGTGAGTCATTCCTTACAGGCCATCATTTTATATGTTTATAATATTAATCTGTAATAATTTTATATCAGCTTTATAGAGACCTTAATGCAAACAAGTTTTAACATTATTGTGATAGCCTTGTTTTATATATGTTTTGTTTGTAAATATTACACCTGTATATTTTACCCGATAATATCTAATCTAATCTAATCTAATCTAATCCAACGTTGTAAATTTACAACCGGACACAATCTTGAGTTTTGATTGTTTCCAACTGATTGCCATTTCAATCAAAAAAAAAAAAAATTTTTTTTTTTTTTTTTTATATATATATATATATATATATATATATATATACCAACAGTAAGAACATAATGTGACCTTAGGTCTAAAAAAAATCACACTAACCTTTTGAACCTAATTCAGTCTGAAATTTGCAACTGGTATATGAAATTTCCAACTTCCAACTGACAATGTTGACCAAACTACATATCGCCACGCCCCTGACTATTATCTCACTGATACCCCCCTGTTTGTGCCACATACTATGGAGATGTGCTCTGTCCACTTAATCTAGCATGCAGACTCGGTCAGTTTTCTAGCTCAGCTACCAGTATAATGGGTGTTACTTTTGTTGTCTTCGCGGCATGTTATGGAATTGCAAATTGCAATGTACTCGTTTTACCAGTTTTACAGCTCAGATGCATGTCGTATAGTTGTAATTTCTGTAGCCCGTACCATAGGCATAAAATAACATAACATTTATTTGCAAAAACACAATGTAAGGCAGTTTGCTACTTAATTCAACAATAAAAATAAAAAGCACTTCATGGTAATATCTTTAAACATATCAATGTATCTATATATGATGGCTAAAGGCCCACTTAATTTTCGAATGACCAGATCACATATACAGCATATTCCATATTATATACCATTTGGAAGATGAACCAAATATTTATATTCTAACAAGACTTCCCCCTTATTTACCCCAGAATGCATCATAATTCACAAACTAAGAGATAGGGTTATTCCGCTTCCATTGTGAATTATAGACTGGCAGTACAGACCACACAGATCGAAATAGAACACATATCGGTAATTTGACATAAAACAACATGTCCATAGTTAATTCGACCGGATAAGTTGATGATACAATGTTTGGTAGATTCCCTTTTCAAATGGTATATATATGGAATATCTACAACTCGTCCCCAGTTTATAGCGGAATTTACAAAACGAGTCCAGTAAATTAGAGCTGGTCCAAACCTTATTTACTGGACGAGTTTTGTAAATTCCGCTATAAACTGGGGACGAGTTGTAGATTCTTATTTATTACCTGATCCAAAACTTCGATAAAACATACTTAAATCAACAAATGCCAAATGTGACATGATACTAATATCGGCTTCTACAAGGCCTGCAATGCGTTGTTTGCCCGCGTAAAGAAATAGTCCCAGATAAATAAAGACTCTTTGACAAATTTAATGTCGTATATTTATTGAAATAACTTTTCAAACTCTTCATTAATTTTTGAGTTTGCTTGAAAATTATTGGACGCCACAGGGAAGGGGGGGGGGGGGTCGCGCACAAAAATTCCATATATAGGGCGGGGGTGGGTCATTTGGACCCGGTAAAAATGCGTAAATGACAAAAAATGCAATTTTTTTCCTCCACTTAAAATCACTGTTTTTGTGCTCATGTAATCTGTTAATAGCAACCATATGACACACTAGGTTATTTATTACATACTAACCAGAACTAACTACCATTTAGGGGTGTATGTATGCTGATGTATATCAAAATTAATGTACCAGATTTCGACGGATGAAAGATATATTATATATATATAAACAAATCATATAACAAACATTAAAACACAAGAACAAACATTTATAATATGCATATCCAAGATAGCCTTTCAATTGGATGTCAAAGTGTATGTTATAGCTATACATATAAACACATGTGTATCCCTTTAAGGGTTTGAACAAAATATAAAGCTGAGTTTATATTGATGAATTCTGTGATGAATTTTGCAATTACTTTTGACAAATTTGTTTACTGATATAACATAATTATATGCTCAGACACGATCAGTCGACAATGCTTACATATAAGCATAATTATGAAATGATTACCATCTTCTGTTCTTAATCCACATAATGGATATTATTTGTTATCAAGATAAACTTGATGATACAAACAAAAATAACAATTCCACTATATTCCACTGGTTTAAAACTATAAAACAAAATAACTCATACAAAAAGTTCATACTATTTGGATAACAATATGAAAGCTTAGCCTTTTGTGATATTAATTCAACCACAATTATTCACAAGTCTAAGCAGTTACATACTGTACAGATACATGTAGTAAGGTAGTATATCTTGGAGTTCCAGTTATTTGACTGTCAATACATATGGTATTGTAATTATTAGTTGCTTGTTCATTATTGGTTGCTTTGATATTCAATTTAGGATATAGCAGGACAGAGCAATGTAACTATAAAAGTAGCTTTTGGTATTAAAGTCTCAACTTATTCAATATGCAACATAAAGCTAGAATATAAACATGACTAATATGAACTTTGTTCTTGAAACTAATTATAAATCATACTAACCTGGATCAAACTGCACAGGTAATCTATGCAACTCTCTTCGTGCGAACTTTCTCAGAGTCACATATCTTAACTGGACAGTCTGATCCAGGATGCTTGTTCTTATAATAGGTTTCCATGTGATATCTCCGCTGGCTTTAAACTAAACTTTATACTATGATAATAAGTTAATAATACTACAAATTCTTCACTAATATTGGTATATGTCAATCTGGACACCAACATGACATACATACATGTATTTAGACTGTGAGCTGCTGAGAGTGTGACTTTCCTTGGGTCCCATCATACCCATGTGCAGATATATATCACAGAAATAGGGGAGATGAAATTTGTTCTACCCCTATTACTACAGTATTTCTAGTGGGCCTTGGCTATAAAACATCTTATATTATTGTTATATATAAGAATATGAAGTTATTGAGGATATCAGGATATGTATTACCTCATAATTATTATGTTTTATGGCATTATGCCCACTGTTTTTAAGTGCATGCATTCAGCATTTCCACATTTTATACTAATATAATTATCTCCCTTTAGAGCAGTTTAGAGGTTTATTAAAATGCTGGGAGTAGTATTAAATAATAAGAAACGGAACAATTCTTTGCTAGGCTATGATTTGGTTTATATTTTATGTTTTTGTAAGATTTTGGGGGGGTGGGTCCCAAAAATTGGGCGGAAAAAAAAAGAAAAAAATTGCATGTAGAGGGGTGGTGGGTCCCCGAGAGGGGCAAAAACATTTTTTTCGCCCTATATATGTAAATTTTTTCCGCGACCCCCCCCCCTGGACGCCATATTATTTTGAGACGTATGGAATGTAAACAGACGACAAACCGGAAGTCAAAGATCAACTGGCACTATTTCCTGTTAAGCAACGAACGTTGCATATCACAATTTATAGAATGTGTTTATTGAATGAAATAACGGTAAGGTCATGTAATAATATGGAATATGTTGTACACAATGTGATTTGGGCATTCGATAATTGATCATAATTAAGTAGGCTTTTAACATTTTTAAACTGAACGCTACTATAGCAACGTATATAGAAGATGTAGTATACTTTATAATGAACACTGTACTATTCACGACGTCTATTGCTGAGATCTTCAGTCGAAATATCATCCAAAGTTAAAACATGAATCTGGTTAGAGAATGAAATGAAAACATTGTTGAGAATCAGTTGCTTAAGCTCTATCAACATGGTATGGATATATGCTTTGTCAGTTTTTAAGCTCATTGGCCAGTCTCATATATGTTACTTTTGTAACCTGCGCCGCATCTTATGTAACTGTTGCCTCTGCACGCCATGTTGCAGTCTGACTCGGGCAAGTTGCCATACATGCCGTAGGTCTGTCCACAGAAACAACCATTACTGTACTGTACCCCGGCGTATCTGAACCCTGCAACAACATGTATGTAATATCACTGGTAAATTACCACATAAACATGCGGATTTATGATGATACTTTTTAACCCTTTCTACCCAAAATTATCATTGACGAGTAGTTATCCCTCAGGACATGTTAAGATAATAAGATCAACAAGTCATTTATTGAACTTATTATCTGAACATTTCCCACCAATGAATATGAATCATTCTGCTCTTTTATTATCTCTTTTTCAGTGTGTCATCTGCGTTTAATATTTGAATACCCCTCTAAGTGAATAATAGACCGTTCCAATGTATTATTTTATAACTGATGGGAATATCCATTTAGTATGGAAAGAGTTAAACAGACATGACTCGTTTGAGGCTCCAAAATATGTATATTAATTTATTGAATTAGTTCAATGAAGAATTAGCTAGGTTCACCCACACGTACGTGTAACTTGTAACGTCTGTTGTAATTGTCAACGAAAGTCACTTGCCCCATGTGGACATTTCACCTACATGATAATTTCGTTATTAAAGAAGTCTTGTGTCAAATGTATAACATACGAAACTTGTAGCAAAGGAATAATCCAATATTTTTTTTAATAGAACGAGCGACCAACGCCACACAGACAGAGGAAGAATGGGATTTGCATCCGCGGAAATACCTTATTGATTGAACTCAATTAAGCGTATCGGTGGTCCAACTTGTCCTCGACACCGACTAGTGTTTAAACCTGTTGCTACAAATTTGGCCGATATAGTTACGCGTACGTGTGTCTGAACCTGGTTATTATTTCGGTACAGACGGGGTTAACATAACTTACTGGATCTGTGTTGGGTATGTATCGGATAGTTGGATGATTGGTGGAGGAAGATTACGTGTGAGAAACATTTGTATATATTAAAGGGATTAAACACGACTGTTACAATAAGGGCGCTATCGTGGATAGAGGCGGTTGGTGGGTGCGTGTATTTTGCACTCATCCATGGCTAACTTCATTAATTTGTTGGATACATTCTGTTGAGTATAAAATGAGATGGTCCCATAAATAGCCGGATTTAGGGCACAGTCCCCCTTTAAACCACACCATCAGATTCCCTATATCATCGATATCGCTATGCATAAGTTTGGTAGAAATCGTCGACAAAAAGTATTCAAATTAGCGACCATCCCACAACCCCATCCCCGATTCTGGCGGCGCCACCCATTTATCTGTAAAACACACCATTAGATTTTCAATAGACACCTTTCGCATAATGAACGACAACATATAATTATTACGAATAGTGTACTACGTCACTCGAATTTGTGTTCTTTCTATTCGTTGTCGTTTTTCCCTATCCGTTGTTACGATTACGGCTTTGGATTTTCAACAAAACTCACAAAAACATCATATAGCAATAAGTTCGCGATCGTTTTCTAGCTCCTCGATGTGGGAGATGATTATGAGATTTGTCCTTAAATTGTGATCGCTATGTGGCCTTAATGTTTTATCTGTAAGTGGTAATAAAATCATTCGTCTTCATAATTAATAAACATGATCAAATCTTGCGAAACACACAGCGCTAAGCTGTGACCTGGTAACAACATAATTAAGTACAAAATAATCACGGCACCGGAACAATAATCTCCTTACTGCGAGTGGAAAGCACGATTGTCTCACAAACGGACCCGTCATCTTCAATTCTGCGAACACTTTTTTTGGACCGTCGAACAAATTACGACTACAAAGAGCTATTCGTAATGATCACCTGTCGTCGTTCATAATGCGAAAGGTGTCTATTATCTAGGGGATGACTACATATAAGTTTGGTGAAAATCGGTGACAAAACAACAATAATCGAGTTTTGCCCCTTTTCTATCTCTGACTCGGATAACATCACTTTAGAAATTTTCAAAGTATATCATCCATCGTCTTCCTCGTAAAATGTTAAACCCATTAGGACCCATCTAGACGGTCCCCCGTTAATTTCTGTAGTGGACAGACAGACATTTGCAAATATCTATAACATTATCCAAATGTCAAAGTATACACCCCTGGTTAACCCGTTCTATTCTGAGTGGAGTCTCCCATTCAATTTTAAAAGTATACACTGGAATGTTCTATTATTCATTTGGAGGGGATTTCGGGGGAAAATAAGCTGACGACAGACAACTCTGTATTCGGGGGGGGGGGGGGGGGTTCAGATAATAAGTTCAACAAACGTTTGTCCTGTTGAATTCCTATGATGCTGGTGGAGAACCACTCTTTATTATCTACCGTGTTTTGGCGTATGCAACATTGACGATCTTTATAAGAGGCAATATCATTTTGTTCTGGGCTGACAGGAATTCAAAGCATATTAAAATTTCCTTTTTTGAAAGTCGATACCTGGTCGTCAAAATCACATATCAATAAGCTCATGTATCCGATTTAATTGGAATAGAAAACGTACATATTGTGATTTTAACCCTTTCACGACGGCAGCTGCGCTGGTGCAGCATTAACGATCATGTGCCAGTGCATTCTCTTATATATACGAGTCTCTCATGTGGAGCCTCCGCCTCGCATATATAAGAGAATGCACTGGGTTACAAAGTCAAGGTAAACATTGTTAGGCCAATGTATTATCTTCTATGTGCGAGGAGCACTCTTTATTATCTACCGCTTTTGGGACATGGACGCTCTTTATAAGAGGCGATATCATTTTTTTCTGGGCTAACAGGAATTTAAATCTTCCTCTTTGAAAGTCTCACAAGGAGCCTCGCATATATAAGAAAATGCACTGGCTTACAAGGTCAAGGTAAATATTGTTAGGCAAATGAATTCTCTTCTATGTGCGAGGTTCCCTATGGGAGAAAGGAACGCATTTTATGAATCTACAGTCACGGAAAAGTTGAGTGTAAAATCGGACAGAGCATCCTTAAAGGTACATAAGGCACTCTCATTGGGTAAATGTACAAAACAATAAAAGCCCGTAAAGCATCACCACTAAGCAGAACATGGAGAAATATTGGTTCGTATATTCTTTTTTGGTAGTTCTCCAATAACGACATTTCGCGTTAAAACATGAATCATTTCATTGTTATTATATAAACACCCTGTGAATGTTGAAAGCATTTTGTAGAAATAAATTTCAAGATATTATTTATGTAATTTATTAATTATCACCCATCGACGACTACGATGTTCACACCACAAAAGTCTAATCAACACTGATTCCGTGTTACCATTGTTATATGCAAACAAAATTGTAATTCAAGTCGAATATGTTGCCGCTGAAACAGGCATTCTGATTGGCCGAGAGCTGCTAACTTTAGTTTTCGATTCTCCATCATCGGTCGCTGAAGCATCTAGACGTTTTGAATGGAGCACGGTGTCATCGACAACGCGCGTAAAATAAACCATCATGCATTCTGCTAGGAGTCGCGTAATCGAGTCACAGGAACGTTGTTTTCATGAAGTTGTTCTGGTGCTGTTACGCGTAACCACATGGAACGGATCCATATATTTGTTCACAGAAAAAAGAATATCTCACTTCAAAGCGTGCACTGTCTATAAAACGTGGTTTTCGTGGTTTCTTTTAAATTTCTTGATGGATTGAATTACAGTGGAGATAAAAGTATTATGTTTTTTTTTTGGATATTCGTGAATTCGAGCACCCGAAAACAGTCTGTGCACTTGCTCGTTCACAAACTGTTTTCATACTGGAATACCCAGATATGCAACGAAACAGAGTACGTTTATCAACTGTTACAGTTCTTTTTTTAAAATAAATATTGCTAAATGTGTAGTAAGTTCAAATATTTAAGTCTGAATATGATTTTCAAAAATATTTTTAAATGCTTTGACCTTTACCAATGATTACCGTTTAGTTCTGATAAACTTTGGCATTTATTGGATTAATTTCATTTTTATTTGTAATTCCACTGTAAAAGTTATATTTACATAACAATGGCTTTGAGATTCAAAATTTCAGTTTTGGAGAGTTATCAATAAGGAAAATAAGACAACAGTCAATTTATTATTCATGTACTTGTTGATGATAGTTGTTTTAGAGACATTTATGTTATTTCGCACGAACCAACCCCAACCCAAAGGCATTGAGTACATTTATGAGTACATGTATAATATATCATTTGCCAGACCTACCTCTGGAGATACAAAAGTCAATGCAGATATCGGGTGTTAAATTGTTTGAGGCCATGGTGTCTCCAGTCAGGTCTCGAGTCGGATAATCCTGAAAACACCCTAGATACCGCCTTCTAATGGTACCGACATCTGAAAGGAACAGCAATGAAGAGCATTCGCATAAATATGGTTGGAGTGACATATTATTTTTAAGCTTCAAGCAGGAGCTGAACAACATGTAGGATGGTACATGGATGGGTGGCTTTGGCGGGGGGGGGGGGGGGGGGGGTAGTAAAACAAATGCAAGAAAGGATGCCGTTTTTTTGCATCTGGCAATTTCGTGAACAAACCACCCCAAACCTGCAACAAAAATTATTTTTACACCCGACGTTTAGAAATGCACATACCCCTACATTTCACTACCCCCCAAGTACATGACTATATATATCTACAAACATATTGTCAAACTTAGATGGGACGCATTCAAAATAGTCGAAGGATTCCTAAACTTTTCCCGAGTATTTCGTTAATCCGATCGTTTGAACAAAGACCATATTTATTTTTAAATATTTTAATAATGGTGGCGCTGGTGTTTGCAAAACGTTAGGAATAGATATCTCAATAATGACCGGTTTGCAACAACCAACACGGCCATTATTAAAATAGTTTACTATATACATGTTTTGGAATGTTTTGTATAGGATATTCCCTTAGCTGTCGGGTATTTGGAAAATTAATCACCGAGGCGAAACCGAGGCTTTATTTGGCCGAATACCCGAAACCAGTTCTATAATCAGATTATAATCAGATGATAAATGGCGCCCATTACCACATACCTCGCGTCAAATGCCACTACATATCTGGAAACAATTAGTTTGATTACTGTGCAGGGGAACGTGTGCGTGTCGCGCTGCATGAACATTCATGAAAATAGATTCCAAACTTTATATGAAACACCTCGCGATTAAGATAATAAGCAATGCTAGATCATACTATGTGGTGATATTTAGATATATATGATACTAATGAAATACGATAAATACATTTACACGACTATATATATAGTATTTCCATGATATCAACCATCAAATAGACACAGATGCAACAATAATGAACTTGTTTTGGCGTAGCAATGGCCCATTCTGATACAGTTGTGAGCCATGACCTCAGTGGTGTGTTTAATCAGTCGTCGGCAATCAGTCAAACATTGGTGCGTGCATATTCACTCAGTGTGATCCACTCATGAGCATGCTAGCAGGGTGATTATACTCGTTCACGGGTGATTAAGTTAGAGCGAAGAAGGTAATTCAGCCAGTGTATTGCAGCTCTTCGCGAATGGCGGAATAGAAAACATTCCCGACCGAGCCACAAACTGAACATCTATATAATCGGAGATACAATGTATGTAACTGGAATTTTTGGACAATTTTATCTCAAAAGACCAAAGCTGCATGTATTGAGCAAAATTATTATTAAACGCCAAATAATTCCAACGTTCAATTTTGCGATAACCCTAACAAAATTATGATTTTGGTACATTCTGGCAATCGAAATTGCTCTAAAAATACTTGATGAACTAATACACGGAGTACAGGGACATGGCGATATGGGATGTGGTGTCTCACGTACCCCTCCCCGTCAAAGAAAAATAGGTTTTATTTGTTTTGATAGTTTTTCCTACCAATATTTAGTCTGAAATTTGTTAATTTTAGACCAAAAGTCTGATATTTTTCCACTTTTGGTGACATTTTTGGATTCAAATAGCTATCAGTTGGAATATTTCCAGCCGCACCTCTGTGGCTGGAAATATTCCAACTGATAGATAATTAAAGTCAACACCGAACACTGCAACCGTTGGACAATTTGTGATACTATGGTTTAAAATATTCTGACCAAATGGAATTTCCCGGTCTGGTTCAAAAGCACCAAATGCAGGTGAAAATTCAGGCGACCATCTAACCACGTCACTGAATCAGAGAATGTAATAACCTCTCCCAAATTGAGACAATAATCGCTCGTTATATGTACCATGTATAACAGCTATACTTTCTTAATATATGTAGATTTCATGATCAAATTATATTTGACTCATTTGTTGGCCATTACCCATGTATAACGTGAGGACATATATGTGCCAACTATGGACGTGGGGACCAGGTAGGAGTACAGTTTTCAAATATCAGATCAGAAATGTACAAACAGTTTGAAAGTATGATGAACACAAGGGCGTGGTGTTCATGGACATTTCTGTCTGGGTGTGGTTGGTGGAGTGGTGGGGTGGGATGGGGTCGTTTGGTTCAGTATTAAATTATACGTGTGTGATATCTTTATCGCGACAACATTGTTAGTTCCAGCTATCCGCATGGAAATAACTATTCAGAATTTGACACTCTTTCACATACCAAAACGACCTCCATAACGGGGAATATCATTCGAGTCCATTCAGGGTCACGACGAAACCACGTATTTGGACATGCGGTTGTACCAACATCTTATCATTGTCCTTTCTTTCCTGGTCAGCCAATGGTTGATGGGGATTTCCCCAACTTTAAATATTTCCTAATTGATATCGAACAGCTACAGATTTAGTTGGAAACTTCCAGGCCAAGGCGATGGGGCAAATATTATTTCCAGACTTGGGAAACCTTGGTTTAAGGGGGTGCAGTTGGAAATGCAACCCCCCAACAGAGGCCCTCTATCAACGTCCCTGGGCCACCGGTTCATTCTCTGTGGCATATATAGCCACTTCCTAAGTTCCAATCGCTGTTGTAATATGAGCCATTGCAATACCCCGATCACAGCCAATGTCGATTGTCTACCAAATTAAATAAGACGACCAGTGTTATTTATGTTCCCATTGTTTATGTACTTATATCTGTTCAATTCCATCCATTGGAAGATGTAGCTCCATCGCGCCACCTTTACCCTTTCTGTGCTGATTGGAGTCTTCCATTCGGTTATAAACATATACATTGGAACGGTCTAGTATACATTTGGAGGGGTGTGCAGATAATAAAAGCGTATTACAGACAGAAAAAAAAGATAATACAATAGCAGAATAGTTCATATCCATTGATGGGAAATGAGCTGATAATAAGACCTGTTGTCGTTTGTTGAACTTATTATCTGACCATTTCCTAGGGAACTACTCATCAAAGAGTATTTAGTATATAAAGTGGTAATTTGGGCTGATATCCGGTGAACTATTAAAATAAAAGATGACAATTGCTATGGCGTGTAAGGATTTCAACAAGATGCGGTGAAATTTTAGAACGTGTACGCCTTCACCAAGTGGCGAGTTAAATTTTGGCCACTGACAAGGCTATGTTGGTCATAATTACCCATACTCAAACTACATAATTAGTTCAGCCTTTATTTACTAGCATTGTTATACATGTACTTACTCGTTTTCGCATACAGCTCTATATTACTGTTCTCGGGGTATAGCATCATCCCTCCCAAATGGCACATTGAAGTTGCAGGGTCGAAGTAGAATCTGATACAATCCCCATTCCTGTCGGTACATTCAAATGATCACGGTATCATGTCACGCAAAGGCATGACGTCATGTTGCGTCATGCAACTGCCGAAACATCCAGTCGAGCCCCACTCCAACTTCCGGTAGAGAGAATGCGCTACCGTCTGCGTTGCGTATATTCGGAATTGGTCCAAACTAAGCCAAATGCAACATATGGCACGGTATTCAAGAGTGAACAACCTTCGTGGTAGCATTTTATGTCTTTTAATTCACGAGAATGTCTTTTAATTGATGACGACCCCTCTCTTGCGTCAATCAGCGTGTAACAAGCGCTGTGTGATACCACGTTGTTGCTCGACCAGTTTCGTCGTATACTCCACGTTCTGATTATGAACCAGTGTCGTGTATATGTTCTGTGGTTTTGATGCCTACAGATTCAGCACAAGCACAGCTAATTGCGTGGTTCAAATCGGACATTCTACGCCATTAATATTCCTTTATACGAAGAATATGATGTCTCCTATTGGGAATTAAATCTATGTTCAACATTTCTACAACATGATATTAGAACTGAATTATTCACAGTTTAATATCGTTTTTTTGTTCGGTCTTTAGACTAAATCATGATTGGAATGGTGTATTGATTGTGAATGACTAGAGTTCTGGGATTAGCTCAATCGATTGTACTTAACCCTTTACCCAACAAACCGGCCAAAACCGGCCAAATATAGCTTCAACAGCCTAAAATATCTTCGGTCTGTCTCAATAGAACCATACAAATATGGATATCATTGGAACCGGCTCCTTGACCACATTGTGATAGTTACAGTTATGCCCTGTGCCAATGCATTCACTTATATATGCGAGTCGACCATAGGTCGCCTCGCATATATAAGAGAATGCATTGGCCTAAAAAACAAATCGTTTTTTAACACTTTTTACAATTTTTTCCTTACATTCTTTAACAATTTTATAATTTTTAATGTGTTAGGCCAATGCATTCTCTTATATATGCGAGGCGACCTATGGTCGACTCGCATATATAAGATAATGCATTGGCACAGGGCCCTTCTGTTGGGTAAAGGGTTAAGCGACACGTATACGCTTCGGGTCTCAAAATTAACCATTTATATACCAACTGGATTCTCCGACCCAGTTATAAGAGTATATATACGAATGATTTATTATTAAATGGGTGCTCATGGAAACACACGAAGACAGGCGAAAAATATAATACATGTGCAGAATGATTAATATTCGTTGGTGAGAAATGTTCAGATAATAAGTTCAACGCATGCCCATATGTTGTTTGTTGAACTTATTATCGTAATATTTCATGAGAGAACTATTAATCAATGAGTAAATGATAAAGAAATGGTTGATCCGGCAATTATCTCGATCTTATGTTACGTCGCGGAAATCAAAAGAGGTATAGTCAAATACACTAATAAACATCTCAAAATAAATAAGTTCCCCTCACACATTACACTGAATGTCTAGAATCCTGAGGCCTATTGTCGTGGCATTTTACATGTATAATCAGTATCATATGATTAATGAAGTGAGATAATCTTAACTCACTGAGTGCTTGTATATGTTTGAATGAGCACCATTTGAGTGGAGGTACTAGTAGTGCTCAGTCCAAAAATCAAAGAACCGTTAATATGATAAAAACTAATTTAAAGACTCACATGAAGAACAGTTTAGTCATGCATGTACCGTCATACTATGCCAATACCTTAATCATCAATGTGATGAGTGAGTATAGACACTGGGTATACTACTGATATGTGATTGTCCATTCCCTAACAATAGCTCATATGGTTTAGTGGAATTATACACTTTTTTGCAGACTGCTCACTCCATTGGTGCCATAAGTGCCGAATCGCCACAGAGGGATCGACCTGTCGTTGGCCAAATATAATGACAGTTGAACATTTCTGAATGACGGGAATACGTAAGCATGTTCTCTCTGAGTCTGAGTGAAGTTCGGTAAACCCATTGATTTTGTGATTTTTGGAACGTTGAGTCTCCATATTTAATTGATTTTCGTTCGAGCATATGTTGGTAAGGCAAATCAAAATATTCCTGTGGTTAGGGTTTCCCTACCTACACTAGAAAAAGGTGCCTACTCAAAACTTTTATTTGGACTGAAGACACATACATTTTTGTTGTTCAGTGGGAGGCGTCGAAAGGTATCTTACCTATTTTTAAACCTCTCCTATAAAAACGTTCAGAAATGTTATTATTCTAGTTCTCAGACTACTTAGATATAACACATTTAGTATTTAATCTTTCTATCAATCTGAATTGTGAAGCTTTCCAAATTGAAGTGACAATGACCCAATGGAATTTACAATAAATAAATTTGAAAAATTATTTCCGAACGTACCTACCCCAATTAGTTTAGGCCATGTAACCGTGTATCATTTTTTTGGCCTTATATATACGAGATTATCTTCTCAAAAGTTTCATTGCATTCTGATTTCACATTTGAAGATATCCTTGAACATATCAGGGGAACGTTTTTTGAGGTACATGTTTATTTATTCAGGGACGCACCGACGCGGCTATAGAGTGTATCCGCTAGCGCTGTCAAACTTATAATTCCCACTGAACAAGACCATATTGTCATTTCCGAGATATTCCATTTGCAACCCAACTAAGTATTTATATAGCTATCTCAACGTTTTTGTATTGAAACCCCAACTAAATATTTATATAGCTATCGACTTTTTTGTATTGAAACAACACTAAGTATTTATATAGCTACAGACATTCTTTTTATTGAAACACCCACTAAGTATTTATATAGCCATCAACTGTTTTTGTACTGTGCCCAATATGAGATATGAAGTTTATATTGCGCCTTACTGAATTTTGGGAATACTATAGTAGTGTTTGAATATTTCAGGTAAAGAGAGTTATCGACCTTCAATCGCGATGCGACAAATATGGCCGACTCCACGGTTAACGCTTTGTATACTAAATACTCATTGACATTTCTCAGATAATAAATTAAACGCACGAACTGTTCCTGACAAACATAGGTCGTTTGTTGAATTTATTATCTGAACATTTCCCACCAAAGAAATTGAATCGTTTTGCACTTGTTTTATGTTTTCATCATACCGTCGTCTGTTGTTGTTACCTGATCACCCATCAAAGTGAAAACTATGCCATTCATATGTCAAATGTTATAACTGGTGTTATCCATTTAGTATAAAACGGTTACTAATTGACATTTATCCCTTATAAAATGACCGAGCCGTTGACAATGAGTTAATTTGGTCAGCTAAAATGAATTGTGTCAGTTTCAGCAGAATTCTTAGGTGTATCTCTCGACGATGCACTCGACTATTTTCACTACCTTTGACTAATTTGACAATTTCTGTACAAATGGATTCTACCAAATTTATAATAAAAGTATACATTGGATTGGTGTATATTATTCACCAGGAGGGATGCTCACAAAAATATGAGCAGACGAAAGACACTAGATAGTGCAGAATGAATCATATTCATTGGTGGGGAATGTTGAGATAATAATAGTCGTCTGTTTAAAATTTCATAAGGGATAACTACTGGTCAGGGAGTATATAGTATATATATAACAGGTAAAATAATCGATTGTCCCCTGTGCCCTGATATATGTGACATATGTGACATATGTGTTTCCTAATTTGGTACCATTTTACCAAGTGATGCATACCGTGAGTTGTAGTGTAGGAGTCAATAAACGACCCGCGAGTACAGCTCAGTCCATGACCCACTTAAGTACTGCATCGATGCATGGTGGGTGATTGATTTGACCAGGCTCAATCAATCGGATAATCACCCTCTGCACATTGTTTCAGATCACATATCGATATCGTTTGCAGCGTTGCATTCACTGTATCCATCTTTGCTGTCTGTCATGTTGTATTTGTTTCAATTTCGTCTTGGTGAGTATTCAAATGTTTGAACCTAGTTTTATTCACGCCTGTTTCGTCAGGATGCTGCTAGATGCATTGACTGAACTGGATACCGCTTCAAGAACATAGCATAATTTTATGGGTATAGTACATGCTCTGCCGGTTGTCGAACAATCATTTGTCGTATGGCAACTCAAAACCACAGCGCAATGTAAAAATGATGATTAGCTGTATCTCAGTGTTCGTGAGGTATATCACAGTGCTTGATTTTGAGCGTTAAACGACCCTATTAAATGTCCAGTCTGACGCTCTTCTTTCGTCATAAACTTTCATATAAACATAAACATTTTGTTATCACTCTTCACACGACTTGATTTTGAAAACCCCAGATAGAAACATCTAAACAAATGTATGTCCTCCGATATTTTCGCGGATATCTTCAGATGAAGTGATCAGAATGCGATGACACTTTGGGAAGATCATCTTTTATATGTAAACAACAAATCTTATAAATATGATAATATTATATGGTGAATGACTACACGCTTGAATGAACACCAATTGAAATGGAAGAAACTAACTCGGTTCATTGTGAGGAAACATGTCCACGTATGCTGCATGGTTATTTTCAAATGTCAGAATCCTCGGCTAGTGGCAGTTAAACCTCTTCTTGGTGAATTTGCACCTATGACACCAAATGGAGCGATCGGTCTACACAAAGAGCGGATAATGACACTGAACTATAGTTACTATACGACATTCCTCATCTACTGCAAGGTATTGACAGTATCATAATAATATGTTAAACAAGTGACAACTCATCACACTGAGGCCCCACCCTATGATAATATTGAGGTGCTATCCATTCGGTTTTTGATATGTTGATGACCACGTCAAATAGCGGGTCACAAAATAGTGAAAATTCGCATTATTTATTTCCTAGCCGCTTTTTGTAAAGTGCCATAGGATTTCTTAATATAACTATCGTTTGTCCACATAATCGGTTAATGTAGATAGCATATCCCTTCAGTGCGTGGAGTGTTCAATACTTAAGATGGAGTATATGGCACACCAAATCGGGCTTCCTTCTTTGCCATCAAGTGCCCCAGGCTTTCGGGAACCGTACCACCCATATACAGTATGCATTCCCTAGCTTTTATCTACAACTCCATTTAAAGACACATTATGTGCTTACTTCATTACTTCGAAACATTGAACAACATCGGCTATGTCTTTCCGTAAAACACGACATCATAACTACGAGAAAAATGTAAATAAATAAATCACCGACAAACAGACGAGATTGATTTCGCCAACGAGAGTCACTTTATATAATACTAGCTGGTGGACCCGACTTCGTCCGGGCTGTTTCCCCTCTGCTTTTCGGCGAATTGCGCGATTTGACCTTGAATTGACCATTTTGAAGGTCAAGGTCAGGTGGGGTCACGATTTGACCCGTCCAAAACACTGCCCGGACAAAAGTACCCGACAAAAGTACCCGTCGAAATCCATCCGGTTGTATCCCCTCTGCTTTTCGGCGAATTGCGCGATTTGACCTTGAATTGTCCATTTTGAAGGTCAAGGTCAGGTGGGGGTCACGATTTGATCCGTCCAAAACACTGCCCGGACAAAAGTACCCGACAAAAGTACCCGTCGAAATCCATCCGGTTTCGTCGAAATCCATCCGGTTTCGTCGAAATCCATCCGGTTTTACCCGATTTGACCTCGAATTGATCATTTTGAAGGTCAAGGTCAGGTCGGTGTCACGATTTGACCCGTCCAAAAACACTCAGTGGACAACAGTAAACCTATGTATCAAATTTCGTGGAAATCCCATAAAAATTCGCGATGTGACCTTGAATTGACCCGATTTCAAGGTCAAGGTCACATCGCACGGCAAACGAATAGGCTTACGACACTCCCCATACGAAAGTATCCCTAGACACTAATTTTCATCGAAATCCCGTGATACTCGGGCGTTTGACCTTGAAATGACCCGATTTCAAGGTCAAGGTCACATCGCACGGGCAAATTAATAGGCACATGCCACTCCCCGGCCGAAAGTAGCCCCACATACAAGTTTCATCGAAATCGGTTCGGTCGTTTTCGAGTCCATCGCGAACAGACAGACAGACACACACACACACACATATTTCCCAAAATATATAATAGATATATACCTACGCCGAGAAAGTTTATTTGTTGTGAGCCGTACCATAGTGTTTCAAATCACCTTCACAGTCATACCATTTGTGCACTTCATAATATAACTAACTATCTTTTGTCCACACCCTCGGTTAATATTGAGAGCAAATTCCTTTTTGTTTGCGATGTGCTCAAGACTCCAGATAGGATATAGGGCTCCCCAAAACTGATAAATCGCCTTTCTTATTTGCCAGTGGATTTTTTTGTTAAGTGCTCCAAGCCTTCGGGAACCATCCCATAAATGATCTATTTCCTCATAGTATTGCAGTTTGTCCACAACACCATTTAATATTTAAAGCATAGCCATTCAGCTTGGATAGGGATGTGTCCCCGAAGCATAACACAGCCACCGTGTTTTTGATTTGCCAGCCGTTTTTTGTAAAGTGTACCAGGCTGTCGGGAACCAACCCATACATGCTTATAAATTGTGTATTTACTCATAATGTAATATTGCCATTTGTGTACAATGCCATAAAAACCCAAATAGCATTGACCTTCAATTGGATGTATGCTCAGGACTCTAAATATGTAGGGGTCCCCAATGCACCGATAAATCGCGTTTCATTTGTAAAGGGTACCATGTTTTCGGGAAACAACTCATCCATACACATTGTGTATTTCCCGATAGAGCTAGACTACTATATAAAGGATATCTACAAGTTTTGGTTGGATATGGGGATTATCTCATTGCATGGTGATGACCAAAAAACAGAATTAATTTTTACGAGTGGTTCTGCCACGAGTGGAAATTAATTTTTGTTTGTCATCACGAATGAGATAATTACCATATGCAACCAACAAGTGTAGATGTTCTGTTATTATATGCTCTGCTTAGTTGGCCCATGGCTCAACTCGAAAGAAGATTAAAAAGTGCAAATGTGCATACCCAAGCACAGACATGGTAATGAGGTTGTGCATATAAAAATAGTTCCATCAGACAGATTGGCTGATGGATAAAGGTGCTAACATCATAGTATGTTTAACAAAAACATTTATTTGATCACATGTTACATGTTCAACCGGAACAGGACTTTTAGCACAGCGATCTTGTGCCGAATCACTTTTAAGTTTGGCGCGAGTGGATACGAGAGAGAAAACGATATCTCACCAGACGGATAACGGTATTTATCTGATGAAAAATACTACTATTTGATAGTTTAGTATATAATAAAACTAACTATATGGGGTATCCATATTCCCCGTAGTGTCCATATTCCCCATAGTGTCCAAATTACCCGCTCTTAACATGGGTTAGATAATCGACTTAGAAAAGAAGAATTATATTAATATTTTGAGGCAGACATAGTTCCTTATGATATTTATTACACACCTATTGCTACGTGTCGGTTGATTACGTTACTTCAGCCTAACTAAAGTGAACAAGATAGCATGTGTGACGTAAATGACATCATGCGCGAGACCCAATCAGTACTACAATGATAAAACACGTCACAAAAAACGACTAAAAATAAAACATATTATCATATGAAGTAAATAACAATATACTGACAGCAGGTTTTAAAGATACATGGCGCTTACTTACCAACCAAAACTATTTGTGCGCGCTTACATACATAACAGTCAGGTAGTTTCCATGAATGAAATTATATTCTGATTCAGGAGAACTCACAATGAATTGTTTTGTTGATAAATCACTTGTTATGGTACAAAAACATTTTTCCAAAGTTATGGTATTAGTTGTGAATCAACATCAACAGAAAGGCAACAACTGTGTAGTTACACGTGACACATTCACCCAACATGCCAAGCATACAGTTTAACATAGCCAGCATGGTCCAGATCCGCATCAGGATTAATCAAGAGGTTATTAAATGAATTCCCACCGCCAACTTCAAAGTCAAGCCCAGTCGCGTCATTTCAAAATTCAATCACTCACTTCAAAAAATATGATATTTAAATCATATTCTGCGATGTAAAGTATTGATTTCTCAACAAAACATTCTTGACAGAGAACTCCACAATCAGGATTTACTTTTATTTTGCAAAATTATCAGCAACAGACACTGTATGTGCACACAATGTCATATAGTACAGTTAGGAATAACGTATCGTACATTTCCAATTTATTTATTTCCAACTATTTAGCTATTTACTATATCTGATGCAAGTATATCTGTTTTAGCAACTCTTGCGACGTTTGTGCCAATTTTTACCCTATTAAAGCTTTACCAAACTTGCTCCCGGAGTTGATTGGTTAAGCCTTATCTAGCATGGATACCACACAGAAATAATTATTTATTACCAAAGAATATTGGTTGCTGTATTGTGTTTAATAAACACAGAACCACACAGGTATGACGCCTCTCGTTGTAACATTACGCCATAACAAATTCATGCGGTAACGTTCACCTCCTTCACATAAATGTGTGGTTTTGTCCAAGTCTCACCACACGATAAGTTGTTCAAAACAGTTGAAACGGTTGTGTCTGACTTCAATTAATTTCTTGATTTCAGATTCTTCAGATAGTCTTATTTTTCAACCATATTTAGCTAAAATATGATGATTTTAAATTTAGAGTAGAATTAGTCTGACGTTCTTTGGGTTGGATTTTTGTTCGAAAACAGTGGGATAACTAGAATGCTCTAACTAGAGCTGCCTGCACTTGCGCCAGTCGCAAGTATGTGGTGTCTTATACATACAACAGGGTGCACCACGGGTGCTGATATAACCCGCGGTGGTAAATTGAAACACGGACAGAACTCAATCCATAGTTTAAACAGTGCAAAAAAAGGGAACATGTGATCATTAACTGTTCACACTTTCAGAAATCTATGTAAAAATGCATATAATGCACTTAGTGGACACTTGATGGACGGAACCCACATTGAAAATATACAATGGATAATAAACCTAAAGTCTAATGGGAAACCGCGAATATTACAAACACTTCGTTGAAACCGCGCGTGAGGGTGAATATACATATAAACATTCATTGAGATCAGTTAAACCATAACTATAAGATCTGCGCATGCAAACGGACAGAAAACCGTAATGTTCAGATAAGCAAAGAACGACAACACTAGAACAGAAACTTGAACCTTACTGGCCCCTCTTTTCAAAGGCATCATATTGGCCAACTTCCATGCCAAATTTAATTAAGATCCGGCAACCCATTTGCTGAGATATTCGCTCGGACGGACGGACGCACACACGGACGAACGGACGCATGTAATCCAGCACACCACCATATCTTCGAGTAAATATTTTAAGTTAGAAAGGTGACAATTACAGTCGGCAGTAAAACTATTAGTAGACTATTTGTTTTGGAAAATTGGAAAAATAATGATGAGTAAGAGTTACTGTTGGACGACATCTTCGAATAATAATATTATACAAGGGATGGTGGTAGTTGCATATATCGTCTTATGAATTAGAGTAGTTGGAATTATAAACTTTGAGATGAAAACAGTCAGACCCTTCTGTCCACGGCACTGCCTCTAATATATATCTGTGTCTGACATCTCATATATATTTTTGAAGACCTCTGTCTGTCTGTATGTCATTTATAGAATCGAAAACGACTGCACCCATCGAGCTCAAATTTCGTATATAAGTGTTAAAATCCACGGGGATCGTCGACGTCGCCCTTTGGACAAGCTCTGAGCACCGATTCTCCACTCCCAATCATCAAAATCACCGCAAACGCCACTTCGGGGGGTTAAGGCATCAACGATCTTTATATTGACCATATTCGGAGGCGTTAAGGATTAACGCTCTTTATTACAATCGAAGCTGCTAAACGGCTACCCATGCGTAAAATACGGATGCAAAACGAAACGCGGAATGCAATTATCTCAATTAAAAAGTCAGAATGGGTTGTTGCGTCATATATGTCCTAGGAACAGGGGTCAGTCTTTGAGGGACGGGTACCATGAATTAATTCGATTCTCGACCGGTCGGGACGAAACTTGGTACGTGTGTGTAGTTTGAACAGGCGGTCGACGTTGTCGTGTTGGCGAGCCCGTGCGGCGCCCGAGATCTCGGAAACGGGTGGAGCTATCGACTTGAAATTTGGTTTTTGAATAGCCCGGACAACGTCGGGCTCATCGGCTAGTCTCATATATATTTTGAAGACCTCTTTCTGTCTGTATGTCCTTTATAGCATCGAAAACGACTGGTTGGATCGAGCTCAAACTTCGTATATAAGGGTAAAATCCCACGGGGATCGTCCACGTAGCATTTTGGACAAGCTCTGAGCACTGATTCTCCACTCCCAATCATCAAAATCACCGCAAACGCCACTTCGGGGGGTTAAGGCATTAACGATCTTTATATTGACCATATTCGGAGGTGTTAACGACTAACGCTCTTTATTGCAATGGACGTGGCTAAACGACTAGCCCCATGCGTCCGAAATACGGATGCGAGACGAAATGCAATTATCTCGATTAAAAAGGCAGAATTGATCTACGCAGACCAGATCTCGGAAACGGGTGGAGCTATCGACTTGAAATTTGGTTTTTGAATAGCCCGGACAACGTCGGGCTCATCGGCTAATCTATTATATATTTTGGAAGATCTGTGTGTGTGATCGCCTGGATACGACAATATAACAAACGACTATCTTAAAGGGGCTCTTGATATTTTTGGAATAACGTTTCAAAAATATTTCAATCTGATTTTAAACACTGGAATAGTACCCGAAAGCTGGAGAACTGGAATTATACGACCACTCTTTAAAGGAAAAGGGGAATCTACCGACCCTAATAACTACAGGAAGATAACTCTTTTAAGTTGTATGTCAAAAGTATTTGCTAGCATTGTTAGTGAACGCATTAGCTCATTCCTCAGTAATAATGACTTGCAGTCAGAATGCCAAGCGGGATTTCGCAAAGGATATTCCACAATTGATCACATATTTTCACTTTACTCTTTATCACAAATCTTGAAACATAACAAGCAGACCTTATATTGTGCCTTTATAGACTTTTCTAAAGCGTTTGATTCCGTCTGGAGAGCAGCGCTTTGGAAAAAGCTTATTAGCCATAAAATCGAAGGTAAACTCTTAGATGTAATACGATCTATGTATAATGACATAAAACTTTGCGTACGCATTGGAAACGAAGATTCAGACTTTTTTCCAAGCAAAATTGGCCTAAAACAAGGAGACAGTCTTTCGCCGATACTATTTGCAATATACCTAAACGATCTTGAAAATCATCTTCGTGAGCATGGATCCAATGGAATCGACATTAAAGTTCCAGAAGAATTTGATACCGGACTTTACTTAAAACTATTTCTCTTAATTTATGCAGATGACACTGTACTCCTCGCTAACTCACGTGACAGCTTACAGAACATGCTTGATAAATTTTCTATATATTGCAACACGTGGAAATTAAATGTCAATACATCGAAAACCAAGATACTTATATTTGGACGAAAAAACAAAAGTCTGAATAGCGGTAAATTTTCAATAATTGGACATGAACTGGAGATAGTAAATAGTTACAAATACCTAGGTACGACATTCCATAGAAATGGACTATTCACACTAGAAAAAAACACAAGGACTAAAAGTGCTAAAGTGGCAATGTACGCCCTCCTTAATAAAGTACGCGTGAATAAACTAACTATAGCCACAACCCTTGATATCTATGAAAAATCGATTATCCCAATCATGACATATGGAGCCGAGGTATGGGGACACGAAAACACGACATGTTTTGAAAAACTCGAAATTTGGTTTTTGAAATACACCTTAAAGCTTAAAAAATCTACACCTAGTGCATTCATATATGGAGAACTCGGCATGTGTCCCATATCAGTAAGAACAAGAAAACTAAGATGCATGCATCAGGTCGGCCGTGAACTATCTACCATAGAATTGTTGTAGCTATCGATTATACATTTTGAAACACCTGTCTGTATGTATGTATGTATGTCTGTATGCGTGAATGCATGTGTGTATGTGTTATAGACTCTAACACTGCTCGAATTTGGTATTTAACGTGTCAACTTGACCTCGCTCATAGGCATGTTTCTGGACCTTGACCGATCCGACTAAAAATTTGTGTGTAGGACTACTTCGATCCCGGGAGCAATATGGACGGGTCCAATTTCACGTGGGACCATGTTCTCGAACGTGCTGATATAGGCATGTTTCTGGACCAATTGAACAATAGTTTGGCCAGACGCTGTATATACTGGGTACTGTCCAGATGGAGGCGATCACAAAAAAAATCCCTAACTAGCCCGAACGAAGTCGAGTACATCAGCTAGTTTAATATATATTTTGGACATTTGTCTGTCTGTTTGTCTGTTAGCTATGGCCGGGAAAACTGCCGGACAGATTTGACGAAATTTGATACCTAGGGGAAATTATTTCCAGGGAGTATTTTGGACGGGTCAAATCTTGATCCCGACCTGACTTTGACATTCAAAAAGATCAATTCAAGGTCAAATCTGGTAAAACGGAAGTATTTCAACGAAATTTGATACCTACTGTTACTTTTGTCCCAGGAGTGTTTCGGGTGGGTCAAATCATGACCCTGACCTGATCTTGACATTCAAAATTGTCAATTCAAGGTCAAATCGGGTATAAAGCCGGGCGGATTTCGACGGGTACTTTTGTCGTGACTTTTGTCCGGGGAGTGTTTTGGACGGGTCAAATCGTGACCCCGACATGACCTTCACCTTTAAAATAGTCAATTCAAGGTTAAATCGCGCATTTCTCCGAAAATCAGAGGGGAACATCCCGGACGAAGTGGGGTCCACGAGCTACTATTATATATTTCTAGATTTAGTTACAAACTAAATACCTGTATATTGTACAAAGAAATGTTTGACAAATATATCTGTATCAATATTACCATACGGGTCATTAAAATAGATACGACGAAACAAATTTTGAAGGGTGCATGTATCAGGTAAATTTTTATATTTCAAATGATGACAGGAATGCAGAAAGTTGAAGTACCTACGTAATACTGGCTATCCGCATGAAGAGATATACATGTATATAAAAACCAGATGAGGGATATGTCTGTACAGTTGCTAAACAATTCAGTCATGCAAAAGAGGATCAAAGAGTAAGATACCAAATTGCTGCCTGTGGTAATGTTTTTTAACGAAATTCGGGAAAATTAGATTACTCTCACCCTGGTTATCCAGAAGATAATTGTGGAATCTGATGACGATCGGACAAGGGTGTCGTCTGTAGGATCAACCAAATTATTTAGCCATAAAAATAGTAAAATTGAAGATCACCGCTGGCAGTGATGTCTTCACAAGGACAGTTTGAGAACAAAATATGGCTCACATCTAGCGGTGACCCAAAATATCCACATAAGAAAAAGTTCTCCAATAAAAGCTGGCTGCAGGGTGCGCCAATTGATTCAAATTCGAAATTTAGCAGGGTGTACTGCTTGTGGCCATGTTTTCCCCGCAAATTTGATAGACTGATGGACAAAACCACTGAATCCGTTGAATCAATATACATGTATACATGGATTAATTTATATGCATTGTTATACACAGTACTGGTATATAAAGGTACTGAAAATAACTATATTACTAGTATACACAAAATAAACCATATATCATGGCTATGGGTTCTAATATCCGAACATGACAGCTGAGAACTTGGTGTGAATTAAAGAGTGGTGGTTTCTCAAGCATATCTAACCCTCCACGTTAGGAACATGCCATTAAATGTCATAAGTATAATCTAGCTTGAGGACAGAAGTGATCCATAAAAACCCCCTTAATTCAACCAGGTCCTCGCGCGATGTATGATCGATCACATGATGATCTAGGGGGATTAGAATTGATGTATAAAAACAGCACTGCATGTAAATATAAAATAAAATAGTGCTACATCTTATTACAGATTATTGCCATATATAATCAGTGATTATACAGACAGTCTGACAAAATAAAGTTTCAGTGACACTCTATCCGAAGAGGGGAATAATCTCATCTGTTACAGTCAATGGAGCAATTATGAATCTGGAAAGGTGAAATTTCTAAGTAATACTAGATATCGACATGACGCGATAAAATATAACGTAAATGCAATATGGCCGCTGGCGACCATTTTTTCCTATGAAATTAAAAAAATATTTGATAGCTCTCATCTGATAGATCAATATCAAGATAAATATGAAGTTTGGTGATGATCGGATGAGTGAAGTGGACTGTGGTCTGTGCTAAACGGTTTAGTAATGCTTAAAAAGATTCTTACCTTAATATTTTTATGTTCACTTTATAAACTTCACTGAGTCATCTTTGTCATGTATTGAGTTAGATATCTTTTGTTAACAGTTTATAAATCATGTATGTCTCATGTTTGTTATTTTAATTTATGTGTTTATTATCATTAAATAAAGTTGCATTCCTTAAAAAGATTCTTACCTCAATGTTTTTATGTTCACTTTATAAACTCCACTGAGTCATCTTTGTCATGTATTGAATTTGATATCTTTTGTTAACAGTTTGTAAATTATGTATGTCTCGTGTTCGTTATTATATTATATACACTTTATAGTGTGTTTTCAGAACGAAAAAAAATTGAATAAAATCAACAAATTTGTAAATTTAAAAACAATTCAAACGTTGTTGTATTCCATGTCCCAGCCCGGACATATACACCAAATTTCAATAATATTCATTGAGAAACAACGGACCAAACGCTATATAACACCCGTATACATCTTTTATTCCGAATCGGACTCGGGTACATGTTATAGTAGGTACCGAATTGACACACGTCGACTGGGCGAGTTGGCCATGGGGCGATTAGGCCGATTCCGGCACATTCTATAATTTACCGTATGTATCCGTTTACGCGTAGTTTACTTTAGAAAGTTCCGCAATTAATACCGTAAATAGAGCGACCTTATTTGACAGAGAATGCCTCTGTTATTGATTATCAAGTTGCTGTACATTACAAACGACAAATTCACATGCTCGTTCAATCGCAGTAGTCTATTTTCCCCATGTTAAAGGACATCCATAAATACTAAATAACGCTAACCTACTGCCGAATGTTTGACACGACAACTGTTAACATATTTGGGCTGAATTCATCTGACGCGGTATTATTCCTCAAAATAAACAACAAAACCATCGTTACTTGGAAATGTAGTTTGGGCTAACATTTACATAAATCCTCCAGATCAATTATCCGACACACACGTCAGATGAGAAAGTCACATGAAGTAACCGGCCAAATTGGCCGAAATAAAAACATGTTACTTGTCTTATTGGGGCAAGCTCAACACAATGACGACAAATAGAACGCCACTCGCATTGTATTATATTATGCTGATGTCTTATTATGATAATAAGAAGTTCCCATGGATTGCTGGGCAGCATAACACCCTTAACGCAATCGGCATGGGTAACAGCTGGACCTATCAGCTGGTCGATAACCTCAATCAATTTCGCGACTCTGTCAGAATGAGACTAACTGATATATACTCACAACAATGGAGAACCGCAATAGCTGTATCAAACAAATTTACCTTTTATCGAGTCGTGAAAGATAACTTTGTCCGCGAACAATATTTGTCATCCAGCGATACATCTATGATACACGCTCTCATGAGATTCCGGACAAGAAATCATAAATTACCAATCGAAGAAGGATCATGGACAAATCGAGACTATTCGGAAAGAAAGTGCTCATTATATAACGCAGAGTTAGGAGATGAATTCCACGTTATTTTGAAGTGTGAAAAATTAAAGGGATTGAGAATAAGATACATCAAACCATACTACTTCAATAGACCAAACACTTTGAAGTTGAACCAATTATTCAATCAAAATAGCGAGCGCAAAACAAAAAACCTTTCGATATTTATTAAAAAGATTTTGGAAATTTTCAGAAACTCCTGAGGCTTACGCGCATGTGTGCGCGTTCACATTTGTAGGTGCTCGTGTACACACATGTATATTAGTAAATATAAATTCGTTGATACACACCATATACCATATATTGGTAAATATATTATCTGATTATGATGAGTAAACAAATGATGAGTAAACAAGTATACACCCATTAAACGCGACATCGATGTATTATAATATTTATCATAATGATTTTATGTGTATGTATACATGTACATGTATTGATGATACGTAATTGTGTCATATGTATTGTCTCTGTAATGTCTTTCATGATGACCAGAGTTACTATTAAATTGAATTGAATTGAAAACGGCCGAGCCGATTTCGATGAAACTTGGTATGTGGGGGTATTTTCGGCCTGGAAGTGGCATAGGCATATTAATTTGTTCGTGCGACGTGACCTTGAAATCGGGTTATTTCAAGGTCAAACGCCAGAATATCACGGGATTTCGATGAAACTTGGTATGTGGGGGCTACTTTCGGCCGGGGAGTGGCATAGGCCTATTAATTTGCCCGTGCGACGTGACCTTGAAATCTGGTCACTTCAAGGTCAAACGCCCGAATATCACGGGATTTCGATGAAAATTAGTGTCTAGGGATACCTTCGTATGGAGAGTCTCATAAGCCTATTCATTTGCCCGTGCGACGTGACCTTGACCTTGAAATCGGTCAATTCAAGGCCAAATCGCGAATTTTGATGGAATTTCCACGAAATTTGATACATAGGGTTACTTTTGTCCACTAGTGTTTTGGACGGGTCAAATCGTGACCCAGACCTGACCTTGACCTTCAAAATGATCAATTCAAGGTCAAATCGGGTAAAACCGGATGGATTTCTACGGGTACTTTTGTCGGGTACTTTTGTCCGGGCAGTGTTTTGGACGGGTCAAATCGTGACCCCACCTGACCTTGACCTTCAAAATGGACAATTCAAGGTCAAATCGCGCAATTCGCCGAAAAGCAGAGGGGAAACAGCCCGGACGAAGTCGGGTCCACCTGCTAGTCATATATATATCATCATGTAGTGGGGGACTCCAAATTGTCTCCAATGTGACCAAATATTCGTATTTGCTAAGGCCTAATAGGTAACTGATAAGTTATGTATATACGTCAGTTAAAATCACGGTTTCTCTCTGTATATATAGCATTGCACTCTGCGGGCGCATGCACCTCGCCAAGTCGACGAGAATGCCACCAGAATTATGGCAGGATTGGGGATATAGTTCGAAGATGGGAAAAGAACATACTGACATTCTTTCACGTAATCTGTATGAATTCATGAAAGTCTTGACATCAATTCCAAACATTCTTATACAGTTGCATGTAATATTTCCATAACAGACATATAGGTCTTATTTCAACACTGTATTCGTGGACAATTAACCCGTTTTATACTAAATGCTCATTAACGAGTAGTTCACTTATGAAATGTTCAGAAAGTAAGTTCAACAAATGATCATAGTTTGTTGAACATATTGTCTGAACATTTCTCACCCAAGAATATGACTCCTTCAGCACCTGTATTAATTTCCATCACACTGTTGTATATTAATTTTTCCTGAACCCCACTCCAAATGAACAATATACCATTCAAATATACTAGTTTATTTAAGAAATGGATATTGATTTGCTTGCTTTCCATAGAGTATGGATGCAAGTTGGTCTGACATTTTGTGTGGAACGCTTTCGCGTTCCACACATAAAAATGTCAGACCAACTTGCATCCATACTCTATGGAACGCAACAAAATCAACATCCATTACTTATATTTACACTCCACCGAGTCAACTGGCAGATAATAAGACATTAGGCGCCCATTTCAAACGCCGTTCTCGTGTCGTGGTGCAAGTTGCATCTACACTAAAATGGTTGCAAGTTGGGTTCAGCGCGCGACGTCATGTGACGTAATTTCGACCAACCAACGTCCTGCATTCATGTTCCACAACACCGTCGATAAACATTTTGTCTCAGAATTTAATATATTGTTTACACATGCAGATTCTTCTTCCCATTGTTGCAGATGTTAATGCTATTTTCATTTTGGTTCCCAACATTCCAAACAAATGTGGATTTCGTTCAGTTAACTTCCAGCCACCCCCTCCGACAAACCAACAATTACAGGGTCAAATATTATGTGCCCCATGCACCCACCCACTAATGGTATGATCCGTGTTTTAACCCGCTCATTATCATGTCGTATTGTTAGAATTTCACACCTTCCGCTCCTCTCACATGTTCCAAATAATTCCAATTTATTGGTGAATTTTATATCAAGTATTTGGCCCCGGTGAAATACAGATTCATACAAGAAATATTGTTCGTGGATTTGGAGCGATTTGATTGGCCGAGGGGTGTGAACTGGTTTACACATTGAGAATATAATATTGTTTACACTAAATAGTGGATGTTACCGTAGTTTATGGACGTTAAGTGCATTGTTGGTCATCGGTTTATTGAACAAATTGACCGAATGAGTCCCGAATTCCCTAAATCGAAAATCTTCTCATGACAAATGCTGAAAGTCGAATAAATACTGTACATGTAGACATTGATAGATTAGATCCGTTGTCAATAGAAAGGAGTGTTCATTCCACCGCCAACGACCCCCTTATAATAGTCGATCGACGTTCCTATATGATCAAAGACTCTCGGTGAATTAGAATCTATTGGTTCATCAGGCACAGAAGCAATTACGCGGCATACCAAAAAGCACGCACCATATCATCATTGGAAGACGGGAGCCAATCCTGCGCCATTTGACAGACTAATAAACTGTTATTCTCACATATATGAAGATCATATTGAAAGGAGTTTGATGACTCATAAAGCCAGTCGATCGCAATGCGTTTTGAAAGAGTGTATAAGCATATGATAAAATGTCCTAATCTACTGGGGGCATATATGTAACTCACATAAACAAGTTAGTCGAGGAGGGAACATCGATGTACAGTGTGTAAACAGTGTGCGATAAGCAAAACACTCAACACCGGGTTCATGGAGATTTTTATTTCGCCGTGATTCACTGTGAACCTGTGTGGAGCGGATTATTATGAATCAACATAAATCATGGAGACTGACCAGGGCTCACCAAGAAATGTCGCGAATCACCGCAAAATACGAACAACTAACTATGTTACGGCATTTCTGTTTATTTTGTAACAATATTAATTAACTAATGAGGTGATTCGTGGTCGTATATAATGAGGTTCAGATAACGTTACCACCACCATGTTGATTTCACCATATATATATGGCTAGCTAATCCTGGCCACTAAAGCTTTCTGTGTTATGTGAGTCACCGTGTATCCCCCCACCAAAAAATCAACACCACGGTGTTGAGTGATTTTCTTACCGTACACTATTTACAATATCTATACATTTGGTAGCTCGGTAGCTCCATGCATGGTTATAGATTGCTCGGATTGTATATAGCCTCTGTCAATATACATCCCTGGTCAAGTGGTCTTGCTAATTTGTTATGGTGTTGGGGTTCCTGCTGAACTCCCATGATTCTGGTTGGGCAAACTGACGCCGTTGCGAAAAAATACCGATTTTTTCTCAAGTTTTCATTGTCGCGGTGTTTGGCTAATCCAGCGATCTGAGAAAAAAAGCCAGCGCCTATGTGAAACATTTAAGAACATATATAAAGCAAGCGCCTATGTGAAACATTTAAGAACATATATAAAGCCAGCGCCTATGTGAAACATTTAAGAACATATATAAAGCCAGCGCCTATGTGAAACATTTAAGAACATATATAAAACCAGCGCCTATGTGAAACATTTAAGAACATATATTTTTGACAAATTTAATAGTGGCTGTGCTGGTGTTTGCAAAACGACGCAAATAACCATCTTGATTTTATTGTCGATTTGCAACAACTAATACAAGCACTATTATATGTTTTGCAATGTTTGATACACATAATGACTTTTTCTGGACATGTTCAGGTTATCCGAACACCAGGAAAATTACAACTTTAGATAAATAAAAATAACGGTACGTTTTCTTAAAGGCACGGGTGTCGTTCGTTGCAGAAATATCTATATTTGTTCAAATCGCCACCAACAGAAGGAATATTAAAATATATATAGTTTTGTTCATATGCCAAACATAATCAGCGCGTAAATAGCATACTGTCGTCAAGACGTACGGTGGTGTACGTAAACAAGAGCCTGCTCGTGTTACAGAAGTTTTGCTTCTGTTTACATAACAAAGCGCAATTCTATTGGCTAATCACACACAAATGCTATAAACGCTCTTTATTATTTCCATTTCAGGAAAACAGTAACAAATAACGCTCTTTATGTTTACCATATCCGGATCTAAACAAAAGCCAGGTTCTGTAACGTTTTTTGCTTTTGTTTACATAACAAAGGAAAAATATTTGACAATAACATACTGTTTATGCCATATTTCTGATTGGTATAAGAACAAGGTCTGTCTATATTTTACTATTATTTCTGTTTATGGCGGTTTTTGACGGAGGTGAATATTTAACAGCATACCCACCGCCAACGCCGCCCGTATCTTTAACAGCATCAGTTTGTCCTAACAGCTTCATAACCATTTAGCATGACCCACTAGCAACATAGCAGGACCACTTGATCAGGGGTGACACAGGGATATGAGTTCAACGCTGGCTATCGAACTTCTGAGTTTCATAACACTGGCTAGGATTCGAGAAAGAGTGTAGGCGGCATGTGGGTCTAGAGTTATACAGTCTAGTCTGTTCAAATATCGCGCCTAGATGTGACCCAATGCCATTCAACTCGTACTATTACGGCCTCGTAGTACATAGACATGAAATAGGTACATGGATAGCTAGATGGGAAAGCGAAAGCGGCTTTAGTGAAGCACATGTATATATGGCTGCAGGCATAATACTCGGCATTGCTCAACTTGAACAACTGGGCTAATACCGCGAACATTATGGTCCCTATACTGTTAGGAATATAAACGATATATAAGTATCATTCGTATTACATATATACTGACCCGCCATATCAAATCCAGTCGGAAGTCGGAATTTTGTTTACCCTGTGCCAATGCATTGGCCTAACAATTTTTTACAATTTTAATAATTTGTTCTTGTATTCTTTAACAATTTTATAATTGCACCCATACAGAGCCCCAGACAAACATGAGCAGACGACACTCTTCTATATGCTTCTATATATGTGTGGGGCTCCCTGCAGGGTAATGGAGTTTTTTTTATTTTATGTCCTAAAAATTGTCAGAAACATTTATTTAAAAAAAATGATAAAAAATTGTTAGGCCAATGCATTCTCTTATATATGTGAGGCGACCTATGGTCGACTCGAATATATAAGAGAATGCATTGGCACAGGGTAAACAAATCCCGACTTCCGACTGGATTTGATATGGCGGGTCACATATACTGATGTCTGATTCGCCAATGACGTAAACGTAACTGGGTGTATATGCATTAAAGTACAATACAAAACAGATTCGCGAAAGTGTTCAGAAGTCCATGTAAACATTATGTTTTAGCTCTCACGTTATATACCGAAGACATTCGTAATATATTAGATAGCGTTTCAATTGAGATGTGTATGACCATTCCCACCACAGAGGGACGAATCATCAATTGATCGAAAGCAGAGATCCGGTGGACGCATAATGATTGTCCATTGGTGGGTTGGTGTTATATTCTCGAGCATCTACCATGTTATTACAATTGATCATCAAAACACGAATGAGTAGAATCGGAAGAGAAAGTGAATGAAAAAGAATGGAAATTTGAAGAACGAACAATAAGTGTTGCCACTGTAATGTTGAGGGTGAGGTTAGTCATATATAATATTGTTGCTCAACTTACTCACCCATTCACGAGAAATACACACACTTTCGTCCCAACATAGGCATATAGGCATCACTGGATCATTCACGAACATACACCTGACACTACATCTATTCTTTCAAAACCCGTACATGTACATAATCGAATTGCATTATTTCAACACACATTGGACTTATATAAGCCACGGTCTAGCTCTTCTATATCATCATGATCAGTCCATTCATAATATCGATCAAGTAGATCCCCGGAACCAGACAGGGGTGTAACAACGGAGGGATTACTACACGTAAGTAAGTATAATTTGAGACTTAAAACTCACAGTACACAACCTTAAATATCATGTGCTAGTGCATTCTCTTATATACGCTATTCTCTTATATATGCGAGTCTTACACGGTCAAGGTAAATATTGTTAGACCAATGTATTATCTTATATGTGCGAGGCTCGCAAAAATTCACGAAGCTCCAGTCATAGAAGGGTTAAACCTCACAGTACAGAAGTTAAAGATCCTGTGCCAGTGCGTTCTCTTATATATGCGAGTCTCTCACGGTTTTCGCAAAATTTCTTGAAGCTCCAGTCATGGAAGGGTTAAATAGGTACTGTACACTAAATCCGGCCATTTTTTGGACCATCTCCTTTTATAATAAACAGAATATATGCAACAATTGAATGAATTTGAGCCGTGGGTTATTGCAAAAATACACTCGTGTGTTCCATGAACGATGCAAACAACCTGGTAAGTATAATGAAAATGAATTTATGACTGGAGTCATCAATTCATTGTCATTATAATTACCATGAACATTACCCCTTTAGAGGAGGAACTACAGCTGGCATGGGAACGTGTTGATGAATTGAGAATAAGTGTTTTGTTCTCAATGGAACTGAACTGCATGGACAACACTGGGCGGGCGGAACACAGAGCACCCGGACCGTGTCTACAATCACACCCCTGATCAAGTGGTCCTGCTAAAATGTCTTGCGTCTCTTTAATATACACGAGATTCTTGCGGGCGATGGGTCTGTGGTTCTTATGTTATCTTGGGCGTCTTGAATGTGTTACTTGTTTTTTAGATGTCACTCGCCAAGTGTATTGGATATCTTCAAAAGGAAACGGGCCATGAAGGATAACTCTAATCGTGAAATGGAATGAAGATATATATTGGTTAGACGGAACTAAATGTTTTCCATGGGCCTCAGTGTTGACGTTTAGACACCCCCACGCTAAAATCTCGAATTCCGAAGTGCATGGCTCTTAACGTCGTGGAGACCAGCACAGTATGTATACAAGTAGTCGTCATAATTAATATGCCATAGTTAGTTAGTTATGTCACCCGTCTACCAAGCTCTACTAGCAATCCTCTCACTGATTTATCTACCTGAACACATTGGCACGTGAAGGTCTCGAGGCGGTTGATCTTTAATCAACACGCAGTCTTATTTGTTGTTTCTTATTTTATTGAGCATCCCATATATATATATATATATATATATTTCAAACAAATTTGTTTATATTGGGGATTGGATCACAAGTTATAGCGACCTAGGTGGAGCTTCTCTCCACAGGAGAAAGATGGTGGTGCACAGAAGACAAAATTAAATGCATAAATGTTGAACACAAAAAATTCTGACAAAACACACAAATACAAGATGGAATGTTCAAGATTGGTATGGGGTAAGGAAAGATAGTTTTATATCATATGTTTAGTGCATGTTGTTCTCGATTTAAGTTAATATATACGACTGGTGATATTCACTAAATGTAATGCAATTGTTCATCGCCAAATCGCAATGAGTTTATGATATATTTTTGGACAGCTGCAAACAGTTGACAATTTCCTTCATTCGAAAGTGAGACTGATCCACAAAGTAGATCGCCAACATGTATTTGATATAGTCCAATCTATGGTGTCTTGCATGTTGCCGCCACATACATTTTTCGCTTCCTTCGTTTCGTTTTTTCGCTTGCTTCGGTTCCTTCTCGGCGAAGCAAGCGAAATAATCTCAATAACTTCGTTTCGCTCGCCACGAAGGAACCGAAAAAATCAAACGAAGCAAGCGAAAAAATCAAACGACGAACGCGTTTGTTTTTTTTTCGCTTTCGGCGGTTCCTTCGCATGCTTCGTGAAAAAAGCGAAGGAACCGCCGAAAACAACAACCAAGTAAAAAGCTTTTCTTGGTTGTTGTTGTTGGATTTCGTCGGTTCTTCGGATACTTCGCGAAGCATGCGAAGGAACCTCCGAAAGCGAAAAAAACAAACGAAGCAAGCGAAATAACAATGATGTTTTTTTCGCTTTCGTCGTTTGATTTTTTCGCTTGCTTCGTTTTATTTTTCCGCTTCCTTCGTGGCGAAGGAACCAAAATAATTGAGATTATTTCGCTTCCTTCGCCGAGAAGGAACCGAAGCAAGCGAAAAATCCAAACGAAGGAAGCGAAAAAAGTATGTGGCGGAAATGACACCATACCAATCCGCACTATTTTTTCTTCGAGGTTGGCCCTTGACTTATTTGTTCATGCTCACATTAATGTTAACATGGAAAGCTGTCTTAATATGCATGAAATAAATGTAAGTAGATAAACATAATTAAAGCATATAAATAAAACGGACTAAGTGAGTGAATGGACTTAACTCCTATATGGTGTGGATGGCCACTGTCGAGAAAAATTCCGAACAATCGTGTGACTATATGATAAGAATACAATATCGCTTCGTGTTGAGTAGAGATCAACACCCTTGAAACGCAACGGGTTAATTGGTCCATTGCAAATAGACTCATCGTGGAGCAAATCTACGGGCGACATAACTATTTAACTATTAGTACATGTAATTATGATTCAAGATTCAAGATTCAATGAGATTTATTTGGTATTCAATAGTTTTACAGTAGATGGTACATTATGTTTCCGTATAATTGAGCATGTGCGTATTTACAATGTGTGTAATTCCGTATATACATGGGCAAGAAGGGTGGGGGTAAGGTGTTAGTGGGGGGGGGGGGGGGTCGGTGTGTGAGATGGAGTTGGTAGTCATTTTTATTCTGTATCTGGGTAGCCAACTGGGTTATCTTAATGTCTTCATGACGTGACCTGCTTGATCAACTTGCAATACCTGTATAGTTTTCAAGATCGTGAGTCGGGAGGTATATGTTATCAGCAATAGTGTGGAAATTTACACTATTTTAGTTGGTCAAAGAGATATCGGGTGTGAATTCTGCTTGATTTTGTTGAGGAATATGTTACTGTAATACTTTTATTTTGCATTGTTGTTCAGGGGTACATGTACATGAGTGACCGCTTGTCACTTTGCCCGATATGTAGGGCAGCATGCATTCTATGTTTGACTATGGTACGTGTGTCTCCGGCCAAGAACGCACTTCAGACTAGAAAACACCCACATTTTTACATGCCATGGGCATTATATTTCTTGAATTTGTAAATTTAATTGATATATTATACGCCAATCGCGCGCCAGAATTGTTTTAACTCATATTCGAGAAACAAAGGAATGTAATTCTACTTGTTTAGTAAGGACACCAAACACGTGAGCGTAATGCACTGATATTACGTTCAGGCCTAGAACAAATTATGTGTGTTTCTGCTAACGGAACCTTGTCAGTGTATGATTTTGTTTTAAATTTCGGTTAAAATAATGATGTAATATTTTCTAAATATCACATATACAGTTGTCATTGGAGTAGTTACATGTATTTAATTTTCAGTGTACGAACTATGAAAGTTATGAAAATAATTTTGTCACATATACATTAATTCATAACATATTTTGGAAGCACTGTGTATTGATTAAAGATGCTTATTTACTTCTAATAAATATATAAATGTTCTTGCTATAATATGTACAGCATAGAGGGTGACAGTCGGGTGAGTGTTCAGTCATGTCAGTGTGAATTCCGTTACTTATTTCTCATTCGAGAAATGTCGGGGATGGTGGCAAATGATGATGGGAACTTCCTTAGTAAGGTGAGATGAAATGTTGGGTACAAATAATCCGGGTAATAAAAAAGCCTAAAAAATAGGCAAATTCCGAAAATAAACGGAAATTGTACGAAACAACTCCACGGTCATAAACATATATGGCAAGGAATGTTAGCAGAATAGAACTAAAGGTAATCATTTTTGTTTCATGTAGGAGCCCTTGAAACAAGTGGAAATTACAGGAAACAGACATACCGTGGACCGTAATTTCCCATTGTGTTCGAGGAATTTATGAGTAACGCTCACAAGGTTCCCGATAGACCGTCCGTCGGTTGAGTTTTTGAGGCCAAAATAAAATTATCTGTGTTTCTGCTGTGTTCCGCTCAAACACAGTCATCACTATATTATGTCGAATAGACATGTCCCTCAAGTTGTAACTGAATATGTGTTTCTAGACACTGTCATATACAGTGTAGCGTGTAAAAACAGGTGGACAGAACGGTCAGGAAACGGCGCCTCGTTATTCAAGAAGAGCCATGTCATGATGCACGAAAGGGCGCAGAGAAAATTGTCATATTTCTTTATGACATAAGCTAATCATTAAACAAGTTCCAGATATATATTTGGCGTTTGTGCTTCTGCTGAAGAATTCGCCGTTTGATCGTTAATCTGTCGATTTAATGGATGGTCACTTGGAGAACATCCGGTCGTGGTCACATAATCCCGAGGTGCCAAGTCTACATAGTCTGTTTCTGGTTCTGACTGTCTGTTCTCGAGTCCTTCAGGAGAATCTTTTTCTGATCGCTGAGTGGTATTTTTAGTTCTGTAATAATCGGCTCCATACGGGCCACTGTATAAGACCTTAGCATCACGTGGATGTTCAGATTCCAGTTCCCAGTACACAACTGGTTCTGACTGTCCGTTCTTGAGTCCTTCAGAAGAATTGTTTTCTGACCGTTGAGTGGGATTGTTATTTCTGTTATAATCGAGTCCATACGGGCCACTGTATAAGACCGTAGCATCACGTGGATGTTCAGATTCCAGTTCCCAGTACACAATTCCTTGTGAATTAGAGTCATGTGAATTAGAGTTATCTCCAATAGACGGGTCGGGATCGTCCTGAACAGCAATCACCGGTTCTTCTGATGGAACATTCTGTAAGGTATCATATAAGTTCGATGGCGCTGCTAGAGACACATTCTGAAGAGCAGCGTACTGGAAGGTATCGTATTCGGCCGGCGGAGCCGATAGTGATTCATTCTGAAGACCGGCATATGCCGAGGAATCCCGTGCCGTTAGGTCACGTCTATGAAGTTCCCTTTCGTTGATATTGATGTATGTTGACGGAGCCTGTGGTCGGGAGTTCGTTCCTGTTTCGTCTTCCGCTTTATTAATTTTCAAGCTGAAAGAAAGTTTTAGAGACTACATACTGATATTGATTTTTCGTCTCTTCTCGATAAGTCACTTTAACATGATGAGTTTTCGGATTTTCAGCCATAACTCTGTTAAAATGTATGCGTTGTTTTACGATACAAGTTTCTGATGGAAAAGTTGTCAGAAAGTTGTTCCCTTAAATTGTGGGAATCCATCCCCAATACTTTGAATGATTTTTGTGTGTAAAATAACAACTTTTCCGACGGTCTGTTTGCATGTCCTTGCATCCATAGAAACTCACTTTCTTCAGCGACCATTTTGTCTAACCATATTCATGTTTCGCCATTAACAAGCATGATAGTTGGGTATGATACGTCTCATGACCGGCGTCCTGTTTCCCATTTAAAAATTAAGTTATCAATCGTTTTCACTACCCTATGTCATGAGCCGTTGGTGTTCTGTTATCAAATATGCTTAGATAAAATTTTATGTTCACCACCGCGCATATACATGTTAACGCGACAATACAAACATTTAATGTGTCCAATTCATTAGTCAAAATATCTTTATGTTGATGGACAATTTGCAGAAATCTTCAAATATAATAGGATAAAAACTAATCAGAGCTCGTTGATTTTACTGTGGTTTCTAACAGACTCCAAAATGTTTTATCTCTATAATAGTACTAAAGCCAAACCGAATGCTACATTCCTCTAGTTGGCATAGCGCCTGTATACTAACTTATCAGTTTCACGCACCCGAACAAGTCCATAATATGTCTTTAAGAAAATGTACGGTTATTTTTTTTAAAGTTCCCAATTTCGCGGCCTTTGGCTAATCTGAACGAATGGAAGAAATAAAAGCCCATGCACAGAACAATTAACAGCATACACCCGACAATATGTTTATAATGCATGGTACTTTTGGTTGTCGTTATTGTTGGACCACAAATCAAGATGGCTATTGCAGAGTCATTTTGCAAACACCAGAACAGCCATGGTTAAACTTATTAAAAATATATACATTGTATGTTCATGGAGCTTTCTCAAATGGCTCCGATTAGCCAACATCGCGAAAATTGCAACTTCAGAAAAAATATCGGTACATGTTCTTAACAACATCATTTGCCACACATGTATCATACCAACTTAGCAGGACCACTTAGCCATATGTTTCAGATATGTCGTAATAACGCCGGTAGGTTCTGGGACGCACAAGGACCCGGATTATTACATATTGACCAGCAACACCAACAGATCGAAAGTGCATGCTATACGACGTTGAACTTGGCAATGAGAACATCTAATACATGTATCTAATACATGGTATCTGAAATCTTATTATTACACGCGGCCTAATGTTTACCAATACTCGGGAATACCAGCCACATCGAGTGATTTTAGAATAATTCTGATTCTGACTAACCGTTGTATGTAGCATATGACTATAGCTGACGCGATTATAGCAACGACGGCGACAACTCCGCCAATAACGGCACCGATAATGACTCCTGAATTCGTGTCGACTGTGGATGGGTAGGCCAGCATTGGTGTCGTCACTTCCGTGGATGTTGTCGCTTTTACAGGCGTTGTGTTGTCGATATTGTGTGACGTCACACTTGTTATTGTTGGGTAGACGAGCGTGGGAGTTGCCGAACCTGTGGACGTTGTCCCACGTGTAGACGTTGTGTAGGCAGTTACGGTTGTCGTTATATGTGTGGGCGTCTGGAAACCGAAAGAGAAAAATTAAGATGGCTGCAATGAACGCGGATTCAAGAGATACAACCTTGTGAGTGAACGTTGTATTGCCAAAGAACCTGATATGTCTACTAAAAGCCTTCTAAAATCGACGTTCAAAAAATATACATTCACAATCTGATTCCGAAAAAAGGTAAATCCATGTTGTGCTACATGTAATATCGAATTAAACATCATTGTTTTGTTTCAACGTGCATCGTCGATAACGTCCTTTTCCTAACAGATCTGACACGTTGAAAATATTCGTGGATTGTATTTGGAAGTCAACGAACTTGCAGATTTGGAGAATTTAGTGACAGTTGCCACGTGGCGATGGGAAAGTTGAGTCTTATAGCTCTAAATCTGCTCGACACAAATATTTATCATTCACTAAATATCATCTAAACAAGTATGTGGTGAATGAAATTCCAATAACATGTTTTGGGAAACAGTAACTGGTCTCGAACCACGGAACTATGTTTTATGTGCGGATACATTCATTCGCTTCGTAACGTTGTGACGCGTCTTTTACACGTGCTTAATTCTTTCGTCGTATCAACGTAGTATTTCGCACGAAAATCAACTGAATCATATGATAAATAGAATATGAGACTTACGTTTATTTCATATGAACTTGATGAAACTCGTCTCGATTTTTCCCTTTTGTCTCGATAAAACGGAAAATTTTAAGACTCGTTTCATAACTTTCATATGAGAGAAACAATCATATCATATCCTCTCTATATGTGCAGACGCTTCAGCCGTCCGCGTATTTTTTTTATTTTCCATACAAGGATGGCACTGTTTAAAGAGTCCGATTGGTTCAGCGAGTTAACATCGTGACCTATTTCTGATCGTCTTTAAACTGTTGTTGTAGTAATATAAGGCGCTGTTCACACACGTTACAAACAACACAAGAAAACCATAGTCAGAAATGGTAACGCCATCTAGATCATATTATTACGCATATATAAAATACATTGGAGCTTTAATGTAGTGATTGTGAAAAATGTCTATATAGGTAATGGCTATGTATATATAGTTGATTATATGTATTTTTTGTGTATACGTGCATAACATATACTTGGTGAGAAAACATTTTTTGAACACATTTTTAAAATCGGACGTGCCAAACCAAACTAAAGTTATGATAATTTTGAAATATGTACACACAAATGTGTGTTCACAAAGGGTGCATACGTTCCAATTGGTTGAAAGGTTCATCGCCAAACATGCAACGGACATTACATTGATACACCAATATATTATTGGTTATAACCAGACACCCATTGCCAAAACAATGACAAGCGCATTGATGCTTGACAAGTTATCATGTTGACCTGTTGCCAGCTCGCGGCAAATACACAAAACAGTTATTTTCTCCATTCCCTTGTACGACATTAGAATTGCTTTCGGCTGGCATGTATCTTTTCTTTGTTATTTGTTCTAAGTTCTATCGAAATAGAGATCTGATAGAAGCCAATGTACGGCGGCTGAACACTGAATAATTTACAAACAATCTCGAGAGTCATTATGAAATAATTTCCGATAAGGTTTCATTCACCACCGATTATGGAGAATAATTAATCATAATGCCTTGATGGTTTCATGAAAGCACCACCGCAGAATTCCGTTAAAACAACTAATCCTTCAAATCACTGAAAGTTTCTCATTCACCACATTAGAATACCTCTAAATGCGGACCAAAAATCTGCTAATCGGATTAAATACACTCCGGATACTTCGCAATAAGACATACATTCCAACGAAGAGACATGACATCAATGAGACATCCACGAAGATACATCGGCGAGTACATGCATCCTGCTAATGTCTAACCCGTGCGGGAATTGCGAGTACCTTTTAAATAACATTTCTATAAATAGAACCTCCATGTCTCCACTGACATCCCCAGAACACAATCACAGAAAACAACATAGATGGCGTATTAAGGGTAAGAGCATGCGACTCTTTCTTTATGAGAAACAATCGAGTCGAAGACGTGATTTATTCGGGTAATGCACTATTCGCTTGCTCTGACCGACTTAGAGCACAATTGACCGCACACACCGAGATTACCTGGAAAAAGCTGTTGATCATGTGTTGATCACGACACACAACCCTCATCGAAATCGGTCGGAGTTATTTGGGTAATGGAATGAGCTGCATGGAGCGGGCGACAACCTCGTCCCTACGGGGGAAGGGGCTCGACTGTACCATCCGCTCTCGGCATGTCATTCTTTTCCATGAATGACCCCGACTTCATGTGCATGGTAACCAATACATACCACAGCATGTCTTAACAATGCCTAAGTCAATATGTTATTATTATATTAATTATATCCTTGATTTGTATTTGTGTGTATATACATGTACTTTGCCACCAAAATTGTTTTGACGGTATAAACTACAATGGAATCAATTATTATAGTATGTGACATTCTACTTAGAATTATTAATTCATATTCAATAAACTACATTTGTGTAAAACAACCGGGAAAAACACAGACATAAGAATGCAATGCAGTTCAACAAGCTCTGAGAGTATACTATTCATAAACAGTCTAAGGCACATGTCGTTTGTTGAACTTATTATTTGAACATTCCCCTCCAATGAATAGGAGCCCTTCCGTATTTTGTGCTATCTGTCTTCTGCTGTTATCCATACCAATATAAAAGGAAACCAGAAGGAGCTCTGGCTCTTTGTCCCGGTAAGTTATGAATGTCAATTCAATTCAATTCAAATATTTGTATTGCCTTCGTCAAGAAATGACATATAAGACAAAATACAACGAACACAACATAATGTATACAACGCACACGCCACCATAACGATCACACCATGCATCCTGACTTTCCAAAATGATCTGGGCCCTCACTGACTATCCCTTCTAGTGTCGGGTTGCGACACAAGGCAGCTGATAATCAGTACCATCACATGCACACTTAAAACCACACACCACCACCAGCAATTCATTTATGTAGTAACTGAATATGCATTATAAGCATTGCTCTATAGATGCATACATATTATGTACGTTCTATCGTGTTTTAAATTAGTAAGAATTCTCTTAGCTAATTAATCCTATCATTAAAAGGGTGTAATCGTACATGTATCTGTTAAAGGGTGGTGTGTGGTGTATCTCACTGTCTTACTCGCCGTACACCTCTCATTCACAGGAGAACAAATTACATTAAACTTTTACGTGTTTCATAGGATTTATCTAACTTTTAGAAGCAATCATTTCATATGATGTAATGATCCATATAGGTCATGTCATACATAAGGCATTTAATAATAATTTTGGTCAGCAATATATCTGTGATAATTGCGATTGTAGCATGGTATATTTTAAACTATACAAATATATTGAGGTCATCGGACCACCGGATCAATGGCTATTTAACTTATTTCCCTCTTTATTGGCGTTTGTGCTACCGGGTAGAGAGCCTCACTTGTGTCAGGGACCCAGGGTCGTGTAATTCGGTTCCCGCTCATTTGCAAGTGCCGACCTGCTTATAAATGGAATGGGGTGTCTGGGCGAGACGCAGTGATTATATTTATCAGTGCGACTTCAAAAGTGGTCGGAACATTTTGTTTTTCATCAGGATTTTTAATTCTGACATCCATTGTGGATTTATGTTGGGGAAACTCGGTAATTGTATTAATTGCGTTAAACTTATATTTACTTGCGTTAATATAATCATTAATCAATGGATACCGGAATGTTAACATGTCCATTTGAACCCGAGCGGCAGGAAAACCGGCCGCTGCGTGAACCTCCAAATACCCCAGCGGCCGGTATACCGGCCGCTGAACAGACCAGTATACCGACCACAACGTGTGTATTGTTTACAAACATCGTCGCGGTCGACTGATTCTCCAATAAGTATGTTTTAGTTCGTGTCTTGTTGCTATTGCGTTTAAGCACACACTATCATTAATTATTAAGCCTAAACAGTTTCGATAGAGGAGGTGGTCCGGCAAATTTTGGAATTGGACGCGGAAAAATTTAGATGATGATGACTACGACAGTGTGAGTTAGAATGGGAGAATGCAAGCACAGTGACACTGGGATAGATTCAGACGACAGTCGCTACAGCGGCGGGTGGCGTTGTTTCAAGTACAGATACGACAAGTGCTCAATGTTTGGGGCAGTTGAGGTGTTGTGGAAATGGGCGGAGCTTATGTCGAGGTAGGGGCGTGGCAGGGGGCGTGGCTTCATACATGTAATTAGTCACGGTGATCATAATGTCCATACCTGGAAAAGGGACACAACTTCGTTTGTTGAACGTACCTTTACGCCGAAATAGAAGCCGTGGTTCCAAAGCATGTACCAACTTCAATAAGTGTGGACAGTACACCCCAAGGTTGATTACTTAAATTTATTTTGGGATGATGGCAGTTGATTGTCGACGAGACCAACCGAAACGCTCGTCACGTGATTTCGGAAAAACCTAACGTGCGCCTATAAAAATGTCTAAACTAGAGCACAATACAATTAAATGCTCAGGGCAATTGTGTCATTGGATCATTTGTGGTATTTGCTTATCGACCGTTGCTACCCTTAAACAAAAGTTAGATTCACTCATCTGACCAGATATATATCAAATTTCACAATGGGGCATTGGCTGCATCGAAAACGCCGTTTTCTAGGGCTGAAATACGTCCATAAAAGCTATAATTTTATTTCAATTTCGGGTAGTTGCATAGCAACCGTTGCCATGGAGTGATCGTGTGGCAATGTATCCCGATCTTAAAATACTCAATGGTCCATGGGGAAAATACATGTAAAGTTTCAGACCTGCGACACCATTTAAACATAACCAGCGCTGAAACACAGTCTACAATAAATCAAAAATAACACTGGGAGTCCAGGGTCATGGTGTCGATCGTTGTGGTGAGCCAGGGTTCAAAGGGTTAACATGTAATAGACAACTATACCAAGTTGTTATGGGGTGAGTCAGTTTGCGTGTCAGGCCTCAGTATATATACAGCTCGTCTTACTGCGTTCTGAAGTATGCATATCTGGTCTCTGATATGATTCGGATCCGACATATATATACACGGAATGACAGGACGGCGGAATGGTTAGGATAGGATAGGATAATTTATTTACAATATACACATGAATAATACAATGGAAGTAACACATAAATGGTAATGTTGTATATTGTTGGGGGTTAGCCTAGCCCTATCGGGCTGTCTTCCTGCTACCCCCTATATCACTATAAATAATTGAATCGATGGCTTGTATTTAGTTAACCGAATGAGTCAGCGGCAGATGATTCTCTCTCCGTGTCATCTGATGACGCTGGCGCGACACTATTTGGTAACACTGTTACATGTATGGGACATATTATATATTATACCCAGCCATATTTAATTTGTCCCGGACGCTTCATAAAATTATGTTCTAAGGTTACACCGAATTTGTAAATGATACGTTCACTGTTGCACGGTGATATGTTTTGCATGTGGTCATACTGGGGCCTTAATTGTGTTTGCTCTCCGGCATGACATGTACTGTGCATCAGTTTTCAGCAAACAACACAACATGTTATTAAGAAATTAATGGAGCAGGTGTGTGTGTGTGTTATTGGGGTATACGGAGCTGCGGTCGGTGTGGTACTTTGTGTAAACCGCGAAGCGGCTTACAGTAAATGTGCCTCTGACGACAACAGCGCTGTATATCCCCCAATAACTCCAACACCCACTACATTCATTTCTTATATTTATATAGCTTTTTGATGATTTATTCCCATAAAATTAGTGTATTATTACTTATTTTCACAAAATTACCGATAGTTTGAGACCAGCCAACGCAGCACATTAATTCAGCCCGATATAGTATTTCCAAACTCTTAGTTACGATAACGTGATCGATATACATATCTGGCTTCAGATGCAATTCGGCTGAACTTTGAAAAGCAGGCCCAATTATTTTTGCTGAACGCTTTTAGTGATAATGTCAGATTAGGTAACAATTTGAAACTTCCAGTTCGTGTTACACTCGAAATATCTCTGCATTATTGAGATTTAATCCGGGTGACCCGATTGACAGTTTACCAATCACCAAACAGGATTTTGTATAACATAGACATGTTATGTAAATATGATAACATAATACATTGTGATAAGGGGAATATGTACGTTAAAAAATCATATAGCTTATCAGGACTAAAACGAGCTTCACCGTTGATGTGGCTTATAATGGCATATTGCGCAAAACACCCTAATGTATTGAGCTACTAGCTACTTCGACGAAAATTAACTCTTCCATGACTGGAGTGTCCTCAAATTTTCCGAAAACCCCGTGCCAGGGGATCCTCGCATATATAAGAGATACATTTCCGTAACACTATTTACCTTGACCTTGTGCATGTAAGCCAATGCATTCTATTATATATGCGAGGCTCCCTGTGGGGAAACTCGCATACATAAGTGAATGCACCGCATATTATCTTTAATGCTGCACCAGCGCAGCTCCCGTCATGAAAAGGTTAATATCAAATATTAATACATACCTCAGAAGAGCTTTCGATAGCATCAGACACATATATATTCACCGTTGTTGTTCCCGCTCGTGTCGGTTGGGCAGAATCTGTGGCTTCAAGTGTAATCACGTAATGTTTCACAGTAGGTGACAGAGTAGAAGCTGTTCTAAGTTCTCCGGTGTTAGTGTTGATCGTGAACATTGGTTGATTGTCTGATGGCTGCCCTGACTGAGCAACTATCTGGTAATGAATTATGCCTATAAGGTCACGGTCAAACGCTTGCACTTTCAAAAACACTGATGACCTATACCTGGAGATGGTTACGTAATATATCGCAGAGAATTCTGGGGCGTAACCGACGACAACTTGGACAGTAGCAGAACCTGTTAGAGCCGGTGTTCCCATATCCATTGCATCAACTATAATATCATAATGGAGTGACGTCAGGTGTAACAACGTGGTTATATTTCCGGTGACATTATTAATGGCAAATGTGGAGCTAATGTCAGGCGATTTTTGGTTTGAGCTAATTTGATATTTTATTTCACCGTTTAATCCAGCATCGATATCCATGGCGTTAACGCGTATTATAGTTGTTCCCACACGAGGGCTCCTCGGTAAAACAACCTTATATGACGCCATCGTGAATCGGGGGGCATTGTCATTCACGTCAGTAATGTTGATCCGCACAAATGCTGAACCATTCTTACTCGGATTACCGTTGTCATCGGCTGTCAGTAAGAACCAACACGCCCGACGGGTTTCACGGTCTAAATGTGAATTGACAACTAGAACTGGCATCACTATGTCATCGGTTGCAATTTCTCTCCGCAGAGAAAAACTTGCACAGTTTGCTGCTGATATACCATATCTAGAAATTAGGCCGTTTTGTCCGGCATCTATGTCTGTTGCTCTCGGCAAAAAATATGTTGCCCCAACGGGTGTGTCCTCAGAAATATCTAAGTTAAACTGTGAAGGAGAAAAAAGAGGAGAATTGTCGTTCACGTCATTTATATTCACAATTATTTGTACTAATTTACTATTTCGCAGGACTATGTCCAATATATCGGCGACTACGGAAATCGAACAAGTGGCAAGGTTCGGACACAGTTTCTCTCGGTCGAATATATCATTTGCGCTTAAATCACTTGTTTGCGTATCAATACGGAACATACTGGTGTACTTATTCCCAGGATGCAATGAGTAAACGAACCGCCGTTTCGAGTCCACTCCATTTCCACCACTGAAGTTTCCAATTGCGTTTGCAATGTTTCCAATCATAGTCCCGATAGCGATTTCCTCCGTCACGTGGAATACCACTTCATAATCGTATGCTACTACGACTGGTATCAGGAAACACGTCAGTGTGATGTCATAAAACATGGTGATGATTAGTGCTTCGAACATAATTCCCTTGATGTGACCATCTTCCTGCATTATAGAATAAACCATGTGATGCATTCATGAAAATGTTGTGTAACACGAACTATAGAGACATGAACAGACATGCTTCACAACGCAACAAATAATAAATTACAAACCAGTTGATGAGTTGACATTTACCTTCAAAATCGATGTTTGTCAGTTTGTTGGTAAGCAATATCTAGCAATTTGGTAGGAGACATGACGAGAAGGATTGAAGGTATAGAGGGATTGAGGGATACACATGTCTCCCAAATGCGTCAATAGTTTACATCGAAATTGGGGAATTCGAAAAACTACCTCCACGCATGAAGGCAGAATAAATTGTTTTGTTTTATTAAATGATGACAAGGTAATTTATCGAATGTAAGTTAAATAAATTAACAAAGCCGGTATCATCTTCAAATTCCCTCCTTGAACATTTAAAATGCTTGCACAGAGTAGCAGTCGATCTGTTTCGAGTCAATGGCAACGGTGCAAATGAAACCGCTTAAAAGTTAAACACTTTGGCTGGTAAATATATCATGAGTTAGAGTTGTGAATTTTTGTGTATATATCCACCACCATATAGAGTCCCTGTTATAGATTCGTCTTGTTTGGTTCGACCTGAATTTTTTTTCAGCGACATTTCGCTCATATTGTAGTTTGCGACGATCGTTGACGATGGGGGTGCAGTTTGGTTATTTCAATGTCTCTGGGTGGAGACTCGGTATACGTTGAAGCCGTTTTTTCCGTGCTCATTCGTCGTTTGTTTTCAGTTTCCTTACACCCACCTCGTGTATTCTGGAGCCTCAAAGTGGGTGTTAAATGTGTTATATTCGCTACTTTTGATGAATATCACTAGATAATATTAATTTCTAGCTAAGCACGTTATGATTTCGTAGCTTTGCTGTCTGAACACATAAACAAACTAGTCTAAAATCGAATATTAATAAATGCAAATATTGTTTTTCCGTATCAGAAAATTTAGAAAATATTAAAAAAATAATGATCATCATCACTTTTAATTTTCAAGTTTAATTGTGTATTCCGTATTGGATTTAAATTTAATCAATCTAAAAAAAATTCATTGTTTCCAAAGCAAGATTTCGATAATTATTTTGTAATAATACCGCAAAACGAGTTGATGTGGGCATTTAGATATCGATCTACAACATATTTTGGTACAGAAAGGTATCTTCTGATGTGGAAATTCGAAGCTATGTTTGCATATAATGTCAGTTTTTTGTTCGCCCATATCATGGGACGATATTTTTCTGTCGCGTTCCGTTTTTTTTTCGTGGGGGAAAATTGAAGAATATTCGGACAACAACGATAATTCAACAATAGGAAACCGCGACAAGATATTATTGTACTGTACTTTGTATTCTTCTTTTCTTGTTTATAAGCCCGCTTTTTTTAAATAATGGGAAGTATTATGCATGTTATTGGTCAATTTGGTCTGTTCGTATGTCCGTCCGTTCGCTTTTGGTTTCCGAATGATAACTTTAGATAGTCTCAAATGAATGGAATGAAGTTTTGTAGTGGGTTTACTGATATACAACATCGAATTCGGGTTCCGCCGCCAATTTTCCCCAGAGTTATGGCCTTTTTTAATTTGCACTCAATTTAAGTTTCCGGATGATAACTTTAGCAAGTCTGAACTGAACGGAATGACATTTGGTATGTGAGTTTACTAGCCCAAATTACAGGTCATGTCCGAATTTGGATTCCGCCCGCCAATTTTAACTTTTTAATTTGTCCCTTTTTTGGAATTACGACGGGCGTACATTTTACTATACACTTCTAGCGACGAGCGCTATTGGTACATGCATCAGTAATCATCCGCTCGTTGATTATGGAAATCACATCCAAGCATCTACTTCTCATAATTGTCATTTTGTCGTCACTCATTTGATCTACTGTTTCCACACCAAGTTGTTCCAGGTATTCAATTTCCCGAACACATCCGGCAAATAGTCTTGGCTTGTTCAACATACGGACGTTCCAATCGCTCTTCTATAAGGTGGGAGAGTTATCGTGGCCATTCAATTCAACATCGTCAAGATATTTTCCGAATCCCGTCCATACAAATCTTATACTGCTTATTTATGTCGCCTTTTAGTTGTCAGGGGGTCCACATTCTTGGTTAATGACCCCCAGGTGAAATTTCAACGGTATGTATCTCTTCCCTCAAACTGTGTCTGTTTGGCACAACGGAATTTACAGTTTCTGGATTTTCTGCACCCTTTGTTCCATTTTTTCAGTTCTATGCCCCATTTTAACCACCCACAAACAGAATAAACTTCGAGCGGAACAAACAAATCCCAACCGACCAGAATCTGTTCACATCAGCTGAACCGCACAACATCCCAGAATAACTGGCTTGAAATATGGTCTACTTTAAATGATCCGTGTTACAATATCGAAAAATGCGATGAAATCTTTCAGTCGATCATTTTTTTTACATTTTTCCTCTAAAAGTTGGAATCTTTTGAGAAATATATGCTCAGAAAAATTCTCGTTCGGGACCTAGTCTTTAAACTTAAAACAGTATAAGCTAACACGTTTACACTGAGGCCTATGCAAAATATGTATACAAATGTAACCAAAAATCAGCCACTCGAAAATGTCGAGGTCCTGAAAGATATAGTTCATTACATGCAGATAAATATGACAACATTCCCAGATACAGTAGCAAAGTAACCGGTAACGAACTCTCTATATACCAAAGGGTATTTTGACAGCATCTTATCACAGTGCCAGACTGGCTTCCGTTCGGGACTATCGACGTCAGATCACATTTTAGCATTAAATACATTGATAGGCATTATGAAACACTCCGACAAAAAACTTTTTTGTGCCTTTTAAGCGAGTTTTTGACTCCGTGTGGCGCTCCGGACTGTGGTTTAGACTTCTAATGCAATGTATAAATGGGAAATTCTTAAATGTTTTGCACAATATGCACCAAAATATAAAGTCGATGGTGAGGTGTGGAGGTAATACATCGGAAATACCAATGTTTTTTGGCTTGTTGTTGAATGATCCGGAGTAGTACCTATTAAACTTCAACATACAAGGGGTGACCCTATCCCCCGGAATCAGATCTAAATGTATGCACTGCTGTCAAACACTGGTTCTTCAGCTTTACGGGTTTACTTGCAGATTCGGCCGTCGAATTACAAAAAGCACTTGACAAGTTTTCAGATCACTGTATGGATTGGAGACTAATTGTTAACACGGAGAAACGGGGGCGTATCCAATATCGATGAAAGTGGAAATATCAATTATTAGATTGTGGGTTAACTCACTCTCTATGATGCCAAATCTATATCGCCACATGTATACAAACTGGTGCTCTCATTATATAACCCAAGAGCCCTTGGTTATGTGTGAAAGGAATACTATCGAAATGTGGACTAGCATATGTATGGAACGACCAATCAGTAATAGCCGGGGAATATCTAGTTCGGTATGTTGAGCAAACCCTGAAATATATGTTTATGGCACACTGGTCAGAAGAACTGCAAGGTAAAAGTAAATGTCAGCTTTACCTGAATTTGGCATAGAGAGATATCTGATAGTGAACTAAAGGAAAACATGACAAGATTCAGAACTCGGAATCATCGCCTCCCCATTGAAGTGACGACATGGAAGAACTCAGAAACCCAAGCATTATGCAACATGTGGGAAAACGGAGATTTAGGGGATGAATATCAAGGGACAAAGCAGAGCTAGTTCACTTGGCCAAATTCCTAGGAGAAATATTGGAAAGGGCTTCCCTGAACAGTTAGAAAACACTGACATTGAATAAAGTATGTATACAACATTACGCATATATTATAAGAGTGCCTCCTCACCACCGACTTCACTTCATACATACGCGATATAGGTCTGCACATTGTTTTTGTTTGTTTACACCAATTATGTAAATGCATGTATTTCTATTTCGTATACCTTCTTTTCCAAAATATGGACGGAGAGAATAAAGTATTGATTGATTGATTGACAGATTATAGAACATCTACATGTAAACTGTATATAGATCGACAGTTCATCCGTGCACGAACTGGAGACCGTTCGTCCTTGCACGAACACGAACTCATACATTTTAGCGTGATATTAGCGACGTGCAATGGTGCTAACATCCAACTTCAGACGTCAGGCCTTGTCGGGTACATGTACCAACGGTCAGATGCTGTTACATGTAATCGCCAGACGTTGTCAATACGAAAACGTCGGCAATGTAGTCTGTAAGGGGACTCTATGTAGCTGGCAGCGCATGCCGCTTGACGTTAGAAGTTCTGAATCTATACTCATATATTGTAGGATATACATGGCATAACAGTCTTTTACTTCCAAATGTTTGAATAAACTGGCTCGTGGTTAAAACATGCACCCATTCCGGTGCTAATATTACGCGTTTGGGAAAGGCTTCGTTCTGTAGTCAGAAGTACCTAACCCAACCCTTGGCTGTCTGAAGCCTGATATTATGCTCGCTATTATTATAGCGCACGTCCGTTGCCGACGATCAATATCCATGCAGGTCGATATATACATGTACGTTGAATTGTTAAATAATTATGAGAGTATGTGCATATATCTAGTGTCGCATTCAAGTGATAGAACTCACACAATGTTAAATGTCTTCACATGCTGACATTGTGTGCCGCAGAATGTCGCATTCAAGTGATAAAACTCAGAATTTTTTTTTCGTGCAGAATGGAACAACAATGAGCGTCACTTGTTAATCTATTTCTGACACGTCAGGTTAATAGGCGAGCGGAAACTAGAATGTCGAGCCCTGAAGTGGTGATCAGTTCCGAATGTCCAGTCGCGAGTCGATAAGTATAGGTTATATCATGGTGAGAATCGTATACGAGAAATAGCCACGAGTCTGACGAGCACACCATAGGAACATTATTATTTACCGACTTTAAGCAACAACTGCCCAATTTCGTCTTGATTAAACACGGGTGAACAGTATATTCACACATGCGTGATACACATTCACCACTATCTGGACAATAAGTAAGAAAGTAAGTCTCTTCGTTCTGCTCACTTCGATAGATACAGACATTGTGAATTATGAAGGTAATAATTGAAGGTTTCTAATTCTTATTTGTTTATTAATAGCTGTCGTGGTTCGGGTTAAAGGCACGTGAGGCCTTAGTTGTCGAAAATATTCATATTTGTTCTAATCACCGTAAACAGAAAAACATTAAAACGCATACAGTTTCGTTCATATATACCATGACCATCACGTAAACAGCATGTTATCATAAAGACCTACTATATTTTACCTAAGCAAGAGCCTGATTGTGTTACAGAAGACAGCACAATGCTACTGGCTAATCACACACAAATGGCATAAACGCTCTTTATTAGTTCCATATCAGGAATTCACCAACAAAGAACGCTCTTTATGTTTACCATCATAATATAAACAAACACCAGAAAAGTAACTTTTTATGCTTTTGTTTACATAACAATGGTCAAACATTTGACAATAACATACTGTTTATGCGATATTTCTTATTTGTATACGGACAAAGTCTGTCTACATTTTGATGTTCTTTCTGTTTGTGGCGGTTTTTGACGGGTGGAAATATTTTCACAGAATACCCACCGCCAAGGCCAACCGTACCTTTAACAAATTATCATTTTTTTTCCAACTTCCCTGCCAACTTAGAATTATGTGACTCCAATTTTGAAAGCAGTTGATCCCAGTATTATTTCTAACTATCATCCAGTATCACTACTTAGTTGTGTATCAAAGGTGTTAGAGAATTGTATATGTAAATTTCTCTGGGAATTTCTGGAAGGCAATAAGCTACTGTCAATGTACCAATCTGGATTTGTGAAAGGTGACTTAACTGTTTTTCAGGACCCTGGATGATGGAAAAATGCAATACGGTGTGTTTTCTGTGACGCTATAGTAAGGCGTTCGATAAGGTATGGCACCGCGGACAGCTCCACAAACTGTTGAACATAGGAATTATGGGGGATTTGCATAAACTGATTGAATCATATCTTGAATGGCGACAACAACGTGTTATTGTCGATGGCTCATGTTCCCAGTTGCAGAGTTTTTCTGCTGTAGTTCCTCAAGATATATCCTCGGACCTCTTTTGTTCCTGATCTACATAAATGACATAACTGAATCTATTACATGCAACATACGCCTTTTCGCTGACGACACTTCGATTTTCCTAACCATTGAATACCCCAACCTTGCTGCAAAAGTTATTAACGATGACTTAGAAACTTTAATGAAATTGTCAACTATATGGCTTATCAAATTTAATCCATTGAAGACCGAATCTCTCCTGGTTTCACGAAAAGATACACCCTTATTACACCCACCCTTGGCACTGGGAGATACAATAGTGACCGTTGACAATCACAAACACCGTAGACTCATTTTTTACAACGAAGGCAGTCGGGAGACACATATTCGCTCATGATTGGATAAAGCCTGGAAAAGAGTACGAAAACTAAGATATCGAGTAAGCAGACTAACACTTGAAACAAATTATATTTTACTTTCTTACGTCCCATACTGGAATATGCCGCACCTGTATGGGACAACATTCACGATTTTTGGAGAAAGTTCGATATGAAATGGCTAGAAATTGGATATGAAATTTCACGCGAAATTGGACCCGCCTGTATTGTTCCCGGGGTCAAACTAGGTCTACATACCAAATTTTAGTCGGATCGGTCGACCAGTTTTCGAATCTATAACACACATACACACACATACAGACAGAAGTTCCAAAAATATATAATAGACCAGTGGCATTGCATGCAAGAAACAATATTTACTGAAATAAATACACATAAAATATGTTCTATTCCCAATAGGTTGATGAACATCTGTATGATGAAATATCACCAATAACTGTAAAAAAGCTTATTATGTCTTGTTTAAATTAAAATCATGATCATTTTGGAAAGTAATTTAATGTATTTGAAAAATGTAATTGAATTACATGCTATTTATCAAAGTAATTAATTAAGTCAAAATGTTACTGAACCTGGCTTTGTTTACATAACACAGCGTACAAACTTGACAATAACATACTATTTGCACGATAGTTATGATTGGTATACGAACACAATAGCGAGTTTGCTATTTCAAACCGGTACTGGTACGGATACGCGTACGGGTAGCTACCGGTATCGGTACACGTTTTGTAATCGCAAACTGTTTTAGTGGTAGAATTCATCACATCGACTGGTATTGTATGGTGAGCCAACTGCAACAAAAAATATATTATAATATAGATAGATTGTTATTCGCATTCGCTTTATTGGCCGATGTTATACTTACCGTTATTGATTGTTGGAAATTTGTATTTAGATTAGATGGGCGGGCCTCAGGATAATCAGTTGCTTTCATCAAGGACGCGGCGGCAGTTGGAAGGGGTTGGTTCTTTTCTTTCACTCATCTTGATAACATTTTCAACAATTGGATTCTACAAGTCATAGACCGATCGAGTGTTGACTATCAATCGGTTGGAATTTTCAGACTTAGAAAATAAATTATGATAGCTCAAATTTACAATTACGTTAATTTTTCCAACCAATAATCGGCATAAAATGTATTGTTTTAGACCCAGGGTATTGTTTTAGACCCATGTACTTTCAGTCAGATATAAGACCGAATGTGGTCCTTATTTTAGTTAGGGAATATTTAGTCATATTAAGTAATCTTTGGTTTGGAATCTCTCAACAGATCGAAGGGTCGGAACAAGGGAATATTTATCCCAAGAATTGGGATTTTTGTCGGGATCTAAACCCGGAGGTAGGTTTGAAAAATTAAACTTGGAAGCATAAAAGGTGTTAAAATATAGTCTGTTTATTTAATGTATTGAATAAAGAGCGTTTGCTTCACTTCTGTGCGAAACACAGAAAACAGCTGAAACTCGTTCTGATTATGCTTAGATTTTGTAGAGTATGTATAGGTATTTAGTGTCTTTAGCGACCTATATTACCCCCGCTACAATATACACAAGTAGTGTGGTTCAAATGCGTCATGTCCGTTCAGATGGTAAATATATATTAAAATGATAAATCAGTCCCCACCTATACGATAAAGTAACTAAACGGTTGTATTCAAATGTACAATGCATAGATAAATCCACGATATGTTGATTCCTTTTTGTACAAAGGGTTGACACAGGGACGTGACGACAGGGGAGTCTCGCCCCACCCCAACTTTGGTCAAATGTTCAACTGTTGGAAATGTGAAACAACATTTGTTGGAAATTTCACACCAACAATAGGTTGAAATTGTTCTCGTAGTTTGATTTTCCAAAAAAATTATTACTGGAGAATTTGTAGTTTTTAGACCAACATTTGCATATTTTCCTAGTATTAGTAAACAAATTGGACTGAAATGGCTATCAGAAACTGTTGGAAATTTTCCAACCTTGGGGGGGGGGGGGGGTGTCATGTTTCAAAATTTACAACAATTGGAAAGCTTGATGCCAGTCTGGATGCTAGGATTTAGCAAATTTCATGTTCAGATTTCAAAAATTACTCACACCGGGCCGAACCATGGTCGATCCGGTATGTCCCGGTCCCCCCCCAGTGGCCAGTCAGAAACTGATAATTAATTTAAGAAAATACAAATCTGAGTGAATTTGCATGGCGTTAGACCACTAGATATTAGGATTTTTCAGGCTCAGAGCTGCACATGTTCTTGTACTGCATGGTCGACCCAGTGGATTATGCCCCCCCCGACTAGTGACAAACAGACTACTGATTTATTTAGAATATGCTACCATCCAGGCGGTTGTGAGGGACCAGTTGGGGAAAAACAAAGCCCAACCGGGGGGGGGGGGGGCAAATGGAATTACGCGCAAACTTGTGAATTTGATATGGTTCAAGGGGTGTAGTAAGAAATTCGAAGGTGGACTCCCCTCCTTACGCGGAGACCATATATAGTTACGTCCCTGCAGTGGGTCGAGACTGTATCTATACCACTATATACCCACTCTATTAACGACAACCTGTCATTAATGTATATGCGTGAAAAAAGTTGTCAGTGAAATGATCGGCCTTCTGTATTTATCTAAGTGCCAGAAGCCGCCTCGAGAATTTGAACATAAAACTTGGCTTAAAATGACAACTTTATCAATGATGTTTGCTCATGACATCTTGCAATAAATAGATTAACGCATAGCTGACTGGAAATTCATGTAATTCATGAACCTTTGAGTGAGAAAGCCGTTGTGAAATGTTACCGTACAACAGGACACATCTACCCGTTCCAAATCGTCATCGCTTTGAGAGCTGCATTGAAAGTACACAAGAGACCGTGAAGATGTTCACCGATATATCCATACCCGTTCCCATCGGACGGGTATCGCAAACTCGCTATTATGTCTATATTTTAATATTTGTGGCAATTATATCGGGTATGATTATTTTAACAGCATGCCAACCGCGAAGGCCACCCGTGCCTTTAACTGCAGAAAACAATGAAACATATTTATGTTGTAAAATGTTTTAACAATGTCTCTTTTGGTTATTGCAAACCGACCATAACCCAGACGTCTATTCCTGTTGTGTCAGCCATGATCTAAATATTTATATATTTATATATTCATGAAAATTTCATACAGACTGTGTTTTTCTCAAATCTCTCTAATAAGCCAAACACCAAAAAATGACAATTTTGCCCTCCCCCTAACATAAGCATATGTCACATATGCGACTCATTCTATTATATAATATTGTGTAAATACTTACATTTATAGCGAGATGAAACCTCACCAGCGGAAATACAACGCATAATATAAACGCGTTTACAATGTGTTAGAGCTTGCGAATCAGAGCACTAAATGTATTATCATCCATTCATGCTGAACCACCAACAATGATACATTGTACTGGTTCCTGGTCCCAATAGCGCGTATGAATAGTAGTCTTCATACAAATGAATGCACACATTATACCCAGTGCACAAAGAGACGAGTTGCGATTCGTTAAAGGCCCTCATTGATGCGTGTAATCTTCAAACATCAACGTCACCCTTTTATATAAGATAATGCATTGGCACAGGGTTTTCGCAAATTTTCAGGAAGCTCGAGTCATAGAAGGGTTACAATCTTAAAGGTGCCGATTTCATCATCATTTAAAGGCACGGGCGGCGTTCGTTGCAGAAATATTCACGTTTGTTCAAATCGCCATCAACAGAAGGAATATTAATATATATATATAGTTTTGTTCATATGCCAAACATAATCAGCGCGTAAATAGTATATTGTCACCAAGACGTACGCCGGTGTACGTAAACAAGAGCATGCTCGTGTTACAGAAGCTGTGCTTCTATTTCCATAACACAGCGCAATTCTATTGGTTAATCACAATCGACTGAGTTATATATACGTCGTATACAGAGTCAAAGATACGTTAAGATAAGAGAAATTTTATTAAAAAGTCGGAGGAAAAACATTATACAAACAAGCTCTGAAGAGCTTTTGACAAGACTGTATAAAACAAATATATATATAAATTAAATCCATACACATTATCATATCAAATTTAAACAAGATAAAATAAGTTTTCCTTGTTAAAATACCTAACTGTAAGTTGTCACAGTTAAAATTTCATTTATCGAGTAATAAAATTACTCTTTTATTTAAAAAAAAACAGCAGAAGAAATCAGTATAATTTAATGTGCCACTTCCAGTGATAACCATTTATTAGTATCTCAATTATGAGTTGTTGCGTACGTTTTTTTTTGCATTATATCCTCGCTCAAATACGCACATAATCGACCTATAATGTGAAATAGGTACATAATGTGATTTTTTGATTCTGAAATAAGCAGATAATGGAGTCACAGACGTTATTTCGTTTTATGGCGCGGGCCACAGTGAGTTATAAAGAGCGTATTCTTGAAAGGTCGTGGGTTGTTATAAAGAGCGTATACTTGAAAGGTCGTGGGTTCGCTTATTTGTGTCATTGTCCTCATATAATCTGCTTAGATTCGACTCATTATGAGTGGATAATGTGACTAAAATGTTCTCATTTTCAGCAAATTATCGACTCAAAATGAGACAAAAAAAAAACCAAGTTATATTATAAGCAGATAATGTACGGGTTTTCTGGAGAATAGGCTGGCTTTTGAATGTTCACGATGCCTGTGGCATACGAATGATGGTGATTGCGAGTATTCTTCAATTTTATTTTGTCCGGTAACCGGAAAATTGGCGCAGTTCGGTGTCACGATCTAAGTAGTTATATATGTTCTCTTGTGGTGACGCCGACACATGAAAATAATGAAACGTTTCCAGTGTTGGAATAGAAATTTCGTAGAGGTGTACTTTTGTACGACACTTTTCTCATAACAACACGGCATCTACGATCCATTTCTACGATAACGATATGACTGAATATATGTCCTGCTTGATCGTGATAACGTGGACAAATAATATAATGTGTTGAAATTCGGCAGCGGTGAAAAAATGCACACCGAGAACTTGACATATAACTACCGAGAACTTGACATATAACTACCGAGAACGGGACATATAACTACCGAGAACGGGACATATAACTACCGAGAACGTGGCGCGACACCGAACCGCATTCAAGAGATTTCAGAATGCAATTAAAAAGTCCACACACAACTTTAAACCGTTGATAGATAGTTTCCAAGAGTTTCTAGATAAAGGTTTAACAGGACATATATAGGGCAGTCACAGTGGGTAAATGTGAAAACTAAAAAAAAGTTTGTTAAAACCACCAGCATTGCGACGAACATGGGGAAATAGATATCATCTGTTCTTAGTATTATTACTCTCCAGTGATGATGTTGAAACCATTGGTACATATATGTAAACATTACTGTTACAATGAAGTCATTTCATATACAAACATCGCCAAATGCAATTGCAAATCAAATGTTATGGGTGAAAATCTGTGTTATCTGGATGCTTGATGATTGATTGCTTGGGGTTTAATGTCGCTTTCAGCAACTAATCACGGCATTGACAATTTTTGTGGTTTAGGAAATCCGCAGACTTATGGCTAATCTAACAGTGATTTCAATGGCTGATAAACTAGTCGGCCATGTGCGGCAAACCACCGGCCATCGACGAGTAACTGGCAACTCCACCACGGTTCGAGTTGCAAAGTCCACGATGGAAACATGTGGATTTTAACTCTTATCGCCAGCGCTGGAGGGCGAGATGGCTTGGAAATGTACCCCTTATTGTCTGAGCCACCAAGCCCCCGTGTTCTGTGAAATAGTTTACATTGTTCTGAACGTTTGTAATGAAGACCTTCACGATTTTGATCAGAATTTGTTCAACTGTTTGTTAATATAAGAAATGACTTGCAGATTGATTGGGGTGACTGTATTTTGAGCTACAGAGGATTGTGTACGACACTTGATACGGATGGCTACACATGTGATACAACAAAACAACATGTAATTGACTAAGTGACTGTATTATTAGAGACCTTTTGCAAAATCACGATTACGATTACGGGTATGGACAATATCCTGCCGGTATACGGCCAGAAATTCGATCTTTACGAACGAGTGGTTCTTATGCGAGACGAAATATACCCCACGCAGTTTAATTATGTGCAGATGCGTCAATGGTGTGCTACCGGTCCTGCTTGGGGATGCGCTAACATTATCCGTGTGGTGTATAACACACGGATAATTGAGAAGAAGGATCTGAAAGAGACACATATTACTATTTCCATCAGATATATGTGTAACTGAATATATAGTGGGGCATATGCCGTCTCACCAATTAACCATCGTATGTAAGTTGTGATGGTGTCCACATTACTAGGACAATTTATCCTATCCGTAATCGTAATAGTGATTTTGCGAAAGGTCTCTAATATTAAAGTTTTTGATACAAACAGTATAAATTGATATCCTGCCCGTTGTGATAGTTAGGACATTACTGCCACAGTTATAACGTACGGCCACTTTGATGAGAACTTGCACATAATCTTATTACGTATCTAGTACCCAAAACGAAATGGTAACGCTCTATTCGCGTGCTTTGCGAAACGCACCCTCCCCAATTAGCAATATACATGAATATTACGACTACGAACTCGGGTATTAAAGGGATACTGCTCTCAAATGTTGTTGTTGGTTTCTATAGTCTCTTAGTCGTAGCATAAGGTAATCTTATCTCCATTATTTGAAAGTCTGTTGAGTACGAAGTAATATTGCGGATGGCAGATTAGCTGGAATGTGGACATAACACTTTGTCATTGTCGAGTAATTTGTGTACATTTTTCAAGCAAATATATCAAATAAATGTTTTATTATATGCACTAGTCCCATATACTCATTTAAGTTATTGTATAGTCACTAGTCAGTGAGTGGCTTGAGCTTACGCCCTATTTCAACGTATTATTTTACACGATCGTGTGTGCAGAGGGTCTCCGCTGGGGGGGGGGGGGGTGTCCACCTTGGGAATTTCCAACTGCACCCCCCCTTGAGTCGGAATCACACCAACAACTGTTTGTTTGCATAATTCCATTTGCACCCCCCCCCCCTTGTACCTCATGCTCAGGCCTAATTTCCTATATATTCATAAGCCATGCTTCTATTTTCCCAGTATTAAGATATTTTAACCTGAAAATTGCCTAAAAAAAAACAACTAGTGATCTAATTCCAGACAAATGCACACAGCTACCAACAACAGACCAGGAAACACCGGGCCGACCATGGTTGTTTGGCCCGGTGTGAGAAAATTTTGAAAACTATATACAAGAAAATCGCAAATCCTAGCATCTAGACTGGCCTCAACTGAAGCTTTCCTAGTGTTGGAAATTTCAAACCTCATGCTCCCCCCCCTCAGGTTGGAAAATTCTTCAACTGATGACCATTTATGTCTACAAGTTTGACCAAATGTAGTAAAATATTGTTTTGCTAAACTAATTAGCAGTTTTGTATTGGCCATGTGGATGGGGCAATGACACACCGGGCCGACCATGGTTCGGCCCGGTGTGAGAAAATTTTGAAATCTGAACAAGAAAATCGCAAAATCCTAACATCTAGACTAGCCTCAAGCCTTCCTACTGTTGGAAATTTCAAACCTCACACCCCCACTTAGTTTGGAAAATTTCCAACTGATGACAATTCCAATGACAATGTTGACCAATTGTATGACAATATTGTTTTCTTAAATTAACTAGAAGTTTTTGACTGGCCACGGGGGAGGGACCAGGACACAAGCTTTCCAAGTGTTGGAAATTTCCAACCTGTCACCCCCCTAAGGTTGGAAAATTTCCAACTGATGTCCATTTCTGTCAAAAAATTTGACCAAAAATAGGAACATATGCAAATATTGGTCGAAAAACAATAAATTCCCCCAATAAATTGTTTTATAATCAAACTACAAGAACATTTTCAACCTATTGTTGGTGTGAAATTTCGTTGTGGCAGGTATGAAATTTCCAACTATTGAAAATATAGCTCTCTGCTGGGGGGGGGGGGGGGGGGGGGGTGAGACACCCCCCACACCCCCCCCCCTCTAGCCACATCCCTGCGTGTGTGCCACGCGTTGCCCAATCCACTATCCGTCAATTAATTTGAGTACGCACATGTATTGTACACAGAAATTCGCTATTTAATTACCTGGACGTTTACAGAATATATTTTCGACTCAAATGACTTATTCTATATATTATCGATATTAGATCGTTGATATTACCGGGAATTTATTGAAAATGGCGTACAGTACCCCTTTAATACATAAACTATCACAAGAATAGACTGTGAATTCAAGTAATATATTCGAGAAGATGAACGTCTGCTAGCAACCCCTATACACAGGGCCTTTATAGCTAGGGTTCGAGCTGTTTCCAAATTTACCAAATGTAAATATAATTCATGAATGCATTAAGTTGTGGCCAAAATAATTTCCATTTAGCAAACATATATTTCTGGCCAATGCGGACCCTGCTTATAACTGGCTGTGGAGTGTGGAATCATTCAGTTTCCGGAACCTTCGGTGATATCGCATCATCGTAATATGAATTATCTACGTTTGCATAAACCGGTGACTGAGTTAGTATGTCACTATGTGACGGAGTTGCAAACTCTCCACTATTCTGTGTACTTTTAGCAGGACCGGCAGCGGTTAATTTGATTTGCAACTCATCGAAACGAGTAGGGTGTTCTTTTGTACACATAGGTTTACCGCCGCTATTGTAGAAACCCAAGCTATAAGCACCACTGTACAATACTTTCGCATCTTCACCATCCACGAGCTCCAAGTAAGCAGGTTCCTTTGTCGAAGAAGTCACGTGTTCACGAGATAGAGCAGCGTTGTCATTACTGATTTGCCCGTGGTCACACACAGTGTCATAAACATTCGTGTCCCGCGTTCTGGATTCGGCATCGAGACCAGCGTACGTTGAACTACGATTCGTCGCGTTCTGGCTATAATCTTGTTGTTCTTGGGCATTTTTGTGCATTTCTCTGACCGACAATGGAGAAGCGCCTTCTACCGTTTTCTCAAGAGTTTGCATTGGTTTGTTATAACACTCTTTGGAATATGCAACGCTGTAAGCCGCTGTTGGATTTTCACCGTCTATAAGCTCCAAGTACACAGGCGCCTTTCCCGAACGGTGTGGGGTTTTATCAGAGCATTGCCACTCAGATTGAGCTGCAGCGTCGCGTGACGGTAATTTTGGACGTTCTCCGTCAATAAGTTCTAAGTAAACGGGCGCTGTTCCTACGGATGAATTTCCATTAGAGTGGTGCCCCTTGGATTGCGCATCTCCATCGCGCGTCTCTGATGCGGCATCCGTGATAGTGTCGTAAACCCTTAATTCCTCCACACCAGTATATGTAGAACTAGTACGAGTTACGTTCTTGGGTTTGGTACCATTCTCTTGGACTTTATGTTTGCTCTGTGACAAACTTTGCCGTCTCGTTCTGAAAAGATCGAAAACCGAACATGTTTCACTCACGTTTAGTAGTACACAAACATAAATGAGGTATTATTTCTCACTTCTATACATATATATATTTAATAACTAATTAATTGGAGCAATGGTTACTTTAATACAGGCAGTATTTTCTGCAACGCCCATGTATGTGCAGTGTGTTAGTATCAGCCAGCATATCGATTTGTCGGTATATATAGCATGAATTGTGAGACTATAAAATCGTTTCACAATTGGAACGTTTGGATGGCTATTCGTATATGCGATTCGCCGTGGGATGCCGCATAGATTAATGTGGCGACCTCTGCTATTTCAATAGGTTTAACCAATTATATACTAAATACTCATTGCTGAATAGTTCTCTTATGCATTAACAAATGACAGTTTATTACACGCTTGTTCCTAGACGTACAGTGTTATTGCTGTTCCATATTTACAAATCCGCATGGAACGTACGTTCCATACGCATCTCGTTGAAGTAAAATGACGTAGATGACGTTCGCCTCAACCATGAAACTGGAACTATTTAAATAAAACTATCATCACACATCACAAAAACGCCCTGTATGAGCCTAAATAAACCTTCTAATCCTGTATTTTTAATGCACGGATTCTGGGACGCGAAGCGTGTAATAAACACAGAACGACACGATGCGTAAATGGGTTTGTCGATACGGCACTCGTGCTGTCGGGGAAGGATAGAACTCGAGGCGCAACCGCCTCTCGTTCTATCCTCCCGCGACAGCACTCGTGCCGTATCGACAAACCCATTTACATATAGTGTCGTTCTGTGTATTTATTGAACACGCTATGACTATTTCGCCACCAATGCATAGGAATTCTTCTGCGCTTGTATTGTCTGTCGTCTACTCCTACTTCACACACCTCCCACCAGATGAATCCAAGAACATTCCATTTTATACTTCCATAATTGAATGAGAGCATTTAGTAAAGAGAATGTTACAGTGCCATATACATAAACGTCAAACTTCAAACAAAACATTGTAATTAGACGCATTAGTCATGGCATGATACTAATAATGGTGCTTATATAGCGTGTATCACCAATACCAGCGCATAAAATACTCCACGTATTAATCACCATTAAGAACTTCACATTATTTCGCGCTCCGCGTCTATACTAATGTAGAGATTCTTCGCCTGGGCGCTGGGGGTTTTATTTCTAGAAATGGGAATTTTTGGGACGGATTTAAAATTCGAACTGCGACCCGGAGGCCGAGTCCGGTAAAAGGTGTAGTTGGGAATTTCAATTTCGTTTATTGTCCTTTGTCCTTTACATTATTATGTCAATAATGTTGATTTTTGGTTGATAATTTGTAAGTCTTATATTGCCAACTTTTATAGACATTTTTCGTTCTGCAGCCCACTGAGGTTTGTGGTTGGAGATGGCCGAGTCGGCCGCCGGTTCGTTAATTAGGTGCTGGTTGTTATTGTTATTTTAACGGAATTCTGAGTTGGTCATTCGTGAAACCAATATATTTTATATTCTATAATTACAATCATGGGTATATAATATATGATCTTGAGCGCATTACCATTTCTGACATTGGTTTTCTTGTTACCCCAGCTGTTGAATAATTCCGATTCTTGTGGCTGCTGCCATTTTACAGGTGCTTCACTAGAGCTGCTTACGCTTACCCAACAACCAGGTCCCTAATTCTCGTCTAGGTATGTACAATCGAGGTACAGTACACATCTCACAACATGGCACGAGATTTTAAACAGTGCGCCACGGTTGCGGTGACGACAGTCCACCGATGGGTGCAAACTCATGCCGGTGCGTTAACACCATTACAATTCCGATGCTCTAACCACGTATTAAGCACCATTATTATATCATGCGAGCCACAATATGTTGAATAGTTAAATATAATATATTAACTCGATATGCCTCACAATGGCTGGACTGTATGTTCTGATTATAACACTATTCGTCGAAAGGAGACGAATTCTCTGTATTTCTATGTACTGATTTCAAAATGTATTAACCATTTCATGACGGGAGCTATGCTGGTGCAGCATTAAATATCATGTGCCAGTGCATTCTCTTATATTTCGAAGTCTCCGATAGGGAGTTTCGTATATATAAGAAGGCATTGGCCTACAGGGTTTTCGCAAAGTATCAGGAAACTCCAGTCACGGAAGGGTTGACAGAGGTGAGACGAACTATCTTTATTTCTGTCGTATTCGTACCAGTTAGGATGAAACTAACACAAAATGATTTGCATTGATACATATACAGTAGAACAACTTTCGATATTGGTATTTCGTGCACTTGAAAATGTTTAGCCAGTGTACACGATTTCAGCCCATATTATGGTTTGTGTTTTATGTATACCTATTTTCTATGTTATGGTAACACGGTGGGGAATCACGTGGTTTAGAGTTTGGTGAGTAGCACGCATTGAAAATTGCCGAGGCGAGCGCAAACGTACACAAACATAATATATGATGAACTGACACAAAACGTGGCATTTTGACTGTTACATGTTCGAGCATATGCTAGATTACTATTAAAACAAGTTGTTAGCTTATTTGTTCCGAGATAGTCAGTAGTTTTCTATAACATTCAGACCAAATACTACAGTCCATACATCTATAGGAGAATCCTTCGACTGACAACTTTGGTCAGAATGTTAGAGCAATCACACGTGCGTTTGGACTCAAATGGGGTATCAGCTTGTTTGTAAAATACTATATGCTCGTAGCTGCCATAATACTATATAACATGTCACATCCTAGTTTATTATACCCTTTTCCTCGTTTCTGGTCGTGTTTGCGATCGTCTCATCCATTTTGAAAACGTGATACCCATCACGTCGAAACCACGTGATTCCCCACCATGTATTTTGCATTTTACAGTAGTATGTTTGAAGATTACATATATCCTGCTAATCAATCATGTCACCAACCTTCGTTTCCGACGACAGACTCCAACGATGATAATGATGAGAATGATGACAACAACGGCACTGCCGCCCACGGCTCCAGCTACAAGTTTTACTTTTATACCACTTCTTGTTGGTCGTCGGCCTTTTGGTTTGTGGATCAGATTCGGTGTGGTTTTGTCCGTCGACACAAGTATCTGCAACAGAGAGGAAGAGCTTTAGAAGGGATCCGATACAGCTGGGCAAGGGGCATTTTCTTCAGTAGAATAAAGATTTCCAATGCCAAATCGAGGTATACGCTCATGCCGAAATATAGTTTGCCAAATTGTCATCGAATTTGGCAAATGTTGTCAAATGGGAACTAAGTTTTTTTTTTATTGCCATTTTAATGATTTTGGTTGTTGTATAGCTACAACATTATGAGAAAACACAATTATTATTGTCGAGATGTTATCGTTCGTCTCATAATTGAAATTCATCTACATGTTCGCCAACCTACATTATATACACCAGGAGATTTCCCGAAGAATGATATTGCCACCAGTTGATTGCAAGTCCTTTTTTTTTTGCCAAAATTAATCAAAGAAGCTGTATTATGCGAACCGGATCATACCCAAAACGTTTACATCCACGGACTTCATGAGACTTTATACGATACCACGCCTGATTAAGTGGTACTGGTTATTTGCATCCTGCTGAATTGATATGATGGCGGCAGGGAAACTGATGCTTCTAAGAAAATGTACCATTATTATTTTGTCAGTGCCATGATCAGGCGCTGATTCACCCGACCCGATGCGTGTGTATTTGAGACAGGGCAATATGTTTTCTTTGGGGGGGGGGGGGGGGGGCTAGGTGTGATTCGAACCCCGGCCCATAAAGGCGAGAGCTCCTTGCGACTCAAAGTCCGACACCAATACCACACAGCCATGGCACTGAAGTCTATATTCTCATTTCGGAGACAAGTACATGTATATACAAAAACAAAAATGTGCACTGTCTCAAAAACACACGCATATAGCTTAATATTCAACTATGTTATATTACTCTCACGAATTTCACTCGCCCAGTATGATATCCACAACACACACAAAGTATATTGGATTTAATCATGTGGTCATGGTTCGTCCCGTTTGATACTAAGACATCACTGATGCATACAATTAGAACGTGCGCATACACTGGTGAGAACATGCGCATACTTTGATGACGTACATGCACAGTACCCTAAACGTATAGTCGTATTTCTATCGCGAAACCTCTCTAATCACACATCACGCAATACATTGCCACTGTACTCACCTCGGTTAGTGTATTAATACTGTCAGCATCTGGCACATTAATGCTCACAACAGTCGATGCCCACTGCAAACGATGGGCGCTGTCAGCAGCCTCAATTATGATACTGTAATAATTCCTTGTCTGAGGCAGACCGTCTTTTGTGATGATGTCCCCGGTACTTTTGTCAATTCCGAACAGACTTTTTACATCCGTAGGCTGATCAGTAGATATCCGGTATTCTATTGTGCCTGTTCGATTGAGATAGACTGCTGTAACTCGTCCAATAATGGTGTTTTGAAGAGTGTATTTTGTGATTGTTAGGTTGTAAGACTCTTCGAATATGGGAGGGAACTTATCATGGATTACTGTTATCTTTACAGTTGCGGTACTCGAAAGAGGCGGAGTGCCCATATCTTTGGCCTCAGCTAGCAGCATATAATCAGACGACATCGCCGGTAAAGTATTAATAGTGTAGACCACCCCGGTTCTGTTGTTAACATCAAACAATTTTTCAACGTCAGGCTGTTTGTACTTAGAGAGGCTATATCGAATTTCGGCGTTCATCCCCGTATCGCCATCTAAGGCTCGCAGGTATAAAACGCTCGAGCCAATTGGAGCGTTGCTCTGTATGGTTGCACTGTATGACGTCTTTAAAAACATCGGCGGGTTGTCATTAACGTCGGTTATAATGACGTTAACATTTATGTTCCCGGTCATCCTGGGAACAGCACTATCTATCGCTGTTAATATCATATTATATTTCCAAACGGATTCCCTATCGGGGATGGACTTAACGGTTAGATATGGTGTTATAGTCCCATCCGTTGATGTCTCTTGTTTGAGTGTGAATGGGTCATATTGTCCATGTGCCAATTTGTTTCCCGACAGGAGACTATAACTGACGCGGCTGTTGTTTTGAGCGGCATCCACATCGGTTGCTGTCGGTAAACGAAATTGTGAGCCGTTTGACGTTCCCTCTGGAATACTCACGTCGAAAGACTTGGAACCGAATACTGGCGCGTTATCGTTAACATCAGCTATGTGCACGACAACTTCGATAGTGTCAGTTGTCATGAGATCACGCTCCGAAATCTTGTAAACAAGATCAATGGTACAACTCGGAAGAGACGGACAAAGCTCTTCACGGTCTAAACGAAGTCTTGTTGATAAATTGCCCGATATTCGATCAACCACAAACTTGTCTGCATCTGGAGTATAAAATAAGAGGAATTTGTATCGAAGCAGTTCGATCTCCTCTCTTGTTTTGCCTCTGAAGATACTGCTGTCCCACGCAGGGTTTCCAATGTAATGTCCGATCCCGATTTCTTCGAATACATAATAATCGTATTTTACAACGTTTGAATCTGTTACATATGCGCCATAACTGTTCGTGCATTTTGTCAGAATGGAAAGACAAATGACGAGAGTAACGTTTGGGAGTGACGCACACATCCTTGCAATTATTGTAGATTAGCTGTAAGTAAATAAGTAAGTAAGTAAGTAAGTAATGCTTTTATTATCAGCTGATACGCACACGATTTACAGTTGAGAACATCCCCCGGCTCAGTCAAACATTTGTAATTTCAGTTCTCAGCCATATTATAAAGTTATTATACAATGTTGTGTACAGTATGTGTTTTTCTTGTACGAGTCCAGGTTGTGGTGAAAAGTCATATTGGACGCCAGTGTCGAGTCCAATATGACTTTTCACCACAACCTGGACGAGTACAAGAAAAACTCATACTGTACACAACATTGTATAATAACATTTTTATTATCCATCTGTATGTTTATCCAAAAAACTCAATGCGGAAGTGAAACGTCTGCTAAAATCCATCAATGTTGCGCGCATATCACAATTTCACCGATTCATTTCGCAATAGAGTTAATTCGTGACGTCACGGAGTCCAATATGAAAAGTCATATTGTACAGTCGGGAGTCCAATATGACTTTCGGGAGTCCAATATGACTTTTTCCAGGACTATCACGTGGCGGCTTTTGCCCAATCGGAATTGGTGTTAGTTAAGGGATGGATAATAATAGATAATATTGAATTGTTTTCTAAAGATTTTCATTTTTCAAATCTTCCAATAGAGTAGCTCACACGTATGATAATAACTCTAAACGTATATATCTTCACACGGGCATAGATCGTAAATTCCCGGGTTAATCAGTGAGGCAATTTTTATTAGCGTAATCGAATATAATGACATATGCGTAAATAAACAGCTTGTATAGCTTTAGCCCGGTTAATTTCAAGTAACAAACTGTTATACAGTCAAGTGATTTTCAGTAATGTGAACAATCGTCGGATTCTTAATCTCCAGTTTAAACCTCGTGTACTTAGATCTATGTTTAACCCGCCGTTTGACAGCTAAACCATAGTTTAAACCCGAGACCGCCAGTCTAAGTGACACAATCGTCATATTTGGGTTAAACCCGGTCGAGCCAGTCAATGTTTTAGCAGCAGTGTGTGTATATCTATATCGCCGAGCAAAATAATTGCCCAATGTTGACATCTGCGTTATATCGACAGCAAAAATAGACAATTAAGATAATCAGTATATTTTTGATTGGATCGCATGTATAGCGCACGGGGATTTTTTTGTCAACTGCGATAATTTGTTTTTGCGTTTTATAACCTGAAACCGACAACTAACCATTATCTTTTGGCGGTCCAGTAAAATGGGTGGAAATGGGGGCACATGTGGTAACGGTGAAGAGAATGCCTTTCATTATTTCTTTGATTGCCACGTACATTCAATCGCAAGAATTCGTCTATTACACAAATAACTTCCTTACAATATTTATTCATTAAAAATTTAGCTATTTGGAGTTCCTACACTACCTGATTGTGACAACGTGACAAATTTCTTAGCTGTACAGTCATTCATACGTGAGACAAATCAGGATTCTTTTGACTAACTCTTCCAAATAATGATACGTACAAGCCAGCAAACCAAACAAACCCGACTTTAAACAAATACATATACAAACTTATGACTAGCTCGGGGAGGGGTGCCGGTGATCTGCATATATGTTCAACTTGTTTTGGTAGACATGTTGCTTTGCCATTACTAATTATTTATTTATTTATCAGTGTAATAACATGCGGGAGAAGGGTTACCATAAGTGAATCAGCACTTGTTATCCAATCCATTGTCCGTATAAACAATTGTATGTGTTAATATATCATGTGTTATATAAATTAGAGAAATTAATATGTTTAAACTGAACTAATGAAGGTTAGACCTAAGATGACGAATCCGACTTTCTGGACCGCGGTTTCCAAATGTTAGAGAATCAGTTCAATGGTTGAGCTGAAAATAATCCCAATTTACGGCACGATAGGGTCTACAATGTGATAATAGCTTGGTGTTATCGTGTCACGTGATCACGCCTGGGTTGTTATAAGTGTGCGCCTGGTAACTGGGTAGTTTGTTGTATGCATTCTCATCTCATTTCATCGAATTATCTAGCAACCGAACCACAAACGCCCTCTCTGATCCGTGCTGGATGGACCGTTAATATAGGTTTAAACCGGTTTCAACTCGTAGCTTTAACTGGAGATTAAGAACCCCGACTGAAGTAAAAGTGACTCAATGAAATTCGGCAAACTGTATGCCTATGAAAATAACCGGAATATGTCTTTAATTGCTTACCTAGTTAGTTACGGACGTCATGAACGCAACCGAAAGTCACATTTTCAGCAAGAATCTTCTAACACGCTTATATCCAAAATGTTTCACGCGAATTGTTTTGCAGCACCGACTTTTCAAAAATAGCAGATCATTAATATTTCTAAATCACAACTGTTGGCACAATTTGCCATGCATGCACATTAGTGTGTTAATGTTTCGGCCTTCTCTCAGCTAAGCATTGGTCTTTTTGTGTGGCATCATAAATTAAGTCGTGTTCACTTGTATTACAAATTGTGGATATATATTTGTTAAGGCCGAAGAAAATTAAATGTTTGGTTCGGGTTACAAGCGAAAAAAAATAGGGTCGGTAGGTATGCCTGAAATTTTATTTTTTTTATTATTTATTTTCTTTTGACATATTCTTATTACTTTTCATGTGCGTATTTTACTCTCCAAGATTTACACAAAACTACTTTTGATTATTGTTGTATACATTTTAATATTGCACCATACTTGTACCAGGAAATCAACTTATTCTGAGATACTGAAATGTGTTTTATGAAATTTTTTGAGAAATAATTCAATAGATTTTCTTGAAAACAATGAAATAAACTTTAGGGTAGGGGGTTTAAAATAGGGTCGGTACGGAAACCCAAACCACACATATTTTTTGCTTTGGCCTAAGCAACATCCTTCTGTTATAGCGCGTTTTGTTTGTATCGTCATAAGACCACTATCCATCGCCACTTGGCCCGGGTGTACCGGAAATAACTACTAACTCAATTAAAGCCAAAACACCGGAGATGGCTTCTACATGTACGTAAGAAGTCTTGTCGACATATATTGACCATCCGTGTCTCGATAAATTGTGGACAACAGGGCCGGATTCGTCATCTCCTGTTTAAACCGCGGTGTTAATCATACATATAGACGGTCCAGATTCAGATTCATAGCCATTTGAAGAACTATCTTTTTTTTGCTGCGTGAAGTACCAAACAACATAAAACAACATCAATTTTATTCCACCGCGTTTGAAATAATCTGGCAGACATAAACAATAAATACTGATTTATCTTTTTCAGAAAACATTATGTTGTTTTATGGTAATATTTCCTAAAAAAAAATAAGAGTGATGCAAATGGCCACCAATACAGGGGGGGGGGGGGGGGTTGAAAAATTTTCTTCCGGCACGTATGCCGGGGTGGGTGGGTGGTCAAAGCCACCAACAAGCAATTTTTTCCGCAACTAAAAAAAAAAATTCCTGCTTGTTTTTTAGTGTTTTGGCAATGAGTTGGGCTTCAAAACCACTTTGAATGAGAGAAATAATGTAATTCTAACTGGTAAACTGACTGCAGGCAGTTATCGTGTTGTATTTTGTTGCAAATTTTGAAATCCAAGATGGCCATGTTTTTTTGGCCGAATGACCTCAAAATGACTCATTCCTATTTACATGTCCATGTTAACATCCATGATAAATAGTATGCACAGAAATTCATATACAGCTGTTTACAGTGAATTTCCCCCCGCAAATCTCTGTTTTACTGTTAAAAGGGGGGGTGGGTGTCAAAAAAATGGTCGGAAAAAACTGCCGAAAACGGAAAAAAATTTGGCGGTGGGGGTGGGTGGGTACAAAAAATGATCGAAAGGGAAAAAATGCCATACGTGCCTGAATTTTTTTTTCGACCCCCAATATACTAAAATGTACAATGAACACTATTTGATTTATTTTCACGCAGACAGTTATGATTTCAGATGGTAAAGTATATAGACCCTAGTTGAATTCCTAAGTTAGATAATGCAGTGCGTTAATGTAAATATTTCCTGTCAAACTCTCAAATGACCGCCTCAAAAACTCTAGTTTTTTTAAACCAATGTTTTACATAATTAGAAAATATCTATCATATTGTGAGGGTAAACATGTGTTATATAGAGGATCTCCAACGAGTTATGTTGGGATATACGATTTTATGAAACGAGTTTCATAAAATGTTATATCCCAACATAACGAGTTGAAGATCTTATATATCACATGAAAAAAAAACTAAAGCTTTAAGCCCTTTTAACAACATCACCCCTGTAGAGAACACGCAAACTGTATTCAAGTCTTGTTGGCTCAGACGCTTCACCACTATACGTCAGTACTGCGCTACACGCTCAACGAAATATAGTCCCTTTTAGTTTCGAATTTGTTTGACGTCTATTGAGTTATTTATTGGTAACATTTGTCAATAATATAATTTTAATCAAAACAAATAATCAGTTTTCAATAGTAATTCACAGCTATCTTTTGGTACGGAATCAAAATTACGTATCGCGCGCAGGTATACACTGAAATTGATTACCGCTTGGACTATTAGCTATTAGCCACTAGTGACAGATAAAAAAATATGTAATGGATTTTTCAATGATATTATAGAGGTTTCATGTGATATAATAGTATATAATTACAACTACTTTCGCTTTCGCTTAATTGCGTGCATTTGATTGGTCAATGCCCTTAGATGCGCTCGGTAGCGACAATTACTATCAGCCGAGGGATGTCGTTTCCCACATCACAACGCGCAGTGATACTTTAAGAAATTGGGAGACATGCACCAACGGTCGTCCCACATCATGGCGTCATTTCCTAAACGCCTCCATAGTAACCACACCGTGAAAACAAAATTGGACTGATCAGTGAAACTATGAAATTCGATATATTTTTTTTTTTAATATTTTTTTTTTATAAATAATTATTAAAGCCATTTACTATAATTTCAACATATCCTCGCACAATTACGAACATAATCGACCTATAATGTGAAATGGGTACATAATGTAGGGATAGTAGTTTGGGGGGCTAACCCCGGGATCTTCGAAAGGGTCGAATGACCCTTTCCTTAAACCCTCATTTTGTTTTAGCTTTATTTATAAAGGAACACAAAAAAAAGAAAGCAAAAAAGAGCATTTTTATACTATCAAAAGGTTATTTCTTCTTGTGCTTTTTCTTTTTAGGCGGCTTATCTCCTGAGGATAGTGATGTTTGTTTGTCCTGTTGTTGTTGATCTTTGTTGTTGCTTTTCTGGAGCGCTCTTTCTGCATCTTCTTGGATCTGTTTTGCTCTTTTGTTTAAATCTATCAAAGTTTGCAGCATGGCTCTCTCTTCATCAGAAGGCGACGTCGAAATTCGATATTTTAGTTGGGGATAAAGGAATGTGTTACATAACTATTTCACCTTTATTATTAGCATTTATCCAGCTTCGTGCCAATAATAATATGACATGACAGTGGCCATGAGAGCATATAATGCAAGTTTGTAGCGATTGTTTACCTTTGGGAAATTTTGTTATCAAAATGAGTAATTACTAATTCGGAAATATTTACTCTATAGATTATACATTACTCGATTCTCTTGGATACCCTATAATACAAATCTCAGGTATAAAAGCTGTTCACTCGATTTCGAATTATTCGACATGTCACTTCGATTCCATCTTTTTTTAGTTATTTCAAAAAACATTCGACATATTGCCATCGAATAAATTAATGTTTAGTATTGATCTGAAGTCCTAAGGATCGAGATATACAATCAGTATTGGCCATGCAAGAAAAACTCGACTCGACGCAGTGGACGCACAATAATAGAGACCTTTCGCAAAAATCACTATTACGATACGGATAGGATATATTGTCCTCGTAAGGTTGACACCATCACAATTTACATACGACGGATAATTGGTGAGACGACATATGCCCCACTATATTAAGTTACACATATATTTTATGGAAAAAGAAACGTGTGTCTCTTTCAGATCCCACGTTCCTATCATTGTGCAAAACACTACACGGATAATGTTAGAGCGTCCCCAAGCAGGACCGGTGGCACATTCTTGACACATTTGCATGTAACTAAACTGCGTGGGGTATATTTCTTATCACACAAGAAACCCCGTGCATAAAGATCGAATTTTGGCCGTGTATACTGGCAGGATATTTCCGTATCCGTAATCGTATTCATGATTTTGCGAAAGGTCTCTATCGGCCACTGGAGGAATGTACTCAGGAGCAGCAGGTGTTAATTCCGTGCGCGATTCTGTGATAATTCCGATTATATACAAGGACATGGACTTTCTCTGGACTCTAAGCTAATATAAATCATTAATATCATCGCTTGTCGAACCATTAGAACGTTTAATGGTCAATGGTTATGAAAGTTTTATTTACATTTTATCAAAAGTTAACGCTACACGATATTCACGGTTAACAACGAACCTGTATTGCGGTTTTGGGACATTCTCAGCAACGCCCGCTATTTAACGATTGACGTCCGTGTTTGTTCGAATGGAGTTCTGTGCAACATCCATGTTTAGCAGTCGTGGACATGACGTAATGAGTTATTTATAACCTGATTCTATTATTACTCTTGGAAGTGACATCATCCGTGACATCACGATCTATTTATACAATTGCTTTGTCAATTCTATATAGTGCAGTGTCTACTTTCACATTGTGACATCATCGTGGAATTCCAGATGTTCTACTGACCCACTGGCGTTTTGGGAATAAAAACTGGCAATAGTAATTTTGCTGATTTAGTTACACGAATTTGATGACTATGACTTCTTTATTCATAACTTTTGGTTAAAAAATTTCCATAAAATTGGACATTAATAACTTTTTCATTTATTGAATGTGATACTTCAAGCAATTTTTTTTTTTACTTTGACTTTAAATTTGTTTTTATTTGAACATTTTATACATTGATATTTATTTTTCAAATGTTTTGAAATGATTTTTGTTTCAGTCAACTTATTCTGAAATTGACTTTATTTTGTTCTGAATTTTGAATATTTAATTTATTTTTTCGGTTTTGAATATGAAGTGTTTAAGTTACGAATTTTTCAAATCAAATCTATCCCAGTTTTGACTTAGTGATTTTTGCATACCCAGTATTCACTTTTCAACTTTTTTTAGTTTAACTTACTTAAAGACACGGTTGGCCTTGGCGGTGGGTATCATGTGAAAATATTTCCACCCGTCAAAAACCGCCACAAAGAACAACAAAATGTAGATAGACTTTGTCCGTATACAAATAAGAAATATAGCAAAAACAGTATGTTATTGTCATATATTTGACCATTGTTATGTAAACAAAAGCATAAAAAGTTACTTTTCTGGTGTTTGTTTATATTATGATGGTAAACATAAAGAGCGTTCTTTGTTGGTGAATTCCTTATATGGAACGAATAAAGAGCGTTTATGCCATTTGTGTGTGATTAGCCAGCAGCATTGTGCTGTCTTCTGTAACACAATCAGGCTCTTGCTTATGTAAAATATAGTAAATCTTTATGATAGCATGCTGTTTACGCGATGGTCATGGTATATATGAACGAAACTGAATGCGTTTTAATGTTTTTCTGTTTACGGTGTTTGGAACAAATATGAATATTTTCGACAATTAAGGCCTCACGTGCCTTTAAACTTAGTCAACATTTCCGCAATTTTTTAAAGCAGTATTTAGTCAGACGTCGGAATTTAGTCTTAGGTATTGCAAATATAGTACGATAGTCTGACTTAGAAAATAAGTGTTACCATTTTTCAGTAGAGAAGTTGGACTTTGGAAATTTAGGTTCTAATTTTTTACAAATTTCATGAAAGGGCATACATGTGCCAGATCATAACATGATCAATATCACTACGAATGTTCGAGCAAACTGAATAGTTGCTTTTCTCTGTATGTAGAAGTTCAGTTATATGTAGGTTATACTGAACATTATTGGAATTACAGAGATTACATTTTGACTTGGGCAATCTTGTTTAAATTTTGATTGGATGCTGGTTGAATTATTACATGGTAGTTAAGTGTTATTTCACATATACTAAATTGCAAAGACGTTATACATTGTAATAATCTCTTGTCAATATTCACGAGTTGCTTACTATACAAAACAATGTAGCCTGCATTCCGTTCCTTGCAAGCAAGTTTATCATTTTATTATTCTGTAGTATCTGTAGTTGTTACGTCCTAGTGACCAATGCTGGCTTTTACAGGGCGGGATCGAGTAGATCCATTATTTTTCCAGGAAGGTTTTTGCCGAACCCGTGACTTCTTCACCACGGTAGGGATCTTTAACGTGCGCACATTGTTGCACACGGGACAGCCATTAGCGTCGGCTCCCGATCGACGGTGTGCCAAGTGTAGTGTCATCCCTGGTCACGACATTACGAGAGGAGCAGAGGTACGAAGTTAGTCCAGTACGCATTTTTTCAAATTTTGTCTGAGACTCTTTGGCTTCTGGAATCTTTATCAGATCACTGATCGTGGCATCGATGATTGATTTGTGATGCCCATGGTACTGGGAATGCAGATGGCGACACAAAGTCCGACCGATATTTTGTCGGATTTGAACCCTCGACCGTGTATTATCAAGCAACTTAATTAATTATTTTAATTAATAGTAATTTTAAATTATGTTTACTCTCTTGTTTTAGTTCATAAACTATACACATCATAATATTATCATTATTACATTTAAATGTTGTAGTGACTAGGTCCTCTCGCCTTTGTTTTGGAAACCTCGACGATTTAAGTTGTCGTAATTGCATATATATGTATAAGCAGAGCTTCTTTTTGAAACATTGGCGAGTCGACTTTGTCCCTTTGAATCAACGAACTTCTTTGTCTCGGTGTCTCGAATTTGAGACATGCATCCGATGACTTTCTGAGGTGAAATTGAAGCCATCTATCTATGGCAATTTCGACGCCCATCGGGCAACTTCGACGCCCTCCGGGCAACTTCGACGCCCACTGGGCATCTTCGACGCCCACCGGGCAACTTCGACGCCCATCGGGCAATTTCGACGCCCATCGGACAACTTCGACGCCCACCGGGCAACTTCGACGTTCATTCGGGCAATTTATATATATTTACATATATATACGGACAATTTGATTCCCGCTACGGAAATTCAATGCCTTCGGGCAATTCGACGCCATTTGGGCAATTTTCAAGTTGATGCCGCCAGGTGTTATTGACATCCCACATGTGTTATTGACGTCCCCCAGACAATTTGACACCCGCCGAGCAATTTTATGCGAAGACAATTTGTCCCAGAAACGTTGACATTACCCGTATTTTACGATTAGATGAGATATCATAATTTATATATTTTGATATGCGACGGCATCCATAGTATTTTCAAAACCGTTACATATTTAGTAATGTACAGCCCTTAACAAAGCAACATATTCAGCAACACTATCAGGGTAAACCATTCTAATGTCAATTAAATGTCACGTATAACAATTTATGCTGCAATTATTGGACATTTATACTCGTTAATTATTTCGGCCAATTTGGCCGGTTACTTCATGTGACTTTTTCATCTGACGTGTGTGTCGGATAATTGATCTGGATGATTTATGTAAATGTTAGCCCAAACTACATTTCCAAGTAACGATGGTTTTGTTGTTTATTTTGAGGAATAATACCGCGTCAGATGAATTCAGCCCAAATATGTTAACAGTTGTCGTGTCAAACATTCGGCAGTAGGTTAGCGTTATTTAGTATTTGTGGATGTCCTTTAACATGGGGAAAATAGACTACTGCGCTTGAACGAGCATGTGAATTTGTCGTTTTTAATGTACAGCAACTTGATAATCAATAACAGAGGCATTCTCTGTCAAATAAGGTCGCTCTATTTACGGTATTAATTGCGGAACTTTCTAAAGTAAACTGCGCGTAAACGGATACATACGGTAAATTATAGAATGTGCCGGAATCGGCCTAATCGCCCCATGGCCAACTCGCCCAGTTGACGTGTGTCAATTCGGTACCTACTATAACATGTACCCGAGTCCGATTCGGAATAAAAGATGTATACGGGTGTTATATAGCGTTTGGTCCGTTGTTTCTCAATGAATAATATTGAAATTTGGTGTATATGTCCGGGCTGGGACATGGAATACAACAACGTTTGAATTGTTTTTAAATTTACAAATTTGTTGATTTTATTCAATTTGTTTTCGTTCTGAAAACACACTATAAAGTGTATATAATATAATAACGAACACGAGACATACATAATTTATAAACTGTTAACAAAAGATATCAAATTCAATACATGACAAAGATGACTCAGTGGAGTTTATAAAGTGAACATAAAAACATTGAGGTAAGAATCTTTTTAAGGAATGCAACTTTATTTAATGATAATAAACACATAAATTAAAATAACAAACATGAGACATACATGATTTATAAACTGTTAACAAAAGATATCAAACTCAATACATGACAAAGATGACTCAGTGAAGTTTATAAAGTGAACATAAAAATATTAAGGTAAGAATCTTTTTAAGCATTACTAAACCGTTTAGCACAGACCACAGTCCACTTCACTCATCCGATCATCACCAAACTTCATATTTATCTTGATATTGATCTATCAGATGAGAGCTATCAAATATTTTTTTAATTTCATAGGAAAAAATGGTCGCCAGCGGCCATATTGCATTTACGTTATATTTTATCGCGTCATGTCGATATCTAGTATTACTTAGAAATTTCACCTTTCCAGATTCATAATTGCTCCATTGACTGTAACAGATGAAATTATTCCCCTCTTCGGATAGAGTGTCACTGAAACTTTATTTTGTCAGACTGTCTGTATAATCACTGATTATATATGGCAATAATCTGTAATAAGATGTAGCACTATTTTATTTTATATTTACATGCAGTGCTGTTTTTATACATCAATTCTAATCCCCCTAGATCATCATGTGATCGATCATACATCGCGCGAGGACCTGGTTGAATTAAGGGGGGGTTTTATGGATCACTTCTGTCCTCAAGCTAGATTATACTTATGACATTTAATGGCATGTTGCTAACGTGGAGGGTTAGATATGCTTGAGAAACCACCACTCTTTAATTCACACCAAGTTCTCAGCTGTCATGTTCGGATATTAGAACCCATCCATAGCCATGATATATGGTTTATTTTGTGTATACTAGTAATATAGTTATTTTCAGTACCTTTATATACCAGTACTGTGTATAACAATGCATATAAATTAATCCATGTATACATGTATATTGATTCAACGGATTCAGTGGTTTTGTCCATCAGTCTATCAAATTTGCGGGGAAAACATGGCCACAAGCAGTACACCCTGCTAAATTTCGAATTTGAATCAATTGGCGCACCCTGCAGCCAGCTTTTATTGGAGAACTTTTTCTTATGTGGATATTTTGGGTCACCGCTAGATGTGAGCCATATTTTGTTCTCAAACTGTCCTTGTGAAGACATCACTGCCAGCGGTGATCTTCAATTTTACTATTTTTATGGCTAAATAATTTGGTTGATCCTACAGACGACACCCTTGTCCGATCGTCATCAGATTCCACAATTATCTTCTGGATAACCAGGGTGAGAGTAATCTAATTTTCCCGAATTTCGTTAAAAGACATTACCACAGGCAGCAATTTGGTATCTTACTCTTTGATCCTCTTTTGCATGACTGAATTGTTTAGCAACTGTACAGACATATCCCTCATCTGGTTTTTATATACATGTATATCTCTTCATGCGGATAGCCAGTATTACGTAGGTACTTCAACTTTCTGCATTCCTGTCATCATTTGAAATATAAAAATTTACCTGATACATGCACCCTTCAAAATTTGTTTCGTCGTATCTATTTTAATGACCCGTATGGTAATATTGATACAGATATATTTGTCAAACATTTCTTTGTACAATATACAGGTATTTAGTTTGTAACTAAATCTAGAAATATATAATAGTAGCTCGTGGACCCCACTTCGTCCGGGATGTTCCCCTCTGATTTTCGGAGAAATGCGCGATTTAACCTTGAATTGACTATTTTAAAGGTGAAGGTCATGTCGGGGTCACGATTTGACCCGTCCAAAACACTCCCCGGACAAAAGTCACGACAAAAGTACCCGTCGAAATCCGCCCGGCTTTATACCCGATTTGACCTTGAATTGACAATTTTGAATGTCAAGATCAGGTCAGGGTCATGATTTGACCCACCCGAAACACTCCTGGGACAAAAGTAACAGTAGGTATCAAATTTCGTTGAAATACTTCCGTTTTACCAGATTTGACCTTGAATTGATCTTTTTGAATGTCAAAGTCAGGTCGGGATCAAGATTTGACCCGTCCAAAATACTCCCTGGAAATAATTTCCCCTAGGTATCAAATTTCGTCAAATCTGTCCGGCAGTTTTCCCGGCCATAGCTAACAGACAAACAGACAGACAAATGTCCAACATATATATTAAACTAGCTGATGTACTCGACTTCGTTCGGGCTAGTTAGGGATTTTTTTTGTGATCGCCTCCATCTGGACAGTACCCAGTATATACAGCGTCTGGCCAAACTATTGTTCAATTGGTCCAGAAACATGCCTATATCAGCACGTTCGAGAACATGGTCCCACGTGAAATTGGACCCGTCCATATTGCTCCCGGGATCGAAGTAGTCCTACACACAAATTTTTAGTCGGATCGGTCAAGGTCCAGAAACATGCCTATGAGCGAGGTCAAGTTGACACGTTAAATACCAAATTCGAGCAGTGTTAGAGTCTATAACACATACACACATGCATTCACGCATACACACATACATACATACATACAGACAGGTGTTTCAAAATGTATAATCGATAGCTACAACAATTCTATGGTAGATAGTTCACGGCCGACCTGATGCATGCATCTTAGTTTTCTTGTATTCTATATTATCCGACTCGAAACTCCTTTCCGAGATAACTTGTAGCCAACCTATAATGTTACTTCAACAACTCCAAAGTTGTTAAAGATACATACTCTAAATTAACGCTCCTAAAATTGTATTGTATCGTTCACAGTGGTTAGCATTATGATTTGATATTAAATCGATTCTGACAACTAAACCGTCTTTTGAAGAAATATTGTTAGAATCTGATGATACGGGGACCACCGAATCGAATCGTCCCGTCCAATGCCTTTTTAGCATAAATATGGTCTTTATGCTGTATAACATAATAAGTTTTTCTATATCAGCTATTAACAGCTTAATCGAATAGTTTCACTTGGCCAATTGGAACATTCATTCAGGTTTAAAGATGATGTATTCCCAAGACCTGCATTTACACTGATGTAGATCAGTTCATGAGTAATATATTCAACGTACACACATATATCCTAGTATGACGATGACGATTGGGCAAAAGCCAGGGATAGTACTGGAAAAAGTCATATTGGACTCCAGACTGTCATATTGGACTCCCGTCTGTACAATATCACTTTTTTATTGGGACTCAGTGACGTCACGAATTAACTCTATTGCGAAATGAATCCGTGAAATTGTGATGCGCACGCAACATTGATGGATTTTAGCAGACGTTTGACTTCCGCGTTGAGTTTTTTCTCACTTCCGTGTTTACTTTTCCAAATCATGCTTTCTGATGATCAAAATACAGGCTTTTTTTTGAGAATTAAGTCCCGACAAATACCAAAAATAACCACAGAATTTTATTCCCAAAATTTGGATAAACATACAGATGGATAATAAAAATGTCATTACACAATGTTGTGTACAGTATGAGTTTTTCTTGTACTCGTCCAGGTTGTGGTGAAAAGTCATATTGGAAGAGACACTGGCGTGTCTCGTCCAATATGACTTTTCACCACAACCTGGACTCCTACAAGAAAAACACATACTGTACACAACATTGTATAATAACTTTATAGTATGTTCCGCTGTTATATCACACTGTTATATCGCTCGAACATTATATTGCCAAATTATAGGAGTAGATGAGAATTCTTTAATTCTCTTAGTTTATTGATATAAATTTGAATATTAATTTATGTTATTTCTATTGCAGAGCGACCCAAATCTATAATGATTTTTTTCAGATTCCAAATGCAAATACGTTAAAGGGATCAATTTCTCATAGTGGAACTACATGCAAGGTTGATCCACAATAGACAGTATTACATATAATATTAAGAGAAATAAGGGGAGTATTAGTCATAAATACTTGATTATTCATGTTGGTACACAGACCATATGTTCTAGCGTGGTTGCACAAATGAAGATATTGTTCAAAGAGTTAAGTGCAGTCTTTTACAAATTGTAACTTGATTATTTCTGCAGTCTTACATAGACATGTGCGATTATACCACACAAAACAAACAGTGATAGATATAAATCTTATGTTGTGTTCAGATTGTAAAACATGTTATGTTTGTAAGGACATACAGATCCTTTGTCTGTACAGGTACTCATAGTATTAGAAGTCTCTTTGCAGAGGATGGTCTTCGTTTGAAATTTTAAGGTACTGGGGTTTCAACAAACTTCTTCATTCAGTGTGTGAAACATTGCATTTAATATTTAATTTGTATATGGAATATGTTGACAAATAATTCTGGTTGGTTTCAAATATATTTATATATATATATCACTATATACCAGCCTGTATATGTAACGCTTATATTATTTGTCTATATTTAGCGTACCCTTCCTATTTAGTATTATGATGACTCTTGTTAATTAGGTTGGATCATTGTTCATCAAATCACGTAGAATACTTTCTGGCTAAGGATTGGTGTATATTTACTGTTGTATTATCTTTCACTGGCCTTCAGTTCCATATTAAGTACATATTTATACTGACGTCAGCGTGACTGTTTCATACATGAGCGTGTTGTGTGATTCTTACGTAATTGGGGATTCCTAGGAACGGGGGTCAGGTCAGTTTTTTCCGCCCGAGGGACTTCACCTTGAAACGGGTACCCACATATGACATATATGTGTGTGTCCTTTGTAGACACCTTCGATGTGGACCCCCACTGATCGTCAGATTGACAACTCAATTCCCGAGGTCGCTGGCTTAGTCAAAACCGACATTACAAATTTACCAAAATTTCACAACGAGGATAACCTCACTAAAGTTGAAAGAACTGCACTAAAAACCCTTCGCAGCAATAAAAACATTGTAATCAAACCTTGTGACAAAGGCAGCTCGCTCGTCATCATGTCTAAAGAAAATTACATTCTAGAAGCGACGCGCCAATTAAGCAACACTAAATATTACAAACCATTGGATGAGCCAATTTGGAAATCCAATGTTTTAAAATTCAATCTCATTCTCAAAAGCTTGCTGGACCAGGACGTTTTAAAGAAAAAACATGTTCAGTATCTAATCGGCAAAACCTGAATCCAATAATATGACATTTTATTTGCTACCTAAAATACATAAACCTTTGAGCTGTTGGACTAATCCATACACACCACCCGGACGCCCCATCATCAGCGACGTGGGCTCGGAGTCGTACCACATTTCGGAGTTTATTGATTTCTATTTGAAACCAATTGCTACCCGCCATCCGAGCCATGGAGGACTTCCTCATTAAATTGTCGAAAATTGAAGTTCCATCTTCTGCTTACCTAATTAGTCTCGACGTGGAATCTATGTATACAAATATTGGAATCGATGCCGGATTAAAGTCAATTAAGAATGCATTTGATTTCCACCATGATCCTCATAGACCTGGAGATGAACTACTTCAATTATTAGAACTTTCTCTTAAAGGGAATGACTTTGAATTTAATGGACGATATTATTTACAGGTCTCCGGCTGCAGTATGGGCAAGAAGTTTAGTCCTAATTTTGCCTCAATTTTTGTTGCAGAGTGGGAGAAAGGCGCCCTAGCCAAATCTGACAAACAACCATTAGCCTATTATAGATTCTTGGACGACATATTTATCATTTGGACTCATGGTCTGGATGAGTTTAGGGTGTTCTTGAACATCGTGAACAGTCATGATGAATCAATCAAACTCAAAGAATCAATATCGCAAACCAGCATTGATTTCCTTGATTTAACAATATGTAAGGGCCCACAATTTACATCATGCAACATTTTAGATACAAAACTTTTTACGAAACCAACGGACTCTCACCAGCTTCTTCATCGTAAATCTTTCCATCCGCCAAAACTTTTCAATGGATTGATTAAATCTCAAATCATTCGATACCACCGGAACTGCACGAACAGAAGCGACCTAAATCAAGCTTGTTCAGTGCTGTTCCAGGCTTTACGACCGCGCGGCTACTCTAGTAGATTACTGCGCCAAGTAAAGTCCGAAACTCTCAGAGAATTGGAATCGTTACGCCATGACCCAACATCGACTGAGCCAACAAGGATACGGCACAACCGACCGGTGTTGGGTAATGGTTCAGCCTCATTTTGTCACAAAAACGATGTTACATCAATACAATAGGATATATCAATACTAGTAACACTTTCACCAGCGAACAAACACGCATATCGTATCAAATGCATAGCGAACTTAATTGTGTTTCTAAAAATGTAATTTACTTAATCACATGCAAAAGATGCCGTATACAATATGTTGGACAAACAAAAACCTCTCTCAAAGTTAGAATGTCTAATCATCTTTCCAGTGTTCGCAAAAAACTCGACATGCAAATTTCCGATCATTTCAACTCATCTAATCATGACATTAAATCCCATTTCAGCTTTCAGCCAATAGAACAGACACCAATTCTAGCCGACGAAGACCAAACCGATTCAATACGCATAGAACGCGAAAATCATTGGATGGGCGTACTTAAAACATATCTTCCGTTCGGACTTAACATTGACTACAAAGGTGTTTCTCGAAATTTCTTGTGCTTTCCTCTGATCTACAATCGTAGAAATGTTGAAATCGCAAACATTTTCAGAAAAAACTTCGCATTATTAAACACTAAATTGACCGAGCCTCTCGACAAACGGGTTATTATTGCCTACAAGAAAAATCCCAGTTTGAGAGATATGCTCGTTCGATCTAGACTCAGACCTTGATTACAGCTTCCGACGTTTCATATTTGATAATTGTTTTAAGATGGCGTCCAAAACGGCCACCAACATCGAAGATTTTCAAACTTACCGACACAAATTTAACTGGGTTCGTCATATGGGGATAAGGAAATGTTCATTAAGAAGTGCATTCACTGGTGCTTGTCAACAATCTAAAGAACTCTAATATCTTGTCTCAACTCATGTATTGTGATGAGCAATTCATTGACGAAAATGCCCAAATAACTATGCTCGTCATCAGGGTATCCATTTCAGTCAAATTTGGCACTACTACGGTTATTCCATGCAGATATCTTCACATTTCATACACCAGTACATCCTGACATGTCGGCGGCCAAATAACAACAATTCGCTTGAATCATTGTAGCCAATTGCAACTCGCAGTAGTTCCATAACTGCATTTCGATAGGTGTCATCGATGCGTTGTTGATGTGTAGGACTTTCGGGTCCCTCACACAGCGACTACCGATGGTCATCATGGAAACTATGCTTTCTATACCTGTACTTCTGTTGCGGGGTCATTTTAGCCAGACATTGAGAGAGACAAGCAGAACTGCCATGGCTTGATTATATATTAGCGCTGGGGAACGGACCAGGCTACCCGGTGCGATCCGATACACTGCATGTCAAAAGGTTCAGTACTTTATAGGATTGTCAGGAAAAGTTTTGACTCTATTTAGCTCTTATGGTTCTGCCCAGCTTGTGGGTATATATTCTGGGTCAACTGAAATCTTTTGGATTTGTTAACAATACGAAGATTATAATAGTAGCATGGCGTTGATCTATGCTACGAACCCGACGGGCATGAAAGCGACAATGAGAGTTGACTGGCAGATCATGATTACGCCTGAATCTTGCTACATCATTGGTTATAGATTCGTTCTTTTGCACGTGCATCATGGTGCTGACCATATCGCTATGCCTAGTGTTATCATATAACCATAAACATGTATCTCGTGCATTATAGACGGACTATGGTTATATATGCCACACAACGTAGGGCTATTTATGGAGCACTGGCTGCATAGGGTTATAAAGGCACGGCATTCCAGATTGGGTGCTAGTTATTGTGCCAATAGTTGTCTGATTGTTTGCACGAAAAACGTGTTGCGTCAGAAGTCTGCATTTGGTGTTATTGTTCTCGTTTTACAACAGGAGAAAAATTATCGTAATTTATCGACTTGAATACATGTCGGCTTGTCACATAAATCACATACACATTCTTGGCAGGATGTAAGTGGGTCATCATTGATATTAGTAGATTGTTGTAGTTATTGCATAGTATGATACATTGCACTTCTTTTTTCAGAATAAGTCATTATGCTACATTTTTCCTGCAACCCGAGAATAGAATCCTGGTATTCAGACAAGGATTAACATATTCTGTGTCCATGACACAGTTCCAGACAATGCCAAATATTTATCAGGTGGTGATAACAAAGACTCCTTGACATGCTTCTATTTTTTTGTGAATGGTCGAGTGCAGAATCTACATGCTGTTCCAAAAAACACTGAATTATGTTTGCCATTGGGTCGAATGTCACGTGATACGGTCCGTGAATGTCGACGTTCGCTTAGAGTTAGTTCCTGATCTCTTGCTAGTGTGTTACCACGAGGAAGCGGATACAGGTATGCTGTTACATGCAGACAATGTAGCACGCTTCGGTCTTCGTTTTTTTATTCCCTTGACGAACATGTCGATGCAACATTCGTCCAATGGACAAGTAGCCTGGTACTCGTTTGTTTTGTTTCCCACTGTAGTAAGCAGATAATATGCCTTTAAATACATTCATGTTAATAAGCGATACAAGAAAATATGGATAAACTTGCTCGTGGAAGCAAGTGAACAGATTGTCTTACTTGTAGTGCATGGACTGTCCACCTTGTGCAGGCCAATGTGTTATACTGGTTTAAAGCACCGGTTTGGACAAATAAACAATATAGAGTTTAAAGCCACTTGATCGTTTGCGCTCCAACATACACCTACATCTAATAGTATTCGTTTTTGAAATTTTCCCGGTATCGAAATATGGCGATTAACACCTTTCTACGAGCATTAATGTAACAGAAAGGCGCATTTAAGTCCCACTAAATACAACTTTGAACACGATGGTTGGTTCCAAAACAAAAACATCAATTTGCACGACATGGAACAGAAAAGAGCGTTATGTGTAGTCTATTCCTGATATGATAGAAATATACTTCTGTGCTATAAAACAGCTGGAAAAGACTGTGAGCATGATGGACGGCATTTTTCAGAGCATATGAAGCCGGTGTATCAATATTTCGTTTATTTGTTAACCTACAGTAATGCCCTAAATAATCGACTCCTTAACCACAGCAGACTTATGGGTAATTTTTCAGGATTTAGTAGTAAATATGGCTTGTTGCCATTCATCAGAAAGCTTTCACTGAGAGCTTTCCGATGAACGGCAACAAGCCATATTTCCTACTAAATCCTGAAAAATTACCCATAATTCTGCTTTAGGGTACGTTCATACACTGGCAAGTTTGCACGGTATGGTTTGCAGGCATTTTGTCGTAGAATACGATATGGTGCCATAATGTGAACGAAACAAGCACATAAAGTGCATCTGCCACAGCTAACTACGTGCGAATTACAATATCTGTAGTTCCGCTATATTAACGATGCTTCCGGAATTTGCCTGTAAATATCATGCAATTATCTCGCAAGAATAAATCATACAGGTATTTGAAGGCAAATTCCAATAGCACTGTTACAAGTGGAATTAGATAAATGTTACTTCTCATGTCTTTCAGTTTGGTAAAGATGCATGTTATGTGCACGGTTCCGTTCATATTCTGGCACCATGTGGTTTTCTATGACGAAATGCCCGCAAAAACATATCGTGCAAATTTACCAGCGTATGAACGTAGCCTTACGTAAACATAATTTGGAAGTTATTTCCTTTGGCCCGCATAAACAAAACTCACAATTGTAACCATTGTTTGGCCACATTTGACTTTAATGTTAAACCCCAAACCGGACCACGATAGAGCAACATTTGTCAGCAAGTAAGCATATTACTCATCGAACTTGCTAGGGGAGACAGCAGAATTAAAGGTTTATATTGATCAATCGGGCTATATATGTTTCCAATAGATAAACATACGGAGCTAGTCTGCTCTGAATACGAAAACATGTATATACGCATCCACATGTATTACTTTTGGTTCACTTTCACAGCGTTGTAAAATATTTAGCCCATCAAACCAGTAATGCCATATTTAACACAGCCTATAGTTGTGTCTCCCAAATATTTGTCTATGTTCAGTCCTCCTATACAACCCGATAAATCGTGTACAGCTACAATTGTACCTCAAGGTCGGTACCGACGATAACAAATTATTCACAAACATTCCACTTAGGTTATAAAGTCTTCGATCCCCTTTAATCTATTACCAACATCCGTTCAGCATTCTTATAACTGTCAACGCATTTACTTAATTGTAGGTCAATTGGTTTGAGGGCAAGTTCGTGTGAATTCGTTTGTATATATATGATCTTCCTACTACGACACTCTGCAATCGTCTGATTGCGGTTCGGTCTCACACCTGACCTTAAAGCGTAGTTGTAGCTATGCATTAGGTAAGTTACACATGTAGCTACAATTCGCCATCCTGGTTAAGCGGTCATGCTGAACTGCTATAATGCTGATAGAGCAAACTGATGCTGTTAAGAAAATGCACCGTTACCTTTTCTAAAGTTTTCATTCTGCGGTGTTTGGTAAACACAAGCGATTTGAGAAAAAGCCATTGTCTGCATGAAACATTAATGGACATCAATATTTTAAATAGTTCAACGATGGCTGTCGTTTGCAAACCGACAGGAATAGTCATTTTGATTTATGGTCGGTTCTTTGCAATAAAAAGTATCATTATGTAAATATTTTTCAATACAGTAATGCCCTAAATAATCGACTCCTTAACCACAGCAGAATTATGGGTAACTTTTCAGGATTTAGTCGGAAATATGGCTTGTTGCCATTCATCGGAAAACTCTCACTGGGAGATTTCCGATGAATGGTAACAAGCCATATTTCCGACTAAATCCTGACAAGTTACTTATAATTCTGATGTGGTTAAGGAGTCGATTACTTAGGGCATTACTGTATATGTGTTTGAATGTTTTATAAACATAATGGCTTCACTGTGTGTGGACGGAAGTGAACGCTGGTTTGCGGTAATCGGTCATAAATAAAAGTCGCTCGCCTCAGACTGACTACGGTACGTATATTTTCGTCTTTCCCTCCAATTGTGTAAAAATCCCAGCCCGGGTGCCAATCTGCATCGACGAGGGGTATGTTCTGCTACATTGTCGTACAAATTTTGTTTCAGTGTTGTGTCTAGTTCTATCGTAAATCAAAGGTTAAACCTCCTATTTTCGTGCTAAAACACGTCACGTTTGCGATCAAAAGCACATTTTTTCAAACTATACGATGTCTCATTTTATAACAAAGACATGTTTTGGATGCCTTAATATCCCATTGAAAGCCACGCTCAGTGATTGTCCCCTGTTTCCTGTGTTTTCTCGACATACGAGCCCGATTTCAAAGCGTGGTGCTCCAACAGAATTGAACGGCCGGTAAAATCTGACAAAACAGCATTGAACGCCCGGTATTTTTTTTATTATTTGTATTGAACTCCCGGTAAACTTTCGATTAAATGCCTTTTACGGCCGGTTAGCATCATATTGCACGTTTCTAACTTGATTTCCACATGCCACAAATGTACATTTTTACATTTCCACAGCCAATATTGCTACTTGTGCTAACAAATGTTTATTAAAATAGTCAAATGTCATAGTCAAGATATGAGATGCATTAGATCATCCTACAAATAGTCCTTGAATGTCCAATGTTTGAGATGTTCCCTTGTTTGTTATCTTAACTAGCACTTTAACTATCATGGGCAACCATGAAAAGCCCACACTCTTTTGTCAGTGATAGTCTTTTATATTTAAAACTATAGATTAACTATAGTTTACAATGTGCTAGAATTTATCCAAAATACGACAAATCGTATCTTGTTTTAGTGGAAATAAGTCACATGATAGCATGTTCTAGAAAATAACACAATATAACACAGTATAAACTATATATACTAGTATTTTTATAAGTGAAAAAATATTACACTCGACCAAAGATGGTGGGTTTTCAAGGTTAATACAAATAATAAAACAAATACCGTGCGTTCAAATGCTTTTTTGTCAGATTTTATCGGGCGTTCAATTCTGTTGGAGAACCACGCCTTGAAATCGGGCTCGTATGTCGAGAAAACACAGGAAATAGGGGACAAACGCTGAGCGTGGCTTTCAATGGGATATTAAGGCATCCAAAACATGTTTTTGTTATAAAATAAGACATCATATAGTTTGAAAAATGTGCTTTTGATCGCAAACGTGACGTGTTTTAGCACGAAAATAGGAGGTATAACCTTGATTTACGAGAGAACTAGACACGACACTGAAACAAGATTAGTACGAAAATGTAGCAGAACATACCCCTCATCGAGGCAGATTGGCACTCGGGCTGGGATTTTCACACAATTGGAGGGAAAGACGAAAATATACGTACCGTAGTTAGTCTGAGGCGAGCGACTTTTATTTATAACTGATTACCGCAAACCAGCGATCACTTCCGTCCACACACAGTGAGTTTTTTCCCTCCGTTAATTATTAGCCAACGACCGTGAAAATTATACCGTTTTCTTAAAAGCATCAGTTTGCCCTACCGGCATCATAACAATTCATCAGGATCCACCAACAACATAGCAAAGTATTAGCACCACTTAACCAGGGGTGGCCAATTTAAGCTACATGTGTAACTTTCGTTAGTTGGACCTAGCGTTGCTATCTTCCATGTATATATAACCTGGCTAAGTAGCTACAAGTTAAATTTGTTTTCTACGTGGACTGACAATAACCTGACGAACGTATAATGATTGACGTCACCGACCACAACATTTCCATATTCATATTTGCAAGTGAATACTCATATACACAATCATGTATAGTCAGTATTTGTATGTTCTCTCAGAAATCATGATGAAATGATAACTTTGTGGCGACTTGGTGTGAATGTTGCCTTGGTGGTGTACCCAGATGAGTTTCATTGCATGTTTGATTTATATTATTTATATTATTGTATTGTATTGCGTCATCGCTGGGTCGAAGGGTCATCGATGGTGAATATCGCTTCCCGTATGTATATTTATGTTCTTTCTGTATATTGGTCATTTTGAGTATACAGTGTACATCTTTCGCACAATGAACTACTACTGATAAGAATTACGAATATGGTATTACGTCACTATTATTTGTGTTCTTTCTATATCAGTTGTCGTTTTAAAATTTGCGATAACCGTAGTTACGATTGGGGTTTCGAGAAGCAAAGCATGGGCATGCGAGCTTTGCATGCAATCACAGATCCAACCACTATCTATGACCTGATAGCAACTTAACTAAGTACAAGATAATCACGGCAAACATAACCAAATCACCTTTCTGCGAGTGGCAAGATGTCTGAACGGTATTATTTTCTCACAAACGGACTCGTATAGTCGACCCTCCGAAAAATTTACAAATACTATTAGCTATTCGTAATTGTTATCACTATAGTAGTTCATTATGCGAATTTACGAAACGTGTCCATTATCTATTATTGTTAAGTGCATACATCAAATACTGACATATGTTCTCTGCTATGTTGTATATGTTTCAGTCCATAAAGTAGAGGAACAAACAATATTATATTATTATGTCATTTTATTACATTATATAAATTATGCAACATCCAAACGAAACCGTTAGTTTAGAAGGTAGCCTTATATCTCTACCATTGTATTTCAAATGGTCACCATTTGCAGAATGAGGTCCCCAGAGGGTGAATTTAGTGATGCTACCCCGCATAGCGGGCTAGCATAACAAAATTCACCCTCTGGGGACCTCATTCTGCTTACACCTCAGCAGAATGAGGTCCACAGAGGGTGAATTTGGTGATGCTAGCCCGCTATGCGGGGTAGCATCACTAAATTCACCCTCTGGGGACCTCATTCTGCAAATGACAGACACGCCATTTCAAGGCTTGCTGGTCCACCACTGAGATATGAGTTAGTATTGTTAGATAACGTACGACAATATAATGTTTTATTACATGATCATACACCATTATTCCATTCAATAAACCCATTATATAAATTGGGATATTAAACGTTCGTTTAATAACAGGAAATAGTGCCAGGTGACCCTTGACTTCCGGTTTATCGTATGTTTACAATTACGTATATTTTTCCAGCAAACTATAATGAATGAAGAGTTTGAAAAGTTATGTCATTAAATATACGCCATTAAATACGCCAAAGAGTCTTGATTTATCTGGGACTATTTCTTTACGTGGGCAAACAACGCATAGTTACGTGAAACGTCATCGCATGCCTCAATTAAGCCGATGTTAGTTTCGCGTCCCATTTGTTGATTTAAGTTTGTTTGTCGAGGTTATGGATCATGGAATAAACATAATCTACAACTCGTCCCAAGTTTATAGCTGAATTTACAAAATCGTCCAGTAAATTAGGTCTGGGCCTCGCCAAAGTCTCGGTCCAGACCTAATTCACTGGACTCGTTTTGTAAATTCCGCTATAAACTGGCGACTCGTTGTAGATCCTCTATATATTCGCAAGCTATTATAATTATGCAATTATCGAAATGAGACGAGACAACTATAGTGAAACACTGAGTGGTGGCCTCGAAATGATTACATATATATGGACGGTTTTCGCGGCCGGTACATGTGAAAAAATCATACCAAGTTTGTTAAACCATTAGTCGAACACGAGAAAACAAAAATAATTAGTTCTTATTTTCGACACAATAACCATATCCAACGACACGATACCGCTTGTTGATATAATTGTTGATAAACACGGCAGGTTATGATTATATTATCAGCATAGAACAATAACTCTAAAAAACGCCAATTGGTGCTCTGCATGCGTATTTCCTCATTAGAGTATTTGAAGCAGCAATGGAGGTACTAAAGTCGCCTTATAATGTCTTGGTATTAAACACTGCGATAATTAAGCAGATATGATTTTGGATGATATATGCTACGATATGATTCGTACAAGTTAACCCTTTACTCAACAAACCGGCCAAAACCGGCCAAATAAAGCTTCAACAGCCTAAATTATCTTCGGTCTGTCTCAATAGAACCATACAAATATGGATATCATTGGAAGCGGCTCCTTGACCACATTGTGATAGTTACAGTTATGCCCTGTGCCAATGCATTCTCTTATATATGCCAGTCGACCATAGGTCGCCTCGCATATATAAGAGAATGCATTGGCCTAAAAAAAAACACTTTTTACCATTTATTCTTACATTCTTTAACAATTTTATAATTTTTAATGTGTTAAGCCAATGCATTCTCTTATATGTGCGAGGCGACCTATGGTCGACTCGCATATATAAGAGAATGCATTGGCACAGGGCCCTTCTGTTGGGTAAAGGGTTAATTGTTATTCGATCGGCTAAATGTCAATAACTTGTATTCGCATATAGACGTTATAGAACGCCTTGAGGGAATTTACACACGAAACTTCTATGGTATAGTTTCATGAGCTACGGGAATTGAATATATGTTCTCTGATGTGTATATAGGCTTTCTTCTGCTATAATTTAATGTAAAAAAGTTGGCAATCCACGGAATACTGTAAAGCTGCCGCACACCTTTCAATTTAGGTTATTTCTCGATAACCTAAATTTATTGATGACTTTCCCCGCTCAACATTACAGCAGCGCCGAGTGAGCACGCCTATACCGCGTGCCTAAAATATACAGGGAAACTGTTCGATGCTTCCTGCCATTTACCGTGACATTTCGGTGCTGCGTCATAAATCCTTCGAGTATGAATGTATTGACAATAACCGTACTAGATGCTAATATTCAGTGCACAAGTAACCAGACAATAAAGATGGAACATTTGCAAAGAAATGAAATTAAATCTAACAGGGGTTTGTGCCACCGCGGTCGAATAAAAATCATCCGTTTCACTGCGGCTGTCCAGTGCCTCGCGATGTGTGATCAGCCGCGACAGTCCGATCAAAAACGCTGAAATTCCGACGCGACGGGATCAACGATAAGCACAAGTTTTGGTGCTTCTCTTGTGAAATGACGGATTAAATTATAAGAAATAGCTCTTGTTTCAATTAAGGTTATGAGTTATAACCGAAAAGTTTGAAGATAAATTTCTTTAGCTGCGCTACGCGCGTTATATAATTTATCTTCAAATTTTCGGTAATAACTGCATAATCTTAATCGAAACAAGAGTTATTTCTTATATGTCACACATGACCATACAGTCACTTTTTATCATAAACAATACACAGGTGACCATTCAACTACTATCATTATACCCATACACCACTCCAATGACCATACAGCCAATCCCTGCATTGTTCACCTCACACATGACCATACAGTCATTACTGTTATACCTATATATCTCACCATGGACACACCACCCAACACCATATAGCCGCTCCTTTCATGCATGACCATACAATAACTCCCTGTATAACTAGTCACCTCACATATGACAACACATTCACTTCCTGGATGCCAGTTTGACATGCATACACCATATATTAACTAGATTTTGATTATAATGGGCGACATTAGCCATATAATGTGGTCCTACTCAGTTCCAATTCGACGTTTTGCCCATTTCCGTTCGAAAATGTGGACAAAATCCCAAAATAAGTTTTGGGCAAAATTCCATACTGCATAATTTAAAATGAATTTGTCATGGCAAGCCATCTTCAGTAATGTTGTCTAAAACACACACTAGTGTAGCGCATTTAATACAAATAAAATCAAACAGCTTTGATACCAATGATAGTTCCATTTTACTTGAACAAAATAATTCCAAATCTGACAAGTAAATGTTAGTCGATTTTGATTTCAAGTTTGTTACAGAAAAATCCAATATATCTGGTAATGTCAGTGGTTACAATAGTAACACTTAAGAAATGTTAGAATTTAATACGTATAAGACAGAATAACCAATGTTATTCATCAACCACAACTTGCAAGCGATTACATGGCATGCTTGGGCAATATTATCATTTTGGTTTTGGGCGCCATTTGGCAGCCATTTTCAGACCAAGTGACAATTTTCGTTCCATTGAGTGGAAATATTCATAAGTAACGGTATGCCTCTTACTTTGCACAGTTCTGTCCATTTTTGTTAAAATATGACTAGAATCCTAATGGTGATTTTTGGTGAAATTTCATACCGAGTTCTGTAAAATCGAATTATTGAGGGATCGGAAGGGACTGGGATCCCACAAATGGCACATTTCATTGCTCCAATCATCACTTAACATGAAATGAACAGTACAAAATAAAGTCACATCTCCGAACCATTTCCATACAGTAGAAGCTGATCTAGTAAAAAAAAATCGTCAAATTGTCCTCTTTCAGCTGTCATCTTGGACGGGGAGTTCCCATTTTACCCTAAAAATGTAGCATTATATCTCGCAGAGTCATATTTACTGTATATGCCCAATTTTAATCGCATATTTCATGGTATGATTAATTGCGACATTTAATAAATTATATAATCACGAAACGCTCTTTAAATTCGGAAAATCCCTTAAAAGAAGGGTTACAGTGAAATTTCAGCATGGCTCCAAATCTAATATCAATAAGTATGTTAATATGTACATGTGTGCAAAGTTTCTTGCGTTAGTCACAATTTGAACAATTGCCTTGAAATTGGACTCCACTAAAATACACATTTCGTCACAGTAAGACACATATGGGGCTCAAAATTGTAAACCAAGTGATAGAAAATAGTTCTCTTCGGTTTTGGACCCATTTAGATCCCAAATCTTGTTGAAAAGAGCTGATATATTGTTATGTCTTCGATAAGTATTTTCGCCGGATTTATATAGTGTATAAATCCATGCATTTGTATAGAAAGTGTATTTCGGTTCGATTTTATTTCTAAAATTACATGTACTAGGTTTATATATATTGAGGTTTGAACATTATGTGGGGATGAACATTAGTGGTCATAATATTTGGATGATATATCATAGAAGTGAAAAAGAGTTCTTTGCGTATCTGGAGGAACAGACCTTTCGTTGATGCCATTATGTCTGAATGTATGTCCTATTTTCCAATGATGGTGGTACTTCGACTTCTCGAAACAGCAGTCTAAAATGATTACGTATTAGCATAAATCGGTTGTTCATCGTCGAATCCAGAATTGTGCTCACCTGTTTTAACGTCACTTAACCCCTTGCTCGGAACTAATTTCGATTGCACGTTCTCGTAGTCATCCATCGGCACATCAGCCGGTTCATGTTTGGTTGGCACACTCATAACTTCGTAAACTTCACTGGGGCCTTCACCAACACGGTCTGCGTCAACGGTCCCTTGTTCCACTTCTTGGTTTTCATACAATTCCTGCCGTTCTTCCTGCATGTTGTGTACCAGACCCGAATTGCGATCGAGATTAACATATTCCTCCATCGGCGTTTCCATAGTAACACCATCATGTGTTGTCAATTTCGCTGCGCCACCAGCATTTTCAGATATATATGCCCCACTGTTCGGCGAACATTCAGAATCGTCTTTGGATTTTTTAAAGTTGAAGTGTTTCTTCCATCCTCTTTTCTTTCTATCTTTTGATGCGTCTTTCTCTTCGTTACTCGTTCTATCCTTCACATTGGGTTTCGGCCTTGTTTTGTTCGCAGTATAATACTCCATGTCATGTGGACCACTATAAGACACCTTCGGTTCATCCCCATCAACAAGCGTTAAATACAAATTAGACTTTTGTGACTCCGATAAATGTTTAGAGTTATCACCCTTAGACGAAACAGTACGTTCATCCATTTGTAATGTCTCGTAGCGTTTTATACTTCCGTCTTTAACTGAATCGTAAAGATCAGTTTCATTTTCCTTGCTGCTCTTCGTCTCACCATAAGCATCGGAATATAACGTTGGCGACTGATTTTGATTCACATATATATGTCCATCGGTCGGGGATTCTGGTGGGAGAGCCTTTTGCCTCTTGAATACCCGTGTGATCTTTCTCTTGATAGAGCTGGATTTTTTACCTTTGTCGCTTTTCCTGAAAGAATATTGAGTGTGGGTACATGGACAACATAAATAATTACTCACCCGATGTATACCTTTTAGGCGAACATGTATACGTGTAACTGGCAATATGTACAAACTGTAGTTTGGTATTGCACACGTATGATATATATATATATATATATATATATATATATATATATATATATACTCACATTATTCCACACATATGTGCATGTGGCCATATAATATATACAATGTAAAGTTCCAAAATTAATTTAACGGACCATACCAGACGGTGACAAAAAACTCCAGAATCAGAATTCTGAGAAATGGACGCATCTCTGCTGCAAGCGCCTTGAAATAGTGTATCTGTCATTTGCAGAATGATGTCCCCAGAGGGTGAATTTAGTGATGCTACCCCACATAGCGGGCTAGCATCACCAAATTGACCCTCTGTGGACCTCATTCTGCTTACACTCAACATAATGAGGTCCCCATAGGGTGAATTTGGTGATGCTAGCCCACTATGTGGGGTAGCATCACTAAATTAACCTTCTGGGGACCTCATACTGCAAATGACAGACACACTATTTCAAGGCTTGCTCTGCTACGTTAATTTATTAACTGGTGCACCTTACCATCTGAAGTCAGATTGAGCCAATACATAATATATATATGCCCTCACATCTGGCTAATTATTTACTGAAATTTAAAACAGTCAACCACAGACTACCGGTGGACCAATGCAGATTGAATAAAAGTACGCATGAAGACAGGAAATGCCCATTATGTGGCGAAAATGTCTGTGATAACAGGGGGGAGGGGTGAAAAAAATATTTCCGGCACATATGCCGGGGTGGGTGGGTGGTCATAGCCACCAACAAGCAATTTTTTCCGCAAATAAAAAAAATATTTCCTGCTGTTTTTTAGTGTTTTGGCAATCAGTTGGGCTTCAAACCACTTTGAATGAGAGAAATAATGTAATTCTAACTGGTAAACTGACTGCAGGAAGTTATCGTGTTGTATTTTGTTGCAAATTTTGAAATCCAAGATGGCCGCTGGCAGCCATGTTTTTTTGGCCGAATGACCTCAAAATGACTCATTCCTATTTACATGTCCATGTTAACATCCATGATAAATAGTATGCACAGAAATTAATATACAGCTGTTTACAGTGAATTTCCCCCCGCAAATCTCTGTTTTAGTGTTAAAAGGGGGGGGGGTGGGTGTCAACAAATGGTCGGAAAAAACTGCCGAAAACGGAAAAAAATTTGGCGGTGGGGGTGGGTGGGTACAAAAAATGATCGAAAGGAAAAAAAATGCCATACGTGCCTGAAATTTTTTTCCGACCCCCCCCCCCCCCTGGTGATAATTCCATTTTGTTAACTTAGCGATCTGCGAGAAATCTATATCCCGAAGTACTATTCGGAAAATCCTAACAGAAATAAATTCTACAGATTGCTGTCACTGTTAAATATAAGTATATTGAAAAGGGTGAGCATTTTCTTAAAATTAGCGTTTAAAAAATTACCAAAATAAATAATATGACTTATATAATTATACCATTTAAGAAACATATTCCTAAATGTGTATGTCTTTATTATTAATAGCATATAATATGATGGAAGAATTTATTGATGTACATACATGTTATGTAATGTTTGTATATATGTATATGCGTTGTAGCATGTTGCAACTTTGATGTTGACTTTGCAAATAAACAATTCAAATCAATTCAATTCAAGTCAACAACGTATGCGTGAGCATTGTATGTTTATTGTGGATATCAATATATAGTTGTCGCCCTCGTGTGAGTGAGACACGATGATTGGTCGCCCGTTCGAGACCAGAGTAACATTCCACTCGAAGACGGGTGGCAAATCTCCGTGTCTCACGAAAGAAAGGATTAACAACTGTTTTGTTATCGGATAACTGAAAACCAATATATTGACATTTACTGATTAATCGCACAGCACGAACCTTTCTCCAATATTCCGCGAAGAGTAACTATACCTGGCATCTTAAGATTATATTCGGTGTATAAGTTAGGCGAGACGTTAGACTTTCGCTAATCTCCGTTTATTTATCGTTTACTGGTGGTTAAATAGTTGATTTCATTTCATGCAATAACAACCTCAGCCTCTTCTTCAACAAACCTATTTTGCAACTTGGAATATTCATGGACAACTGGTAGTGTTGGTGTGCAATTCACAAACCGTGTTAATTACAGTGGAACAACCTTCTCAAGAGTTAGTAAGTTGTCGATTACATGAATGAGTATTCAAATGTGGCTATACTCCCACACCAACATTTCCTCATGCAGATAGGTTCATATTGGACGTAAATATTCACACATGTTCACATTGAACGGATTTTATTTCGAAATAAGTCCATAGTGAGTATATGCCCGTTATTCCGTTCAATGGCGCGGGCCGCAGCGAACACACATTATAAAGATCTGGTACATGTAAATCGTGTCGATGGAAAAGTTAGATAAATTAATGCCAATATGGGCGTATTTCATATGGAAATATAGTCCCACTTCGGACTGTTTTAAAAACCGGTTTACGTCCGTATGGAGCGTATAATATTGGGCGTAATTTAAGGAGCTAAATACGCTCATGTTGGCATTATTTAACCCCCGATATATACGCTCCATAAGGACGTAAACCCGTTTTTAAAACAGTCCGAAGTGTATATGCGCTTATTTTCACGAGAAACTGCTGCGTTTGCTTGGACAATTTGACATTCTTGGAATGCGTCTTCATCTCGAAATGTCGCCCGAATGAGCTAAAATGGCAGGTGATAGGGCGTGGTCCAATCTAACGCACGTTGAATATGGAGAACGGGAGCAACACAATACAAGAAAACAAATGTCAGAAATGGTAACGCGCTCAAGATCATGTATTATATACCCATGATTGTAATTATAGAATATAACATATATTGTTTTTACGAATGACCAACTCAGAATTCCGTTAAAATAACAATAACAACCAGCACCTAATTAACGAACCGGCGGCCGACTCGGTCGTCTCCGACCACAACCTCCAGTGGGCTGCAGAACGAAAAATGTCTATAAAAGTTGAAATATAAGACTTACAAATTATCTTTTTCATTTTTTTTATTTGTAATTGGCATAGCTTGACATAATGTTAACGACAATAAACGAAATTGAAATTGCCAACTACACCTTTTACCGGACTCGGCCTCCGGTCGCAATTCGACTTTTAATCCTCCCAAAAATTCCCATTCTATAAATAAAACACCCATGCGCCCAGGCGAAACAAGGATCTCTACACCAGTATACACGGCTACACGCGGAGCGCGCGTAATGATTACGACGATAACGTATACGTATAGAACTATCACGGGATGAGTTGTAACGTGGTCCGACACACGCATACATCTCGGTCTATGAGAAGGAAATTGCCTTGAATACTCAACTATATTGATATTTCAGACTGGAAATTATTAGAAATTTAGAACCGCAACCTACCTCCGTTTGTAACAAATTACAACAACGACGACAATGACAATGACGGCCGCGATTCCGCCGATAACTGCTCCAGCAATGACGCCAGCGTCTACACCTCCAGCTGAAATCGCACCCTTTGTGGTGCTATGTAGGGTGCTTGTCGTCACAGCCGACTTAGTGGAAGTCGAGATACCTATAAACGGAAATATGCCATAACATTAGACACCTTTCCCACAGTGAACGACAACAGATAATTATTACGATTAAGGGTACACGTCATTAGAATTGTATTCTTTCTATTCGTTGTCGTTTTTCCTTAAAGGTACGGTTGGCCTTGGCGGTGGGTATCCTGTGAAAATATTTCCACCCGTCAAAAACCGCCACAAACAGAAAGAACAACAAAATGTAGACAGACTTTGTCCGTATACAAATAAGAAATATCGCAAAAACAGTATGTTATTGTCATATATTTGACCATTGTTGTGTAAACAAAAGCATAAAAAGTTACTTTTCTGGTGTCTGTTTATATTATGATGGTAAACATAAAGAGCGTTCTTTGTTTGTGAATTCCTTATATTGAACGAATAAAGAGCGTTTATGACATTTGTGTGTGATTAGCCAGCAGCATTGTGCTGTCTTCTGTAACACAATCAGGCTCTTGCTTATGTAAAATATAGTAAATCTTTATGATAGCATGCTGTTTACGCGATGGTCATGGTATATATGAACGAAACTGTATGCGTTTTAATGTTTTTCTGTTTACGGTGATTGGAACAAATATGAATATTTTCGACAACTAAGGCCTCACGTGCCTTTAACCGTTGTTATCATTACGGTTGTTACGATTACGGTTTTAGATTTTCGACAAAACTCACAAATACATCATATAGTAATAAGTTCGCGATCGTTTCCCATCTCCTCGATGTTGGAGATGACTCTGAGATTATGTTCTTAAATTGTCATCTCGCCATATGGCCTTAACTTTTATCTGTATACCAGCTAATGTGCCCACTTCGTCCGGGATATTTAGGGATTTCTTTGTGATCGCCTCCGCCTGGGCAGACTATAAAGTGACAACGTTGAACAATACTGAGCATAAAGAAAAAAACAACGTTGAAAAGTATTAGGAGAAAGAAACGAGAGGCCGATCCCGATCGGCAGATGTTAACCCATCCCTTGGCGATTAGTGGGGTGACTTAGCAACTTTTTTGTGCATTTTTTGTTAAAAGCATGAAACTTCACACATATGTAGGCTAAGGTGTTGTGATCAAAATAAGAGTTGGACCCCAGCCAGAAAATGACCCAGTTCTGAGTTATGACGTCATCATCTCGTAGAGAGCGTTTGGTGATCCAAGATTCCACTTACTAATTTCAATCTCTTGTGGGCAGATGGATATTAACATATGGGAGGTAATGATTGATGTGTTCTATCCAGGAGATGTCTGTCATTCATTTAAGACAACTCATGGCCATACAAATCCAAGATGGCTGCCAAAATGACTGCCAAAATGGATAGATTCTATGATTTTTTGCGAAATATTGAAAATCTTCTAATTTTTTTCTGAGATTGCTTAGCATATTGGAAATATTTTACTGTCTATCATAAGAACAATCATATAAGAACAATTTGGAGCCATTTGTAAGAAATAAGAGTTGGAAAGAGCCTGTATATTTGGAGATGGAATCAACAGGTATGAAAATTTACATATTTCATTAATAATTCTCGATGATTACTTTTGCATACACTCAGTAATTTCAATCTCTTGTGAACAGGTGAATATAAACACATGATCAGTAATAATTGATACATTCTATCCAGGGAATATGTATCTTTGATTTAAGATGATTAGTGGCCAAAAATAAACAAAATGCCTGCCAAAATGGCTGACATATTGGAAAAAAATTAAGGATTCTTTTGCGATTTATATATTTTTTTCTCTAAATGTTCTCAGTTTATGAAGCATATTGTCACTTTCTGATCAGTAGTCAACAGTTACACTTGCACAATGGACAGCACTGGGGTCCAGCCTTCAAACAAGAACATCACTTCTTTTTGCACACTTTGGTGCAGCCGCATCTGATAAGCTCACGGAGAGCAAGGTTAACGGTTGGAAGTTCTCCCCAAAAGGGCATCCATCTGCCATCTATTTTCTGCTATCCACATAAGTCAGGCGAAGGTAGTTCCACGTATTTAGAGAACATCTGCGATAAACGACTTGCATATCGTGAAGCACGTCTCGTATGTTGGACAAGTGAATCCCTTGTCGGTGGAATCCGATCCACAGGACGACTATGTTTGCAGAATAGTTCCCTCCTGGCCCCGTTGACAGTAAGTTGGTCGCTCACTCTGTGATACACCAATACAACGAAACGCTCCAAAGTCAGCATGCATATCTCCATTTACATCATTGTCAACTGGGTGAATATGTCAGACATTTCCAGGAAATTCGACCAGGTTGTAGATGCCTTCTTTTTTCCAATAGTAGAAAAGAATGACATAAAATCACTTCCCGTGAACGAATGGAACATCAGTATGGCCATCGAACGCACATATCCCAAGGTGCAGGCTACGGTGTTAATATCAATAAATTTAAAATCATTTCCGGTCCCGAATGCAATGGTTATTTTCATATCTATAACTTTTGTTACAGCATAGATAGTGATCACGATGATGTCAGTGTCAACTGTTCTGATTAAAATAGAGTTAAGTCCATCAGCCAAACTATCATATGCATGGAGAAAGACGCGCGTATCTGCTTCTTCGTGGTTGGTCTTTTGTGGATAGCAACGGACGGACTCGTTGGAAGTGACAATGATTGATGTGTTTTCTGGTCGTAGTTTATTATGCACAGTGGTAGCTATGAACGAAAATAGGTCGCGTTTGTTGTTGTCGCTCCGCAGGAAGGATGACCATGTTTTGTCTGTGGGAGCTATGCTCTCTTCTCTTACCTGTGGTTCTATTCCCGCCCCGCGACCAGAGCTTGTACAATTATATCGATCCTATCAGCACCCTTGGCAAAGTTTTGTACATATGGAATACATTTCTCCTTGACATAGCTGACAAAAGTCATTCGAGGAGAAGACTTCAATATGTTAACCAGCACCGCCCCATCAAAGAGTACTGTGGTTATACCAGGTGGTTTTAAACATCGGGATTCTTCGTCTAAAAGGCATTTACTAACAAGATCCGACTTGTGACCTTGCCGCAGAACATCACCTGTTGACAGCGATGGTGGATTCTGCTGGTTCTCGTGTTCAAAGAACTCGTCCAGTTGAAAAGACATGGTCTCACTAGTAATAAACAGTCTTGAGAATAGTTCACAATTATTCTTTAAATTCATCAACCGATTTCCCTTCGTCTTGACTTTGTTTTGACTCGTACTAAAGATCATGAATTTATTCTTTACAATTTTCTCAAGGATGATTCCAAAACGACAGCAATGATGCGGCATACTATATGGTGATAACTCAGCGAAACACAGAACATTTGAACCGCGGAACATTTGAAATATGTCAATTTTCATACCTGTAGATTCCATCTCCAAATATACGGCTCTTTCCAACTCTTATTTCTTACAAATGGCTCCAAATTGTTCTTATATGATTGTTCTTATGATAGATAGTAAAATATCTCCAATATGCTAAGCAATCTCAGAAAAAAATTAGAAGATTTTCAATATTTCGCAAAAAATCATAGATTTTTTCCATTTTGGCAGTCATTTTGGTCCTCATTTTGGCAGCCATCTTGGATTTTTATGGCCATGAGTCATCTTAAATGAAAGACAGACATCTCCTGGATAGAATACATCAATCATTACCTCCCATATGTTAATATCCATCTGCCCACAAGAGATTGAAATTAGTAAGTGGAATCTCGGATCACCAAACGCTCTCTACGAGATTATGACGTCATAACTCAGAACTGGGTCATTTTCTGGCTGGGGTCCAACTCTTATTTTGATCACAACACCTTAGCCTACATATGTGTGAAGTTTCATGCTTTTTGTCCCGAAGGCCCCCCACTAGATAGTAAATTACTCTGATCGGAATTATAAATGAGAGTTTTGATGTTGAATTATAGAGTATACTGTTAGGTACTATTATAGACAATGCACATGACACAAATTACTGGAATTTATGTGTCACTCACATTTATATAAGAGAATGCACCGGAACAGGATCTGTAATGCTGAACCACCACAGCCTTGGGTTAAATGTGAAAAGGTGACCTGGACATGCCATACTTGATCAAGAGATTCCAATATAATGATAATGTATCAAATTCTACCCACAACAGCAATCAAGATAAACATCTCACTGCTGACCGATTAATATCTGTTATACAGCAGAGCTGTCAATAAATCACATGCTTATGTTAAATAGGGCAAGGAATTCAAACTAAATAAATATTTTTAAGAGTGAAAATTGTTAGAAATTGTCTGATCAAACACATATTCGAATTTGATCTGTCTTTTGTGCTGAGAAATTCATATACAAAATTTGGTTCCGATCAGATAAAAAATGCTTGAGTTATCGCACCATGCGTAAAGTGTCTACAGACAAACAGATGCATGGACTAATGACAGTTGGTCAATCCGTATGTTGACACTTCCATACTATGATATGGGTAAACATAAAAATTAGTCTTTTGTGGGTATTAAAGTATCAATTTTCCCATCTCCACCAGCATGGGCATGCATTTGATTTTTTTGTCTGTGAAACACTGGACAAACATGACAAAATATGTGATAAAACACAATTTATTCCCATCTTTCCTGGCATAGAGACCTTCTCAGAAACCCAGAGTAAGAGTGCAAATTAATTAGATAGAGCTACAGCCTGTAAGCCAGAATCCTGTCCCTCAAAAACATATATCTGGTTACACCTCACACTAATGTCTAAAAATAACTCTAATTATCAATAACTTATATTTACTGTTTGTCTCTACCAGAGCTAAAGTGATACTGCTGGTAATCAATTAGTTGTTGACTGCTATGGTTATCTGTTCAATTCTTAGTTGAAAAAGGGCCATAACTCTGGTATAAAATGTTGGATCTAACCCATATTCAATCTCGATTTGTATTTTGAGTTGAGAAACTCGCATACCAAATTTGGTTCTTATCAGTTGAAAAATGGTTGATTTATCAAAATATGCAGAAATTCTATGTCAAAGGGCCATAACTCCATTAAAAAATATCGGATCAAACCCATATTCGAATTCGATATGTATTTTGGGCTGAGCAACTCACATACCAAATTTGGTTATGGTCAGATAATTCTTTTTTGAGTTATGGCAGCATGCATAAATTCTAAGTCGAAAAAGGGCCATAACTCCGTAAAACTCGAACCCATATTCGAACTCGATCTGTATTTGGTGCTGAGAAATTCATATAAAAAATTTGGTTCCGATCAGATAGAAAATATTTCAGTTATCGCACCATGCGTAAAGTGTCCACGGACAGACATACAGACAGACAGACAGACGGACGGACGGACAGACGGACGCACGACGAGTGGTCAATCCGGACGTCGACATTATGTTTACCATACTATGGTATGGGTAAACATAAAAACTATTGAGAACACTATTGAGAAAACTATTGGCAATGAGAGATTGATCAACTAATCACAACTTTGAACAATACTAAGCGAACAACGTTGACAAGAATTAGGATAAAGAAAAAAACTATTGTCCAGAAACATGCCTATATTAGCGCATATGAGCAAGGTCAAGGACACGGTCGCACATGAAGTTGGACCCACTAGGGGTCAAATTAGGCCTACATACCAAATTTGGGTCGGATCGGTCGAACAATTTTCGAGTCTATAACACAAACATACATACATACATACAGACAGACCGAAGTTCCAAGATATATAATAGTGGAAATCAAATCATATGTTGTCGTGAGAAGCGCTTGATAACACAATAAATTACAAAATAATCACGGCACGCCGAACCACAATCCTCTTACTACGAGTGGCAAGCACGATTGTCTCATAAACGGACTCGTATTCGTCAATTCTGCGAAAAGGTATTTATAACTTACGAGAAAAAAAAATACGACTACAAATAGACATTCGTAATAATTATCTGTCGTCGATCATTTTGCGAAATGTGTCTATTTCCGAATTACCATACATGTAGCTAATCGTCCGACTAGAATGTAAATGTTAAATATTAACCCTTTCATGAAGAGAAAATTATAAACAATGAAGTATGAATGCACACGTATCCCTTGTAATATCAGGTACGATTGATCGTTTAGTGACAACAAGCGAAGCGTCACACTATGCTTGAGCAAAACGTGAAACGACCTGGAATTACATGTATATACATAGCAATATAATACATTGCATTTCCAATCATATTTCAACGATGATGATTCAATGAACTTCGCCGATATAAGTAATGGTTAGAGCACAATAATTGTTCTTTACCAGAATCAATCGAGTCGGAGACGAGATTGATTCTGGTACAGAACAATTCGCGTGCTCTGGCCGACTGACCCACACAATGCAATAAACTGGAAATGTGCCGTGCGCTGGTCGCGATTGGACACAATAGCCGGTTAGCCACGCCCAAAAACGTGATTAGCATGAACTGAATGTGAATAGATATGTCCGAAACAACACGGACTGTTCCCACTTTGAAGCGCCCGTGCGATTTTTTTTTTATGAGTTGCGGGTGCCTAACAATGGGATAATCATTGAACTATTCCTTCGCCAGCCTTGGGAATTGGTGTACTTTGCCAAAAATCAGCCCAGAAAAGGCATGGTGGCGCTTGCCTGAACGTTCACGCATTACCATAGAGGGAGCTGAACGCAAGGAACGAGTCCAGGTTTGGATGTGTATGTTTAGTTTGGGTTTTAGGTCTTTTAGCTGGTTAGGTCATGTGACAACGAAGACTTAGTTGGGATATATGAGGACCATTTAAAACGTGTTTAAAGATGCTTCATTTGATTTGACACCTCACAACTTCCATATGTACGCTGCATGTGCCAGAACATAATTGGATCCTACCAACGAACGACCCCATTAATTGGAGTTGTTGGTAGTCAGATATGAACTTTCAAAAGAATAATTTTTAACCCTTTACCCAACAGAGCGGCCCTGTGCCAATGCATTCTCTTATATATGCGAGTCGACCATAGGTCGCCTCGCATATATGAGAGAATGCATTGGCTTAACACATTAAAAATTATAAAATTGTTAAAGAATGTAAGAAAAAATGGTAAAAAAAGATTTTTTTTAGGCCAATGCATTCTCTTATATATGCGAGGCGACCCATGGTCGACTCGCATATATAAGAGAATGCATTGGCACAGGGCATAACTATAACCATCACAATGTGGTCAATGAGCCGGTTCCAATGATATCCATATTTGTATGGTTTTATTGAGACAGACCCAAGATATTTTAGGCTGTTGAAGCTTTATTTGGCCGGTTTTGGCCGGTTTGTTGGGTAAAGGGTTAAGACGTTTGAACTTTTTTCCGGTGAGCAAAAAGTCCAATGATTGTCACTGATAATGATAATCCACGCCTTTGTTGCCTAAAAAGGGAGTAAATAATATAGAGCGTTCTCCATTATGTTATCATTTGTTCGTTTTCGACGAACTATTAGTGGATGCTTTTGTGGGTGTACGCAATGCATGGCTAATGGTGAGGTGAAAGCAATTTTCATTCTTTCAAATCAGATTAGCCATCTTTAAATGGTTCACTAACCCTGTCTATAATAAATGTACTCTCCCTCAGTTATAATGTTTACATTTGAATGAAGTTTTATTCATTTGGATGGATGTTGAGGAACTACAAGCAGACGACATATGTTGAAATTATTATTTGAACATTTCCAAAGGGATAATTACTCGTCAATAAGGATTTAACCCTTTGTATACTAAAGTGGTCGGATACACCTAGCTATCCACAATGAAACAAATTGAAACCCGATTTAAAAAATAAAAATATATACTATTCACAAAGTCAATAATATGAAAATATTGTGATATTCATTTGAATGATAGTGTTTGAAAAACATATTTCCGAGAGAGAAAGGCGATTTAGCCAATGAAATCCCAATTAATCATTACTTTTATCCTTTCAAGTAGAATTATGGTATGATTAGGTAGTTTTAATAGCAACACAGTTGATCAACAAAAAGACTTAGACTCACATAGACACAATACTCGATTTACTAGAATCACGAGTTTCTGTAAAATCACTGCATGATAGGTATGATTCATCGTTGATTTGACCATAGCCGGTAGAAATTCCATTATTTTTTACTGTCATTTTCGATTGAGTACTCGGGCATCCAAAACATTATTAGAGTACCCAGAATCTCCAAAACATTGATATAATATTCTTCTTAAAACTCTGGTTCAACTTGTTCTACCACGGGTAGGGGTCTGTACAGTACGAAGAACTCAGACAAGGACAAATAACTAAATTCACAGAAGACAAACGTGTATATATCCAAACAGTGGATATGTTTTCATGAACATTTAACAATGTAATTCACATTATGTCCGCTCGGTCGCTTTGGCATCTCGACAGAGCCTTGTCCAATAGATGATAAAATCCCCCTCACGGACATAACTAGTTTAAGCGACGACACTAGCTAGAGAGTCTACATAATTATACAGCACGTACTGAACAGAAATTGTAGGAATTATACTCTGAAAGAATAGCATTTCAACATACCCTTAAGTTGAAAATCACCAATAACCACCATAGGACCCGTTCGCAAAGGAACATGCATAGTTCGAAAACAGGAGGTCGAGCAACCAGGAATATTTCCGTCGCCATCGGCCAATACAAACTGGCTAAACGAGTTAACCCTTTACCCAACAGAAGGGCCCTGTGCCAATGCATTCTCTTATATATGCGAGTCGACCATAGGTCGCCTCGCATATATAAGAGAATGCATTGGCTTAACACATTAAAAATTATATAATTGTTAAAGATTGTAAGAAAAAATGGTAAAAAGTGTTAAAATTTTTTTTTTTAGGCCAATGCATTCTCTTATATATGCGAGGTGACCTATGGTCGACTCGCATATATAAGAGAATGCATTGGCACAGGGTATAACTGTAACTATCACAATGTGGTCAAGGAGCCGGTTCCAATGATATCCATATTTGTATGGTTCTATTGAGACAGACCGAAGATATTTTAGGCTGTTGAAGCTTTATTTGGCCGGTTTTGGCCGGTTTGTGGGTAAAGGGTTAACAGCTTCAAAATACAAATCATCTCTCTTTGGTATTTGAATGTAGATACATGTGTATACGATGTTTCTGTCGTGTACATGTATTCGCAGACGAATAATCCTTGTGTTGAGCGAAATTGATTGGAATACACTAGGCGATCATTCAATCACAGTATATACGCAACAATAAATATATATAAATAAATTAGATCATGCCTTGGATCTCTAATCTGGCTAAGGCCCGTAGAGATCATATTCCACTATAGTACAAAACCTGGGAACTTTTTGAAGTTCTGACAGGGAAACTTGTAAAGTCGAAAAAATAACGCGGGGAATATATTTCTTAGTTAATATCGTTCATTAATGATGTACTTCATTGAAGGCGAAGGTCCCAACTGGAAAATGCACGATTTAAGTGACTTATTGATCGATTTTGCTTTGCGCCGGTTACAATTATGAAATTTTCCTGGTTAATTAATTCAATGTTTATTGCGATATTGGCTCACAAAAGTCAGAGAAAAGCATGCAATCTCAAGTTGGGACCACCCCTTAACGTGAAATGGATTATTGCGAAACATGTATTAACAAAGAAATATATTTCCGGCCTTGTTAGTTCAATGTTATAAACTCCTTGACATAACGGGTAAGAACATCAAAAAGTTCACAGGTTTTGTACTGGTGGAAGATGATCTCTGCGGGCGTTAGTCAGTGTGGAGATTTATGGCATGATCTATAAATAAATAAATAAATAAATAAATAAATAAATAAGAATAACTAAAGTATGGATAAATAAATATTCGAAATAGAAAAAAGTAAGGTACAACTACTACAGAGCGGTGGATAAATCATTAATACTTTTACCTGAACTTGTGACCAATGGTTCTGTTGTATTCGGAATGGTTGCAGTGGTTGTCAATGCTGCTATTGAATATGTTGCGTTGGTAGGAAGCACCTCGGAAGTCGTGGTAGTGTTAGACATCTGTAAAGTAGACACACAAATGACACTGGCTGACATCGAGATAATGCATGGGGAGGTTTAGATTGTAAAACGCAGAACCTTCTATCTTGGGTAGTAAGTCTTAATTAAGAGATCAGTAAGTCTTATTGAAGAGATAAGTAAGTCTTAATTAACAGATAGTAAGTATTAAGTAACATATAGTAAGTCTTAATTAAGAGTTAGTAAGTCTTAGTTAAGAGATAATTGCGGAATTTTATTTTCGACTGTGGCCCAATATGTTTCCGAACGTATATGACCATATTAATTATGTTTTCCATGTAAATAGTTCAACTCAGAAAATCTAATTTTATGGTTAAAGTAATCTTCAAAAGACACCTTTTCAGACGGGGCGTTAAGACGTCATTTTATCCAATCCATTAACAACATAATCACGATGCAAATGCGCAACCCACATATAAACACAAAATGCACAGACACACATGTTCATGCATGATGGACACATGTACGGATGTTAACTAAGGGAGAAAAGTCTGCACAATAACAATACAAGTAATTTTCAATTGAATAGGACAAATGTGGTAACGCCTGGGTCGAGTTATATCCTCGGGAATTATGCACACGACAAACATAGTAAACGAAACTTGATATGTGCACTCCCATGTACAGTATCAAACTCCATGCTGCGCCCTCTACGTTAACAATGCGATAGATCACTGCGATACATCTATTTTTAAATCGCCGGAATTATATTTAGTCACCTATTATCTTATGTTGACCACCAAAAGTTTGCAATAATGGTAATTATTTCGGTATTGATAAGAACAATATGAACTGAGCAAGACATAGACAATTTTAATCCTAAAACATAAGAACTAAGAACATGTAAGAACTCCTTACCACATGGCAGTGGTATATCAGCGGAGCGATAGGAGATAACTCTGCCTGGAGTTTGGTACAGTATACGACAACAGTTACTGGCGATTCCTTTGTCGTGATGAATTTCAATGCAAGTTTTATAACACGGTGGTCACACGATATGAAGTGCCACCTAATGCAAACATCCTCACGAAGAACAAAAATGACTGCTCGTCTTTGTTGATATAAAACTGCTTTAATCATTGAACTACACGTTATACTATAGTTACTATATGTATATGAAGTGAATGTTAACCTCTTCTGTACTAAATACCCATTGACTAGTAGATCCATTAGGACATTTCCAGATAATAAGTTCAACAAATGACAATTATCATCTGAACATTTCCATCAGTGAATATAGATCTAATATGCACTTGTAATATTTTTTCGTATATATATCGTCTCATTTTTTTCTGGGCACCCCCTCCATTTGAATGATAGACTTTTCCAATGTATATATATTTACTAGCATGGTTACCCGGCGTTTCACATGTTAAAGTGATGTGAAACGCTCTGCTGTGGACCTTTAGTGTGAATACAGAATACTCTTGCTCAAAGTGTCACATGCAGTCTCATAAATTGAATACAAATGTCATCACAAAACGTCATTCTTGTACATAAATAATAGGTAGTGGCTCACCTTGTCGGAGTGATTGTCGTTTTTGTTTGTCGCGATTAATTCGTCCCATGCACCAATAAAGAAGTAGATATTTGTTTATTTACAAGGCGAGTACTTCAGACGTTATCATTTTTTTTAAATCGTACATTCGACGTGGTTGGAATTAACGTTTGTTTTGTGTTTTTAATTATTTTTATTGGAATCAAAACATGAACATCATCAACACAATAATTCGCAAAAAATAAAAGACAACAATATGGTTTTACATAGAGATGTATAAATCTATCGAGTGGGTAAGACTAAGATTTTGAGGACACCTGGTTATCATATCTCTATGCAGATAAATATGTTTTAATGAAATGGCCAGGCGCTCCTCTGTCCGTGACGCTATACAGACTAATTATTCTCAGTTTAACAGAAATGTTGCTACATATCAGCTGCATGTGCCCGACAGAGAGCGATATTTTAAGTTGTTTATGTTAGGTTATATGAATCTGTTCTAAAATGAAAGAAATCCTCTGTATCGGACAGATGTATCCTTGTCAATTCAGTTCAATTTATTTCTCTGATCGCCACACGAAGATATTACAGGGCGTAAGGTAGTTACAAATTCAAATTGTACAGAGTATAATTAAGGGGCTGAGTGGTGCGATATTGGACATGACTGGTTAGTGTATTTGAGCTTATATGGTGCTATAAGTATAAACTATTATACTGGTGTTGGGGCCATTGTTTATAAATATATGGTACATGTAGTTTTGGTACATGTGTAAACAACATTTATATTATTTTATGTCGGTATATTTTAGAAGGGCGTTTACTTGTTTGCCCGAAAATGTCAGATGCCTGCATAGGACGATCCTCAAAAGTCATGTACTACTGACTGTTTTCTTTTATCTCAGAAGAAACTATATTTGACTGTACACTGTGCCCACTATTTTTGAACAGGGCATTTATACAATTTCATCTCTCTTGACAAATTGAATTTGTTTTGTGGAAAATATCTTGAATGGGCCAGACTAAATTGTGTTATAATACACTAGCCATTCTAACGTGCCATCCTCTGACGATTCAAGGTCCACCAATAATGATATATATAATTTTAATACTTCTACAGTATCTGTATCTGTTTTTGCTAGCTCACTATATGAATGTCCTGATTCCCGTCCCCATATGAATATGACAGTTGAGAAGTAACCATTAAATTTTTTCGAGGTTGTGAAATTTTAACGCCAAAAACTCCTTAGAATGATTATGGAGATGATTGAAACATTCTTATGAAAGCCCATCGTCTCTCCATCCCTGACACAAACGGTACCAAATGTGGCGTCTTTAACCCACATCATTTAATTTTTCCTATCTCATCGGAGAAGAATGTGTCTGAAGTTGGTGGAAATTAGTGCTAAACATAATTGTATCAGCGTTGGTGCCCCATCAGCCCCATTCATGACTCGAACGGCGCCTCTTTTGACATATTTAAACCTCGCCCATTATATTCCCGACATGGAGGTGATTTTGTATCAGTTTGTTGGTAATCGGCAACTAAACAAATTCTTATCAAATGTAGTGGACTCTCACCCAAACGACACCAATTTGGCGTCTTTAAATCGCACGATTAGATTCCTCGTATTATGGAGGAGAATATATATCAATTTGTTGGACATCGGCGCTAAAATTAGTTTTATCATAGTTGGTGCCCCTCTTCCGCTACGTGCACCCCCTGACTCGAACGGCGCCAGATCATGGAGATGATTATGTATACATTTTATGGAAATAGGTGACAAAAATATTAATCATTTTTGCTGCCCCTCCCCTTTTCTACCCTTGACACCAACAGCGTCACTTTAGATAATATTAGCCAGCACCATTATCGTCCTCGTAAAACGTTACACCCCCATTAGACCCCTTTGGTGCCATCTAGATGGTCGCCCGTCATGTGAAGTTATATAGAACACAGACAGACATGTGCAAATATAGACACCAAATCTGGCGTCTTTACCCACACGATTTGATTCCTTGTATCATGGAGAAGAATGTGTATCAATTTGGTGGAAATAAACGCTAAAATATTGTTATCAATTTTGGTGCCCCTCTCCCCTACCGGTTAGCTCTGACTCGGACGGTGGCACTTTTTACATCTTTAAATAGACCCCTGATACCATGGAGATGATAACTTTGGTGGTTATCGCCGACTAAACAAATTCTTATCAAATTTAGCCCCACCGTCTCCCACCCAAACGGAACCGACTTGGCGTCTTTAAATAACACGATTATATTCCTCGTATCATTTGGTGGAAATCGGCGTTAAATGTTTTTATCAAGTTTGTGCCCCTCTCCCATTCAGTGCACACCTGGCTCAAATGACATCGTCAAGCACCGCCATTAGACTCCTGATATCATGGATATGATTATGTATAAGTTTGGTGGTAATTGGCGACTAAACATATTCTTATAAAATTTAGCCCCCCAATCTCCCACCTAAACGGCACCGATTTGGCGTCTGTAAATCACACGATTATATTCCTTGTGTCGTGGAGAAGAATGAGTATCAATTTGGAGGAAATCGGCTCTAAAATATTTTTATCAATTTTTGTGCCCCTCTCCCCTCCCTGTACCCGCTGCCTCGAACGTTGCCAAATTTGTCATCTTTAAGCCACACCATTAGACTCCACATATCAGGGAGATGATTATGTATAAGTTTGGCGGTAATCTGTGACCAAACAAATTCTTATCAAATTTAGTGCCCCCACCATCTCTCATCCAAACGGCACCCAATTTGGCGTTTTTAAATCACACGATTAGATTCCTCATATCATGGAGAAGAATGTGTATCAATTTGGTGGAAATCGGCGCTAAAAATATTTTGATCAATTTTGGTGCCCCTCTCCCCGTCCATGCATCCATGACTCTAACGACGCCACTTCTGTCATCTTTAAACCACACCAATATATTCCTCATATCAGGGATATGATAATATATAAGGTTGGTGGAAATCGGCGATTTGCTGCCCTCCCCTTTCTGTCCATGACAAGAACAGCGTCACTTTCGAAAATTCAAACCAGCACCAATATCTTCCTCGTAAAAAGTTATCCATGTTAGACCCCTTTGGTGTCATCTAGATGATCCCACGTACATTTTTATAGAACACAGACAGACATACAGATATACAGACAGACATACGCAAATATATATATAGATATCTGAATGGGAGAAACACAATTGAGTGTAGACAGTGTTAAAGGGGAGACGCACGTTTTGCATACATCCAGCAAAAATTGCAAGAGATGTTCAACAAAGAATTTCTCTGCATGGATCTATCTGGCTAAAAATCTTGAATTTCACATATCATCTTCATTGTATATAGAATCTGAGTAATTATTAAGAGATGATAAAAACAATGCATTTTAATACATTTGAGAGGTTGGAAATATCATTTTCTTTACTGTCCCTTTCTGTACCAAGACAAAAAAACACTCCAATTACCAAAGAGCTTATTGTCTTGGTTCTATGAGAGGAGCCTTCATTTGTACTCCTATCGGCCCAATTTTCCACCGATCAACATGCATGACATGGAGATTTTCAAATAAAGAAAATTATTTATGGGCAGATGCCTTTCTAATTGAACATAATCATCAAATGTTCACTCATGATCTACAGACATGATATATGAACTGTACTTTTGAAAACACATTATTTTATAGAGGTTCTTGGTATCGAAAAACAGTGAAATTTTAAATATCTTGCATGCCATCAAATTAATGTAAATGAAGTTATAATATCCAATTAGTCCATGGCTGTTAAATATTGTGCCACAATAATCGCTTGTACCAAATTTCACAAAGATATCCCTGACAGATTTTGAGAAAATCCATTTTGAAATACCAGGACATTTTGCTAAAACGTGCGTCTGACTTTTAATTCAAGGTAGACAAGTCTGTGCGCATTACATGTACTTTTCAAATGAATGTGGCTATGTGAGTCATCGCGTGGGTCGTAGAATATCCTTTGTAATAATGCACACGACCAACACAGTGCATGGCACTTGATAAGTGCACTTACATGTAACTATGACAACTGCCGATTATTTTGTCATAATGAAATTCAATGCAAGTTTGATAACAGGATAGTCACATGGAATGAAGTGTCAGCTACTTGACGGTTTGCGCTCCAAACAACACCAAATAATATTCGCTGTTGAATGTTTCCAGGTATCGAAATAGGTCGATACATACTTGAACGACGGTTCGAGGAGCATTATTATGTCCCATCAAGACGTATTGAATTCATAAAAATACAACTTTGAAAACGACAAACCGCAAAAAAAAAAAAAAAAAAAAAAAAAAAAAGGCCATTTGCACTGTTATGGCACGTAAAAAGAGCGTTCCGTGTAAGTCTATTCCTGATATAGTAGAAATAAAGAGTGTTTCTTTCACTTCTGTGCGAAAAATGGAAAACAGAAGAAACTGTCTGACCGTGGAAAGTATTTTTCAGAGCATACCAAGCCAGTATATCAATATTCATGTATTTATCTATCTTACATGTATATCTCGACAGAATTTGGAAGCTCGATAAGACATAACCGTTTAATAGGACTACTACAGTACTGTTACTAGGAAGTGAATGTTAACATGCATATTATATTCTCAATTGTTCACTGTCATTCGGCGGTGCACTGTGTACATTCGCCCATTGCGTGTTGATAACAACGCTGGCCAGAGACAAATACTCCAAGTGCATGTGGTATATCAGACAAACTAATCGGTCGACACTATATACCAGTGCAAAAGGAAGCCTATAAGTGTCATACATGCATATCCGTGTGTTTTTTCCATAATGGAGTCACAATAGTGAACAAGCAGACTAGTCATCTGGTGATGTGCGGTTCGACAAGGAGCAATGTGACTCGCGCTTGGTTGCCTTGGTTGTAGGTTTTAATTTGGAAATAAAAGTGACCAAATTAAGACACTTTCCTCAAGGATATATAATAGTATAGTATAATGATAGTATGAATACGAAATTATCCACAAAACACACTTGTGTGAGCCGAGCGTTTGTTTATATGTGACCCCCATATCAAATCCAGTCGTATAAGTCGGGATTTTTTTTACCCTGTGCCAATGCATTCTCTTATATATGCGAGTCGATCATAGGTCGCCTCGCATATATAAGAGAATGCATTGGCCTAACAATTTTTTACAATTTTAATAATTTTTTCTTGTATTCTTTAACAATTTTATAATTTCACCCATACAGAGCCCCAGACAAACATGAGCAGACGACACTCTTCTATATGCTTCTATATATGTGTGGGGGTCCCTGCAGGGTAAAACAAATGTAAGAAACATTTATTAAAACAAAAAGATAAAAAATTGTTAGGCCAATGCATTCTCTTATATATGCGAGGCGACCTATGGTCGACTCGCATATATAAGAGAATGCATTGGCACAGGGTAAAAACAATCCCGACTTACGACTGGATTTGATATGGCGGGTCACATATACACTATATAAAGTGTGTGCGATAAGCAAGACACGCAATGCCGTGGTGATTTTTTAGGAGTTTGCTTCACGTTGACCCATTCAACACCGACATACAGTAATCCCCTAATTAATCGACTCTCTAACCACAGCAGAACTCTTTCCGATGAATGGCAACAAGCCATATTTCTGATGAATGGCAACAAGCCATATTTCCGACTAAATCCTGAAAAGTTACCCATAATTCTGCTGTGGTTAGAGAGTCGATTAATAGGGCATTACTGTATTTCTATTTATGATCATTTTAACGGATGTGACCATTTTAACAGCAATACAGTGAATACACATCGCGAAGACATCCGTATTTTTAAAGCAGAAAATAGGGTGTGCCGAGACTGCCGACTCATTTGGGGTTAGGTAATCTTTCCGAATATCGGCATTCTAGAACGCTTTACGCAATTCCTGGGCATAACTTGTACACATGTTGTTGAAATCCTGTCATCGGTATGTATCAGAACACATGCAAATGGAAAATACCGACGTATATCAGTTAAAGATATACAAATGTACGTGAAAATCGGACGATAATGAACTGTTACTGACAATAATTTCGAATAGGGTACTATACGTCAACAGAATGTGTGTTATTTCTAACAGTTGTCTGTTTGCCATATCCGAGGTTATACGATTACGGTTTATAGAATCAAGGCCAAGAATGGACAGGCGAGCTTTGTATTCAACCATTGAGTCTTCCACTGACTAAGACCTGATAACAAATCAATTACGTAAAAGATAACCACGACAAACATAACCTTACCACCTTACTTCGAGTGGCAAGAAGTTGAACGCCACTATGTTCTCACAGAAGATAAAATCCATAATCGAGGCTCCCAATGGGTGAACATCACCACATTCAACTGGGGAACTTCAATCTGATCCTAGGTCTGCCATAGCAGTTGAGGGCCAAAGCAGAATGAGGTCCCCAGAGGGTGAATTTAGTGATGCTAGCCCGCTATGCGGGGTAGCGTCACTAAATCCACCCTCTGGGGACCTCATTCTGCAAATGACAGACACGCTATTTGCAGGCTTGCACACAATTAATCAAAACACCGTGGGGGATTTCCACCGAAATGATATATATATATATAGAAATTTATGCTGTATGATAGATCTAATTGTTTGGTTCAAATGCCAAAGACTTAGTGGCACCGGGAGAGCCAGAGATGGGCACACAAACTGATCGGGACATTTTCATCACCGATTTCCTACAAACTCATAAATAGGCATTCCCACGCGGATTCTAATGATGCAGTTTATTTTCCCCCAAGTGGACCACCCGAGACAGATGCACAACAACATTTCAACAATTATTGTCGTCGATTTTCGCTAACTTATCGCAGCGATACGGCGAATCAGTGGTGCTTATAAATGGCAACTGTTAGGATCAGGGATGGGGTTGGGGAGGGCCGTCAAACTTGATAAACATATCAATCTCAGGGTTCCTCCAAACTTATATATAGTCACCCCCATGATGAGAAATGTAATGTGTAATTTAGTTTTTCTTATGTGTGCAATCCAGGTCAGATTTATGGGTCGCGGTACACACATTTATCAATCAATTAGTTTTCGTCTATATTCCTTGAATATAGCCGTCTCTTTAATGTGATGAATATAATTGTGTAGTTTAAAATTGCAAACATGGCGGTCAGAGTAGGGCAACAAATACAGCTATCTCCATGCTATGAGGTATATTTATAGTATGCACTTCGGAAATTAGTTCTCGCTATTCCAAAGGCCACTGGTGAAAAACTGAAAATACTAAAATATCAATATAGACTATACCAGTGACAAGGTTCAAACGATCGATTTTGGCTATAAAAAACACACCAACTATCAAAACCATAATAAATTCTAGAAACAGATCAATTCAGCCAAAATATCAAATTTAGTGGACGAGGTTAATAAATTTTGTAAAGAATTGCGACGAATTTGATATCTATTTGATCACATAATCAAATTTTAGCAAGGAAAACCATAATAGTGATTTCCTGATCACAACCAAAGAAGTAAAGACATCTTCAAGAAAAAATATAGTTCCATTTTAAATGTGTCTTTTTATTTTGACATAATTGTTCAACCACCTTAATGTTCCATATTTATCTCATAATCAACACTAAATAACCCAGCACAAATCGAATATCATAACCGCTCACTGTATAATACCTCTATTTCCTACCTAAAGCCTGCCTCATAAACGTTACGTTTATTACGTCAATGTAGCTTTATTAGGTCAACGTAGTTTATTACGTTAGTACTATAATTTCATGATGTAATATTATATGCAAATTACGCAGGTAACTGGGGACGTCAACCGACCTATATGTCGTCATTGTGATTTGGGACGTAACTATTAAAAAAACTCCAACGAACTATTTCGATCTAAGCTGCACTCCGGTTTTTCCACGCCATGTATGCTAATTAGTTTGCTTGACCTAATAAAAGTAAGGGCGTCATCGTAGTAACAAATGTAAAACTGAGGAAATGATAGATTCACAACAAAAAAGGCAAGTGCGATGGATAAATAAAATATATAGCTGATGTTGTCGCTTTATGCCCGCTTGGGGGATTTGACAGCTATCCACTGGTGTTTCTTATTGGCAATAAAATTCCCTTTCACTTGACATATAACTCGGTGAAATCGAACAAAGCCAAGTGGAGATATGCCATCGGAAAGTACGGAAATCTACCGAAGAAATCGGGTCGTCAGAGTACCTGTCCGCTCAGAGGCGTTTTACCTAGTGATAAAATCAATATTTTGTAGCAATAATTTGTCGCGAACGTGTACTTAAACTCGATGACATGACCTATAAATGCTCATTATATATGTTTATCAGGTCATTCCGAAGCCACCATACCTTTTTTATTTCATCCGATGTGTTGTGCCCGATTTTTCAACTTTATTCATCAAACGAATTACAAAAAATAAGACCCCCCAAATATGAGCCGGATTGCACCACTACATAAAAATTAACCACATTTCAACTGATTGATGATTCTTAAATTTTGTCACATTTATCACAATCATGTACCACTTTAAAAAATAAATTGCAACAAACTTTGAGAAATTCCATTTTAAAGCACCAATAATTATAGTAACAACATGCGTAAAGGCTTTAAGTTGGAGGGAGCGGGTGTGTCAGTTCCTAATGTGTATGATGCATTAAGACCAAATTAGCCGTCCAGTGGTGGTGAAGCTTGTTCGAATCGCGATAAGCGATGACTTGTGACAGGCGCAAAAGTAATGTAATCCGATTCGGTTACGGGAAAGTTTGCTTTCCGGAAGTTGGTGGTTCTACGTGCAGTGGAGTGATACCCGGGAGTGTCTATTCGCCATCGGATGGCAAATAGCGATTCTACCGATATGCGCTATTTGCCATCCGATGGTATTTTAAATAAAAGAAAACATATCATATCATCACAATACGCTATTATAACGAGGATTCCTACCGCCTTCGTGATCATTAGGCTCAGTTGACCGTCGGTTGACCACCTACAGATATCATGGGGGGATGGCAAATAAGAAATCGACAAATTTTGAAGGAAATTTCGTATAGTTTGAACATTTAGTGACACAAGCTGTCACTATATGGCCACATAATCACCATTTGTACCCGCCTTACTGAAAACCCTGACCAGTTGACCGTCGGTTGATCACCCACAGATATCCTGGGGGGATGGCAAATAAGAAATCGACAAATTTTGAAGGAAATTTCGTATAGTTTGAACATTTAGTGGCACAAGCTGTCGCTATATGGCCACATAATCATCATTTGTACCCGCCTTACTGAAAACCCGGACCAGTTAACCGTCGGTTGACCACCCACAGATATCCTGGGGGGATGGCAAATAAGGAATCGACACATTTTGAATGAAATTTCGTATAGTTTGAACATTTAGTGGCACAAGCTGTCGCTATATGGCCACATAATCATCATTTGTACCCGCCTTACTGAAAACCCGGACCAGTTGACCGTCGGTTGACCACCTACAGATATCATGGGGGGATGGCAAATAAGAAATCGACAAATTTTGAATGAAATTTCGTATAGTTTGAACATTTAGTGGCACAAGCTGTCGCTATATGGCCACATAATCATCATTTGTACCCGCCTTACTGAAAACCCGGACCAGTTGACCGTCGGTTGACCACCCACAGATATCCTGGGGGGATGGCAAATAAGGAATCAACAAATTTTGAAGGAAATTTCGTATAGTTTGAACATTTAGTGGCACAAGCTGTCGCTATATGCCCACATAATCATCATTTGTACCCGCCTTACTGAAAACCCGGAGCAGTTGACCGTCGGTTGACCACCTACAGATATCCTGGGGGGATGGCAAATAAGAAATCGAAAAATTTTGAAGGAAATTTCGTATAGTTTGAACATTTAGGGGCACAAGATGTCGCTATATGGCCACATAATCATCATTTGTACCCGCCTTACTGAAAACCCGGACCAGTTGACCGTCGGTTGACCACCCACAGATATCCTGGGGGGATGGCAAATAAGGAATCGACAAATTTTGAAGGAAATTTCGTATAGTTTGAACATTTAGTGGCACAAGCTGTCGCTATATGGCCACATAATCATCATTTGTACCCGCCTTACTGAAAACCCGGACCAGTTGACCGTCGGTTGACCACCCACAGATATCCTGGGGGGATGGCAAATAAGAAATCGACAAATTTTGAAGGAAATTTCGTATAGTTTGAACATTTAGTGGCACAAGCTGTCGCTATATGGCCACATAATCATCATTTGTACCCGCCTTACTGAAAACCCGGACCAGTTGACCGTCGGTTGACCACCCACAGATATCCTGGGGGGATGGCAAATAAGGAATCGACAAATTTTGAAGGAAATTTCGTATAGTTTGAACATTTAGTGGCACAAGCTATCGCTAGATGGCCACATAATCATCATTTGTACCCGCCTTACTGAAAACCCGGACCAGTTGACCGTCGGTTAACCACCTACAGATATCATGGGGGGATGGCAAATAAGAAATCGACAAATTTTGAAGGAAATTTCGTATAGTTTGAACATTTAGTGGCACAAGCTGTCGCTATATGGCCACATAATCACCATTTGTACCCGCCTTACTGAAAACCCGGACCAGTTGACCGTCGGTTGACCACCTACAGATATCATGGGGGGATGGCAAATAAGAAATCGACAAATTTTGAAGGAAATTTCGTATAGTTTGAACATTTAGTGGCACAAGCTGTCGCTATATGGCCACATAATCACCATTTGTACCCGCCTTACTGAAAACCCGGACCAGTTGACAGTCGGTTGACCACCCACAGATATCCTGGGGGGATGGCAAATAAGAAATCGACAAATTTTGAAGGAAATTTCGTATAGTTTGAACATTTAGTGGCACAAGTTGTCGCTATATGGCCACATAATCATCATTTGTACCCGCCTTACTGAAAAACCCGGACCAGTTGACCGTTTTCCTTCAAAATTTGTCGATTTCTTATTTGCCATCCCCCCATGATATCTGTAGGTGGTCAACCGACGGTCAACTGGTCCGGGTTTTCAGTAAGGCGCGTACAAATGATGATTATGTGGCCATATAGCGACAGCTTGTGCCACTAAATGTTCAAACTATACGAAATTTCCTTCAAAATTTGTCGATTCCTTATCTGCCATCCCCCAGGATATCTGTGGGTGGTCAACCGACGGTCAACTGGTCCGAATTTTCAGTAAGGCGGGTACAAATAATGATTATGTGGCCATATAGCGACAGCTTGTGCCACTAAATGTTCAAACTATACGAAATTTCCTTCAAAATTTGTCGATTTCTTATTTGCCATCCCCCCATGATATATGTAGGTGGTCAACTGACGGTCAACTGGTCCGGGTTTTCAGTAAGGCGGGTACAAATGATGATTATGTGGCCATATAGCGACAGCTTGTGCCACTAAATGTTCAAACTATACGAAATTTCCTTCAAAATGTGTCGATTCCTTATTTGCCATCCCCCCATGATATATGTAGGTGGTCAACCGACGGTCAACTGGTCCGGGTTTTCAGTAAGGCGGGTACAAATGATGATTATGTGGCAATATAGCGACAGCTTGTGCCACTAAATGTTCAAACTATACGAAATTTCCTTCAAAATTTGTCGATTTCTTATTTGCCATCCCCCCATGATATCTGTAGGTGGTCAACCGACGGTCAACTGGTCCGGGTTTTCAGTAAGGCGGGTACAAATGATGATTATGTGGCCATATAGCGACAGCTTGTGCCACTAAATGTTCAAACTATACGAAATTTCATTCAAAATTTGTCGATTCCTTGTTTGCCATCCCCCCAGGATATCTGTGGGTGGTCAACCGACGGTCAACTGGTCCGGGTTTTCAGTAAGGCGGGTACAAATGATGATTATGTGGCCATATAGCGACAGCTTGTGCCACTAAATGTTCAAACTATACGAAATTTCCTTCAAAATTTGTCGATTTCTTATTTGCCATCCCCCCAGGATATCTGTGGGTGGTCAACCGACGGTCAACTGGTCCGGGTTTTCAGTAAGGCGGGTACAAATGGTGATTATGTGGCCATATAGCGACAGCTTGTGCCACTAAATGTTCAAACTATACGAAATTTCCTTCAAAATTTGTCGATTTCTTATTTGCCATCCCCCCATGATATCTGTAGGTGGTCAACCGACGGTCAACTGGGCCTAATGATCACGAAGGCGGTAGGAATCCTCGTTATAATAGCGTATTGTGATGATATGATATGTTTTCTTTTATTTAAAATACCATCGGATGGCAAATAGCGCATATCGGTAGAATCGCTATTTGCCATCCGATGGCGAATAGCCGCTGCCGTGATACCCTCTGTGCGGTGTTGTCTTGAAAGATATACATGTGATAAATGTGAAACAAAATTTAAGAATCGTCAATCAGTTGAAATATATAAACCCTGTTCTATACTTATAGGACATAAAACATCTGTAAATAACATGTCAATATATATAGTTTGGCAGGATGACTGAGACAGTATTAGATCTTGGTCGTCGCCTGACGTACATATAATAGTCTTTGAAAGTGAAACCAAAGATTACTTATACTGAGCTTATGACGTGTGTTTCTGTAATACAATATCTTCAATGCATGTACTATTAAATTCTGCTTCAAGCTAAGTAAATGTCCCCAGTATCTTAGTATCTGCACAGTTTATCTATAAGTGCAGTATGCATCATGTAAAGGGTGTGTTATAAGCGAACCACTCAACACCGGCGAAAGTGGCACACTATAAAGCCCAGTTATGTATACACATACTTTCGCTGATTTGGTCTTTATCCTATTGTTTCATGAATTCTTTTTTTACCCAGGTTCGAAAAAAAAGAACGGATTTTTTTACCCAGGTTCGCTGAAAGTGGCATTTATTTTCCTTGGTTGGACAAGTCTAGTGTATATATATAGACCGAACGCCCATGCTGGCAGTTGAATGGCGTTTCGTCTGCATCGACCGCAACAAATGAATAAATTTAAACGTATCTCAAAATTCATTGATAATCGACAACTCGGAAATCACACCAACGAAACGGATTTTCCAACTTGGGTAATACAATGTCAGTTTCAGCGAATCTAGGTTAATAGTTTTCTTTTCCGAACCTGGGTAACAATAATAACCGACACAATGGGATAACGATCAATCCAGCTATACTAATTACACGCATAAGCTTGGGAACCTGTATTTATCTCTCGAGGTTATTATCAATATGTGACATTAAAACACGAATCGTCTAATTGTGTATTATACCGTAACCGCTGTGTGATACTAAACAGTCATATGTGTATGTCGATGTTGCCGACGGAGAACAACTCCCGAATGTACCCGTATAAACATTACAGGAACAGGCTTCTGCACATTGAAGTCAATAAATCCCATAATCACACGGGTGGCGTACATCATTTTAACAATAGTAATAATTTAGAAGGAATACAGATGTATAGAATATTCAGTCGTGGCAAATTGCCGAAAGCCTTACACATATATCCCTGCATGCATGCATGCGCGCATTGATAATTTACATACCTTCAATGAATCGGAATGCAAAGCCGTATCTCACAACGACGATAAACGCGTTGTCAAATCCAGACCAACTGTCTCAATTGTAAACACTAGTTTTAATGTCCTCAGTTATGATGAATGCCGGTATCCGACACTTATATGTATCAAGACAATCATCACTGAATTTGTTGAATTATGTCGAGGCGTTTATGATTTACAAGGCCCAAAATAAAGCGACGGATTTCTCAGAAACGGGTCGAACGAACTTCCTTGTTGCGGCGACATGCCTTCGGTAAGTTGTATAATGTGTGCATTGAAGTGTTTATTGTGTGTCATCTCAATTGTACACAGTATAGGACTCAGCACAATGAGGGCTTGAGTTGGTGGTGAAGACTTACTTACGGAAATGCGTGAGTGATTCAATGTTGTGTGTTAAATACAGTGGTATATTTAACGCTTGCTGGCAGAAACTGTTGTTGACAAATTGGCTATTCAATTACTATCTGTAATGCGTTTCTGCATGGGCGGGTTAAAAACTTCAATGAAAACTAGCAACCAATACTATAAAATTCCTACACATATACACGTGTGACTGACACGTGTGACGTTATAATGTCAATACAAGTACTATAATCGGAAATAATACACGGGCGCAAGGGCTTTCTTTTTATATGAGACTTATATTAATACGGATGTCCGAACCCATGAACACACATTTGACTTCTTCAACCACTTAAACCTGATATCCTTTTCTGACTAGCACAGCCATCGCTTTACTCTATCTTTTCGTGAGAGCAAATCAACACGGGACGGGGATCACCAATAAGTTTCATAACTTGTACTTCAATCCCTTGTAACTATATCACACTTATAAGTATATATATATATATATATATATATATATATATATATATATATAGAGATGTACGATTCTGTTAGCCAACCGCGTACCGCGATCGCGCCCCGCGATCGCGATCGTAAATCGCGATCAGATCGTATATACCCACCGACATCATAAATATGTCATTGTGGTCAGCGCACCAGTGGTAATTAAAATAACACCCTACAGAGCCCCGACTTATCAGAACGAGCTCAGCACTAGTCCCGACATTAGCCTTGACCTTGACCTCGCTCATATATGCTCATATAGGCATGTTTCTGGACCTCGACCGATCCGACTAAAATTTAATATGTAGGCATAATTTGATCCCGGGAACAATACGGGTGTGTCAAATTTCACATGCGATCGCGTCCTTGACCTTGACCTCTCTCATATATGCTCATCTAGGCATGTTTCTGGACCTTGACCGATCCCACTCAAATTTGGTATATATGCCTACTTTGATCCCGGGAACAATTAGTTGATCCATACGTGTAGACAGTGTGACCTCTGGTAGTGGAAAACCGCTCCACGCAGTTGAAATTTGGTAAAAACAGGTCATCACGGACTTCAATACGTCTATGTACAAACCCGAACATTATCGCTATTATGGCCCGTTTTTAGGGCTCCAGGACACCACACACGCATAACCCACGAACATAACAGGCATGTCATTGTGGTCAACACATCATCCCTATTTACAATTTAACCCCACGCAGCTGGATTTCTAGAGCACGAGGTCAGCACGGGTCCCGACATATTCGTCGTGATTTCATATAAATTGGCATTTCTACCTAATTTCGAGGTACCAGGACACTCTACAGAGATAACCCTCCACATTAGTTGATTCATATGTGTAGACAGTGTGACCGCTGGTAGTGTAAAGCCGCCCCACGCAGTTGAAATTTGGTAAAAACAGGTCATCACGGACTTCAATACGTCTATGTATACAAACCGAGCATTATCGCTATTATGGCCCGTTTTTAGGGCTCCAGGACACCACACACGCATAACCCACGAACATACCAGGTATGTCATTGTGGTCAACACATCATCCCTATTTACAATTTAACCCCACGCAGCTGGATTTCTAGAGCACGAGGTCAGCACGGGTCCCGACATATTGGTCGTGATTTCATATAAATTGGCATTTCTACCTAATTTCGAGGTACCAGGACACTCTACAGAGATAACCCTCCACATTAGTTGATTCATATGTGTAGACAGTGTGACCGCTGGTAGTGTAAAGCCGCCCCACGCAGTTGAAATTTGGTAAAAACAGGTCATCACGGACTTCAATACGTCTATGTACAAACCGAACATTATCGCTAGTATGGCCCGTTTTTAGGGCTCCAGGACACCACACACGCATAACCCACGAACATAACAGGCATGTCATTGTGGTCAACACATCATCCCTATTTACAATTTAACCCCACGCAGCTGGATTTCTAGAGCACGAGGTCAGCACGGATCCCGACATATTCGTCGTGATTTCATATAAATTGGCATTTCTACCTAATTTCGAGGTACCAGGACACTCTACAGAGATATCCCTCCACATTAGTTGATGCATATGTGTAGAGAGTGTGACCGCTGGTAGTGGAAAACCACCCCACGCAGTTGAAATTTGGTAAAAACAGGTCATCACGGACTTCAATACGTCTATGTACAAACCGAACATTATCGCTATTATGGCCCGTTTTTAGGGCTCCAGGACACCACACAGGCATAACCCACGAATATAGCAGGTATGTCATTGTGGTCAACACATCAGCCCTAATTACAATTTAACCCCACGCAGCTGAATTTCTAGAGCACGAGGTCAGCACGGGTCCCGACATATTCGTCGTGATTTCATATAAATTGGCATTTCTACCTAATTTCGAGGTACCAGGACACTCTACAGAGATATCCCTCCACATTAGTTGATGCATATGTGTAGAGAGTGTGACCGCTGGTAGTGGAAAACCACCCCACGCAGTTGAAATTTGGTAAAAACAGGTCATCACGGACTTCAATACGTCTATGTACAAACCGAACATTATCGCTATATTATGGCCCGTTTTTAGGGCTCCAGGACACCACGCACGCATAACCCACGAACATATCAGGCATGTCATTGTGGTCAACACATCATCCCTATTTACAATTTAACCCCACGCAGCTGGATTTCTAGAGCACGAGGTCAGCACGGGTCCCGACATATTCGTCGTGATTTCATATAAATTGGCATTTCTACCTAATTTCGAGGTACCAGGACACTCTACAGAGATATCCCTCCACATTAGTTGATGCATATGTGTAGAGAATGTGACCGCTGGTAGTGGAAAACCACCCCACGCAGTTGAAATTTGGTAAAAACAGGTCATCACGGACTTCAATACGTCTATGTACAAACCGAACATTATCGCTAGTATGGCCCGTTTTTAGGGCTCCAGGACACCACACACGCATAACCCACGAACATATCAGGCATGTCATTGTGGTCAACACATCATCCCTATTTACAATTTAACCCCACGCAGCTGGATTTCTAGAGCACGAGGTCAGCACGGGTCCCGACATATTCGTCGTGATTTCATATAAATTGGCATTTCTACCTAATTTCGAGGTACCAGGACACTCTACAGAGATATCCCTCCACATTAGTTGATGCATATGTGTAGAGAATGTGACCGCTGGTAGTGGAAAACCACCCCACGCAGTTGAAATTTGGTAAAAACAGGTCATCACGGACTTCAATACGTCTATGTACAAACCGAACATTATCGCTATTATGGCCCGTTTTTAGGGCTCCAGGACACCACACACGCATAACCCACGAACATATCAGGCATGTCATTGTGGTCAACACATCATCCCTATTTACAATTTAACCCCACGCAGCTGGATTTCTAGAGCACGAGGTCAGCACGGGTCCCGACATATTCGTCGTGATTTCATATAAATTGGCATTTCTACCTAATTTCGAGGTACCAGGACACTCTACAGAGATAACCCTCCACATTAGTTGATTCATATGTGTAGACAGTGTGACCTCTGGTAGTGGAAAACCGCTCCACGCAGTTGAAATTTGGTAAAAACAGGTCATCACGGACTTCAATACGTCTATGTACAAACCCGAACATTATCGCTATTATGGCCCGTTTTTAGGGCTCCAGGACACCACACACGCATAACCCACGAACATAACAGGCATGTCATTGTGGTCAACACATCATCCCTATTTACAATTTAACCCCACGCAGCTGGATTTCTAGAGCACGAGGTCAGCACGGGTCCCGACATATTCGTCGTGATTTCATATAAATTGGCATTTCTACCTAATTTCGAGGTACCAGGACACTCTACAGAGATAACCCTCCACATTAGTTGATTCATATGTGTAGACAGTGTGACCGCTGGTAGTGTAAAGCCGCCCCACGCAGTTGAAATTTGGTAAAAACAGGTCATCACGGACTTCAATACGTCTATGTATACAAACCGAGCATTATCGCTATTATGGCCCGTTTTTAGGGCTCCAGGACACCACACACGCATAACCCACGAACATACCAGGTATGTCATTGTGGTCAACACATCATCCCTATTTACAATTTAACCCCACGCAGCTGGATTTCTAGAGCACGAGGTCAGCACGGGTCCCGACATATTGGTCGTGATTTCATATAAATTGGCATTTCTACCTAATTTCGAGGTACCAGGACACTCTACAGAGATAACCCTCCACATTAGTTGATTCATATGTGTAGACAGTGTGACCGCTGGTAGTGTAAAGCCGCCCCACGCAGTTGAAATTTGGTAAAAACAGGTCATCACGGACTTCAATACGTCTATGTACAAACCGAACATTATCGCTAGTATGGCCCGTTTTTAGGGCTCCAGGACACCACACACGCATAACCCACGAACATAACAGGCATGTCATTGTGGTCAACACATCATCCCTATTTACAATTTAACCCCACGCAGCTGGATTTCTAGAGCACGAGGTCAGCACGGATCCCGACATATTCGTCGTGATTTCATATAAATTGGCATTTCTACCTAATTTCGAGGTACCAGGACACTCTACAGAGATATCCCTCCACATTAGTTGATGCATATGTGTAGAGAGTGTGACCGCTGGTAGTGGAAAACCACCCCACGCAGTTGAAATTTGGTAAAAACAGGTCATCACGGACTTCAATACGTCTATGTACAAACCGAACATTATCGCTATTATGGCCCGTTTTTAGGGCTCCAGGACACCACACAGGCATAACCCACGAATATAGCAGGTATGTCATTGTGGTCAACACATCAGCCCTAATTACAATTTAACCCCACGCAGCTGAATTTCTAGAGCACGAGGTCAGCACGGGTCCCGACATATTCGTCGTGATTTCATATAAATTGGCATTTCTACCTAATTTCGAGGTACCAGGACACTCTACAGAGATATCCCTCCACATTAGTTGATGCATATGTGTAGAGAGTGTGACCGCTGGTAGTGGAAAACCACCCCACGCAGTTGAAATTTGGTAAAAACAGGTCATCACGGACTTCAATACGTCTATGTACAAACCGAACATTATCGCTATATTATGGCCCGTTTTTAGGGCTCCAGGACACCACGCACGCATAACCCACGAACATATCAGGCATGTCATTGTGGTCAACACATCATCCCTATTTACAATTTAACCCCACGCAGCTGGATTTCTAGAGCACGAGGTCAGCACGGGTCCCGACATATTCGTCGTGATTTCATATAAATTGGCATTTCTACCTAATTTCGAGGTACCAGGACACTCTACAGAGATATCCCTCCACATTAGTTGATGCATATGTGTAGAGAATGTGACCGCTGGTAGTGGAAAACCACCCCACGCAGTTGAAATTTGGTAAAAACAGGTCATCACGGACTTCAATACGTCTATGTACAAACCGAACATTATCGCTAGTATGGCCCGTTTTTAGGGCTCCAGGACACCACACACGCATAACCCACGAACATATCAGGCATGTCATTGTGGTCAACACATCATCCCTATTTACAATTTAACCCCACGCAGCTGGATTTCTAGAGCACGAGGTCAGCACGGGTCCCGACATATTCGTCGTGATTTCATATAAATTGGCATTTCTACCTAATTTCGAGGTACCAGGACACTCTACAGAGATATCCCTCCACATTAGTTGATGCATATGTGTAGAGAATGTGACCGCTGGTAGTGGAAAACCACCCCACGCAGTTGAAATTTGGTAAAAACAGGTCATCACGGACTTCAATACGTCTATGTACAAACCGAACATTATCGCTATTATGGCCCGTTTTTAGGGCTCCAGGACACCACACACGCATAACCCACGAACATATCAGGCATGTCATTGTGGTCAACACATCATCCCTATTTACAATTTAACCCCACGCAGCTGGATTTCTAGAGCACGAGGTCAGCACGGGTCCCGACATATTCGTCGTGATTTCATATAAATTGGCATTTCTACCTAATTTCGAGGTACCAGGACACTCTACAGAGATAACCCTCCACATTAGTTGATTCATATGTGTAGACAGTGTGACCGCTGGTAGTGTAAAGCCGCCCCCACGCAGTTGAAATTTGGTAAAAACAGGTCATCACGGACTTCAATACGTCTATGTATACAAACCGAACATTATCGCTATTATGGCCCGTTTTTAGGGCTCCAGGACACCACACACGCATAACCCACGAACATACCAGATATGTCATTGTGGTCAACACATCATCCCTATTTACAATTTAACCCCACGCAGCTGGATTTCTAGAGCACGAGGTCAGCACGGGTCCCGACATATTCGTCGTGATTTCATATAAATTGGCATTTCTACCTAATTTCGAGGTACCAGGACACTCTACAGAGATAACCCTCCACATTAGTTTATTCATATGTGTAGACAGTGTGACCGCTGGTAGTGTAAAGCCGCCCCACGCAGTTGAAATTTGGTAAAAACAGGTCATCACGGACTTCAATACGTCTATGTACAAACCGAACATTATCGCTAGTATGGCCCGTTTTTAGGGCTCCAGGACACCACACACGCATAACCCACGAACATAACAGGCATGTCATTGTGGTCAACACATCATCCCTATTTACAATTTAACCCCACGCAGCTGGATTTCTAGAGCACGAGGTCAGCACGGGTCCCGACATATTCGTCGTGATTTCATATAAATTGGCATTTCTACCTAATTTCGAGGTACCAGGACACTCTACAGAGATATTCCTCCACATTAGTTGATGCATATGTGTAGAGAGTGTGACCGCTGGTAGTGGAAAACCACCCCACGCAGTTGAAATTTGGTAAAAACAGGTCATCACGGACTTCAATACGTCTATGTACAAACCGAACATTATCGCTATTATGGCCCGTTTTTAGGGCTCCAGGACACCACACAGGCATAACCCACGAATATAGCAGGTATGTCATTGTGGTCAACACATCAGCCCTAATTACAATTTAACCCCACGCAGCTGAATTTCTAGAGCACGAGGTCAGCACGGGTCCCGACATATTCGTCGTGATTTCATATAAATTGGCATTTCTACCTAATTTCGAGGTACCAGGACACTCTACAGAGATATCCCTCCACATTAGTTGATGCATATGTGTAGAGAGTGTGACCGCTGGTAGTGGAAAACCACCCCACGCAGTTGAAATTTGGTAAAAACAGGTCATCACGGACTTCAATACGTCTATGTACAAACCGAACATTATCGCTATATTATGGCCCGTTTTTAGGGCTCCAGGAAACCACGCACGCATAACCCACGAACATATCAGGCATGTCATTGTGGTCAACACATCATCCCTATTTACAATTTAACCCCACGCAGCTGGATTTCTAGAGCACGAGGTCAGCACGGGTCCCGACATATTCGTCGTGATTTCATATAAATTGGCATTTCTACCTAATTTCGAGGTACCAGGACACTCTACAGAGATATCCCTCCACATTAGTTGATGCATATGTGTAGAGAGTGTGACCGCTGGTAGTGGAAAACCACCCCACGCAGTTGAAATTTGGTGAAAACAGGTCATCACGGACTTCAATACGTCTATGTACAAACCGAACATTATCGCTATTATGGCCCGTTTTTAGGGCTCCAGGACACCACACACGCATAACCCACGAACATATCAGGCATGTCATTGTGGTCAACACATCATCCCTATTTACAATTTAACCCCACGCAGCTGGATTTCTAGAGCACGAGGTCAGCACGGGTCCCGACATATTCGTCGTGATTTCATATAAATTGGCATTTCTACCTAATTTCGAGGTACCAGGACACTCTACAGAGATATCCCTCCACATTAGTTGATGCATATGTGTAGAGAATGTGACCGCTGGTAGTGGAAAACCACCCCACGCAGTTGAAATTTGGTAAAAACAGGTCATCACGGACTTCAATACGTCTATGTACAAACCGAACATTATCGCTATTATGGCCCGTTTTTAGGGCTCCAGGACACCACACACGCATAACCCACGAACATATCAGGCATGTCATTGTGGTCAACACATCATCCCTATTTACAATTTAACCCCACGCAGCTGGATTTCTAGAGCACGAGGTCAGCACGGGTCCCGACATATTCGTCGTGATTTCATATAAATTGGCATTTCTACCTAATTTCGAGGTACCAGGACACTCTACAGAGATAACCCTCCACATTAGTTGATTCATATGTGTAGACAGTGTGACCGCTGGTAGTGTAAAGCCGCCCCCACGCAGTTGAAATTTGGTAAAAACAGGTCATCACGGACTTCAATACGTCTATGTATACAAACCGAACATTATCGCTATTATGGCCCGTTTTTAGGGCTCCAGGACACCACACACGCATAACCCACGAACATACCAGATATGTCATTGTGGTCAACACATCATCCCTATTTACAATTTAACCCCACGCAGCTGGATTTCTAGAGCACGAGGTCAGCACGGGTCCCGACATATTCGTCGTGATTTCATATAAATTGGCATTTCTACCTAATTTCGAGGTACCAGGACACTCTACAGAGATAACCCTCCACATTAGTTTATTCATATGTGTAGACAGTGTGACCGCTGGTAGTGTAAAGCCGCCCCACGCAGTTGAAATTTGGTAAAAACAGGTCATCACGGACTTCAATACGTCTATGTACAAACCGAACATTATCGCTAGTATGGCCCGTTTTTAGGGCTCCAGGACACCACACACGCATAACCCACGAACATAACAGGCATGTCATTGTGGTCAACACATCATCCCTATTTACAATTTAACCCCACGCAGCTGGATTTCTAGAGCACGAGGTCAGCACGGGTCCCGACATATTCGTCGTGATTTCATATAAATTGGCATTTCTACCTAATTTCGAGGTACCAGGACACTCTACAGAGATATTCCTCCACATTAGTTGATGCATATGTGTAGAGAGTGTGACCGCTGGTAGTGGAAAACCACCCCACGCAGTTGAAATTTGGTAAAAACAGGTCATCACGGACTTCAATACGTCTATGTACAAACCGAACATTATCGCTATTATGGCCCGTTTTTAGGGCTCCAGGACACCACACAGGCATAACCCACGAATATAGCAGGTATGTCATTGTGGTCAACACATCAGCCCTAATTACAATTTAACCCCACGCAGCTGAATTTCTAGAGCACGAGGTCAGCACGGGTCCCGACATATTCGTCGTGATTTCATATAAATTGGCATTTCTACCTAATTTCGAGGTACCAGGACACTCTACAGAGATATCCCTCCACATTAGTTGATGCATATGTGTAGAGAGTGTGACCGCTGGTAGTGGAAAACCACCCCACGCAGTTGAAATTTGGTAAAAACAGGTCATCACGGACTTCAATACGTCTATGTACAAACCGAACATTATCGCTATATTATGGCCCGTTTTTAGGGCTCCAGGAAACCACGCACGCATAACCCACGAACATATCAGGCATGTCATTGTGGTCAACACATCATCCCTATTTACAATTTAACCCCACGCAGCTGGATTTCTAGAGCACGAGGTCAGCACGGGTCCCGACATATTCGTCGTGATTTCATATAAATTGGCATTTCTACCTAATTTCGAGGTACCAGGACACTCTACAGAGATATCCCTCCACATTAGTTGATGCATATGTGTAGAGAGTGTGACCGCTGGTAGTGGAAAACCACCCCACGCAGTTGAAATTTGGTGAAAACAGGTCATCACGGACTTCAATACGTCTATGTACAAACCGAACATTATCGCTATTATGGCCCGTTTTTAGGGCTCCAGGACACCACACACGCATAACCCACGAACATATCAGGCATGTCATTGTGGTCAACACATCATCCCTATTTACAATTTAACCCCACGCAGCTGGATTTCTAGAGCACGAGGTCAGCACGGGTCCCGACATATTCGTCGTGATTTCATATAAATTGGCATTTCTACCTAATTTCGAGGTACCAGGACACTCTACAGAGATAACCCTCCACATTAGTTGATTCATATTTGTAGACAGTGTGACCGCTGGTAGTGTAAAGCCGCCCCACGCAGTTGAAATTTGGTAAAAACAGGTCATCACGGACTTCAATACGTCTATGTACAAACCGAACATTATCGCTATTATGGCCCGTTTTTAGGGCTCCAGGACACCACACACGCATAACCCACGAACATATCAGGCATGTCATTGTGGTCAACACATCATCCCTATTTACAATTTAACCCCCACGCAGCTGGATTTCTAGAGCACGAGGTCAGCACGGGTCCCGACATATTCGTCGTGATTTCATATAAATTGGCATTTCTACCTAATTTCGAGGTACCAGGACACTCTACAGAGATATCCCTCCACATTAGTTGATGCATATGTGTAGAGAGTGTGACCGCTGGTAGTGGAAAACCACCCCACGCAGTTGAAATTTGGTAAAAACAGGTCATCACGGACTTCAATACGTCTATGTACAAACCGAACATTATCGCTAGTATGGCCCGGTTTTTAGGGCTCCAGGACACCACACACGCATAACCCACGAACATAACAGGCATGTCATTGTGGTCAACACATCATCCCTATTTACAAATTAACCCCACGCAGCTGAATTTCTAGAGCACGAGGTCAGCACGGGTCCCGACATATTCGTCGTGATTTCATATAAATTGGCATTTCTACCTAATTTCGAGGTACCAGGACACTCTACAGAGATAACCCTCCACATTAGTTGATTCATATGTGTAGACAGTGTGACCGCTGGTAGTGTAAAGCCGCCCCACGCCGTTGAAATTTGGTAAAAACAGGTCATCACGGACTTCAATACGTCTATGTATACAAACCGAACATTATCGCTATTATGGCCCGTTTTTAGGGCTCCAGGACACCACACACGCATAACCCACGAACATACCAGATATGTCATTGTGGTCAACACATCATCCCTATTTACAATTTAACCCCACGCAGCTGGATTTCTAGAGCACGAGGTCAGCACGGGTCCCGACATATTGGTCGTGATTTCATATAAATTGGCATTTCTACCTAATTTCGAGGTACCAGGACACTCTACAGAGATAACCCTCCACATTAGTTTATTCATATGTGTAGACAGTGTGACCGCTGGTAGTGGAAAACCACCCCACGCAGTTGAAATATGGTAAAAACAGGTCATCACGGACTTCAATACGTCTATGTACAAACCGAACATTATCGCTAGTATGGCCCGTTTTTAGGGCTCCAGGACACCACACACGCATAACCCACGAACATACCAGATATGTCATTGTGGTCAACACATCATCCCTATTTACAATTTAACCCCACGCAGCTGGATTTCTAGAGCACGAGGTCAGCACGGGTCCCGACATATTGGTCGTGATTTCATATAAATTGGCATTTCTACCTAATTTCGAGGTACCAGGACACTCTACAGAGATAACCCTCCACATTAGTTTATTCATATGTGTAGACAGTGTGACCGCTGGTAGTGGAAAACCACCCCACGCAGTTGAAATTTGGTAAAAACAGGTCATCACGGACTTCAATACGTCTATGTACAAACCGAACATTATCGCTAGTATGGCCCGTTTTTAGGGCTCCAGGACACCACACACGCATAACCCACGAACATAACAGGCATGTCATTGTGGTCAACACATCATCCCTATTTACAATTTAACCCCACGCAGCTGGATTTCTAGAGCACGAGGTCAGCACGGGTCCCGACATATTCGTCGTGATTTCATATAAATTGGCATTTCTACCTAATTTCGAGGTACCAGGACACTCTACAGAGATATCCCTCCACATTAGTTGATGCATATGTGTAGAGAGTGTGACCGCTGGTAGTGGAAAACCACCCCACGCAGTTGAAATTTGGTAAAAACAGGTCATCACGGACTTCAATACGTCTATGTACAAACCGAACATTATCGCTAGTATGGCCCGGTTTTTAGGGCTCCAGGACACCACACACGCATAACCCACGAACATAACAGGCATGTCATTGTGGTCAACACATCATCCCTATTTACAATTTAACCCCACGCAGCTGGATTTCTAGAGCACGAGGTCAGCACGGGTCCCGACATATTCGTCGTGATTTCATATAAATTGGCATTTCTACCTAATTTCGAGGTACCAGGACACTCTACAGAGATAACCCTCCACATTAGTTGATTCATATGTGTAGACAGTGTGACCGCTGGTAGTGTAAAGCCGCCCCACGCAGTTGAAATTTGGTAAAAACAGGTCATCACGGACTTCAATACGTCTATGTACAAACCGAACATTATCGCTATTATGGCCCGTTTTTAGGGCTCCAGGACACCACACACGCATAACCCACGAACATATCAGGCATGTCATTGTGGTCAACACATCATCCCTATTTACAATTTAACCCCACGCAGCTGGATTTCTAGAGCACGAGGTCAGCACGGGTCCCGACATATTCGTCGTGATTTCATATAAATTGGCATTTCTACCTAATTTCGAGGTACCAGGACACTCTACAGAGATATCCCTCCACATTAGTTGATGCATATGTGTAGAGAGTGTGACCGCTGGTAGTGGAAAACCACCCCACGCAGTTGAAATTTGGTAAAAACAGGTCATCACGGACTTCAATACGTCTATGTACAAACCGAACATTATCGCTAGTATGGCCCGGTTTTTAGGGCTCCGGCTTTACACTACCAGCGGTCACACTGTCTACACATATGAATAAACTAATGTGGAGGGTTATCTCTGTAGAGTGTCCTGGTACCTCGAAATTAGGTAGAAATGCCAATTTATATGAAATCACGACCAATATGTCGGGACCCGTGCTGACCTCGTGCTCTAGAAATCCAGCTGCGTGGGGTTAAATTGTAAACAGGGATGATGTGTTGACCACAATGACATACCTGGTATGTTCGTGGGTTATGCGTGTGTGGTGTCCTGGAGCCCTAAAAGCGGGCCATAATAGCGATAATGTTCGGTTTGTATACATAGACGTATTGAAGTCCGTGATGACCTGTTTTTACCAAATTTCAACTGCGTGGGGCGGCTTTACACTACCAGCGGTCACACTGTCTACACATATGAATCAACTAATGTGGAGGGTTATCTCTGTAGAGTGTCCTGGTACCTCGAAATTAGGTAGAAATGCCAATTTATATGAAATCACGACGAATATGTCGGGACCCGTGCTGACCTCGTGCTCTAGAAATCCAGCTGCGTGGGGTTAAATTGTAAATAGGGATGATGTGTTGACCACAATGACATGCCTGTTATGTTCGTGGGTTATGCGTGTGTGGTGTCCCGGAGCCCTAAAAACCGGGCCATACTAGCGATAATGTTCGGTTTGTACATAGACGTATTGAAGTCCGTGATGACCTGTTTTTACCAAATTTCAACTGCGTGGGGTGGTTTTCCACTACCAGCGGTCACACTCTCTACACATATGCATCAACTAATCTGGAGGGATATCTCTGTAGAGTGTCCTGGTACCTCGAAATTAGGTAGAAATGCCAATTTATATTAAATCACGACGAATATGTCGGGACCCGTGCTGACCTCGTGCTCTAGAAATCCAGCTGCGTGGGGTTAAATTGTAAATAGGGATGATGTGTTGACCACAATGACATGCCTGATATGTTCGTGGGTTATGCGTGTGTGGTGTCCTGGAGCCCTAAAAACGGGCCATAATAGCGATAATGTTCGGTTTGTACATAGACGTATTGAAGTCCGTGATGACCTGTTTTTACCAAATTTCAACTGCGTGGGGCGGCTTTACACTACCAGCGGTCACACTGCATGTCTACACATATGAATCAACTAATGTGGAGGGTTATCTCTGTAGAGTGTCCTGGTACCTCGAAATTAGGTAGAAATGCCAAGTTATATGAAATCACGACGAATATGTCGGGACCCGTGCTGACCTCGTGCTCTAGAAATCCAGCTGCGTGGGGTTAAATTGTAAATAGGGATGATGTGTTGACCACAATGACATACCTGGTATGTTCGTGGGTTATGCGTGTGTGGTGTCCTGGAGCCCTAAAAGCGGGCCATAATAGCGATAATGTTCGGTTTGTATACATAGACGTATTGAAGTCCGTGATGACCTGTTTTTACCAAATTTCAACTGCGTGGAGCGGTTTTCCACTACCAGAGGTCACACTGTCTACACGTATGGATCAACTAATTGTTCCCGGGATCAAAGTAGGCATATATACCAAATTTGAGTGGGATCGGTCAAGGTCCAGAAACATGCCTAGATGAGCATATATGAGAGAGGTCAAGGTCAAGGACGCAATCGCATGTGAAATTTGACACACCCGTATTGTTCCCGGGATCAAATTATGCCTACATATTAAATTTTAGTCGGATCGGTCGAGGTCCAGAAACATGCCTATATGAGCATATATGAGCGAGGTCAAGGTCAAGGCTAATGTCGGGACTAGTGCTGAGCTCGTTCTGATAAGTCGGGGCTCTGTAGGGTGTTATTTTAATTACCACTGGTGCGCTGACCACAATGACATATTTATGATGTCGGTGGGTATATACGATCTGATCGCGATTTACGATCGCGATCGCGGGGCGCGATCGCGGTACGCGGTTGGCTAACAGAATCGTACATCTCTATATATATATATATATATATATATATATATATATATAGAGATGTACGATTCTGTTAGCCAACCGCGTACCGCGATCGCGCCCCGCGATCGCGATCGTAAATCGCGATCAGATCGTATATACCCACCGACATCATAAATATGTCATTGTGGTCAGCGCACCAGTGGTAATTAAAATAACACCCTACAGAGCCCACACTTATCAGAACGAGCTCAGCACTAGTCCCGACATTAGCCTTGACCTTGACCTCGCTCATATATGCTCATATAGGCATGTTTCTGGACCTCGACCGATCCGACTAAAATTTAATATGTAGGCATACTTTGATCCCGGGAACAATACGGGTGGGTCAAATTTCACATGCGATCGCGTCCTTGACCTTGACCTCTCTCGTATATGCTCATCTAGGCATGTTTCTGGACCTTGACCGATCCCACTCAAATTTGGTATATATGCCTACTTTGATCCCGGGAACAATTAGTTGATGCATATGTGTAGACAGTGTGACCTCTGGTAGTGGAAAACCGCTCCACGCAGTTGAAATTTGGTAAAAACAGGTCATCACGGACTTCAATACGTCTATGTACAAACCCGAACATTATCGCTATTATGGCCCGTTTTTAGGGCTCCTAGACACCCCACGCGCATAACCCACGAACATAACAGGTATGTCATTGTGGTCGACACATCAGCCCTAATTACAATTTATCCCCACGCAGCTGGATTTCTAGAGCACGAGGTCAGCACGGGTCCCGACATATTCTTCGTGATTTCATATAAATTGGCATTTCTACCTAATTTCGAGGTACAGGACACTCTACAGAGATATCCCTCCACATTAGTTGATGCATATTTGTATAGAGTGTGACCGCTGGTAGTGGAAAACCACCCACGCAGTTGAAATTTGGCAAAAGCAGGTCATCACGGAATTCAATACTTCTATGTACAAACCGAACATGATCGCTATTATGGCCCGTTTTTAGGGCTCCAGGACACCACACAGGCATAACCCACGAATATAGCAGGTATGTCATTGTGGTCAACACATCAGCCCTAATTACAATTTAACCCCACGCAGCTGAATTTCTAGAGCACGAGGTCAGCACGGGTCCCGACATATTCGTCGTGATTTCATATAAATTGGCATTTCTACCTAATTTCGAGGTACCAGGACACTCTACAGAGATATCCCTCCACATTAGTTGATGCATATGTGTAGAGAGTGTGACCGCTGGTAGTGGAAAACCACCCCACGCAGTTGAAATTTGGTAAAAACAGGTCATCACGGACTTCAATACGTCTATGTACAAACCGAACATTATCGCTAGTATGGCCCGTTTTTAGGGCTCCAGGACACCACACACGCATAACCCACGAACATAACAGGCATGTCATTGTGGTCAACACATCATCCCTATTTACAATTTAACCCCACGCAGCTGGATTTCTAGAGCACGAGGTCAGCACGGGTCCCGACATATTCGTCGTGATTTCATATAAATTGGCATTTCTACCTAATTTCGAGGTACCAGGACACTCTACAGAGATAACCCTCCACATTAGTTGATTCATATGTGTAGACAGTGTGACCGCTGGTAGTGTAAAGCCGCCCCACGCAGTTGAAATTTGGTAAAAACAGGTCATCACGGACTTCAATACGTCTATGTACAAACCGAACATTATCGCTATTATGGCCCGTTTTTAGGGCTCCAGGACACCACACACGCATAACCCACGAACATATCAGGCATGTCATTGTGGTCAACACATCATCCCTATTTACAATTTAACCCCACGCAGCTGGATTTCTAGAGCACGAGGTCAGCACGGGTCCCGACATATTCGTCGTGATTTCATATAAATTGGCATTTCTACCTAATTTCGAGGTACCAGGACACTCTACAGAGATAACCCTCCACATTAGTTGATTCACATGTGTAGACAGTGTGACCGCTGGTAGTGTAAAGCCGCCCCACGCAGTTGAAATTTGGTAAAAACAGGTCATCACGGACTTCAATACGTCTATGTACAAACCGAACATTATCGCTATTATGGCCCGTTTTTAGGGCTCCAGGACACCACACACGCATAACCCACGAACATATCAGGCATGTCATTGTGGTCAACACATCATCCCTATTTACAATTTAACCCCACGCAGCTGGATTTCTAGAGCACGAGGTCAGCACGGGTCCCGACATATTCGTCGTGATTTCATATAAATTGGCATTTCTACCTAATTTCGAGGTACCAGGACACTCTACAGAGATATCCCTCCACATTAGTTGATGCATATGTGTAGAGAGTGTGACCGCTGGTAGTGGAAAACCACCCCACGCAGTTGAAATTTGGTAAAAACAGGTCATCACGGACTTCAATACGTCTATGTACAAACCGAACATTATCGCTAGTATGGCCCGTTTTTAGGGCTCCAGGACACCACACACGCATAACCCACGAACATAACAGGCATGTCATTGTGGTCAACACATCATCCCTATTTACAATTTAACCCCAAGCAGCTGGATTTCTAGAGCACGAGGTCAGCACGGGTCCCGACATATTCGTCGTGATTTCATATAAATTGGCATTTCTACCTAATTTCGAGGTACCAGGACACTCTACAGAGATAACCCTCCACATTAGTTGATTCATATGTGTAGAGAGTGTGACCGCTGGTAGTGTAAAGCCGCCCCACGCAGTTGAAATTTTGTAAAAACAGGTCATCACGGACTTCAATACGTCTATGTACAAACCGAACATTATCGCTATTATGGCCCGTTTTTAGGGCTCCAGGACACCACACACGCATAACCCACGAACATACCAGGTATGTCATTGTGGTCAACACATCATCCCTATTTACAATTTAACCCCACGCAGCTGGATTTCTAGAGCACGAGGTCAGCACGGGTCCCGACATATTGGTCGTGATTTCATATAAATTGGCATTTCTACCTAATTTCGAGGTACCAGGACACTCTACAGAGATAACCCTCCACATTAGTTGATTCATATGTGTAGACAGTGTGACCGCTGGTAGTGTAAAGCCGCCCCACGCAGTTGAAATTTGGTAAAAACAGGTCATCACGGACTTCAATACGTCTATGTACAAACCGAACATTATCGCTATTATGGCCCGTTTTTAGGGCTCCAGGACACCACACACGCATAACCCACGAACATTTCAGGCATGTCATTGTGGTCAACACATCATCCCTATTTACAATTTAACCCCACGCAGCTGGATTTCTAGAGCACGAGGTCAGCACGGGTCCCGACATATTCGTCGTGATTTCATATAAATTGGCATTTCTACCTAATTTCGAGGTACCAGGACACTCTACAGAGATATCCCTCCGCATTAGTTGATGCATATGTGTAGAGAGTGTGACCGCTGGTAGTGGAAAACCAGCCCACGCAGTTGAAATTTGGTAAAAACAGGTCATCACGGACTTCAATACGTCTATGTACAAACCGAACATTATCGCTAGTATGGCCCGTTTTTAGGGCTCCAGGACACCACACACGCATAACCCACGAACATAACAGGCATGTCATTGTGGTCAACACATCATCCCTATTTACAATTTAACCCCACGCAGCTGGATTTCTAGAGCACGAGGTCAGCACGGGTCCCGACATATTGGTCGTGATTTCATATAAATTGGCATTTCTACCTAATTTCGAAGTACCAGGACACTCTACAGAGATATCCCTCCACATTAGTTGATGCATATGTGTAGAGAGTGTGACCGCTGGTAGTGGAAAACCACCCCACGCAGTTGAAATTTGGTAAAAACAGGTCATCACGGACTTCAATACGTCTATGTACAAACCGAACATTATCGCTATTATGGCCCGTTTTTAGGGCTCCATGACACCACACACGCATAACCCACGAACATATCAGGCATGTCATTGTGGTCAACACATCATCCCTATTTACAATTTAACACCACGCAGCTGGATTTCTAGAGCACGAGGTCAGCACGGGTCCCGACATATTCGTCGTGATTTCATATAAATTGGCATTTCTACCTAATTTCGAGGTACCAGGACACTCTACAGAGATATCCCTCCACATTAGTTGATGCATATGTGTAGAGAGTGTGACCGCTGGTAGTGGAAAACCACCCCACGCAGTTGAAATTTGGTAAAAACAGGTCATCACGGACTTCAATACGTCTATGTACAAACCGAACATTATCGCTAGTATGGCCCGTTTTTAGGGCTCCAGGATACAACACACGCATAACCCACGAACATAACAGGCATGTCATTGTGGTCAACACATCATCCCTATTTACAATTTAACCCCACGCAGCTGGATTTCTAGAGCACGAGGTCAGCACGGGTCCCGACATATTCGTCGTGATTTCATATAAATTGGCATTTCTACCTAATTTCGAGGTACCAGGACACTCTACAGAGATAACCCTCCACATTAGTTGATTCATATGTGTAGAGAGTGTGACCGCTGGTAGTGTAAAGCCGCCCCACGCAGTTGAAATTTGGTAAAAACAGGTCATCACGGACTTCAATACGTCTATGTACAAACCGAACATTATCGCTATTATGGCCCGTTTTTAGGGCTCCAGGACACCACACACGCATAACCCACGAACATACCAGGTATGTCATTGTGGTCAACACATCATCCCTATTTACAATTTAACCCCACGCAGCTGGATTTCTAGAGCACGAGGTCAGCACGGGTCCAGACATATTGGTCGTGATTTCATATAAATTGGCATTTCTACCTAATTTCGAGGTACCAGGACACTCTACAGAGATAACCCTCCACATTAGTTGATTCATATGTGTAGACAGTGTGACAGCTGGTAGTGTAAAGCCGCCCCACGCAGTTGAAATTTGGTAAAAACAGGTCATCACGGACTTCAATACGTCTATGTACAAACCGAACATTATCGCTATTATGGCCCGTTTTTAGGGCTCCAGGACAACACACACGCATAACCCACGAACATATCAGGCATGTCATTGTGGTCAACACATCATCCCTATTTACAATTTAACCCCACGCAGCTGGATTTCTAGAGCACGAGGTCAGCACGGGTCCCGACATATTCGTCGTGATTTCATATAAATTGGCATTTCTACCTAATTTCGAGGTACCAGGACACTCTACACAGATATCCCTCCACATTAGTTGATGCATATGTGTAGAGAGTGTGACCGCTGGTAGTGGAAAACCACCCCACGCAGTTGAAATTTGGTAAAAACAGGTCATCACGGACTTCAATACGTCTATGTACAAACCGAACATTATCGCTAGTATGGTCCGTTTTTAGGGCTCCAGGACACCACACACGCATAACCCACGAACATAACAGGCATGTCATTGTGGTCAACACATCATCCCTATTTACAATTTAACCCCACGCAGCTGGATTTCTAGAGCACGAGGTCAGCACGGGTCCCGACATATTCGTCGTGATTTCATATAAATTGGCATTTCTACCTAATTTCGAGGTACCAGGACACTCTACAGAGATATCCCTCCACATTAGTTGATGCATATGTGTAGAGAGTGTGACCGCTGGTAGTGGAAAACCACCCCACGCAGTTGAAATTTGGTAAAAACAGGTCATCACGGACTTCAATACGTCTATGTACAAACCGAACATTATCGCTAGTATGGCCCGTTTTTAGGGCTCCAGGACACCACACACGCATAACCCACGAACATAACAGGCATGTCATTGTGGTCAACACATCATCCCTATTTACAATTTAACCCCACGCAGCTGGATTTCTAGAGCACGAGGTCAGCACGGGTCCCGACATATTCGTCGTGATTTCATATAAATTGGCATTTCTACCTAATTTCGAGGTACCAGGACACTCTACAGAGATATCCCTCCACATTAGTTGATGCATATGTGTAGAGAGTGTGACCGCTGGTAGTGGAAAACCACCCCACGCAGTTGAAATTTGGTAAAAACAGGTCATCACGGACTTCAATACGTCTATGTACAAACCGAACATTATCGCTAGTATGGCCCGTTTTTAGGGCTCCAGGACACCACACACGCATAACCCACGAACATAACAGGCATGTCATTGTGGTCAACACATCATCCCTATTTACAATTTAACCCCACGCAGCTGGATTTCTAGAGCACGAGGTCAGCACGGGTCCCGACATATTGGTCGTGATTTCATATAAATTGGCATTTCTACCTAATTTCGAGGTACCAGGACACTCTACAGAGATAACCCTCCACATTAGTTGATTCATATGTGTAGACAGTGTGACCGCTGGTAGTGTAAAGCCACCCACGCAGTTGAAATTTGGTAAAAACAGGTCATCACGGACTTCAATACGTCTATGTACAAACCGAACATTATCGCTAGTATGGCCCGTTTTTAGGGCTCCAGGACACCACACACGCATAACCCACGAACATATCAGGCATGTCATTGTGGTCAACACATCATCCCTATTTACAATTTAACACCACGCAGCTGGATTTCTAGAGCACGAGGTCAGCACGGGTCCCGACATATTGGTCGTGATTTCATATAAATTGGCATTTCTACCTAATTTCGAGGTACCAGGACACTCTACAGAGATAACCCTCCACATTAGTTGATTCATATGTGTAGACAGTGTGACCGCTGGTAGTGTAAAGCCGACCCACGCAGTTGAAATTTGGTAAAAACAGGTCATCACGGACTTCAATACGTCTATGTACAAACCGAACATTATCGCTATTATGGCCCGTTTTTAGGGCTCCATGACACCACACACGCATAACCCACGAACATATCAGGCATGTCATTGTGGTCAACACATCATCCCTATTTACAATTTAACACCACGCAGCTGGATTTCTAGAGCACGAGGTCAGCACGGGTCCCGACATATTCGTCGTGATTTCATATAAATTGGCATTTCTACCTAATTTCGAGGTACCAGGACACTCTACAGAGATATCCCTCCACATTAGTTGAGGCATATGTGTAGAGAGTGTGACCGCTGGTAGTGGAAAACCACCCCACGCAGTTGAAATTTGGTAAAAACAGGTCATCACGGACTTCAATACGTCTATGTACAAACCGAACATTATCGCTAGTATGGCCCGTTTTTAGGGCTCCAGGACACAACACACGCATAACCCACGAACATAACAGGCATGTCATTGTGGTCAACACATCATCCCTATTTACAATTTAACCCCACGCAGCTGGATTTCTAGAGCACGAGGTCAGCACGGGTCCCGACATATTCGTCGTGATTTCATATAAATTGGCATTTCTACCTAATTTCGAGGTACCAGGACACTCTACAGAGATAACCCTCCACATTAGTTGATTCATATGTGTAGAGAGTGTGACCGCTGGTAGTGTAAAGCCGCCCCACGCAGTTGAAATTTGGTAAAAACAGGTCATCACGGACTTCAATACGTCTATGTACAAACCGAACATTATCGCTATTATGGCCCGTTTTTAGGGCTCCAGGACACCACACACGCATAACCCACGAACATACCAGGTATGTCATTGTGGTCAACACATCATCCCTATTTACAATTTAACCCCACGCAGCTGGATTTCTAGAGCACGAGGTCAGCACGGGTCCCGACATATTGGTCGTGATTTCATATAAATTGGCATTTCTACCTAATTTCGAGGTACCAGGACACTCTACAGAGATAACCCTCCACATTAGTTGATTCATATGTGTAGACAGTGTGACCGCTGGTAGTGTAAAGCCGCCCCACGCAGTTGAAATTTGGTAAAAACAGGTCATCACGGACTTCAATACGTCTATGTACAAACCGAACATTATCGCTATTATGGCCCGTTTTTAGGGCTCCAGGACAACACACACGCATAACCCACGAACATATCAGGCATGTCATTGTGGTCAACACATCATCCCTATTTACAATTTAACCCCACGCAGCTGGATTTCTAGAGCACGAGGTCAGCACGGGTCCCGACATATTCGTCGTGATTTCATATAAATTGGCATTTCTACCTAATTTCGAGGTACCAGGACACTCTACACAGATATCCCTCCACATTAGTTGATGCATATGTGTAGAGAGTGTGACCGCTGGTAGTGGAAAACCACCCCACGCAGTTGAAATTTGGTAAAAACAGGTCATCACGGACTTCAATACGTCTATGTACAAACCGAACATTATCGCTAGTATGGTCCGTTTTTAGGGCTCCAGGACACCACACACGCATAACCCACGAACATAACAGGCATGTCATTGTGGTCAACACATCATCCCTATTTACAATTTAACCCCACGCAGCTGGATTTCTAGAGCACGAGGTCAGCACGGGTCCCGACATATTCGTCGTGATTTCATATAAATTGGCATTTCTACCTAATTTCGAGGTACCAGGACACTCTACAGAGATATCCCTCCACATTAGTTGATGCATATGTGTAGAGAGTGTGACCGCTGGTAGTGGAAAACCACCCCACGCAGTTGAAATTTGGTAAAAACAGGTCATCACGGACTTCAATACGTCTATGTACAAACCGAACATTATCGCTAGTATGGCCCGTTTTTAGGGCTCCAGGACACCACACACGCATAACCCACGAACATAACAGGCATGTCATTGTGGTCAACACATCATCCCTATTTACAATTTAACCCCACGCAGCTGGATTTCTAGAGCACGAGGTCAGCACGGGTCCCGACATATTCGTCGTGATTTCATATAAATTGGCATTTCTACCTAATTTCGAGGTACCAGGACACTCTACAGAGATATCCCTCCACATTAGTTGATGCATATGTGTAGAGAGTGTGACCGCTGGTAGTGGAAAACCACCCCACGCAGTTGAAATTTGGTAAAAACAGGTCATCACGGACTTCAATACGTCTATGTACAAACCGAACATTATCGCTAGTATGGCCCGTTTTTAGGGCTCCAGGACACCACACACGCATAACCCACGAACATAACAGGCATGTCATTGTGGTCAACACATCATCCCTATTTACAATTTAACCCCACGCAGCTGGATTTCTAGAGCACGAGGTCAGCACGGGTCCCGACATATTGGTCGTGATTTCATATAAATTGGCATTTCTACCTAATTTCGAGGTACCAGGACACTCTACAGAGATAACCCTCCACATTAGTTGATTCATATGTGTAGACAGTGTGACCGCTGGTAGTGTAAAGCCACCCACGCAGTTGAAATTTGTTAAAAACAGGTCATCACGGACTTCAATACGTCTATGTACAAACCGAACATTATCGCTATTATGGCCCGTTTTTAGGGCTCCAGGACACCACACACGCATAACTCACGAACATATCAGGCATGACATTGTGGTCAGCACATCATCCCAATTTACAATTTAACCCCACGCAGCTGGATTTCTAGAGCACGAGGTCAGCACGGGTCCCGACATATTCGTCGTGATTTCATATAAATTGGCATTTCTACCTAATTTCGAGGTACCAGGACACTCTACAGAGATATCCCTCCACATTAGTTGATTCATATGTGTAGACAGTGTGACCGCTGGTAGTGTAAAGCCGCCCCACGCAGTTGAAATTTGGTAAAAACAGGTCATCACGGACTTCAATACGTCTATGTACAAACCGAACATTATCGCTATTATGGCCCGTTTTTAGGGCTCCAGGACACTCCACACGCATAACCCATGAACACAACAGGTATGTCATTGTGGTCAACACATCAGCCCTATTTACAATTTAACCCCACGCAGCTGGATTTCTAGAGCACGAGGTCAGCACGGGTCTGGACATATTCGTCGTGATTTCATATAAATTGGCATTTCTACCTAATTTCGAGGTACCAGGACACTCTACAGAGATAACCCTCCACATTAGTTGATTCATATGTGTAGACAGTGTGACCGCTGGTAGTGTAAAGCCGCCCCACGCAGTTGAAATTTCTTATTACCTCGAGATGAGTACTAATAACTGCCGTAATATGCTCTGGATGTGTACTCCAAATCTATTCAAACAGACAAGGATGGATAACTCTAAAATCAAGTGGTAATTTTAACGCAATTTTGACTGAGTTCTGGGCCAGATAGTATTCCCGATAATGAAAAATAATATATTTCTAAAATCGATATCTAACAAATCTGAGCTTTGATGGGTGACTTCCTCAACTCGAATAAAATATTTTTGACCCGCGAAGACATTGAAATAGTAGTTGAGAGGAGTTTTATCGGATTGAGTACCTTTAATGTACCGGTATAATTATGATTCTAAGTGAATGTGAGAATCCAATCACTAAAGAAAGGATCTGAAATGTTGCATTTTTTTTTTATTTTTGCAGCATTTTGTTATATCCGCCCCTTATTATTTATACTGATTATATCATTGATATAAAAGTATCAAGAGAATCCACAGAGATGCCATTGCTAATGGTATATATATAGGTGGTGATCCCCATTTAAAAATTGGTCGACCGGTGTCCCTCAATAAAAAATATAAAGTATGGCTAATAACTTCAATTACCATAGTTATTTCAAATTGACAACATCGCTGATTTCCAAGCACTATTAAAATTTCGCGCTTATTCTACTGTATTTAATAAGTAAACTGTAGAATTCTGGTCTGTCAGGACAGCATCCAAACAAGAACGTTGTGAAAATGTTTTCATTATATGTTTCATTGAATGTTAAAATTATGACTTGGACATAATACCAAGTTTCAATCTGAATATTTCCACCAGATCATTCGATATGGTGACCGTTACTTTTGCACTGTGTTAACAAATTATCTACGAATACTCTGTATATGTTAATATGGCATCACAACAGAACTTCACGGCCTATAATATAATTATCGGCTTAAAATGTAAATTTGTAAAGAATCCGGACGGAACACATTCCATTTATAGTGGTCTAATTTATTTATTGCTGAGTATCATTCAGCTCAATAATTGGGACAGATTAGTGGCGACAGACATCTTATGCGTATAAAATATAAAAATTACAGTCCTATTTGAGGGGGGGGGGGGGGTCCAATCCCAGATTCCCAGGAAATAAATCAGCAAATCCCAGTTCCCAGGAAAAAAATATGCCATTTCCCAGCTCCCAGGAATTAAAAGCAAATCCCAGTTCCCAGTAAAAAAAAGCCAGTTCCCAGGAATTAAAATATTACATAGAGTATCGACAAAACATACAATATTCACAAGTAATGTAGATCAATGTAGCCTACATATATTGTATTTTTATGCTATATTTTGATTTGTTGGCTACTGTCTGGTCAATTACATCATTTTACATGACATAAAATGCGAACCTACACTGTAAAAAGGACTGTGTGGCAGTTTCCACACAATGACTGTGTGGAGGCATTATCTGAACATAAATGTGTACATAATACACACATATGTGTGTATCACCCAATATCCACACATATATGTGTACATCCAGCGCATCCGCACACAATCCCGTCCAAATACAGATCCGATAGGCGAGAATCGCATGCGTTTTGATATGTCGATGCCGTCTGGAGAGTTTGGCGGGACCAGCATCCCGTCTCGATTTGCTCAGTCTACCCTTGATGCTATAAAGTGGTAGCCGCGGGCGCTTATATATAGAGTTGTTTTTATGAGCCATCAGGCCCCCGCGGCAGCGGTCGCTGGCGCGACCTGACTGCCTCGATATCAATTTGAAAAAGGGGTGAATTTGAATTTTGTGTTTCCCAACAGGTTAGACAGTGATGTCCGCCTCCCCCAAGCCCACCCACCCTAAAAGTGATTTTTCCTATAGTGTTTTTGAAACGTGTCTCTTTGTGGTGTCATTCTTTTGGTATGATTTTTTACTAAATAACGGGTATATTAGAGTTACATTTCTTTGAATTTTACAATCGAAACATAGTATAAGATATTCGCATGCGATGCTGAGTCACGCGGGACACGGCAAACTAAATCGCGCGCAAATTGGCTTTTTTCGGCGTACGAAAAGGGGGGTGGGGGCCCCATGAACATCACCAACTTCAACTGGGGAACTTCAATATTATCCTAAGTCTCAACAGAATGATGTCCCCGGAGGGTGAATTTGACGAGGCTAGCCCGATGTACATTCATCACCTGGGGATCTCATTCTGCAAATGACAGACACCATTGGCTTGCACTGCGTTCATGTGTAATACATCCCTATATATATTCTCCCCCGTCATTCCATCGGAGGACTATATAGTCATGACCACCGTCCGTCTATGTGTACGTCGGTGTGTGCGTCCGTCCGGAACTTTGTCCAAGCATGTATTCTGTCATTTTCTGGTAAATTTGTTTTTAACTTGGCACAAATATCAATCAGTATGTGAACCTGCGCATCTGAGATTTTGAGTTCGGTCGGACTTATTTTGGCGGAGTTATTGCCTTTTATTTCGACATAGAATCTTACGTCCTGTGACGCATCTTTTGTCCGAGGTAGTATTCCGTCATTTTCCAGTAAATTAAAAAAAAAATTCGCACAGATGTCAACCAGCATGGAAACTTGCGACCCTTTGAGTTCAGTCGGAGTCATTCTGGTGGATTTATTGCCATTTTACGACATAAAATATTCAATGTTTTTTATTTTAGTGATGTTGGCCCTTTCTCGACACATTATAGATCATGTCATGGATCTCTACTATTAGCTATACGCACGTAGAGATCATATTCCACCAGTACAAAACCTTGGAACTTTTTGAAGTTTTGACAGGGAACCTTATAAAGTCGAAAAGATAACGCGGGGAATATATTTCTTAGTTATTACCTGTTCCTTCATAATGTACTTCACTGTATAGGTGAAGGTCCAAACTCGAAATTTCACGATTTAAGTGAATTTGTGAGCGATTTTGCTTTGCGTCGTGTACAATTATTGAATTTCTCCTCGGTAATTAATTCAATGTTTATTGCGATATCAGCTCACAAAAGTCACATAAAAACATTTAATTTCTAGTTGGGATTTTCACATGCAGTGAAGTATATTATTAAGGAACAGATAATAACTAAGAAATATATTCCCCTGAGTTATTTGTTCGACTTTATGTCAAAACGTCAAAAAGTTCCCAGGTTTTCAGCGACTTTTTATTTATTTTGTTTCATCAGATGGTGAAATCGCTCCCGGCTTGATGCGCATATATTTTTTTCGAACTATGTTCTAGGTTTAACGATATATTGACCATGCACATTAGAACAATGCAACACACAACTTACATTAATTATACTGGAAGCAGTTTAATTAAACCCCCGAGTGCGTCGCGGCTAAAGGAACAATACGAGAAACTCTGAGGATACCAATCTTATTTTTACCATCGATTTACATATAAATAAATAATTCGGAGTTTCTCTGCATGATAATTTTCCACCTTTGCTTGTTTTCAGGAAATTTGGATCAATTTGATGAAGTTTTTTATCAATGGAGAACAAACCATTGCACCAGTGCGTCGGCCCGGTGTTAGACTGTCCGATCAATATCAGTCGAGGAGAATGTTTGTTGCGGCTTTAACGGTCAGCTTTTACTCAGTAATTTTAATATTTTGTTAAATGAGATGAAATTCTGCGAACCTGTGAGTTTGGTCTGATCCAAGGGTGGGGTGTAGTGTAGTAAATACATGAGACACTGCAATACGGACTTTATATGCTACCAGAAAGATTCATTAAAGTCATAGAATCTGTATTTTCTTCAACTCAATGTTGTGGCGACAGGGGAGGGGAGTCGAGTGGTGGTCTCAAACCCTCTCCCCAACTTGGCCAAAATATTCAACATTTGGAAATTTCATGTCTGACACAACATTTTTTTCAGACCAAAAGCTGGTTGTAGTTTGTACTATATATATCATAGATTTGTTATTCCAACCGTATTTAGTGTGAAATTTGTTGTTTTCAGAGACAAATATTGTCCTGGGGGCGAGTAAAATATTGTCCTGGGGTGTGTCAAATGTTTCTTCAAGGGGAGGTTGGTAGATCATGACATGAATCTCTACTCTAGCTACGCACCTAGATCATATTCCACCACTACAAAATATGGGTGGGAACTTTTTGATGTTTTGTTTAGTTATATATAGTTATATACCCTACCGGTACATATTGTCCATGCTATTAAATTACTTCTAGATCATTTTGAGGTTTAACCCTTTCAGTGCCAAGTCCAATTTTTGCTTGATCATTCGAATTTATTGATTATAATAATGTGATACATTGATGGAAAGAGCTCTAAAAATGATCAAGGAAATATGGTTTGATACAAAAATCGGAATTGGCATTGAAAGGGTTAAATGAGCCAAGTTAAAATTGGTAAGCTCGGAAATCAAAACACATGCATGATCTGAAATTGCTCTGCCACCTCTCTGCACCAAGCCTGAGATTTGTGTGCCTGTCATTTGCAGAATGAAGTCCCCGGAGGGTGAATTTAGTGATGCTATCACGCATAGCGCGCTAGCATCACTAAATTCACCTTCTTGGCACCTCATTCTGCTTAGGCCTCATCTTCTCTGGAAAGTTTCTTTATTATAACTTCTTCACATAGATGAGGCCCCCACCTCCCACACCCCCTGGAATACGGAATACCACTTTACACAGAGGGTGGAATACGGAATACCAGTTAACAGCCGTATGGAATACATAAAAATATATTAAAACTTCATTTTTTGGAAGGTCGGCGTACGAATACCGGTATTTTTGGAATACCGAATACCTCCTAATAGAGGGGCCAGAATACGGCGTACCTCATAACAGGGCATGGAATACGGCGTACGAAAAGGGGGTGGGGGCCTCCTATTTTGTATAACATGATTGAACGAAATAATAAACTTGATTTGGATTTTCTGATTCAACAATTCCCTATCGCATAGTCATATATTTACATTTTAGAGTTGTGCGTTTATCTGGGTTTATCTATTGTTTCTGTAGTCTATATGATACGCATCTTTCCGAAGCATAAAACCTATTTCTGCTCGAAAATTGTCTTTATGTAAATTGACAAATTCAACTGTGTGGTGAAGACATTTACTGAACAAATGTGTGTTCATCACCTACACACTATATATTATACAGCGTGCTTTAAACCAGAACCACAATTTTATTATTTTGCACGGTAAGGTTCTCATGTTGATAAATTAACGACGTTTTTTGTGTTTATATGGATTGCAGATGAGAGGAAATATCTACTGAGACCAGTGACGTGGCGACAGGGCGGATATTGGGAAGGGTGTGTCTATATCCCTATCCCAAACTTCGGTAAAATTTACTAAAAATTCCAACAGTTGGAAATTTCATGCCTGACGCAAAGTTGCAAGTTTTACACCACATGCATTATAATAGGTTGAAATTGTTCTCTTTGTTTGATTTTTCAACCAGTAATTAGTGGGAATTTTTTTATTTTTTTTTAGACAAACAGTAACATATTTTTCTACTTTTGGTAAAACAAAAATGGCCTCAAATGGCCATCGGGTGGAAGACTTCCATTTGGTTGGAAATTCTAATAGTTGGAAAGCTTGAGGTACCAAATGGAAAATTCAGAACGAGAGGGGGTGTGTAAATATAATTCTACAAATATGGTTCAAGGGGAGGGTGGGGTGCACTTCGACATTTGAAGGTGGACACCCCTCGCCAAACGGCGACCATCGAGCCGCGTCCCTGAATGCGACTTGTGGATGCCACTGGAATGCCCTAGTCGTATACTACGAAGTTCTATATGTGGCATCCGGAATCACACAAAATGTGTGAAATTGGTGTTTCAAATTAATTTCATTTGAATATGATGATCATGAGCATCACTGTTGCAATAAACCTTGAAATACCACAATGGACGATCAATGTACCAAGTGAAACAAATTGTTGGGTAGGTGGGGTATTTATTTGTCCATTATATTGGTGGTTTACCGAGACGATGTGAAAAATTAACATGCATATTTTGGCTCCTCTGCTGTGTATAACTTGCGTAAATTCGGTTACCGAGGGAGGGGCCGGGGGTGGGGTGATGTCGTATATCTAATACATATGTAGCCACCGTTTGTGTCCAAAACTTTAAATTGTGAAGAATATTATGTGATTCAATAAATGTCATAATAGCAAATAATGAACTTATAAATAATCTAAAATTATAAATACTGCAGAATAGTGAGATGTGTCATTAAAGTATTATTAGCATTTGGATTAAGTGACGTACATGGTGAAGAGTTATCGTTTATACTATAAAAAGGGGGGTGCTTATTTTCAAACTCGCCATGTTTCTCATATTATAATCCTTATATATGAATGTATTGTGTTATATAGCTAAAATTCCGCATGTAAAATTGCAAATTTGCCGTGTCAAGATTGTGCTTAATGGGGCATCGATCTGGCCATATAGATAAAGTAAAATATATTTATAAAATGTCCGAACATTCGTTATGTGAAGCTATAATGAGTAGTACTCGTATGTATATATTTAGCATGTTTCAAAAACTATATTCCTTTCTGAAAATGCGCTCTTTAATGTATGAATTATAATACTGTTATAGATGTACATACACTGTAAATAATATTCCCACAATGGCATGTTATAAACAAAATAACTTCTCTGCTTACAGGTTCAATGGTGAAATCATGGCGGTCACGCGGTGCGACGTCGATGTAAATAACAAGATATGGACATGACTGCCTTGGCAACGACGCAGATAAACTCTAGTCAACCAACCAAGAACCACGGTGGAATGTATGAGTTAGACACAAATTCCACAATCAATGATTATGGTATACATATGACGATGTCATGTGCTGTAATTTGGTTTCTGTGCAAGAGGCGATGACTTCTATTCTTCGTCAACTCGAAATTTCTCCCCAGAAATTGCACCGATATATATACATTCAAAAAGACTATCCTCTTTGGAGCCCTTAATTTTCTTGTATAGTTCAAGGGATCTCAGAAAGCTTCAGTTAGTTTTAGAGCTTGTTCTTCTACACACGTGAGGGTGAGTCTGATGTAAGACAGCCAACCAGTATAGCAATATACATATATATGTATATATAGCAGAGACTGAATTTGAATTGTTCCAATACATTCAAGTTGGAGGAAAATTCTAGTTATTGATGTGAAACCCATTGATGGAACTGAAACATGCACGCTTATAGTTTAAAATTTCTTTGAAATCTCGTCGGATGACCAAAATATTATGTGAATGTGTTAAACGGCTGTTTTGTTTTGTGTCGTTGTATTATTGAAATTAAAGACTATAGCTATACTATATCATTCGACAATCACGATTTCTGCTGTGTACACAAAAGAAGGCCGCGGACCCCCGGGATATGCATGTTTGCTGTTTGATAAGTTAATATTCGAAAACGCCCAGCGCCGCACGTCAAGCATCAGTAGACTATAACATTTCATATGTATGGCAAGAAGAAAAAAACGTCCAACGATAGCCGAACTAAATGTATGGCCAATAAATATCGGTGTAAACACTCTTCGTTGAATGTGATTTTATTTGCAGGATTAGCAGCCTATTGTTTGGATCGACCACACAAATTTGTACACATGTAATTAACACATATGTGTTGTCTTGCCCAACAGCATTGTGTACAAGAACAATACAAATAGTGTAATGGCGGTGAACACTATTGTTTGGATCAACCACACAAATGTGTACGCATGTGATTAACACATATGTGTAGTCTCGTCCAACAACATTGTGTACAATAACAATACAATCTTGTGTGGTAGCGGTGAACATATTGTTTCCTTAGTGCAAACATATTTGTGTCCATTCAACGAACAAATAAATGTGCTGGACCCAAACATCTTTGTGTGTGTCAACTACACAACTATGTAGGTCAGTTACCACACATAAACTGTTCATCTGCATCCACACAATCTTGTGCGCAACTTAGCACACATTTAATGTGTGCCTACAAAGAACAAGTTGTTTGGTCGATCCACACAGTTTGTTTGCCACCGCCACACAACAGATGTGTGATCATTTGCCACACAATTCACCACACAATGTTGTGCTCGATCAAGTGGATACACAAACTGTGTGGTAACTGTGTGGTTCTACCACACAGTAGTTTTAAGAGTGTATATGCAAATCCATTGAACAGAATCAACAGATCACTCTTTACACTGATCTACACCACTGCAAACCAGGTATTCCCTAAATGTCCAGGTGATGTATGCAAATTCATGTGGTGAATAAAAATGGAAATCCCGATTAATTGGGGATAATTTCCCGGGTCCCGGAAAATAATTTCAACCTTTCCCGGGTCCCGGTGGAATTCTGTTCCCGATTCCCGGAAAATTCAATCTGACGATCCCAATTCCCGAAAAATAAAAAGGGTCGATCCCGCGGTGTCCCGAAAATACCCGCCCCTCCTATCGTTGGGTCGATTTCTTCTAATAAGATACTATGGAAAACCATCTAAACAGATTGTGCAACACAATGAATTTATGTCAAAGCGTCAATGAAGGCTATATGGAATATCGACGTTTATAAATATCGATCTTCTTGTGGACTTCGTTCGAATGAATTCCGGCAGCTTGGGATAAATTTATAATGGACATCAGTGTGATGGCCACTGTGTCATACATATTATATTGTAATTTACGACCCTGCCTAACTATGCTTAAAAGCCATGTCCTGATTGACCAGTGGCCCGAGTTACCATGGCTATATCGTTCCAGTTTTGTGGTACAATTCTACTTTTTCCAATTGTACCACGAAAACAATCGGTTTATTCAGATCGCCGCACGTGACTTTTCCCGTCTTTTCTAACTCCGCACAAACGGGGCATCGATGGAGTACACCCGCACCCGTAACATAAGATAGGGGGCTCGTTAGGTTCAATCGTTAGTCAAAAATATACACAAACATGACGCTCAAATATGACGCCCTGCTCTGTCGAAAATATACTTACGCCCATTTTTATCAACGATTCTCAAAGATATAGTACTATAGTACTAACATACTCAAAATACACTTATGCCCACTTTTACGATTGAACCTAACGAGCCCCACTATATTCTCGTAACCATTTGAATTTTTCTACATCTTGACAATCTTGCGAATTTTCTAGCGATTTATACATCTTTAGTGGTCATCAACTCTAAAAGCGGGACATATGCGCTCTGATATAAATGTCTGATATACATACCGGTATCAGATTCTGTGATGACCCAATAAGCGAGATCACTGAGTCGCTGCCGTTTTGGATTAATCCAGCTCCGATCCGTGATTTCCGAGATTTATCCAGCTCAGGTTTCGTGGTTTTAGTGATAAAGGTCAATGTTTTGGAGTAGCTTTCCAGATCAGATAACGAAGTTATGGATTATTCCGGTTTCCATATACGGAAATGCTACTCCAGAACTTTGACATGTATAGCACTATAACCGCTGAACCGAGCCTGTGGTTCCAATATGGCCGCGAGTTAGTGACATGGCGTATTCTTCACATCCTCAGCTGTATAGAGTCGATAACTTCTTCGATCTCTAAAAATATACTTCACTCCATTACCAAATAACGCTGAGCATCCTGAAATTGGACTCAAATGACGATTTATTTGAAATCACGACATTTATGCCCTGGCTCGTGTTGACATCGTCCTTGAGCTGCGTGTGTTCATTTGTAACGGTCACTATAGTATAGAGATTACTACTGGAATAACTTATTTATCGGCTGGTTATCAGATGAGTTTGTTGTGTAAATATCAAGGGTCCATGATGACATACTTTTGCCAAACTTCATGCATGTAACTGTGTGAGGTGGTTTCCCATTATCAGAGGTAATGTGAAACGCACTACTAATAACCAAAATTTGAGGGCGCATGTACATCTCCACAGCGAGTCCCGGTACCTCGCAATTAGGTAAACACGGCAATTGATGCGAAATCACTAATGTGGACGGACATCTCCAAAGAGTCATGGCACCTCGAAATTAGGTAAAAATGACAATTTATATTAAACCACGACGAATATGTCGGGACCCGTGCTGACATCGGCTCTAGATATCAGGCTGCGCGGGGTTAAACTGTAATTAGGACTGATGTGGTGACCACCACTAAAGACTAACCATGTTCGTGGGATATGCGTGTGGAGTGACCTGGAGCTCTAAAATCGGGCCATAATAGCGCTAATGTTCGGTCTGTACACTGAAGTATTGAAGTCCGTGATTACCTATTATACTTTTCCCAAATTTCAACTGCGTGCGGTGGTTTTCCACTACCAGCGGTCACACTGTCTACACATTTGCATCAACTAATGTTGAGGGATATCTCTGTAGATTGTCCTGGTACCTCGAAATTAGGTAGAAATGCAAATTTATATGAAATCACGACGAATATGTCGGGACCCGTGCTGACCTCATGCTCTAGAAATCCGACTACGTGGGGTTAAATTGTAATTAGGGTTGATGTGTTGACCACAATGATATACCTGTTATGTTCGTGGATTATGCGTGTGGAGTGTCCTTGAGCCCTAAAAACGGGCCATAAAAGCGATAATTTTTGGTTTGTACATATAGACGTATTGAAGTCCGTGATGACATTTTTTACCAAATTTCAACTGCGTGGGGTGGTTTTCCACTACACTCTTATGACTAATGTGTAGGTTTTCTACACAAAATGTGTAGCCCTGCTACACAATCATTATTCAGTTTTGATCTTAAACATATTTGTGTAGTATATGTGTAGTTTCATATTCGTACACAAATTGTTACAATTTTTACACATAAATGGGTATTTTTTTACACATTTATACACAACTGTGTGTATAAAATCAACACATATCCCTTACACATTTTGTGTAGGTTCTTACACACACAGTTTGTAGACAAGAAATGCAAGTTCAGTAGTCCGACCTGTGGGTATAGTATTAAAGATATATGCAGATTTATATGTTAAAACTTTCATGGCGCATAGTGGTGTGTAGTATTTTGTTCTGCACTGTGAGTTTTTGCTTTGAATGAACAAACCAGAGTCGAGGCGTGATTGCATAATATTTGTATTTTTACAACAATCATAACAAGAGTCTAAGGGCAGTAATCGCCATGAAAGTTTTAACAAATAAATCCTCATATACTATTAATACTAAACCCACAAATTGGAATTCTGAACTTACGTCCTTGTCTACGATCGCTGTAGATTGTATTCCAAAACATATACTCAAACAATATGGCCGTCACGTAGCAGACTATGAAACTGAAGGCACCGCAATGCGCATGTCTACGTTCTTACACACTTATGTGTAACAAAATATACACATTATGTGTAGAACGGCACTTGTCAATGTATTTGTATGTAAAACTACACATTGCTATGTGTATTAACCGGGTTTACACATTTGATGTGTAATCGTTTCTACACATTAGTTATAAGAGTGTACCAGCGGTCACACTCTCTACACATATGCATCAACTAATGTGGAGGGATATCTCTGTAGAGTGTCCTGGTACCTCGAAATTAGGTAGAAATGCCAATCTATATGAAATCACGACGAATATGTCGGGACCCGTGCTGACCTCGTGCACTAGAAATCCAGCTGCGTGGGGTTAAATTGTAATTAGGGCTGATGTGTTGACCACAATGACATACCTGCTATGTTCGTGGGTTATGCGTGTGGAGTGTCCTGGAGCCCTAAAAACGGGCTATAATAGCGATAATGTTCGGTTTGTACATAGACGTATTGAAGTACGTGATGACCTACTTTTACCAAATTTCAACTGCGTGGGGTGGTTTTCCAATACCAGCGGTCACACTCTCTACAAATATGAGTCAACTAATGTGGAGGGATATCTCTGTAGAGTGTCCTGGTACCTCGAAATTAGGTAGAAATGCCAATCTATATGAAATCACGACGAATATGTCGGGACCCGTGCTGACCTCGTGCACTAGAAATCCAGCTGCGTGGGGTTAAATTGTAAATATGGCCGACGTGTTGACCACAATGACATGCCTGTTATGTTCGCGGGTTATGCGTGTGTGGTGTCCTGGAGCCCTAAAAACGGGCCATAATAGCGATCATGTTCGGTTTGTACATAGAAGTATTGAATTCCGTGATGACCTGCTTTTGCCAAATTTCAACTGCGTGGGTGGTTTTCCACTACCAGCGGTCACACTCTCTACAAATATGCATCAACTAATGTGGAGGGATATCTCTGTAGAGTGTCCTGGTACCTCGAAATTAGGTAGAAATGCCAATCTATATGAAATCACGACGAATATGTCCGGACCCGTGCTGACCTCGTGCTCTAGAAATCCAGCTGCGTGGGGTTAAATTGTAAATATGGCTGATGTGTTGACCACAATGACATGCCTGATATGTTCGTGGGTTATGCGTGTGTGGTGTCCTGGAGCCCTAAAAACGGGCCATAATAGCGATCATGTTCGGTTTGTACATAGACGTATTGAAGTCCGTGATGACCTGTTTTTACCAAATTTCAACTGCGTGGGGCGGCTTTACACTACCAGCGGTCACACTGTCTACACATATGAATCAACTAATGTGGAGGGTTATCTCTGTAGAGTGTCCTGGTACCTCGAAATTAGGTAGAAATGCCAATTTATATGAAATCACGACGAATATGTCGGGACCCGTGCTGACCTCGTGCTCAAGAAATCCAGCTGCGTGGGGTTAAATTGTAAATAGGGATGATGTGTTGACCACAATGACATGCCTGTTATGTTCGTGGGTTATGCGTGTGTGGTGTCCTGGAGCCCTACAAACGGGCCATACTAGCGATAATGTTCGGTTTGTACATAGACGTATTGAAGTCCGTGATGACCTGTTTTTACCAAATTTCAACTGCGTGGGGCGGCTTTACACTACCAGCGGTCACACTGTCTACACATATGAATCAACTAATGTGGAGGGTTATCTCTGTAGAGTGTCCTGGTACCTCGAAATTAGGTAGAAATGCCAATTTATATGAAATCACGACCAATATGTCGGGACCCGTGCTGACCTCGTGCTCTAGAAATCCAGCTGCGTGGGGTTAAATTGTAAATAGAGATGATGTGTTGACCACAATGACATGCCTGATATGTTCGTGGGTTATGCGTGTGTGGTGTCCTGGAGCCCTAAAAACGGGCCATAATAGCGATAATGTTCGGTTTGTACATAGACGTATTGAAGTCCGTGATGACCTGTTTTTACCAAATTTCAACTGCGTGGGGCGGCTTTACACTACCAGCGGTCACACTGTCTACACATATGAATCAACTAATGTGGAGGGTTATCTCTGTAGAGTGTCCTGGTACCTCGAAATTAGGTAGAAATGCCAATTTATATGAAATCACGACGAATATGTCGGGACCCGTGCTGACCTCGTGCTCTAGAAATCCAGCTGCGTGGGGTTAAATTGTAAATAGGGATGATGTGTTGACCACAATGACATGCCTGTTATGTTCGTGGGTTATGCGTATGTGGTGTCCTGGAGCCCTAAAAACGGGCCATACTAGCGATAATGTTCGGTTTGTACATAGACGTATTGAAGTCCGTGATGACCTGTTTTTACCAAATTTCAACTGCGTGGGGTGGTTTTCCACTACCAGCGGTCACACTCTCTACACATATGCATCAACTAATGTGGAGGGATATCTCTGTAGAGTGTCCTGGTACCTCGAAATTAGGTAGAAATGCCAATTTATATGAAATCACGACGAATATGTCGGGACCCGTGCTGACCTCGTGCTCTAGAAATCCAGCTGCGTGGGGTTAAATTGTAAATAGGGATGATGTGTTGACCACAATCACATGCCTGTTATGTTCGTGGGTTATGCGTGTGTGGTGTCCTGGAGCCCTAAAAATGGGCCATACTAGCGATAATGTTCGGTTTGTACATAGACGTATTGAAGTCCGTGATGACCTGTTTTTACCAAATTTCAACTGCGTGGGGTGGTTTTCCACTACCAGCAGTCACACTCTCTACACATATGCATCAACTAATGTGGAGGGATATCTCTGTAGAGTGTCCTGGTACCTCGAAATTAGGTAGAAATGCCAATTTATATGAAATCACGACGAATATGTCGGGACCCGTGCTGACCTCGTGCTCTAGTAATCCAGCTGCGTGGGGTTAAATTGTAAATAGGGATGATGTGTTGACCACAATGACATGCCTGATATGTTCGTGGGTTATGCGTGTGTGGTGTCCTGGAGCCCTAAAAACGGGCCATAATAGCGATAATGTTCGGTTTGTACATAGACGTATTGAAGTCCGTGATGACCTGTTTTTACCAAATTTCAACTGCGTGGGGCGGCTTTACACTACCAGCGGTCACACTGTCTACACATATGAATCAACTAATGTGGAGGGTTATCTCTGTAGAGTGTCCTGGTACCTCGAAATTAGGTAGAAATGCCAATTTATATGAAATCACGACCAATATGTCGGGACCCGTGCTGACCTCGTGCTCTAGAAATCCAGCTGCGTGGGGTTAAATTGTAAATAGGGATGATGTGATGACCACAATGACATGCCTGTTATGTTCGTGGGTTATGCGTGTGTGGTGTCCTGGAGCCCTAAAAACGGGCCATACTAGCGATAATGTTCGGTTTGTACATAGACGTATTGAAGTCCGTGATGACCTGTTTTTACCAAATTTCAACTGCGTGGGGTGGTTTTCCACTACCAGCGGTCACACTCTCTACACATATGCATCAACTAATGTGGAGGGATATCTCTGTAGAGTGTCCTGGTACCTCGAAATTAGGTAGAAATGCCAATTTATATGAAATCACGACGAATATGTCGGGACCCGTGCTGACCTCGTGCTCTTGAAATCCAGCTGCGTGGGGTTAAATTGTAAATAGGGATGATGTGTTGACCACAATGACATGCCTGATATGTTCGTGGGTTATGCGTGTGTTGTGTCCTGGAGCCCTAAAAACGGGCCATAATAGCGATAATGTTCGGTTTGTACATAGACGTATTGAAGTCCGTGATGACCTGTTTTTACCAAATTTCAACTGCGTGGGGCGGCTTTACACTACCAGCGGTCACACTGTCTACACATTTGAATCAACTAATGTGGAGGGTTATCTCTGTAGAGTGTCCTGGTACCTCGAAATTAGGTAGAAATGCCAATTTATATGAAATCACGACGAATATGTCGGGACCCGTGCTGACCTCGTGCTCTAGAAATCCAGCTGCGTGGGGTTAAATTGTAAATAGGGATGATGTGTTGACCACAATGACATGCCTGTTATGTTCGTGGGTTATGCGTATGTGGTGTCCTGGAGCCCTAAAAACGGGCCATACTAGCGATAATGTTCGGTTTGTACATAGACGTATTGAAGTCCGTGATGACCTGTTTTTACCAAATTTCAAATGCGTGGGGTGGTTTTCCACTACCAGCGGTCACACTCTCTACACATATGCATCAACTAATGTGGAGGGATATCTATGTAGAGTGTCCTGGTACCTCGAAATTAGGTAGAAATGCCAATTTATATTAAATCACGACGAATATGTCGGGACCCGTGCTGACCTCGTGCTCTAGAAATCCAGCTGCGTGGGGTTAAATTGTAAATAGGGATGATGTGTTGACCACAATGACATGCCTGTTATGTTCGTGGGTTATGCGTGTGTGGTGTCCTGGAGCCCTAAAAACGGGCCATACTAGCGATAATGTTCGGTTTGTACATAGACGTATTGAAGTCCGTGATGACCTGTTTTTACCAAATTTCAACTGCGTGGGGTGGTTTTCCACTACCAGCGGTCACACTCTCTACACATATGCATCAACTAATGTGGAGGGATATCTCTGTAGAGTGTCCTGGTACCTCGAAATTAGGTAGAAATGCCAATTTATATGAAATCACGACGAATATGTCGGGACCCGTGCTGACCTCGTGCTCTAGAAATCCAGCTGCGTGGGGTTAAATTGTAAATAGGGATGATGTGTTGACCACAATGACATGCCTGATATGTTCGTGGGTTATGCGTGTGTGGTGTCCTGGAGCCCTAAAAACGGGCCATAATAGCGATAATGTTCGGTTTGTACATAGACGTATTGAAGTCCGTGATGACCTGTTTTTACCAAATTTCAACTGCGTGGGGCGGCTTTACACTACCAGCGGTCACACTGTCTACACATATATATCAACTAATGTGGAGGGTTATCTCTGTAGAGTGTCCTGGTACCTCGAAATTAGGTAGAAATGCCAATTTATATGAAATCACGACGAATATGTCGGGACCCGTGCTGACCTCGTGCTCTAGAAATCCAGCTGCGTGGGGTTAAATTGTAAATAGGGATGATGTGTTGACCACAATGACATGCCTGTTATGTTCGTGGGTTATGCGTGTGTGGTGACCTGGAGCCCTAAAAACGGGCCATACTAGCGATAATGTTCGGTTTGTACATAGACGTATTGAAGTCCGTGATGACCTGTTTTTACCAAATTTCAACTGCGTGGGGTGGTTTTTCCACTACCAGCGGTCACACTCTCTACACGTATGCATCAACTAATGTGGAGGGATATCTCTGTAGAGTGTCCTGGTACCTCGAAATTAGGTAGAAATGCCAATTTATATGAAATCACGACGAATATGTCGGGACCCGTGCTGACCTCGTGCTCTATAAATCCAGCTGCGTGGGGTTAAATTGTAAATAGGGATGATGTGTTGACCACAATGACATGCCTAATATGTTCGTGGGTTATGCATGTGTGGTGTCCTGGAGCCCTAAAAACGGGCCATAATATAGCGATAATGTTCGGTTTGTACATAGACGTATTGAAGTCCGTGATGACCTGTTTTTACCAAATTTCAACTGCGTGGGGCGGCTTTACACTACCAGCGGTCACACTCTCTACACATATGAATCAACTAATGTGGAGGGTTATCTCTGTAGAGTGTCCTGGTACCTCGAAATTAGGTAGAAATGCCAATTTATATGAAATCACGACGAATATGTCGGGACCCGTGCTGACCTCGTGCTCTAGAAATCCAGCTGCGTGGGGTTAAATTGTAAATAGGGATGATGTGTTGACCACAATGACATGCCTGATATGTTCGTGGGTTATGCGTGTGTGGTGTCCTGGCAGGCTATGGTCTTACAATCTCGTCCAAATACGGATACGATAGGCGAGAATCGCATGCGTTTTGATATGTCGATGCCGTCTGGAGAGTTTGGCGGGACCAGCATCCCGTCTCGATTTGCTCAGTCTACCCTTGATGCTATAAAGTGGTAGCCGCGGGCGCTTATATATAGAGTTGTTTTTATGAGCCATCAGGCCCCCGCGGCAGCGGTCGCTGGCGCGACCTGACTGCCTCGATATCAATTTGAAAAAGGGGTGACGTTGCTTAACATTCAATAACAGTTTGAATTTTGTGTTTCCCAACAGGTCTTAGACCTGACTGCCTCGATATCAATTTGAAAAAGGGGTGACGTTGCTTAACATTCAATAACAGGTCTTAGACAGTGCCGTCCGCCTCCCCCAAGCCCACCCACCCTAAAAGTGATTTTTCCTATAGTGTTTTTGAAACGTGTCTCTTTGTGGTGTCATTCTTTTGGTATGATTTTTTACTAAATAACGGGTATGTTAGAGTTACATTTCTTTGAATTTTACAATCGAAACATATTCGCATGCGATGCTGAGTCACGCGGGACACGGCAAACTAAATCGCGCGCAAATTGGCTTGCGATTTTTCAGCATCCCACCCCATTTGGCATGCGATAGCGTTTGTACTAGGTGGTCCTGGAGCCCTAAAAACGGGCCATAATAGCGATAATGTTCGGTTTGTACATAGACGTATTGAAGTCCGTGATGACCTGTTTTTACCAAATTTCAACTGCGTGGGGCGGCTTTACACTACCAGCGGTCACACTGTCTACACATATGAATCAACTAATGTGGAGGGTTATCTCTGTAGAGTGTCCTGGTACCTCGAAATTAGGTAGAAATGCCAATTTATATGAAATCACGACGAATATGTCGGGACCCGTGCTGACCTCGTGCTCTAGAAATCCAGCTGCGTGGGGTTAAATTGTAAATAGGGATGATGTGTTGACCACAATGCAATGCCTGTTATGTTCGTGGGTTATGCGTGTGTGGTGTCCTGGAGCCCTAAAAACGGGCCATAATAGCGATAATGTTCGGTTTGTACATAGACGTATTGAAGTCCGTGATGACCTGTTTTTACCAAATTTCAACTGCGTGGGGCGGCTTTACACTACCAGCGGTCACACTGTCTACACATATGAATCAACTAATGTGGAGGGTTATCTCTGTAGAGTGTCCTGGTACCTCGAAATTAGGTAGAAATGCCAATTTATATGAAATCACGACCAATATGTCGGGACCCGTGCTGACCTCGTGCTCTAGAAATCCAGCTGCGTGGGGTTAAATTGTAAATAGGGATGATGTGTTGACCACAATGACATGCCTGTTATGTTCGTGGGTTATGCGTGTGTGGTGTCCTGGGGCCCTAAAAACGGGCCATACTAGCGATAATGTTCGGTTTGTACATAGACGTATTGAAGTCCGTGATGACCTGTTTTTACCAAATTTCAACTGCGTGGGGTGGTTTTCCACTACCAGCGGTCACACTCTCTACACATATGCATCAACTAATGTGGAGGGATATCTCTGTAGAGTGTCCTGGTACCTCGAAATTAGGTAGAAATGCCAATTTATATTAAATCACGACGAATATGTCGGGACCCGTGCTGACCTCGTGCTCTAGAAATCCAGCTGCGTGGGGTTAAATTGTAAATAGGGATGATGTGTTGACCACAATGACATGCCTGTTATGTTCGTGGGTTATGCGTATGTGGTGTCCTGGAGCCCTAAAAACGGGCCATACTAGCGATAATGTTCGGTTTGTACATAGACGTATTGAAGTCCGTGATGACCTGTTCTTACCAAATTTCAACTGCGTTGGGTGGTTTTCCACTACCAGCGGTCACACTCTCTACACATATGCATCAACTAATGTGGAGGGTTATTTCTGTAGAGTGTCCTGGTACCTCGAAATTAGGTAGAAATGCCAATTTATATGAAATCACGACGAATATGTCGGGACCCGTGCTGACCTCGTGCTCTAGAAATCCAGCTGCGTGGGGTTAAATTGTAAATAGGGATGATGTGTTGACCACAATGACATGCCTGATATGTTCGTGGGTTATGCGTGTGTGGTGTCCTGGAGCCCTAAAAACGGGCCATACTAGCGATAATGTTCGGTTTGTACACAGACGTATTGAAGTCCGTGATGACCTGTTTTTACCAAATTTCAACTGCGTGGGGCGGCTTTACACTACCAGCGGTCACACTGTCTACACATATGAATCAACTAATGTGGAGGGTTATTTCTGTAGAGTGTCCTGGTACCTCGAAATTAGGTAGAAATGCCAATTTATATGAAATCACGACGAATATGTCGGGACCCGTGCTGACCTCGTGCTCTAGAAATCCAGCTGCGTGGGGTTAAATTGTAAATAGGGATGATGTGTTGACCACAATGACATGCCTGTTATGTTCGTGGGTTATGCGTGTGTGGTGACCTGGAGCCCTAAAAACGGGCCATACTAGCGATAATGTTCGGTTTGTACATAGACGTATTGAAGTCCGTGATGACCTGTTTTTACCAAATTTCAACTGCGTGGGGTGGTTTTCCACTACCAGCGGTCACACTCTCTACACATATGCATCAACTAATGTGGAGGGATATCTCTGTAGAGTGTCCTGGTACCTCGAAATTAGGTAGAAATGCCAATTTATATGAAATCACGACGAATATGTCGGGACCCGTGCTGACCTCGTGCTCTATAAATCCAGCTGCGTGGGGTTAAATTGTAAATAGGGATGATGTGTTGACCACAATGACATGCCTGATATGTTCGTGGGTTATGCGTGTGTGGTGTCCTGGAGCCCTAAAAACGGGCCATAATATAGCGATAATGTTCGGTTTGTAAATAGACGTATTGAAGTCCGTGATGACCTGTTTTTACCAAATTTCAACTGCGTGGGGCGGCTTTACACTACCAGCGGTCACACTGTCTACACATATGAATCAACTAATGTGGAGGGTTATCTCTGTAGAGTGTCCTGGTACCTCGAAATTAGGTAGAAATGCCAATTTATATGAAATCACGACGAATATGTCGGGACCCGTGCTGACCTCGTGCTCTAGAAATCCAGCTGCGTGGGGTTAAATTGTAAATAGGGATGATGTGTTGACCACAATGACATGCCTGATATGTTCGTGGGTTATGCGTGTGTGGTGTCCTGGCAGGCTATGGTCTTACAATCTCGTCCAAATACGGATACGATAGGCGAGAATCGCATGCGTTTTGATATGTCGATGCCGTCTGGAGAGTTTGGCGGGACCAGCATCCCGTCTCGATTTGCTCAGTCTACCCTTGATGCTATAAAGTGGTAGCCGCGGGCGCTTATATATAGAGTTGTTTTTATGAGCCATCAGGCCCCCGCGGCAGCGGTCGCTGGCGCGACCTGACTGCCTCGATATCAATTTGAAAAAGGGGTGACGTTGCTTAACGCGAATTTTGTGTTTCCCAACAGGTCTTAGACAGGAATTTGAAATGCAAGCATGGACTATATCAAACAGTCCATGCTTAGACAGTGCCGTCCGCCTCCCCCAAGCACGCCCACCCTAAAAGTGATTTTTCCTATAGTGTTTTTGAAACGTGTCTCTTTGTGGTGTCATTCTTTTGGTATGATTTTTTACTAAATAACGGGTATGTTAGAGTTACATTTCTTTGAATTTTACAATCGAAACATATTCGCATGCGATGCTGAGTCACGCGGGACACGGCAAACTAAATCGCGCGCAAATTGGCTTGCGATTTTTCAGCATCCCACCCCATTTGGCATGCGATAGCGTTTGTACTAGGTGGTCCTGGAGCCCTAAAAACGGGCCATAATAGCGATAATGTTCGGTTTGTACATAGACGTATTGAAGTCCGTGATGACCTGTTTTTACCAAATTTCAACTGCGTGGGGCGGCTTTACACTACCAGCGGTCACACTGTCTACAAATATGAATCAACTAATGTGGAGGGTTATCTCTGTAGAGTGTCCTGGTACCTCGAAATTAGGTAGAAATGCCAATTTATATGAAATCACGACGAATATGTCGGGACCCGTGCTGACCTCGTGCTCTAGGAATCCAGCTGCGTGGGGTTAAATTGTAAATAGGGATGATGTGTTGACCACAATGACATGCCTGTTATGTTCGTGGGTTATGCGTGTGTGGTGTCCTGGAGCCCTAAAAACGGGCCATACTAGCGATAATGTTCGGTTTGTACATAGACGTATTGAAGTCCGTGATGACCTGTTTTTACCAAATTTCAACTGCGTGGGGTGGTTTTCCACTACCAGCGGTCACACTCTCTACACATATGCATCAACTAATGTGGAGGGATATCTCTGTAGAGTGTCCTGGTACCTCGAAATTAGGTAGAAATGCCAATTTATATTAAATCACGACGAATATGTCGGGACCCGTGCTGACCTCGTGCTCTAGAAATCCAGCTGCGTGGGGTTAAATTGTAAATAGGGATGATGTGTTGACCACAATGACATGCCTGTTATGTTCGTGGGTTATGCGTGTGTGGTGTCCTGGAGCCCTAAAAACGGGCCATACTAGCGATAATGTTCGGTTTGTACATAGACGTATTGAAGTCCGTGATGACCTGTTTTTACCAAATTTCAACTGCGTGGGGTGGTTTTCCACTACCAGCGGTCACACTCTCTACACATATGCATCAACTAATGTGGAGGGATATCTCTGTAGAGTGTCCTGGTACCTCGAAATTAGGTAGAAATGCCAATTTATATGAAATCACGACGAATATGTCGGGACCCGTGCTGACCTCGTGCTCTAGAAATCCAGCTGCGTGGGGTTAAATTGTAAATAGGGATGATGTGTTGACCACAATGACATGCCTGTTATGTTCGTGGGTTATGCGTGTGTGGTGTCCTGGAGCCCTAAAAACGGGCCATACTAGCGATAATGTTCGGTTTGTACATAGACGTATTGAAGTCCGTGATGACCTGTTTTTACCAAATTTCAACTGCCTTGGGTGGTTTTCCACTACCAGCGGTCACACTCTCTACACATATGCATCAACTAATGTGGAGGGATATCTCTGTAGAGTGTCCTGGTACCTCGAAATTAGGTAGAAATGCCAATTTATATGAAATCACGACGAATATGTCGGGACCCGTGCTGACCTCGTGCTCTAGAAATCCAGCTGCGTGGGGTTAAATTGTAAATAGGGATGATGTGTTGACCACAATGACATGCCTGTTATGTTCGTGGGTTATGCGTGTGTGGTGACCTGGAGCCCTAAAAACGGGCCATACTAGCGATAATGTTCGGTTTGTACATAGACGTATTGAAGTCCGTGATGACCTGTTTTTACCAAATTTCAACTGCGTGGGGTGGTTTTCCACTACCAGCGGTCACACTCTCTACACATATGCATCAACTAATGTGGAGGGATATCTCTGTAGAGTGTCCTGGTACCTCGAAATTAGGTAGAAATGCCAATTTATATGAAATCACGACGAATATGTCGGGACCCGTGCTGACCTCGTGCTCTAGAAATCCAGCTGCGTGGGGTTAAATTGTAAATAGGGATGATGTGTTGACCACAATGACATGCCTGTTATGTTCGTGGGTTATGCGTGTGTGGTGTCCTGGAGCCCTAAAAACGGGCCATACTAGCGATAATGTTCGGTTTGTACATAGACGTATTGAAGTCCGTGATGACCTGTTTTTACCAAATTTCAACTGCCTTGGGTGGTTTTCCACTACCAGCGGTCACACTCTCTACACATATGCATCAACTAATGTGGAGGGATATCTCTGTAGAGTGTCCTGGTACCTCGAAATTAGGTAGAAATGCCAATTTATATGAAATCACGACGAATATGTCGGGACCCGTGCTGACCTCGTGCTCTAGAAATCCAGCTGCGTGGGGTTAAATTGTAAATAGGGATGATGTGTTGACCACAATGACATGCCTGTTATGTTCGTGGGTTATGCGTATGTGGTGTCCTGGAGCCCTAAAAACGGGCCATACTAGCGATAATGTTCGGTTTGTACATAGACGTATTGAAGTCCGTGATGACCTGTTTTTACCAAATTTCAACTGCGTGGGGTGGTTTTCCACTACCAGCGGCCACACTCTCTACACATATGCATCAACTAATATGGAGGGATATCTCTGTAGAGTGTCCTGGTACCTCGAAATTAGGTAGAAATGCCAATTTATATTAAATCACGACGAATATGTCGGGACCCGTGTTGACCTCGTGCTCTAGAAATCCAGCTGCGTGGGGTTAAATTGTAAATAGGGATGATGTGTTGACCACAATGACATGCCTGTTATGTTCGTGGGTTATGCGTGTGTGGTGTCCTGGAGCCCTAAAAACGGGCCATACTAGCGATAATGTTCGGTTTGTACATAGACGTATTGAAGTCCGTGATGACCTGTTTTTACCAAATTTCAACTGCGTGGGGTGGTTTTCCACTACCAGCGGTCACACTCTCTACACATATGCATCAACTAATGTGGAGGGATATCTCTGTAGAGTGTCCTGGTACCTCGAAATTAGGTAGAAATGCCAATTTATATGAAATCACGACGAATATGTCGGGACCCGTGCTGACCTCGTGCTCTAGAAATCCAGCTGCGTGGGGTTAAATTGTAAATAGGGATGATGTGTTGACCACAATGACATGCCTGTTATGTTCGTGGGTTATGCGTGTGTGGTGTCCTGGAGCCCTAAAAACGGGCCATACTAGCGATAATGTTCGGTTTGTACATAGACGTATTGAAGTCCGTGATGACCTGTTTTTACCAAATTTCAACTGCGTGGGGTGGTTTTCCACTACCAGCGGTCACACTCTCTACACATATGCATCAACTAATGTGGAGGGATATCTCTGTAGAGTGTCCTGGTACCTCGAAATTAGGTAGAAATGCCAATTTATATGAAATCACGACGAATATGTCGGGACCCGTGCTGACCTCGTGCTCTAGAAATCCAGCTGCGTGGGGTTAAATTGTAAATAGGGATGATGTGTTGACCACAATGACATGCCTGATATGTTCGTGGGTTATGCGTGTGTGGTGTCCTGGAGCCCTAAAAACGGGCCATAATAGCGATAATGTTCGGTTTGTACATAGACGTATTGAAGTCCGTGATGACCTGTTTTTACCAAATTTCAACTGCGTGGGGCGGCTTTACACTACCAGCGGTCACACTGTCTACACATATGAATCAACTAATGTGGAGGGTTATCTCTGTAGAGTGTCCTGGTACCTCGAAATTAGGTAGAAATGCCAATTTATATGAAATCACGACCAATATGTCGGGACCCGTGCTGACCTCGTGTTCTAGAAATCCAGCTGCGTGGGGTTAAATTGTAAATAGGGATGATGTGTTGACCACAATGACATACCTGGTATGTTCGTGGGTTATGCGTGTGTGGTGTCCTGGAGCCCTAAAAACGGGCCATAATAGCGATAATGTTCGGTTTGTACATAGACGTATTGAAGTCCGTGATGACCTGTTTTTACCAAATTTCAACTGCGTGGGGCGGCTTTACACTACCAGCGGTCACACTCTCTACACATATGAATCAACTAATGTGGAGGGTTATCTCTGTAGAGTGTCCTGGTACCTCGAAATTAGGTAGAAATGCCAATTTATATGAAATCACGACGAATATGTCGGGACCCGTGCTGACCTCGTGCTCTAGAAATCCAGCTGCGTGGGGTTAAATTGTAAATAGGGATGATGTGTTGACCACAATGACATGCCTGTTATGTTCGTGGGTTATGCGAACTTAGAACAAAGTCTATATATATTTTCTTGTTCTTCTCAGAACAAAATTCTACACAAAATATAGCGTTACCCCTCCTGAATAGATATTTCGAACTCTATATTTTGTGTAGAATTTTGTTCTGTGAACGCGAGCATGCACACTGCACACAGTAGTTAGTTCTTGTTCCGGTAAAATAAATTAATAAAAGCTTTAGAAAAAACGTCCAATTTCAACTCGATACAAAGAATGGAATAAACAATATGGAATACCCATAGATACATATGTGAAAGACATTAGACAACAGTATATGTGCATCTGCTTATAGGGACCAGATAGCCCGTCCCATTGTCTGCTCCCAGCACACGTTCACAGTTACTCTGCTCGACTCTTAGAGAGTCACCAACCCTGGTTATATGATGGTAGTACCCATAAATGCACCGTCTGCAGGTTTCTATACTAAATAAAATAGATATAACTCGTGATCGTATTAATAGCAGGCTTTGATTGCCAAATATCCACTTATGAAAGAATAGTTTTAACACGTTTTGATTTCTTGTCATCCTAGAAAAAAATGCCAAAATGATCGTCTTTGTTTAAAGAGCGCACATGCTCCCGATGCACAAAGTTCGATTACTTATGGATGGTAGTGTTGATTTCGTGACGCCTGTGCCATATGAATAATTTTAATTTCAATTTAAAACCTTTTTTTGCACGATATGCTGAGAATTGGCTGAGGAAATTGTGTAAATTTGGTATAAAATCGGACAGGGCATCTTTAAAAGTACCTTCGAGTCCACACAAGCACCAATCAGGCCACTATAGATACGTACACACAAGCACCAATCAGGCCACTATAGATACGTACACACAAAAACTCACAAAAGAAAACAAGGTACGGCTTCTTCTGGCGGTGGCATGTAAGGGGGGGGGGGGCTTCTTGTTGCGGTGGCATGTATCCCATATACAGTAGGCAAACACCTACTGTGTATGGGTAGATACGAATCTACTCACAAACCCACTAACCTTACATACGCACTATATCAGCATTTCTACAGTGGGTTATAGGATAGGGTTGACAGTCGTTTCAAATCTTCCCGGGTATCATGCATCCCAAACTCCAAACTTAATGACAGGTGCAACATTAACGATGCTGTGCAATTGCCAACTCTTATATATGCGAGTCTCCCACAGGGAGCCTCGCATATTTAAGAGAATACTCTAGCTTACAAGGTCAAGGTAAATATTGTTAGGCCAATTGTTTCTCTTATATATGCGGCTGAGACTAGCATATATACATTTTAAGGGAATGCATTGGCACATGGTTTTCGCAGATTTCCACGAAGCTCCATGCAGTCATGGAAGGGTTATATATGATGAATATGAGAACTGTGGCAGAGTTCTGATGGGTTAACTTCATTATACACATAATATTTACCCTGGGTATAATAACACCAGGGGTAAGTCAGGCTGAAATGGTCACTGTCACCCCCTTTCGTTCAGTTGGGTACCCAGCTTTTTTTTATTTTCAGTTGGGTACCCAGCTTTTGTAAAATTTACATTTGGGTACCCAGCTTTATGAAATCTCACACAGAGCTTGATTTAATTAGTGATTGCCCTCAGTTGATTGTGAAACGAATCTGGCAAATGGGTTTCTCTTATATATGCGGCTGAGACTAGCATATATACATTTTAAGGGAATGCATTGGCACATGGTTTTCGCAGATTTCCACGAAGCTCCATGCAGTCATGGAAGGGTTATATATGATGAATATGAGAACTGTGGCAGAGTTCTGATGGGTTAACTTCATTATACACATAATATTTACCCTGGGTATAATAACACCAGGGTAAGTCAGGCTGAAATGGTCACTGTCACCCCCTTTCGTTCAGTTGGGTACCCAGCTTTTTTTATTTTCAGTTGGGTACCCAGCTTTTGTAAAATTTACATTTGGGTACCCAGCTTTATGAAATCTCACACAGAGCTTGATTTAATTAGTGATTGCCCTCAGTTGATTGTGAAACGAATCTGGCAAATGTGTGAGTTCTTGTTTACATGTATGACATGTATATGAAATACTAGCAGGGTTACCCGGCGTTGCCCAGGTTAAAGTGATGTGAAATCCTATGTGGATATTTAGTGGGAATAGAGAATACTCGTGCTCTCAAAGTGTTACACGTATTCTCATAAATTGTATATCAAAATGGCATCACAAAACATGATTCTTACACTTGGAATATAAGTAGGGCTCACCTTGTCAGATCGGAGCGATTATAATTTTGTTTATCGCGTTTATTCCAGACGTTATAGCATGAAACATGAACATCATAAACACATTAGTTCGAAACAATAAAAGACGACAATTATGTTTTACATAGAGATGTATCAATCAATCAATCAATCTAATTTATCACATCTTCATGAAGATACAGATGTCTTAAAGATATTTCCAGGTGCTCCTCTGTTCTGGTGCTATATATATATATATACTGGCTAATCATTTTCAGTTTAAAAGAAATGATGGTATGCATGTATATAGCAGCTACATGTGTCCGACACAGCGAGATTTTGAATTGTTTATGTTAGGCGATGCGTCTGTTCTAAAATATGAAAGAAATCCTCTGTATCGGGCAGATATACCCTTGTCAGAGGATCCTGAAAAGTCATGTGCTACGGACTGCGTTTATCTCAGAAGTAACCATATTTGACTGCACACTGTGATCACTATTTTTGAACAGGCCTGCACTACATTTCCATAACTCTTGTCAATTGTAACTGTTTTTGTGGAAACTATATTGAATGAGACAGACTCATCGTGTTATAATCGTGTTATAATATATACATGAGCCATTCTAATATGCAATCCTCTGACGATTCAAGGTCCCTCAGTTTGAATGAATATATGTAGCTCTTAAATAGATTGATATAAATATACTTTTAATGCTTTCTTCTATGTATCTGTGTTGCTAGATCATTATAGGAATGCCCTGATTTCCATCCCCATATAAATATGACAGTTGAGAAGATATAATTGTTCAAGTGACTTAATTCGGTCACCATTTGTCGAGATTGTGAAATTGGAATGCCAACCACTCCTCATAACGACATGGAGATGGCCCGGGAGATGACTATATATAACTTTGTTGGATATCGGCGAATTGAACACTCATATATGTTAGTGAATCTCCTCTCCCCATCCAATCCCCAAACGGCCCCAAATGTGATTAGAGACGAACGTGCATGGATTTGGTGGAATCAGTGCTATTAATATATTTGTATCGACTTTGTTGCAACTCCTCTCATGCATGACTTGAACCGCGCCACTTGTGCCATATATAAACCACGTCTATTAGACTCATGCATGCATTGTATAATGGAGATGATTATATATAAGTTTGGTGGTATTCGGCAACTGAACAGATTCTTATCATATTTATTACCCCCCCCCCCCATCTCTCACACAAACGGCACCAATTTCGCGTCTTCAAATCACACGTTTATATTCCTCGTATCAATAACGTCACTTTAGAAAAGTTTAACCCTGACCATTATCTTACTCGTAAAAAGTTACCACTGTCAGACCTCCTTGGTCCCATATCGATTGTACCCTTAAAGTTATTTGTATACATATGGCAACATTTGTTCTCATTATATTCGAATAATTTCTCAATCAGAGTCTCTTTTGACTAAGGGCAGTCATGTTGGACGCCATCTTGGATCCTGGATTGTCCCCAAAGCGGATTTTGGATATGTTGTACCAGAGATTATCCCGCGTTGAATGACACCAAGATCGCTTATTTAACAATTTTTCTGGGTCAACCCCATTTTTGCGTACAACGAACATACTATATTGGTAAGAAAAAATTGTCTATTGTCCGACCAAAATATATCTTCAATTTACAGAAGAGACAAAGAACCTCCTAAGTTCGAATCAGCTGGATGTTACGCTAGCACTCCCGGTGTTTTAAAATATTAATGGTGTAACCCGAATAACCTCGGTTCTCGAACTGGAGAAAACAGCGGGCGTTCAGAACATTTCACACTAACCTATTGGCATGCATCGACCAAGACCCTACTTGCACATACCATGAAGGGGTTCGATTATATCTTTTGCAAGGGAAATGACAACATGGGGTACATTTAGTATGTTCGACGCCTACAGCGCTACGCCCTTCAATAAAACACACTCAAAATAATTGTTCAAGTGACTTAATGCGGTCACCATTTGTCGAGATTGTGAAATTAGAATGCCAACAACTCCTCATAATGACATGGAGATGGCCTGGGAGATGACTATATATAACTTTGTTGGATATCGGCGAATTGAACACTCTTATAAATGCTAGTGAATCTCCTCTCGCCATCCATGAACCAAACGGTCCCAAATGTGATTTAATTAATCATATCATTAGATACGAACGTGCATGAATTTGGTGGAATCAGTGCTATTAATATATTTGTATCGACTTTGGTGCAACTCCCCTCATGCATGACTTGAATCACGCCACTTTTATCATATATAAACCAGGTATATTAGACTCATGCGTGCTTTATATAATGGAGATGATTATATATAAGTTTGGTGGTATTCGGCAACTAAACAAATTCTTATTCATATTTATTACCCCCCCCCCATCTCTCACACAAACGGCACCAATTTCGCGTCTTAAATCACGTTTATATCCCTCGTATCAACAACGTAACTTTAGAAAAGTTTAACCCTGACCATTACCTAACTCGTAACAAGTTACCCCTGTCAGACCGCCTTGATGCCATCTCGATTGTACCCTTAAAGTTATACATAGAACACAGAAAGCTAGATATTCGCAAATATTTGATTCATTGTATCATTTGAGAAGAACGTGTATGAGTTTTATGGTAATTGGCACTAAACATATTTTTTATAAGTTTAATTTGGTTGGACTCTTTATATCATGGATATTATTATTTGTTTGTTTGGTGCTAATAAGCGACTAAACAATTTTTTATCAAATTTAGTGCTCACCCCATCCCACCACATCTCTCACCAAAGCAGCACCAATATGACGTCACGCGATTAGATACCTCATATCATGGATAAGCATGTGTTTCAATTTGGTGGCAATTGGCGCTAAAGATAATGTGTATCAATTTTGGTGCCCCTCTCCGTTTCAGGGCACCCCTGACTCGAATGACGCCACGATTGACAGCTTTAAGCCACGCCATTAGACACCTCATATCATGGGATGAATTTGTATAAGTTTCGTGGCAATCGGCGACTAAACCAATTCTGATCAGATTTAGTACCCACCTACCGCCCCCCAAATCTCTAATCCCAACGACATCAATTTGGCGTCTTTAAATCACGCAATAAGATTCCTTGTATCATGGAGAAGATCTCAGAAGAATGTGCATAAATTTGGTGAAATTCGTCGCTAAAATTATTTTGATCAATTTTGGTGCCCCGCTCCACTTCCGGGCATCCCTGGTGCGAACGGCGCGACTTTTGACATATTTAAACCACACCATTAGATTCCTCATATTATGGGGATGATTATATATAAGTTTCGTGGGAATCGGCGACAATGTTTGTTCTGCCCCTCCCCCTTTTCTGCCCCTGCCAACAACTGCGCCACTTTATAAAATTCTAACCCTCGCCATTATCTTTCTCGTAAAAAGTTACCCCTATTAGACCCCTTATTTGTCATCTAGGTGGTCCCCTGTGAATTTCTATAGAACACAGACAGACAGACAGACAGACAGACAGACATTCGCAAATATAGATATAGATAATGTCTATACATCACGATGCTTGACAATAATTGCGGAGAAGAATTGCATGCATAGGACATAGGTACTCCAGATTGACTGCTCATAAAGCTGGGTACCCAACTGTAAATTTGATAAAAGCTGGGTACCCAACTGAACGAAAGGGGGTGACAATGACCATTTCAGCGTAAGTCAGCATCGATAAAGCTAGTATAGGCGATTTGTAAATTCTTAAAGGCACGGGCGGCGTTCGTTGCAGAAATATTCAAATTTGTTCAAATCGCCATCAACAGAAGGAATATTAAAATATATATAGTTTTGTTCATATGCCAAACATAATCAGTGCGTAAATAGTATATTGTCGTCAAGACGTACGATGGTGTGCGTAAACAAGAACCTTCTCGTGTTACAGAAGTTTTGCTTCTGTTTACATAAAACAGCGCAATTCTATTGGTTAATCACACACAAATGATATAAACGTTCTTTATTATTTCCATATCAGGAAAACAGTAATAAATAACGCTCTCTATGTTTACCATATCATAATCAGTGCGTAAATAGTATATTGTCGTCAAGACGTACGATGGTGTGCGTAAACAAGAACCTTCTCGTGTTACAGAAGTTTTGCTTCTGTTTACATAAAACAGCACAATTCTATTGGTTAATCACACACAAATGATATAAACGTTCTTTATTATTTCCATATCAGGAAAACAGTAATAAATAACGCTCTCTATGTTTACCATATCCGGATCTAAACAAAAGCCAGGTTATGAAACGTGTTTTGCTTTTGTTTACATAACAATGGAAAACATTTGACAATAACATACTGTTTATGCCATATTTCTGATTGGTATAAGAACAAGTTCTGTCTATATTTTACTATTATTTCTGTTTATGCCGTTTTTTGACGGAGGTGAATATTTTAACAGCATACCCATCGCCAACGCCGCCCGTATCTTTAAACCATCGACGTTTCAAGAAGGTAATGTAGGGCGTGTCTTCTCCATCTTCTATTAATATGTATATCTCAAAGGATAAGAGTTCACGAAATCAGCATCAAAACACCACTCACATATTAGCATCAAAACACCACTCACATATTAGCATCAAAACACCACTCACATATTGGCATCAAAACACCACTCACATATTAGCTTCAAAACACCACTCACATATTAGCATCAAAACACCACTCACATATTAGTAATCTCGCCAGTTTGCCAAATCGTGGCAAGTTAGATACCCGTAGTAGACCATAATTTGGCTTCAATGAAGCAAGAATTGGACGATGTCGCGACTTTAGATGACAGAAACGGCGATTGATAGTACTACGAGATAACTCGTAGCGGGCAATGGCGGAAGGAATTTGGGTATTCCCACCACCAGTGCCAACTACGAGTTATCTCGTAGACACAATTGGACACGTTTGAGCAACAAATATGACGTAGAATGTAACCCAGACAAGTTATTTTGGTGGTCAGCATATTTATGGAGGTGTGTCTGTCCTTGTGGTGGTTATAGCTCGTTATATAGTTATATTATGGCTGATGCACGCTGGAGCAAATTACTTATATGAGCATGCATGACTACAGACGGTGAATCCGACGTGGAATCGGGTGAACTTGTTTCCTGTGAGGATGAGTTTATTTCGTCCATGACTACGATCATGCATCTTTACGAGAATGCATCTTCTGTTGTTTCGGGCATTATAAGTTATCTCCCATATAGCCTGATTTAGGCCGAAATAATAGTGTAGGAATAATTGTCAGCACAAAATTAAAGCAACGATGCAACAGCAGCCAAATAGATCCCTGTACATTCATGAGTGTGCTGCATGTAACGATTCCATATCATTCATCCGTCTGGAAATAAGTTACCCTTACCCCAAACCTCTATGCTACACAAAAACATTTATCCGTACATACATGTGGAACAGCTCGATGAACTGCATGACGTCTAGAGTTCGGTTTTTGTTTTGCTTACCATTGTCCAACACGTTCGGAATAGGGTACAATGTAGCTTTGGGGAATAGTTCCGCTTTACTTGAATTATAAATAATAAAATACCTAGCCCCCAAATGGAGCCGCACAGTGTAGGGCTATTCCAAAAACAACTGCTGTGTTCCCTAGTAATGAGATAATGGTAGCATCAACGTGCGTAACGTCATGGATTATCCGCTTATTTTGTTTTGGATGCGTCCATTCGCACATGCGTGAGAGGGAACATATTTGGCAGGCCTGTGTGACGTGTGCGGGTGGTTGTACGAAGTTTCAATGTGTTGAAACACAACGATGTAACCATTCCTCGAAACTGCCTTCGCATGTTTGTACATTGTGAATATCCAGCCCCCGACTGTGTTTGCAAGCGTGCATGCACATTATCAATCTATTGAATACCAAAACCCCAGTCCAATTGCCCACACATGACTGCCTCTGTTGGTCACTCAGTGAGACAGTGTCAGCTGTATTCACTCACAACTGGATCATTTTGAGTAGAATATATGTGCTCATGGTGCTCACATCTGTTGAACAATGCAAGGAGAGCCAAACTATTTATTTTATAAAATCACTGTTCTGATGTCCCGAGGCGGGTTTTCGTGGTGCATCGACCTATTCCACTGCTTCCGTTTGTCAGTTACACGACATGGAAACCACTACGAGATAACTCGTAGTGGCAACCTGCGAAGGTTGCGTACTACGAGATAACTCGTAGTGGCACTCAACGTGTTAAGTTCGACAGGCTGCTGGTAGTAAGCCTCAGGGGGGGGGGACCTAAATATCTCAAGGACTTCCTAATAAATACTGACAGGTTTTTAACTGTCTTATGATTTCGGGAGTTAAATAGAGCGGCTAATTTATAAGTGTTTGGTCTTTGATAGAAGTAGGGTTTTATATATTTTATTCTTAATTCGCTAATTTCGCTATAGGAAGCGGACATATAAGGCGTCGTTTTGATTTGTTTGCGCGTTGTCACTAAGTCTTGTGTGTATAATATGGCGTCAAATTCGAAGAAATCAGATATATGGACTCACTTCACGTTGGATGCCAAAACTAAAAAGTCAAATGTCTCCGAATTAACCGATAAAAGGGCCCTTGACATGTATCTTCCAACAGAAGCCATCGCACTTAATAAAGACACCCTCGTCTGGTGGAAGGAAGACGAGACACTTTACCCCGAAGTCGCCAAATTAGCTAAGTTCTATCTCGGTATACCGGCCACCAGTGTATCGTCTGAACGCGCGTTCTCTACCACAGGGCTGATCTCTACTGAAAAACGTAACCGGTTGAAGCCGCAGACTGTCCGAATGTTACACTTGTTACACTTCTTGAACAAGAACCTTTAAGCCATGCATGGGACATTGACTACTTGAACTTCATAAACAGATAAACTCTTGCTATTAAGCCAAAAGACTTTTTTCTCTCTCTTTTTTGCGTATAGCATGTGCATGGATAAATATGCTATTTCATTAAATAATAAATTGGTTCCAAAATATGTTATCTATATAATTTTATAATTTATCTAAATATTCGAATACTATTCGAATATTCGCTCGTTATTCGAACCGAATATTCGAATACCGAAATCCGTCGAATACCGAACACTACCGTGCGCTCTCATCAAAAAGTAAATAATTTGCTACTGACTTATCTAATGTTTCGCAGGGGGAAATACATTTTTATATTTCATATTATCACACATACCTCGAATACACAGGTGATACAGACATGCAGAATTTACCTCTAAAACATAAAACGCTGAAATCTATGCGAGAATATGTAGACGTGACGGTGTTGAAGCGAGTAGAAAGACTGGTTATCATATTGCGTTTAACATCACTGTTCTGTGTGTACTTTAGTTTTACTATAAAAGTAATTACATAAAAGCTAAATAATCTTCAATGGAAAACGTCACAATGACTTTTAATGACTTGCACTTCATGTTCTGCTCACTGGTCCCAGAACAGAAATTTACCCCACCCACGCAGTTTCTTGCCGCTACAAGGGCAGTGTTTTTCTTAAATGTTTTAAATAGTCTCCCGTATATAGCAACAGTAAGATTGGATCTCAACGGCGAAACGTCCACGTCAATGTATCTGCGTGGCAGGAAGTGTGGCGAATCGACAAGACATACATTTATAACGGGTGCTTAAAATTCCAATTTCAAAAGTCATAAATAAGTTTCATTTTGTTAATGTGAATATATCTTGAAATTAACCCTACACTTTAGCATTGTGGAAAGTGGTTAGATGCACCTGCATACGCCAATCTAATTGAACATTTCTTGATTGCTGAGAGCTGAGTGTGGAAGAGTTAATGTCAGATACACGACCCGTGAAGAGTTACTAAGTGTAGTCGTATAGGACTAATATATACCATGGACCAACCGAACAATTCAGAGAGTATACATTAGAGAATATATCACTATATGTGTATGCCGTTTATGGCTGGATGATTAGTATTTGTAATCTGTGCGATCAGCCTTGTGATGATTATAAAAATCAGGTTTTGGGGTCACAAATGTGCTTATGACGACAAGGACTGGAAAAAATGGAGATGTATGTTTTGTGTTAATTGCTGGTACGTCTGTCTGTTCACTTAATTTCCGGGTAACAACTTTGGTTTAGGTGAATGGAATGCAATATACAGTGTATGGGTTTTTGGACAAAATCGCAAGCTGATTTTGAATTGTGGTGCTTCGGTGCAATACATAAGTCCTTGACCGTTTACCACTTAAATTCAGTTGATATTGTTTTCGGGTGACAGCTCCAGTTGGTCGCCATAACGCTTGACGTGATTGAAACGGATCACAATAAATGACAATTTGTGATAGTGTATGCTCTTTCGTTCCAGAATTACACATATAAGCATTGGTTAAAGACATACTATGGACTTTTTCAGTATATAAAACTGATAGGTTAGTAACAAAAACCTATGCCTGCTTGTAAAATGGTTATGTGGATTGTTTATTGACATCCATCATAGGAGAGTATATGAGGATATGTACATTATTTCAAGCATTACAAGCAATACATATGGTTTATAAATATGTATAAATAAATATGAAAGTTTTTACTATCGTACGATAATTGCAACGAACACAGTATTTGGAGTGGTTTGATTAAATGTCCCATGCAGCCGGTTAGCATGTACCTTTTTAGTACGTGCGGAAAATAAAATATTGTGGCAATACATGTAGCAATGATTCCGCGAATAATATTCACTGCATGTCCATCGTTTATAACCCTTTCATGACTGGTGCTTCCTGAATATTTGCGAAAACCCTGTGCCAATGCATTCTCTTATATATGCGAGTCGACCATAGGTCTCCTCACATGCCTAACACATTATATATTATTTGTTATAATTGTTAAAGAATGTAAGAAATAATGAAAAAAAAAAAAGATAAAAATTGTTAAAGAATGTGAAAAAAATAATAAAACTTGATGAAGAATGTAAAAAAAATTGTTAAAGTATATAAGAACAAATAATAAAAATTGTTATAGAATGTAAGAAAAAATTATAAAAAATGATAAAATTTGTTAAAGAATGTAAACAAATATATACAAAATGATAAGAAGTATTAAAGAAATTATAAGAACAATTTATACAAAATGATAAAAAATGGTTAGGCCAATGCATTCTTATATATGCGAGTCGACCATAGGTCTCCTCGCATGCCTAACACATTATATATTATTTGTTATAATTGTTAAAGAATGTAAGAAATAATGAAAAAAAAAGAAGATAAAAATTGTTAAAGAATGTGAAAAAAATAATAAAAATTGATGAAGAATGTAAAAAAAATTGTTAAAGTATATAAGAAAAAATAATAAAAATTGTTATAGAATGTAAGAAAAAATGATAAAAAATGATAAAAATTGTTAAAGAATGTAAAAAAATATATACAAAATGATAAGAAGTATTAAAGCCAATGCATTCTCTTATATATGCGAGGCGACCTATGGTCGACTCGCATATATAAGAGAATGCATTGGCACAGGGTCTTTGATAAAATAGGAACATACATATAACTACATGTAATTTGGGAAATAGTATTTGCTACTGCGTTTTAGACACTACGACTGAATGTCCACACAGGTCTAACCTGTTATAGTGACTAGTAATGCACATGTATCGAATTAGAGTATTTATCCTGTTCTATACTACATCATTATTGATGAGTAGTTATCCCATATGAAATGTTCAGATAATAAGTTCAACAAACGACCATATGCATGTTGAACTTATTATCTAACATTTCCCTCGATATACAATGTATAGGGCTCCTTCTGCACTTTCATTTATCTGTCTTCTGTTTTTCAAATCAACAATATACCATACCCATGTATACTTTTTAACAATGCTTAAAGTTACTAAATTATACAACATTTTAATAGCACAACAAATTAAACAATACATGGAAAGCAACACCTGGTTGACTTCATTCATCAAGCTACAGTGAAATAACAAAACACTACAATGAAATAACAAAACGCGATTTCACTAGCTTCTAAGAGATATATACGACGATTTATGTTTCGGTAATTTTCCGCTATTTTATAGGCAAGCATATAATAAATACACACGTGTCGTTCTATGTTTATTATACACGCTTTGCGTCCTAGAAATAGGCTAGAATCCGTGCATTAAAAATACAGGATTAGAAGGTTTATTTAGGTTCATACATGGCGTGTTTGTCATGTGTGCTGATTCTTTTATTTAAATAGTTCCAGTTTTATGGTTGAGGCGAACGTCGTGTACGTCATTTTACGTCATTACGTTTTACGAGATGCGTTCCATACGGTTTTGTAAATATGGAACAGCAATAACACCGTACTTCTAGGAACAAGCGTGTAACAAAAACAGGGCTCATCTGAGTCGCAGAACGTACATTGGGGTGAAGAGATATTTGAACTTTTCCATGAAGAAACCTCAATCGGGAGTTTCTTGTCCTCAGTCGCGTTATGTTCACCGTAAACTCATCGGGTCATTCAGTTAAGAATTTCTCCATGCCCAAAGATTTCTTCAGGTTGTGGTATATAACACACTTAACACTTTGTTTGGAGTTCTACCATCAATTCGACGAGGAGCAGGTCCGTAAGGGTTTGTTCTACATACCCAGTGAGGTATTCTCCTTTTACTACAGTTACGTCATTCCACACATAAGCCAGCATATATTCAGAATGTCTTGGATGCACAGAAGCCATGGGCTTCGGAATTCACCACGACAAAAGTTCAAATAGGAAGTATATATAGTCCCACGACTAATGTTTTGAATTGGGCAGTGACTTAGAAGACGATAATCTATGACATTTGCTGCTTTTTCCAAGTGGTCGTAACCAGCTAGAGCTTTAGAGTTCCTCCTGTATTATACAGTTATATTTTGTACACAGGGGTCCATGTGTGGGCGCTATAGCTGCGCGTTATATAAATCCAAGGCAAGGAACGTACATGAAAATGACATCTATTGATAAAAAAACGTCCACATGCATATGTAATTTATTGTGTTTACAAGTCATAATAAACGACATCAACTCATGTATGCTTACTAAATATAGCTGGTGGAGTAGTTCCCTTAGGAAATGGTCAGATAATAAGTTCAACAAATGGCCATTATCTTAAAGTTTCCAACCAATGAATATTATGGAGTTTTTAGGTATCTCCACTGCTATTTACTCTCATAAGGTGGTGACGATTAATCATGTCTCACTCACCTTGTGTGTTTTACTGCCCACACCTCTGAGGTCGACCGCTTCTTGTATGGCACGTCTGGTCTCTTCAAAGTATATCGATCAAGTCAGTCTTTTTGGGGACGAAACCACGTGACGGGGGTCCATTTATCGACGTCAAGGGGATTCCGTAATTATACCACATTCCTCCCCATTTTCTAAATGTATGGGTACTTCAATTTTGTTTAAGTGTTATATACCCTTATATCATGGGTTGTAATCGTTTACAATAATAATAATACTAATTAATGTCTACCCCCCCCCATAATGAATCATCCTAATAATAATAATAATATCAATACTGAAAAGTCCACCCCACCTATTGTTATCCATTTCCTCAAGTAATGTCCACCCCTGAGCATCGGGCTGTCATAAGCCCTGGAATGTTACATTATATAAAAAAATATATAAACACTATAAACTTAACAAGGGGTGGGAAAAACTACACCGAGCCCCCTTAATACTTTACAATATGTACAGTTAGGGAGGGACGGTGTCCAATGGTAGCATGCAAATATTCCCCCAAAAAGTTGCTAAACAACAGAGGCAGTCTCCCCCACTAGCGGGTATTAATACCCCTCAAAATACTTAGGGGAGACCCGCCGAACAACCAAGCTTATCGGGGAAACGGCACACAGACCTGGTTACTTGCCAATATATGGATACCGAAAACCCTCCCGAGGTCAATATTTATAGACGGACATTGAAATTCTTAATCGTTTAGGGTTGATCTGGCTCATCTACTTAACTAGCATCTTTACAATTGGATTACCTGACACATATCAAAATTAACACAGGGCCTCTGTCGGCCCTGATCGGGTACTATGAATCCCAATTATCAACCCATTTCTAGATCTTATTAACTCTATATCCAGACTAAACTAGGGCACCAGTCAGCCCAAACCGGGTATTATGAACCCAAATTATTCTCAATCTATTCATACATTATTCGCCTCCCGCCAATATTGTTTTGAGCGCCTGTATTCTCCTATCTATAACATGTATGATATAATCCCATTACTTGTATCAAGCCTGTCACTGGCCATCGAGAACCATTTATCACATCCCTGCACCCCCCCACCCCACACGGCATGCTACTCCCACTTTCTTCTCTTACCCCCTAATAACTTATACTTGGGTCCATAACCCGGTGCGCACCGTTGCGATCTTTAAATGCCATACCTGAAACCCGCATATATCAAAAACAAATCGGTAATCCTTATTTCCTTAATGATGCAGTCCAGATCAACCCTATATTCGAGGACAGTTCAATCATTCTGAATATGAGCATATATTTTGGTCATCAGTAGGGTACAGGGATTTGTGAAGGGACCGGTAATACCCTATATGAGATAGCCACACATTACACAGCGGGTAAATGGCTATATTGTCGGGCGAAACCCGCTACCAGAATGACACATATAGTGTCGATCGGTGGAATCCTTAACAATTATGAGAAACGACACGCCAAAAAATATATTTTGTATACTTTCTAATGTAGGATTAAGTGATAAATCTACCCAAAAATTTCAAATAGTAGTTTATTTAAAACATTTACTCCGGGCTATAAGTGTGTCGTTCCCCAAAAGTTAAGTAATCCAACGCATCAAAATTTATAGCAATCTCCACCCTTCTCTCCCTTTATGTAACCTACCGACCAACCTGAGGGGTAACTAAACAATGGAAAAGTCTTTCCATATTGAGGTTTACCCATCGAATAACCTCCCCCGGGGACTTCCCCGACCCACTCACAAGATTTACCAGGTCACCGAGTCTTGACTCGATCACGAAGCCAATCTTGGAACTCCGGCTCGTCCCCAGACAGCAATAACCGATCCAAAGGGATCCGGCCCACGTAGTTCTGGGAGTACAAACGAGGTACCCCCGAAGCCACCTCTCTACCATATCGCCATCCCACACAAAATCCACTCAAAATGAGGGGCTCGTGGGTGATAGCCGAATCCCTCAGGATCTCCCTTATTCGGCAGGCCACGTCCCTGCACAAAGGGTCCCCTCCGTGTCTTGTTAGGGACACGATGAGGGGCTTGCCAATGGATCGGATCCAGGACGTTATCTGACCTAGGATTATATCCTGGACCCAATGACGATCCCAAGGCAGGCGTCGATCGACGCCTACCGGACCCTCCGCATCAATGAGGGTGGCAGCCATGCGAATATCGGGGTATCAATTGCCCGAGACTCACATGATGTGGCCATATGTCCCTAGGCGGGACAGATAGCGCCACCCTGAAGCGCCTGTTTACAGGAAGCAGAGTCTTCCATAGAGTGCCAGTGCTGATCTCCACCAGACCTCCACAAGGGAGGACTGCCGGGGGAGTGGCAGAGGTGGTTAACACCCCCACCAACTCCTCCGGACTGAGGTCAGCCCTAGCACTGAAGTGAAGGCCCCTTTCCAGCGAAATGCCGGAATCCCACAGGAGGACTGAAGCTTCAGTGCTCCAGTCCCCCACAGGCTTTACCGTGGAGAGGGATTTTGGAGACCCTTTAAGGCCTCCCATAAACCCTCGGGTGTCCACCTGCATTAACTGAGGTATGGCTGACACAGGAGGGGGGGGCTGGGCCAACATGGGTGGGGACGAACCAACACCCTGACCTGCCTCGACCTGATGTGGAGTTCTAGGCCCGCTAGGCATAAATACCTTAGCCGGCGGAGAACTCCTCGCGGGAATAGCAAAACCCCCCGGATGGGTACCGCCAACTCCCGTTGCCCTAGCACCCCCAGGGCTAACGCCCTTAGGTTTGCTAGGAAGGGATGGTCCCGAGTCCCTGAGCCTCGTCTTGGGGATTGCTCCCCCGACGATACCCTAGACCTCGGTGCTACCCCAAGTGCTCCCCCATGCCCCCTGCTCTGAACAACTAATTGTTTGGCAGGGGCCGGCCGTTCTGGGGCTTGGGAGTTATCACTCCGTGAGACGGCAATGTTTGGGCGGGTCTTCCGACTTGGGGAGCTCGAGTCGTTGCCACCTGCGGAGCCCCACTAGCTAGAAAACCAGCCCGCCACAACCACGCTGCCACCCAGCGAAGCACTCTCCAATGGAAGAGGAGAGTTATATCCGGCTGCACTTATATTATATGTCGTCTGCTTATATATTTCCCAAACATTCCCATATATCAACAATAGACTGTTCCGATGAATACCATTGTAATTGAATGGGAGAATCCATATCAGTAACGAATGGGTTAAATTCAAGCTGTGCATTTGGAGTGTTCAGCAGAGATCCCTTGTCCGATAACTACATGTACATATGCATATTAAAGTCCCCGAAATGGGATAAGTGCAAATTTAGTTGAATTGCAATAACTAAGCAACTCTCTCAGACCAATGTGTTATGCCATTATGCATGGATTTACCCTGCCACATTCTGGGCATAAATCATAATGAAAACCACACTAATTGTTGTCGTACTCAGAACTGCCAAGTAAAACAAAAAAACATCCAGCATGTGAGCAAAATCTATCCATGTAGGTTCTTTGAGCACATCTGTTCCACCGGAGATACAACAAAATCGCCTCAAACAGCGGGACGTTACCACCCACTTCGGTATTCCGGTGACGTCATCCTGCTTGTGGTTGTAATAAACGACGACGACAGACAAGACCACGTAACAAGAGCTTTGTAACAACATCGTTCCCAGATACAATGACAAATAGCAGATGTTCTCCCCGTTAGCAGGCAGGAAACCCGAGATGAAACTCATAAATACAGCGAAGGTCAGCCACACGGTGATTGCGAAAGAGATCTTCTCACCTGACTGCGCGGGAATTCTGAAAACGCAGATATTCAGCGCATACAGCACGGTAATAGGTAAGACAATGTTGACGATCACGAACTGGGGAAGTCTCTGCAATGTGATGTATACAGTCAGCATTGGTATGATGTCATTATCCAGCACCGTCGTTGTATCGGTAACGTTCCATGACCCTGCATAGAACGACGATCCTAGTTTCACGCCTTCATCCGCGAATACTATCTGGTCCGAGCTGTGGATTAAAAAGGTTTGAATATACATGGACGAGTTAAGAGTTAACATTTGAAATACAAGAATCTATGCTATTACGTATAGTTATACTTATTTTAGGGGGTAGCAGGAAGACAGCCCGACAGGGCTAAGCTACCCCCGACAATACACTGTTATAATGTATTATGTATTACTGCTACTGTGTCATTCGTGTGTATTGCAAATAAACTATCATATCCTATCCTATTTGTTTATGCATTTATATTGCCATTGTATATCTATGGTGATTGCCTATATTAAGCGGCATTTCAAGCCACACATTCAGCGTAATTATTAGTTGTCATTGTCAGATATTCATGAAAAGTTTTCAAATTTCCACACACATGCTTTAACATATTATGAAAATAAAGCATCTGACACGCATATAAATTACAAACGTTATCACAGTTTATTGCTGTTGCGAAGGTGAATTTCCCTGGTACATATATGGTTGACCTCATAACTATTTCGTTTTATTTATTTAGCTATTGGAGCCGGGGTTGATTAATTACTCTATCAAAAGCTAGAAATTTGGTGCTTGGAGTAACTTTATAACCGGTTGACCAGTCACATATGAACCTATGTGAATATTTTGGTTCAACATGAACCTATTTGCATGAGAATATGTTGCACACTAAATATCAATAATTAATGAATATAATGGCTTGGAGTTAACTATACGCCAATTTAATGCCCATATGGGATGATGTAGTTCCACTCGAGGAGCGGATCGATGGAACTATATCACTCCAGAGGGACACTAAATTGGAGTGGTCACCGATAATACATTATCGAGTGATTATATTTTATCGTATAGTGTCGTTTTAATAGTATATAATTTTTCTCCATTTTCCTGACAGGTGTAATTAACATGTTTCACAGTTTTCACTGACATCATCTGTGCTTCAAACTGGCATTCTCATTTCTTTTGTCGATGTCCGATATAAGAAGCCTTGTGGCTTAAACAAGATCAGTCAAGTATTTGTTTTTTGCTGCCAAGACTTACTTTTTGGAATATCATGTTATAGTAGCGAGCAAAATATTAAACTCTTTGAGATCGTTCAATCCTATATATTTTCATCAAATCGTTTCCTGGACTGATTACTGTAATTCTACACACCTCTCTAACCACCTTTGCCACATACTGCAACAGTCACTTGACTATTAAAACACCACTAATAGTCACCATTACTAACTATATATGCATTCAACCCATCTCGTATCAGTATCAATGTGCGTTTTCTTCCGAACCAGGGGAGAGGAACCCCTACTAAGTGTTTAATCCCCATTGCACAATATATACATCATCCACTGTGTTTCTCTTGTAATGTGCATACATGTATCCTTTGGGTCAATTAAATATTTTCAATAAAAAAAAATCAAACTGGCATATTAGATGAAGTAATCACAAGGAAGAACATTTGTTTATTTATTAATACTCAAATGTTAAATAAATGCCCAAATGGAGAACAGAACTGCACGAAGACAGACCGAAGAACAAATATTGTAAAAAACTAAGAGCATACAGGTTATTTAAAAACGAAATTAAACTAGAACCATAGCTCTGCAAAGCCCCATATATGTTCTCGTGACAAAACTTCGAATCAGCGCAAATACTTTAGAGATCAAACGAGGTAGAGATACATAGGCCTTGGCGATGAATGCAGAATATGTAAGCTTTGTAAGACAGATGATAAATCAGAAATACACCCTTTCAATTAGAATGGTCCGCACTTCCGTGATAATACTTGTTAGGGGAAATAGAAATATATCACCCTGGGTTTAACCCACTTGAATCAATAGCTAAATTTGCATGGTTGATGGTATATATTACTAACTAACATATTTATCTATAATCTACATACTTCAAGAATGAAACTGCTAGAGAAAATATAAAATGTATAAGTGATACCGGACCACTGCATTTGCTGACCATTCACAATCCAAAATCATATCAAAATAAATGTATGTGTTGGCTATTTTTCCGGTTCTGAGAGTCCTCCAACATTAATCATTTTTATATTTAGTTTGTAGCATAGGAGACACTTTAACCTCCCTGTATTACATTACATTATATAAAAGGTAAACCAACCTGCATGGGTAGCTGTTCCACAGTAGTTATTACTGATTCATCTCACCATCTGATAATTCTACATAATTGTTTAGGTTTATATAATACCATTGACATACTAATATAAATCAATTCTCGAAAGACGATATTCACAATCTATATATCAAAGAGTAGGATCTGTCTGTCTGTCCGTATGTCTGTCCGGAGTGTTCTCCCTGACCCCTGGACCGATTTCAACCAAATTGGTGTGGTGACTCGTGGTACCCTGGCGGAGGTTATAACGGGTTAGTTTAAAAAAAATGGCGACCCCTCCATTCGCTGAATAAAGGCTCACAAAGGAAGCATGTTTCAGCAAGTTATATATATATATATATATATATATATATATATTGAGGATTGAACTATCTTCTATCATTTCACTATAACCAATCATAAGAAATGGGTTTTCTGACTCGCGTCAATTCCAAAAATACCCACACACACCCTAAGCTTGTTACCGCAAAAGATCGTAAAATTCGAACAAATTCGTTGGTTGTATTGTGTTAGGTTCATATCAATAACACAGACCATTATATCAGACACAAGATCGCGAAGCCCGCGTTGTTGCTTTAACCGTAGGCGCAGAAGAATGATGACGTCATTTTTTTCTATATTTTCTATAGCGATCAGCCAAATTCTGGTGGCATGTGAACCTTCGGTCTGGGAAATGTGTATTTTTACAAGCACTGAAACGTCGTAAAATTTACAATTATTAATCGCTTTAGATGTCAATGATGGTATTGAGATTAGTTGATCATGTGCGAATAAAATTGTCTTCGATCAGTCCAATCGTCCGTAACATATGTAACTCACGAAAATATATTATTTCCCCTCGCGGTTTGGCATAAATTCAGGAGTGGTACTATTTTCGTTGAGTTTCAAATTGGCGAATTTAATACGAGTAAGGTACACCTAATAATATTCGGTTTTAAATTTTCACCTCTATCGAAAGAGGTAGTTAAATACATGGACGTCCTTTCTATGGGCATTATGTCACATACAGACACATTGAAGTCATAAAGAATACAACTTGGAACAACGTGTTTGTGTCCCAAACAAACAACAGCCATGCATGTACACGGCATGGGACAGAACAGAGCGTTCCGTGTTAGTCTATTCCTGATTTGGTAGAAATCAAGATCGTTTGTTTCACTTTCGTGCGAACAACGGAAAACAGCTGGAAAATGGCAGATAACGGATAACCATGGCAGATATTTTTTCAGAGCATGTGAAGTCGGTATATCAATATTTCGTGTATTTGACAACCAAATTTAGAAGCTCGAATGAGCCATGTATGTTTATATTATTCGATACTCATAAAGGTTATTTCTATCGTTTTATTATTATTTTTCGGGACCCACCAAACCTAAACAATTATTATTACACTGAACACTACAAGTGAAAATGATCCGAGTCATATCTCACGAAGAAGGGATTTTAATAAGAACTCAAATTTTATGAATTAATTCTTTTCTACCTAATCTCTGACAGAAGATTGCAAACCGTTGTTCTGGACCGTACCAGTACAATTATCAGAGAGTATCGGCATCGGACAATGAATTTACGGAGCGAATGGAACTCCATCACTCACGAGGGGCACTACATTTGAGCGGTCAACGAAAATACATGCTCTAACGCCTTTCCAGAGTGTAACATGCCTCCATTTCACTGATATTGAATTGCAAATTACAATGTGACCAAGATCGAATTGACAAGTTCCACAGTTTTCAATCACATCTGTATTTCAAACTGGCACATTAGGTGAAGTAATCACAACATACTTATAGAGAGCCACCTGCGTGTAAGTACATCAAAGTTCGCACTATTGTGAACACTGCATGCAGCTCTTGGAATTATCAATGCATATATCAATTGACCATAACTGGAATTCAAAATAGCGATGGTTACCTATACTCGTACCAGATACGTTTGTCAAGTTGACTCAGCACAAATATAACGGTGTGGGTAAAGATCTGATTATTATTTCTTTGGTGATTGCAGGCCAATGCAGGAATATACGAATCGTTTAATATCGTATCAGGACAACAAAGGTTGTGTAATCATAGTATCGGAAGCATCCCATACTTGACAAGTCCGCCACCTATGAATTATTGTAACCTAAATATATCAAAAGTCCTTAATGATTTCCCATTAGTGATTTCAATTCAAGATGGTGTACAGTTTCAACACACAAAGAGTTGCTGTCAGATATCATGAATCGTACATGAATGTAGCAGTCATTGTACGTGCTATATATGACTATATTTCACGCTATGTGGCGCTGATGGAATTGATCTCCTGGGCTGAAATAAAGTTGGAGATCAGATACCTCATTTATTGAAAGGGACCACATGAGCCTCACACAAATGTGAATGGGTATCTATTCACAAGCATAAGCAAGAATTAAGTCGATAGTCGTATTCATAAGAGTGAATGGCTGTATACACTTTTAACCAACTACAACCAAATAACATTCATGAAGATGCAATTAGTCAGTATATGGACTATACGTTGCGTATACAAATCCTGTGTAATAAAAGAAACCATTCCAAAATACCCTACCCTGATAAGTTATACTTGTTCGAGAAATTTAGGATTATTTTCCCAGAAACATTGATCGCGAGTTACAACTCCTGTATAATGCTGCGATCCTGTTCTTATACGATTCGCGCTGCCGCTTTCCAAATTTACCAATGCCAAAACATATTTTCAATTGGCAAAACAATATTTCATTTCGCAAAAATGTTTTGTATTATGGGATGTGAACAATCTAGTCATAAAACATCATCAAATATGGATTATTCGTTACGACTTACAGACTATACAAAGGGAAACCTGATAAACAAATCTACCTAGCGCGGCCAATGCTCTTGCAATGGACCTTTCCCACAGCTGTCAATCAAATAATTATTAGATGATATTTTCGACCAATCAGCGACTGTGCCGGCCAATAGCTGCATTGGAAATTCTGCTACCATCTTTCGTCACTCTAATTTTGATATCAATGCATACATTTAGTGTTAAATTGGCTATATTCAAACAACTTTTATGTTGTCAAATCATAATATACTGAGATTTATATTTGCGCCATGATGTTATAAATGTATCCGTGATTATATAGAGAGTGATCAATTGGTTTCGATGATTACGTGACATAATTCACGAGGGAAGCCGGGCCTGGTAAAAACCGAGTGAGTGGAGCGAACGATGGTTTTACCAATACTACCGGCTACCCGAGTGAATTATGTCACGTAATCATCGAAACCAATTGATTATTCTGCTTATTACACACTTGTGACAACTAAAAGTTGCTAATTCTAAAGAGAAGATGTAACAAAATAAGCCCAGATCAGCTGAATCTCCAATTTTGAACCCCAACGTACAGTTGTGCGTGCAGTTACGCGGATGGAGACATAATTTAAATAATTGTGACGTAACGATACCGATTGACCTCATTATTTTGATTCACTTTGGTGCGATTCATTTTTTAAACTTTTGGAAATTTTCTGTCAAAATTGTGTTTATTCTGAACGAACAAGCATGGCACTTGGAACGGGATATTGTGAAGATTCTGATGGTGTGTCTAAATAATTTTGGTCCATACAGGAGATCGTGCTAAAAGTAGAAAACTAAGTTTCGAAGTGACGATATTTTAATCATCGACTTAAACAAAGATGGTGACGCACGACTAACTTCTTCCGCGCCTCAGCAAAATCGGGTACAAACTGAGTGTAATGAAAAAAATACGATATACAAATGTAACTAATTATTGATGAGTATTATCACGGACAATTCCAATGTACTTATGATATTACTGACTTCTGAAACTACGTGAAACCAAGACATAATTATCGCTGTTTCCTAATTTCGTTGTACGGCATGGCATCATCAGCCTCCACGATTGCAGAATCTAACGAAAAGGCACAGGACAATTCTATAAAAGTGACTACCGGTATGTGAGCACAAGCTGCATCATTTATTCCTAGTCAATCTAATGACTGTCCCCAAGATGTTAAAAAGAGAAAGTCAAAAGACTGTGATGAAATTTCACCCTTCGAGATCCGGTCACTCAGACGAAGAGGATCAGTCGAGGACCTGCAATCATGTGATTATCTACTTGACTGTGACTACGATAGTGATCCAACCATTGTATTATCACAAGACAGAGGGAGATATCGTCGTCAACAAAAAGTTGGTACCAAAAAGCAACCAACTCTAACAGAACTAATTGATCATGCCATAACCTCTGACAAATTTTGTGAACGGTTGCTGCCAAAGATCGAAACAATAATAACTAGCAAAATAGGAGCTGACATAGTTAAATTAGTGAGTGAAGGTGTTCAGAGGGCAATAGCGGACGTGCTAAATGTTTTTACCAGAAACCGTTGAAACAGCAGTTAAGACTGCAATGCAATCAACATGAAGTAACATCGCTGCTCTTAGTAAAGATGTTGAAAAAAAAAGTTGAAGATGCCGAGCAGCATGGACGCCAACTGAGTTTACGCTTCGTAAATTTTCCAGTTCCTACTAGTTGCTATCTGAAAAACATTTGGAAGCTGTCCACTGCGGATTTGATCTCAAAGTTCTGCAACGAAAAGCTTCAAACTAACATTTCGACTCGCGACATTGCCAGATGTCATCCTCTCGGAACTCGGATACTAACACTCGCAACCAAGAAAAACACTCGGTAATGAACATAATTGTAAGATTCACACAGTGGGATGTCAAGGGTTTGATATATAGGTCCAAAAAACTCATGAAAGGCAAGTCTTTTGTCCTTATTTGCGAGGACCTTACCAGTCGACGACAAGATTTAATGAAATCGCTGGCAAACTTCAAAAAAGAAGAAAAAATAACTCTTATTGGTCCATGGATGGGAAACTGTTCTACAAGTGTACAGAAGACTCTAAACCTCTGCGGGTAGATGTAACCAAACCACTGCGCCCTCAAATAGCTGCAGCGACAGGAAATCGTACCTAAATGATAATACATGTTTTTTGTAAATATTGATATATGTACTTACAGCTGGGGGAGGTCCCCTCACCACACTCAGTGCAGTATTTCCTGGAGCTTAGGGCCACAAAATCACACCAATTTTATTTAACAATATTCCACATAATAGCTTCAAGATAAAATTGATATAAAATATTGATGTCATTAAGTGATTGTATTCGGCTGTTCGCTTTACAATAGTTAATAATATTGAGACGAGTAACGCCATAGGCTGGTGAACATTTAAATGTTAGTATGCTATGGCATGCAACACTCCCAAGTATTAGTCAAACTGATATGATACAAAATTGTTTGTATACTAATAACAAGTTTGAGTCGATTAATTATACTTTAGTATGTATGGCATGTAAAATTCCATGTATTAATCAAATTGGTACGAAATACAATTATCGGTATATTAATAACAAGTTTGAGTCGATTAATTATATGCTTTGTATGTATTGTATGTAGCACACCAGGTACTAGCCAAACTGGTACGAAATATAATTGTGAGTATACCAATAACAGGTTTGAGCTGATTAACATCACTGATGTTTATAGTTATAGTTCTAGTACATATGCCTCAAGCAAAACAATCAAATGTTTTTAGATTTGAGACACCAAAAAAAATGTACATGTATAATTGAGGGCTAAAATAACCCTAATATTGTCTCTAAATGCATCCTAACTCAAACATGTGGTTCTGCATAGTCTCATATATGGTGATTGTACATGTAACTATTTATAGGTGCACATGTAGCTAAAATAGTCAGGGGGATATACCGACTATTGTCACTGGTTTTATGTAAATTATGACACGTATATATGATACACAAAGCAGACCTTGGTGTGATAGCCTGAATGTTGCTATGATATGGTAATGACAGCATAGAGTAGCAATCTAAGGATGCAACAGGGATTCAGATTGTTAAACGTTCTGATATACTATTTATGCACTATATGTCACTCCAGGATTCAGACTAAATGGTATAAAAGTATAATCAAGCCCTGGTACATAAATACAAGTCTGAGCTAGCAACATCACCAGGAATTTATTTATAATCATTGTAAAATTGTCACATGTAGTCTTCAGTACAAAGGGCACAAAAATTAATAAATAAAATATTGAAAAACAAATAAACAATAAAACTGATCAAACGTCTGATTCCCTGAATGCATCTTAAACTCAATTATAATGATGTACACGTTGTATAATGTCTTGATTTAATGTTGTTGTGATATACCCAGAGAGTGCCTATTAGTAGTGATGCAAATTAACTCTATATCTAATTCCAAAATAATAGCGATCATTGAACATTTTTCTCAAAATATCTGAAAATTTAATAATAGTGCCAATACTATTCTTGGGCACCCGGAAGTATATGCCCCGGTCCCTGTCAGGGTTTGGACATAGCACTAGGGTTACCTAGATTGACCTTGAGGGCTCTGGCCAACTTCTGATAGTGGCTTATGGGTTGCGCATTGACACATCTCACTCACATATTTTATGTTAACTCTCATTCAAATATATTCATTGCTGTTATTTTTGGGATAAAGAGGCAAAATGTATATTTCTGTTTGTCGAACAGTCGCTTCCTACTTTATTTTTCTGTGGCCTCAGCATAGTTTAATTAACTATATTATATAATATATGTGAAACCATATTTCATGTACATTAATTGTTTACTGTGTCACAGTGTGTGGATTTTCGCCTTGTGTGCTCAATGCTAAAATAATGAAAGCCTTAACCTTATTTATACAATACCCAAAGCAAGATAGCAAATTGTTTCCCTCAAAAGCGAACGACATATTTTAATAATCCGATGTTTATTCGTGGTGTCAACTTTTGTCGCGCGCGATGTTGACTTCTTTGTTTATGCGTGACGTCATGAGTTTTCCAAACTGAAAAACCTTGACCTCTCGGAAACAGTACACATCTTGAGCCATCGCAATTGCGTGCGACTCATTTGATTTGTCTTGGTATGACAATTGAACATTGAATTAAGTTCTCTGTATGATTGTAGATATTCTACAACTTAACTTTGTGTTTTTGAAAGAACCTTCATTATCGTTAATATAATTTTACAGTATGCCCGATTTGCTGGCTAACCACATGTATTATATAATGCAAGATATGCATATCTGGTATTGTTTCTTCTTTTCTATTGTATCTTATTTCAATTTATACCAAACTTCTACAATATCTCCTTATTCAACTAGAACTGTAAACCTGCAATGGACCCAGAAAGCCAAAGTCGTCAAATCCCGTATGGTTATAATTAAAATTTGCCTTTTAAACACCATTTCAGATGGGGGTTTGTCTTCAACAGCACCGATCAACCATCGGGACATTCCAATTTGTTATCAGCTCAAGTTGTAGGCCGTTGCGATTAAAACGTTTAAATAACTTCCTGATCTCATATTCTAGCACAGTATCTAAATCATTACTATTGGCATTATTTCTCTCCCTATTAATCATAATCGGTGGAAACGTGAAATCAAATCCAGGTCCCAATGGTGCTACGTCCAAAACGAAATACATACCCTATCAGTTTTCCACTTGAATATTCGAAGTATCAGGTACAAACTCGAAAAGATAGCCGACTTTGTCTCAGACTACGACATAATTTGTTTTACTGAAACTCATCGATAACAACTTTCTTTCATCAGAATTAAAACTCAACCATTTCTCAGACCCTGTCAGATCAGATGACTCAAGCCATGGCGGGGGTATAGCAGTGTACTTTGCTGAGCATATTTTGTACGACCGTTTATCGTGCTTGGAATTCGACGATTCACTGTGGTTTAGATTACTTTCCAAAAACTCCGGCAACCTCATTTGTGTGTCTTACCGTTCTGATCAATTTTGTAACCGGGATTATTGGAATCTTCTAAACACATCAGTGTTTGAAGTACTCGACCTTAACATGGCGATTATATTGATGGGGGATTTTAATTCTAACGCCCTTGACCCATCGTCGGAAATAATTTCGTCTTTGATACATTATTATAGCTTTCGACCACCAGCACCCTGTTAGACCCAATAATTGTCACAGACAACATAGTGAGTCATTACTCTGAAGTAGTAAATCTAGGTTTCTCGGATCACTACGCAGTGGTATCAATATTAAAGTATGACTATGGACCCAACACATGTTATTACCGAACAGTGAGAAATTATGCTAATGCTGACTTTGTTCGAGCTAGGAGCCTGATATACAACGCAGACTGGTCACAATGTTATATACCTAACATAGACTCTGCTGTCCAAAATTTTACTTCTAAATTTCTAGGTATAATGGATGAAACTGTTCCAAAGACCAGAGCCTTAATCATACAAAAAGACAAACACTGGTTCAATTCAGAGCTTCGCACTATGCTTAGAAAAATGGACCGTGCACGTAAGAAAGCGCTTAAATCTAAGAAAGAATCAGATTGGACTAAGTTTAAACAAATTAGGAACACCCTCAACAATATGACAAAATTTGCAAAAAATAGACATGAGGAAACGCTTCTGAAGGACATAAAAAATCAACTATCTGTGAAATATTGTTGGCACTCTGTTAAAGAAATTTTAAATACAAACACAAAAGCTGAAATTCCTCCTTTATGCTACGGTACTGGCACACTGATCTACGAATATGTTGACAAGGCCACCCTTCTCAACTATGAATTCATTGGAAATTCTAACTTGGACGATACACTCTGCAATTTGCCATTTGTGAATCCAATATCTCGGAAATAGAATTGAAAACGGAAGATATCGAAGAGGCTATACGGTCCATGAAACCGAACAAAGCATCAGGGCACGACAGAATAACTGTCAGAATGCTACAAGGAACACTTCCATCTATTGCTACACCCCTCTTGAAACTTTCAAATTGTCACTTGACTGTGAAATATTTCCCAGCGAGTGGAAGAAGGCAAATGTGATACCGATCTATAAAAAGAAAGAACGCTCTGATCCCAATAATTACCGCCCTATTTCACTTCTCCCCTGCTTAGCAAAGATTTTTGAGAAAGTTACCTTTAAATACTTAAATGTTCACTTCAATGAAACTAATTTACTATATGGATATCAAGCTGGTTTTACGCCAGGGCACTGTACGTCTCTTCAGTTGATTGAATTGTATCACTCACTTTGTCAGGCCCTGGATGAATATTCGGCAACAAGTGCAGTATTTTGCGATATTTCAAAAGCATTTGAAAGGGTCTGACACAGAGGACTGATTTTTAAACTGTAACAGTATGGAGTGAATGGGAAATTGCTTAACTGGCTGGAGAGTTATCTCAAGGGTCGCCAACAACGCGTTCTGATTAATAACTCATTCTCTAAATACGATCGCCTTATGTCGGGAATGCCCCAGAGGTAAATCCTATGTCCTTTTTTATTTTTAACTTACATTAACGACCTCTCTAAAGATATTAATTCAGCTACACGTATGTACGCCGATGACACCTGCTTTTTCAGCGTTCAACCGACTTTAAATGATTGTGCAAATGCACTAACTGAAGATATCGACAGGGTGCATAAGTGGTCTGGGCAATGGTTGGTGACATTTAATCCAAACAAAACCAAGTCTATGTCATTTTCTTTTGTCGAAAATTCAGATATTGTCGAATTAGAACTTGATAACCAGGAGATAGAGCAAGTCTCACACCACAACTGCTTGGGGATAACTCTACAATCGAACCTAAACTGGGATATCCAAATTTATGACATCTGTCAACGAGTATCTTCTCGTATAGCACAGCTCCGTAAAATAAAATTGTTAGTAAACAGAGAAATTCTTGATCTTATGTATAAAACATACATCTTACTTCTAATGGAATATGGTGATGTAGTCTGGAGCAATGCTCCTGACTATCTTTTGGATAAATTAGAGCGTTTACAGATCGAGGCCGGGCTCATTGTTACTGGCCTTACACGATCAGCCTCATCTGACAGGGTGTTAATAGAAAGTGGTTGGACCAAGCTCAAAGAAAGACGAAAAATGCACAAATTACGTATATGGCATACAACAATTGATGGGAAATCTCAAAAATACCTAACATCTTTGATACCTAAAACATCTGGTGAATTGACCGATTACCCACATAGAAACCCTCTATGGATGAGACATGACAATAATAGAAGTGCACACATCAGATCCTCATTTGTTCCGTCTATGATCTCGGAATGGAACACTGCCACCACGAAAGTAGAGGGCGAACTCAATAAAAACACAGTGCTTGCCAAAATGTATACTGCTTGTAGAGCTACAGTAGATATTCAGAAACCGCCACCATACTATAAAACAGGACAACGAAAATTGAACGTATTACAATGTAGATTACGAAATAATTGCAGTGACCTAAATTTCGATAAACAACGGAATCATATTGCCGACAACTCATTTTGCCAATGCGGTCATCATTGTGAAGACGCATATCATTATTTTTCTAGTGTTCTTTATACAACCAAGCCAGGCAATTAATGCTGGGAAAATTTACTAGATCGAATATCCATGTTACTTCTGTAATCGACCTGTTATTCGGTATACCGAAGATGAGCAATCAATTAAATAGTCATTTATTTGAAATAGTACAATCTTATATTTCGACATCTGGTCGTTTCATCTGAGGCCTAACACGAGCGCAATACTATGGATATTATGTCTACGGTACCGTTTTCTGATGCCATTGCAGCAACAACACCGCCATCATGTACTTAATGGTGTATACATGGATCCGGACCTATTGTGGGGAAATTTACCTTTATAACAATTGATGTCTAGTGTAAGGCATGAAACATATATCACATATTGCATTTGAACAACCACCATTTCCCCAGAGAATAATGAAACAACCTGGATCTTATCCTTTTCTTAAAATTTTGAGGTCCGAACCCATGTATACATCTTTGACTACTTTAACCACTTAAACTTGGTATATCCTTTTTTGATCAGCACTACCATCTCTTTGCTATATCCTCATGAGAGCATATGAACACGGGGAGAGGATAATAAATAAGTTGCATAACTTGTACTCCAATCCCCTGTTGCCACATCACATGTATAAATATATCTCATTTGTAATTTAATCCTACATATTCATGGCACAATAAATATGTTACTACTACTAACAAACACTTGAAGAGCAACACGTGGAAATTCAGCTCGGAACTGGATAAATTTATTGTTCACATGGAATTTTTCATAGTTCATTTGACTGGAATATGACATCGTCCGGATCATCGGAGTCGATAATTGGTAAGATTCTTCTTCATTTTACCGGTTTATTAACTGCTTCTGCATCATCGTTGACAGTTCGTTTCTGTTTAACTTCAACCATGTTTGAGTCGTAGAAAGTGAAAATAGTTCCGGCTTAGATCGGAACTGTCAAAAATCGCGTGCTCTCACCGGTGACGTAATTCACAGGTGTGACATTATCACATTTAATTCATCAAGAAATCCTTATAAATCACGACTAAGTGTGTAATAAAACAACGTTTTTCATTTAGCATGACACTTGTCATAATTTTCACATTTAACGGCAAAACGAATGTGTGTTCTCTGGTTTAGATATATTAAAGAGTTCAGGGATCTGTCTGTCTGTTCTGGTCTGTTCACGATTTTTCTTCTAGAGCCCTTGGCCGATTTAAACCATATTTGGTGTGGTGCCTCGGGTACATCGGTAGATGTTATAACGGCCTTATTTTTTAAATTAAATATTTTAAACAAATTAATTTAAATTTAGTTTGTTTTTCAAAATTTTAAGTTTTTGAGCAAGAAGTTTCAATCTAAAAATCTAAAAAAGAAAATATAAAATTTAAAAACTCCAAATTTAAAATATTTTTTGTTAATTAAATTTTTAAAAAAGTTAACAAAAATAAACAATTATTTTTTAAAGTTTCAATCTAAAAATCTAAAAAGCAAATTAAAAACAGAATTTAAAAAAAAAATTAAATCAATTTTTTATTAAAGCTGATTTGCAGCATTAACTTTGGCAAAATATATAGTTCAGTGAGTATCCGATTATTCGGCACACGTCACTCATAACATATGCACAAATCGCACGGTCTCTTGAAAGTACATTGTAGCTCCAATTACACCAGAGGCCACTTGTGGCCAGGTGCTTGTAACGCGCTCCGCTGCCCCACCTGCTTTATGTCATGGTAGTAAAGCAGAGGCCCGTATTTTGTGACAGCACATAATGACAGTCCGGGCGGGGGCAGCGGAGCTCGTTTCGTGCCCATGTGGCCTCTGATAATTGAAGATACGTTGAAGCGCCCGTGCGAATTGTTTATTATCAGTGGCATGTGCATGCTGAACAATGGGATAATCACTGAACTATTCCTTTGCCAACCTTGGGAATTTGTGTGCTTTACTAAAAACCACCAGGAAACGATTGCAGCTATGGGATTGTGCTCTATAAATAAGGATTGGTAGGGACACGAACCCACAAAGCAATCTGGTAATGTCTGCATTGCGGTGTTTAACAATCAGATAATGGATCGTCGTATTTCGCAGCTGAGATTTGAAGATAATTATTGCGGCCGACCAAAGCCAATGTACTATATTATGTATATGTACATACAGAGGACATAATTATGTGATTGGGCGTCATGGTTCAACTTGATACCCCGAATGTTCGTGCGTAATGTATACATTTTTTCAGTGCAAATATACACGATCCATTGTGCACAACCCCACAAGCCCGTGGTTAATAGCACCGACGAGAATGTAGGCGTATTATCAAGAAGTTGCTGGCATATACCCCCATTTGCCACAATGAAACATGGGCAGGATAGTGCACAAATCGACGGGAAACTCTAGAACGGAAAATGAGTCAGAAGCTATAATTCTTAAGGTGAAGATATACCAAATTTCATTCCGATCCGATAACCCATGGCTGAGATATCTGCGTGGACTGACAGAAACCCCAATATTTCCAGATAAACAAAGGAAGGATAACTCTGGAACGGAAAATACGAGCGTCATTTTCCCTCGTTTGAAAACAATGGGGCCGAAGCTCTATACCCAATCAGTCAGATATGATAACCCATGGCTGAGATACATGTACCTGCACGGAGTGACACAAAACCAAGATGTCCATACAAAAAAGGAAAACACTAAAATGGAACGAATTCGAAGGTCATTTGCACCTCTTTTGAAAGCAGTCATGGAGGCGTACCTCCATACCAAATTTTAATTCAGATGCGATAACCCATGGCTGAGATATAAGACCGGACGGACAAACAGACAAAGTTAATCAAGTATACCACCATTTTCTTCTAAAAAAAATCTACGCCAGTTACCAGGCATGCGTGCATATAATAGCATCTTATCCTAAGCACATGCATGCCACACAATATCGGTTTATATACCACTCTGTGTCATATTTATATATATTGCTGAGTTATTCACATCTATTCCCAATACAAGTTCATCGGCCCTGCGCCGAAGTAAAACTGATCAATAACAGCCTTCAAATGGCTTTTGATGCGATTTGTAGGAAGCCCAATTTTGCAAACACCCCGAAAGTTATAAATGAAAAATATTGCACGATTATTCGAGAAATCAAATCAAATTTCGTGTCACAATTGATTGTAATATATTGAGATCCCATATCAGTAATGTTGGGCATACTGAAAAAATAAGGCCCGTATCCTTTCCTTTTTGTCCTCATCGTTACTGAGCTGCAAAATGTCCTCACCGATTGCGCTAGTATTACTTGGTGTGTAATCTACAGCAGTGCCTTAACAAGAACTATACTTGTGCTCGATGGACCACAAACAAATTTCACAATGCGTCTTAACATACATTCACCGAAATCCCTGATATCAGCTACATGTATGGTGTCGCTTATATACTGAAACAACATGTATTAACGCACTGTGTTCAATGTGTATATGAAGTCAAACATTTCCACACAATATTGCGATTGCACACAAAACCGCCCAGATGACCGGCATGTGAATTTTTGCTAAAGATCTAATAAATTTTTTTAAAAGATATAATTCCATAACATCCAGTAACATCCTGAATTCTCGACTTTGCACCGATCGCCATCATCTGATGACGATATCTGCTTGGGTCCAACCGATCACCACATCGGTCAAATTTTACTCTTATGTAGATTTCGTGATTGAGTATATGCTATGCCGTATACACGTATCTGATAACGATATGATTATATACGTAACAAAATAAACTGGATAACACCTTTATTAATTACCTAATACCTTAACCACGAACTTCCAAACTATTCTAGCGAATTTTCTTACGTACACATTTGAGAAATTCACTAGACTATCTGAAGATCGTGATTAAATAACGATGTTATACTCAGTTGCATTATATATTCTGTATACGGTATGGATACGGTAACAGGAGACTGCCACCGGATTCAACAGTAAGGAACAATATAAGATAGACCGATAGAGCTTCATTCAATGCACTCGGAACTGACATTTAGTAGAATGTATTTCAATGTCACCACCGATAGCAGATATGTGCACCATAACCACACATAACCACATTACGAAATTCACGACTGCATGCATTAACCGAAACCAGGAAATCAGTTGATACTGATCCAATCAGGGCCAAGGTGTTATATAAGTTGTAAGTGTTGGTGTCAGCCTAGATTCGGTACTGTCAAGGTTAACTTTAATAGTTTAAATCGGCAAGAACAAATTCAATGAATTTTGCAATATATACCCGCGGGATCATACCCCGGAACACTCTAGCGGACTTGCGCCTGATATGTTAACACCGTATGTATACTCACTGTTCAGTGTTAAACCAATTAATAATATATAACAATGCGGTGTGTGTACCACAATATGACCCTCTAATCATCTACCCCACATGGCCCAACTGGAAGAACAAAAACTAGGCTATTTCACCCAACCCTGCTCTAACAATTGTGACCCTCTCACATTTTTGGAGCTTACAGTGCTCCTGCATTGAACTGTGTATTTGGTTCATATTTTACTGTCCATCTTATTATCACCAGATAGCCACCGAACATACACAGTAGTCAAAGACAACCCTCTCTCCTATTTTATTCAGATATATCTCCAGTGTTTTTCAACTTCTAGTGGAATACTTGCTGTTTAGCTCACTGTCACCTATAGTTATTTCAATTTCAACTGACCGTAAGCATTTCATTGTTAATCAAACATACTATATTTTTAATCCAGTGATCTGCAATGGTAGTAAGCGTATGGGTGTGTTCCGGTCTTTCATGTGGCCTGAATCCATTGGGGACCATAATGGAAATAAATGGTCTTTGGACTGTTTTCTTATGCTATCCCCGATGGTTTTTTGGCCACATGTTAGTGCCGGGCAACCCCTTTACAGTCTTATCACCTGAACAAACGCCATACTCATGCTGGGCATTGGTTGACTGCGGAAGTGGTAATGTACCATATGTTACATCACATCCTTCCGCAGGTGACCTATGTCCAGTAATAAATCAAATAATTTGACATTCTATATCTTTACAAATTCTGTTAATCTGTTACTTGTTACATGTATATCACATATATACCATGTATTCCTCTGTCTATTTTTATCTATACATGTAGGTTGTCTTACACCAACGTGGATAGGATAGGATAGTATAGGATAGTATAGGATAGTATAATTTATTTCCAATACACATACATATATTACTTAATAATGATGGAAATTATGGATAATTCTGTCGTATATCGTGGGGGATGGGATAGTCTGGTAAGACTGTCTTCCTGCCATCCCCACTATGTTGAATTTAGAAATTAATAACGATAGTAAGATGGCCTCGGGTGAGCCGTGCACAGATTATGTATATGTAATTTATGAGTTTAGGGCTTAGTTCAAGAGTGTGTAAAAATGGATACTACCCGAGGGCTGTTCAATATCATGTATAGGTTCAAATTCAGATGATTTGATAGCATGTTTGGCGGATGATGGTACAGGGACTACTGATTCGTATTTGTTGACGTTGGAAGCGTTATATATGTACACTTAACGGGGTACGTTCTGTGGGCAGTCTGGGCATCCTCGATTTTTGCATTTGATATTGTTAGAATATGCGCTTATTAATTACTCTGTGATGTGTTTTTTGAATACGTACTTACTTTGATTTTTAGTCATTGTGTTATCTAAATTGTTCCATGAAGTTGGGAATGCATGAAATGGTAGCTGTTCAGAAAAGGAGGTTCTCGCGGTTTTGAGGAACAATGGGCGCTGTTGTCTAGTATCGGGTCCGGCAATACGTTTAGTGAACATTTGGGAGAAAGATTCAGGTAGGCGATTGTAATACCAATAATGCATGAGCAGAGTAGTATGAACTTTGTGAAGGTCGTATACCTTTAAGATATTCTCTTTTTTAAACAAAGGTTCGGTATGGCTCCTGTACTTTTTATTACACACAATACGTATTGCTCTTTTGTGTAATAAAACGACTCTTTTTACCCCGGGAACATGGCCCCATATCTGGATTCCGTATACCAAGTGACTTTGGATTAAGGCATAATATAACGTTTTAAGGGCGCTGGGAAAAAGCGTTTAATTTTATTTATATGACATATGGCGTGCGCCAATTTGGAGCAGACTGATGATATGTGTTTCTTAAATGATAGATTTTCATCTATGTAAATGCCTAAAAATTTGGTTGAGGTTTCGGGCTCACGATTTCCAATACGTTTAAATTCTGTGTTATTTAAAGGCACGGGTGGTGTTCGTTGCAGAAATATTGATATTTATTCAAATCGCCATCAACAGAAGGAATATTAAAATGTATATAGTTTTGTTCATACGCCAAACATAATCAGCGCATAAATAGTATATGGTCGTCAAGACGTACGATGGTGTACGTAAATAAGAGCCTGCTCGTGTTACAGAAGTTTTACTTCTGTTTACATAACATTGCGCAATTCTATTGGTTACTCACACACAAATGATATAAACGCTCTTTATTATTTCCATATCAGGAAAACAGTAACAAATAACGCTCTTAATGCTACCATATTCGGATCTAAACAAAAGCCAGGTTCTGTAACTTTTTTTTGTTTTTGTTTTTATAACAAAGGAAAAACATTTGACAATAACATACTGTTTATGCCATATTTCTGATTGGTATAAAACAAAATCTGTCTATATTTTACTATTCTTTCTGTTTATGGCGGTTTTTGACGGAGGTGAATATTTTAACAGCATACCCACCGCCAACGCCGCCCGTATCTTTAAGAGAATTTTCATAGTGTTCCATTTGGTGTCGTTATTTTCCGGGTGCATGAGCATGTAATTGCTTTTTTCTGTGTTTATAGAAAGCTTGTTGCAGCAACACCAAGTGTAGATATTGCGTAGTTCATTGTTCACATAACTTTCAATTTGGGTGCCGTTATCCCCGCTATTCATTAAGGTGGTATCATCTGCGCGAGAATATATTCATGGTTAATGTGCTTTAAAGATCATTAAAACGTATCTTGTCTTATCTTAAGGGAGCTGCAGTTGCAAATTCCAAGTTAGAAAGCCACTATGGAGACCAACTAGGCACATCTCTGGTCGTTGCTTTCTTTTTCCTGTGGCGATAGGAAGAAACATGATGGATATATATACTTGGGGTGATTTTAGTGGACATACCAGAACGCGGGTCCACCGAGAACATGCTCATGCAAGGACGGTGTGTGTAGGGGGGGGGGGTGTGCACGGCCACTATATATTAACCCTTAACTTGCCAGAATTGCAGTGTTCTGCATGCCTACAATAAAATGACAGACGCGCCCGGACCTGTGACCGTACCGCTGACAGCTCGAGCTCTACATATATATATAGGGGAACTAAAATCGACTATATATTTACGAAACACTAAGGGCAATGCTTAAAATAACACAATGATCTAAATTATATTGAAAAACACGTTGCACCATCAGTTTATCATCATTTCTCACTAGCAAGGTTGCGAACATTCATAGTGACAACCTAGCCCCGTCTCATGTTTAATAATCGCTAAATAATGTTTTTTTTTCAATCGCCAAAGAAGGGATCTAATTAAAATTAATGGAGTATGAACACAAGTCGGTTTGACATGTTTATGTCAAACATGTTCGGTGATGGTGGCATCTAGAAGATTAATTGCCACGCTTTGTTATCAATACCTTCTTGATTCCTTATGCATATATGTATGGGGTTCTTACAGCTACGAGGGCCACGTGAGGTTCGGGTGTTTCTATCAATTGTTTACAGAACATTATATATATAGCAAGTTAAGAGTTAATAGAGGCACTTCTGTTCAGTCGTGGCTCCCGTCCTTGCATGAGAATGTTCTCGATGAACCCGCTATCGGCTATGTCCACTAAGGTCACCACTAGACTTCCGGTTGACAATTTGTCGTGCGTGGACGCTTTTAAGATCTGCTCCGTAAAAAATTGCAAATATCACCAGCAATTCAAAAAACCGAGGAATATGACAAGTATTAACCAACATAAGCAGTAAAGTTGGATTCGAATACATTTGGATCTCCACATCTCGGTATGATATGGATGGAATTTGGATGCTAATTCGTAAATAAGTTTCAGGCTGTGTGACCGCCATCTTGGATTTTTTTTAAAAACAAGGACTAATACCACGAAACAAGGTATATATAACTTAAGAACTTCGTAATGACAACTAAGCGAAAGAACGGAAAGGCCAAGAGACAATTGAGATTCACTTCTGATAAATCTGAACACACATCCGAACACGAAACCACAGTTAGCGAGTCGGACGAAAGCATCCAGCTATCACCAAAAAAACAGTTGACTCTTGATAAATTCGTCGGAATGAACGGGCCAAACGCATCAACACCCATGTCAGCCCATGTGATAGTGCAAACACAGATACAAACACTAATTAGTAAAATTGACACCCTAACCAAAGAAAATAAAGAGAACATCGACAAACTGTGTACTTCGCACGATGAACGAATAGTTATAAAATTTCAAGAAATCGAGGCGAAACTAGCTCTAAAATTCAGTGAAAAGATCTCCCAACTAGAAACCAAAGTGTCAGAATTAGCAACTGCAAAGACGACTTTGGAATTAAAGAACAAGGTGTTAACGGAATCTAATTCGAATTTAGAAAATAACTTGCGTGATATGTGGTATGGCCATAACGACCTCGAGCAGTACTCCATGAAAGACAGTATCCGAATAAGGGGTATACCCGAACCCGAATCCTCGAGAGAAACGACAGCAGAAGCAGCTCGGAAAGTTGTGGAAATGACAAACAAAACTCTGGGAACGCACCTAACAACTGCTGATATTTCGATTGCACACCGTGTCGGCCAAACTCAGCGAAAATCTGAACAACAGTCTTCCTCCACACAAAAAGATACCACCAACAAATCACCAAGTTCGCGATCTTTGATTGTTAAATTCACATCACGCATGGCAAAATTGGATGTGCTAAGTGCTAAAAAATCACATAAAGACAAACTCAAAGGCTCTGGGATTCTAATTTCTGAGGACATTACCAAATTTAATCAGTACCTATTAACCAAGGCATACAAGGCTCCAGGAATAACATCCTCATGGCTGATGAACGCAAAACTGTTCGTTAAAGCGTTCACAGGCGAAATAATTCGCTTCCGCACAGAGTCGGATCTTGACGATATAGTAGCATATCACATGAACCTATTACAGGTACGATCCAAACAACCCAGCCAAAACGAAAAATCAAGTTAATGTGTATAGTGTATACGCAATATGTGTGCATTGTGAAACAAACCGTACCCGATACTCAATAATTACAGCAGTCGTTAATTGACCGAACATGTCAACAAACTTTTTCTCACACATATTCTGTCTGTATTCATGTACACGAAAGCCTGTCGCGTCTAACAACAAGCGAATATCCAATTAATTTAGCCTCGATTCCCGCTGCTAGGTCAAACGCATATATGCAGACCTGGAATTTCATTATAAATTAGAAGGAATGAGAATACCGGTGACCCGTGGTCGTCGCTCGCCAATCGCCAAAACAGATTGTCCATGGCAATCAATTATAACGAACAATGCTCACTAATATATTTTGTCTGTTAACACTATCCTACCCAATTATACACCAGTAAATTAGTAAAACTGAGTGAGATTCCCTCGACACTTTTAATAGCAGTACAGTATACCACTGTTGTGTTGTGGTTCGACTTTTATTCACATCGACTCTATTATAAAGATGACGCTTTTTATGGTCCTTACGATCTCTATTATCTTTCCGTAAACCAACATATTGGATTGGTTTCAACAGTGTTGCACACTCCACACTTATCCGTGTTTGATTTTCTATTTGCTCATAGAGATTTCAAAAATATAGTAAGTCTGATACGCGCACGACACGCATGTTATAGACAAATATGTTTTTAATTTTAAAAACTTTGTATATGTTTGCCTGGTTCTCTATATTATCCACTAACATCGCTGCCGATCAATACTATATGACTAGCTATATGCCATTTTATATATACATATCTGAAAAACTGTATATAGATATTCGGACCCAAATAATGGTATTAATCCACGATATGCAACTCCATGTAAGTGTATCCGGACAGCTAGACTCTAACAAATTGACATGGAGTCTTGAATGATTATTAGTTGTACCTCTCTATACCATGTCGTTTTTCATTCCTTTACCATAAAGACACATCCACATCAAGCATGTCCTCATGTAAATTGTACAATCCTATTCTTATACTTTGATATATTGTCGTTAGCTGTGTTTTGACTATGTTGTCATTTGTAACCATTTGGGCGCCATTTTGGATTGGGGGGACTTTTATTTGGATATAGTACAAGGAAAGTTCTTCGCCTGAGTGCTCCCAACTCACAATATTAAGCAAATGTGGAGTTGTCATGACAATAATGTTCACACATTTTATTTCTGGTGGCAATTTTGGCCGCCATCTTGGATTTGGGTGAATATTCCTCAACTCAGGTATAAGAATCCTAGCTCGAGTATCTCCTGCTCATATATATGCATGGGTGTTGTTATGATAGCAATAACATTCATCGATTCGAAACATTACATCGCGTTATTAACGTAGATTCGGCTTTGACCTATTATACCGGCATTTGGGAAAACGTGATATCGGACAAAACTATCCCACAATGAATGTATATTATGTTCCCCATGTGTTCGCCAATGACTCTTATATACGATAAATGTATAACATTAGGCCAAGATGCCAATATTTTCCCACAGAGACGTCAGAAACGTCTGAAAAATAGCATATTTTCACATTTCGGCGGCCATTTTGGCCGCCATATTGAATTCTGGTGTCGGATGTTTGGCTAATTTGTAAGGGTTGTATACTAGCATAACGAATCGAGTGGAAAACAAGACCGCATGTGATACCACGATCAAAGAGACCTGGAGTCTCTGCGGCCACTTTCTTTTCTTGTTAACAACCGAAAAAAATTAGAGGAGACATTAAGAAAGAAAATTAGTGGGGTGAAGTTGAGTCCTGGAGGGGGATGCAGAGGTCGACCAATATCTCCTGGACTAATAGTTAGTAACCCCTGCCAACTCTCAAAATGGCGGGTACACACACTAGATACATATAAAAGGTACCTGTGCATCCAACTCTGGAACGTAATACTGCATACGTGCTTGTCGAAAGGGAACATGGTCGTATCAATTTGACAGGTAGTCTTCAAAACTGCTATGGGCGTCCACGTAACATATCCGTCGCTTTCCACGCTGATAGTGTATGATCCATCGAACATATCAAGCATGGGGCCGTGGAAATTGACGATTGCCACATCGGGTTTCCATACACTAGATTGTGGTAAAACTAGCTCCTTTACGTTATACGATTCTGCGTCCCACACCAAAAATTCGTCTGTCCAGTAAACCTGTAACCAGCCAACGGTCGTTAGAGATTGTGATATCTCGTTCACTTCGATAATACTCGAGATATGAAATGACAGTTCAACTTGAGTCACGTGACTATTGTTGTATACTGGACGAGTTTCCGGCCTATACTCGGGCATCAGATCGTTTATTAAATTGTTGATCTCGCCCTGTCCTTGAATTTCTCCCGGCCACAAAAACAAGCATAAGAACAGCAATAATGACGAAGCCATTTTCAGAGCGACAAGATTGTCTCCTTTGAATTTAATAGTTGAGTTTCTTGATTGAAATCAGTCACAACAAGTGTTGAGTCGGTGGTCACCAAGCATTTGTCACGTACTTTTCTTGAAATTTAACTCATCTGAAAGAAACAGACTCCTACAGATGCACGGCGACAACTGTAGCCTGTACAGTATCAATATGTTCACAGAAAACACAGTATCCAGTGTCTGGAATGGATTTCTGGAGATAGTTGTATCATTGGAAAGGAACAGCTTCCAGATATTGTTGAATACTTGTTCGTCAAATACTGATAACGGACAGCAATAAGAGACGGTTAATTGTATTGCCACGCACTATTTCCCCCGACGCAATATTATCCACTTTATCCAGATCGAACGTCGCATGCGAAGGAAATATAAAGAGAACAATTTAGCTGCACTTACCACGGGAAGTAACATCGAAATGGTTTGCATCTGGAAGATTAGTTTGTCCCAACAGAACCGATGTCGATATACTACAATAGGGTGGAAGTGCACAGCACGATATTGTATTGCATCAATATCATATATATTAGTGGTATTTCCCGCCTTGGAGAATCAGTCTGTTAATATGTCTGATGGACAATTTTTGTTTCAATCTGAGTGTACGTCCTCAAAGTGGAAAGTGTGCATGGTAATTATACCCCCCCCCCCAACGAAGTTGTGGGGGGGGTGTTCTGAAATATGCTTGACCGTCCGTCGACATAAATTTGCCGGAGTTTTTCTCAGTCGTTCTGTAATCATTTCAGTGAAACTTGGCACAGCCATCAACCTCCATGGGAAACTGTGCACCTGCGATTATGACGTCTGTCGGATTATTTTGGTGGAGTTATCCCCCTTTTTCGACTTAGAACATTTTCGCAACATGTACAATTTTGTCCCAGCTTTTATTCATTCATTTTTAGGTCAAATGTTTTTAAAATTTGGCACAGATATTTAGCACCATGGGAACATGTGCACCTGCGATTATGACGTCTGTCGGTTATTGTTTGGTTGAGTTATCCCCCTTTTTCGACTTTTACTTTATTATTTTGACTTAAGGTTTACTGATATTTGAAACATCTTAGTGTTTTTAACACACAGGGGTATCCTTAGTCCCATTGAGCAACCACGCCTCTAGTTTTATGCAGGCATTTCGTCTTAGAAAGCAATATATGGTGCCATAATATGAACGGAAAAATGCGTATAAAATGCATCTCTACAAATAGTACAGGCGAATTAGGGTTTAACCCCAAACTAATTGCAACACTAATGGCAAAGGTGCCATGGTATAGAGTAAGTCCGTTTATACAACATACATAAATTTTACTGAACAATATTTGGGACAAATAGCAAAATTTCTGTTTCCATGGCAACGAGGGATGATTTTATCTGATTGTGAAAACTGGGTGTTATATTGCGTGTGTGGCAAGAATTATTTAAATTATCTCAAATATTATGTTGGTTTATATGAACACTCATTGTTGCCTAACTTTTGAAACGATATTCACCTTTTCCGAAGGTCAAGGTCATATGCAAAGGTCATTGCAAAAATAATTGTTTTTTTCCCGATGTTATCATATATCTTTGACCCACTTGATTGAAATTAAAGATGTGAAGAGACGAAAATAGATTTTAAATAATTTAGATGACCAACGCTTTGTGTAGAGTTATAGTTTTTACCAATAATATCAACTCATTACTGAGATATTGACTCTCAAAGTTGGTGGCAGCCTTTCGTAATAAGCAAAATACTGCGGTATTTGACCAGATATGGTTACGGAACTCATTACTATTAGCAATTATCCACATTTACAACCACATAGTGTTTAAGACTTTGATACAACATAAAGCAGGGTGCTCAATACTGCTCATATTGAGCATTTGATTTACATGTAGTTTGAAGTTCCAAACCTTCCCCATCATATGTATCACAAATACTTGTATCAACTGTCAGAAGATGTACTTAAAGCTGTCGTTATCTGAATGCAGAACGGTGTTGCTTTCATAAATACATATTATTTTGATACATTTTTACTATTAGATGAGCGGTCTTGGCCCCAACGGGCCTTATTTTTCGAGTTTAATTTTTTTTTTACACACGGAAAAATTATATATCACATGAAAGTAGAAGATGTAGGCTTCATGTTCCGCCTGCTGTAAAATGTGAAAGTGGTGCCGTTACCATGGAAACGGAATGTAAACAATGTAGACACAGTTTGATATTAAACCATTTCCGCAAATGGTATAAACTAATTTAAGCCCATTCTAGGACAGGAACAGATGTTGAATATCATTTATTGATGACTTGTCCACTATAAATATGTTCCAACTATTCCAGTATTCAATATGATGCACATATAGGTTATACAGGTCTTTATTGCCATTTTGGGGTGAAAAATGCGATATTTTTGGAATTGGAACATTTATTGGATATACATTGGTTACAGTAATAATTTATGTATTATTAAGATGGCATCAGACATGTACTTAAAATTAATTTGGATAAAACTGCCGAAAAGGCCCAATACCCAGAGAAATACCTGTTACCATGGAAACGATATTTGAAAATACAAAATATGCCGTTATTGGAAAGAAATGAATACCTTGCGACACAATATAACTTTTGGGAATTTTTTTTTCTATGACATGCACTTTTAATCCGGACTTCTGTGTTGGGTAATTGGTGCTGTTTATTCAGCTGTTGTCATGGAAACGGACCAAATTTCGCCAAATAATGATGTTATTTTCCCATAGAGATGACATTTAAAGCATGTAATTTTATGAAGCAAAGCGTATTATGACAACCCGTTATAGATGTCTCAAAACCTTTTTCAAAGATTACTATTTTCCAATTATCCCAGTAGTAGTAACTAGGATGCACATATAGGATATGAAGGTTTTATTGCCATTTTGGGGTAAAAACTGTTAATGTTTGCAAAAAATGCGATAATTTTGGAATTGAAACATTTATTAGATACTACATTGGCTAAGGTTATAATTTATACATATTATGATAGCTTCTTACGTGTGCTTCAATCTTGTTTTGATAAAACTGCAGAAAAAGCCTAATTCCCTGAGAAATACATATCACCATGGAAACGATATTAAAAATACACAAAATTTCATTATTGTACAGAAATAAAGTTCTATAACCATTGCGACACATTAACATTTTTGAATAATGAATAATGATGTTTTCCCCTATAAACCGGACATTTAAACTGTGAATTTTATAAAGCAAAACATATTGTAACAACCTGTTATAGATATCTCAAAATCTTCAACTCATATATAAGGGGATAAGAGCGCCCCTGACGACTTTCCTGCAGGTTTGCCAGACAAATTTACCATTATGTGACGCACCCTGACATGATACTCATCAGACTCAGAGTCCACGTGTTTTTATCATTGTATTCCCAATTTCTCAGCTGTTTCTGTGGATCTAGACGAAAATTGTCTAAATAGTGATGTGTTTTGCACAATATTTGTTATTATTGGAAATTGTGTGAAAGATTACAGGTATGTTTAAAAGCCAACACCACGTATCTGGAAAATGCTATGATCAAATTTTAAAAGATTCGCTGTCTGGGAATTATGAAACTGATTTGAAAGCAAATAGATGATGATTATAAGCTACATCCCTAAATAGTAATTACCTGTACTTACTCAGAATAACGGCATAACAAGTTCCTGGAATATATCACACCCGAACCCCTTTGGGTCAAATGTAGACCTGCATGATTAAAATGGGTCAGGCAGTGTAATAATAGTGAGGATTGCTATGCAAATGCGGTGTTATGGTATGCCATAGCTGCCTTATGTCAAGCTTAGGCAATAGATCCGGTTAATATATCAATATATGTGGTTAGTTAGTCAATAGATGCAGCCTCTTTGCAATTGTATTTGGCTACTTTGTCAATATTGGAGGTCAGATAGTCAATGTATCCAGCTAATTTGTCAATATATGCAGCTATGTTTCCAATATATGTGGTTAGTTGGTCAATACTTTGTCCATTAATTTGGTTAGTTATTCAATGTATGCAGATTCTTTGTCAATATATGTGGCTAGTTAGTCAATATATGTAGCTAATTAGTCAATATATGCGGCGGTTAGTCAGTCATTATATGCAGTTTCTTTGTCAATAAATGTGGCTATTTAGTCAATATATGCAGTTTCTTTGTCAATAAATGTGGTAAGTTAGTCAATATATACATCAACTTTGTCAAAATGTGCAATTGCATTGGAAATATATCCAGCTACTTTATTAATATATATGATTAGTTAGTCAGTATATGCAGCTGCTTAGTCAATATATGTGGTTAGTTAGTCATTATATGCAGCTACATGGTCAATATATGCGGTTAGATAGTCATTTTATGCAGCTACTTAGTCAATATATGCGGTTCGTTAGTCATTATATGCAGCTCTTAGTCAGTATGTGTGAAAGGTTAGTCATTATGTGTATACACTTATACACATACTAAATGCGGTTAGTTAGACAATATATACATCTACATTGACTAAGTAGCTGCATATAATGACTAACTGACCATATATATTGACTAAGTAGCTGCATATAATGACTAACTGACCACATATATTGACTAAGTAGCTGCATATAATGACTAACTGACCACATATATTGACTGCATGGAAATGTTGCATGCACATGCAAACTAGATGTAGGCCAACCTTGTGGTGTTAGATGTGGTTGTCGAAGATACGGGCTACAGTGTTCTGTGGCACGTACAAATTGCAGTGGCCGAAATTGTACGAACATTAAAGTTGTAATTGGCTATAATGAGGAAGACTCTACAGACTGACTCTGCCTGGATTCTGTGTAATATTTTCATATTGCATTACCTCAATTTTCGAGCCATTATTTCTGATTAAAGATTTATTATCTCTTCCTAAACACGTTTATATCTTGTCCAGGATATACAGTAATATATATGACCGCAGACATGACTGTCCAGATACACCTTATATCAATTAATAATGATTTTAAATCCATATGTTCTTATATAATCATGATTGAGACATGTTTTTATCACATAATTTGGCCATAAAAGAAGTTTCATAATTATCGGTAAGAGACATGTTTAATATCAGCGCGTGCGATGACGTTACAACGTTCTTCAAATAACTTGCGATCGCTGTAGTTTATGATTGTTGTTTTCGATGAATATTTCGCGTTGCTTCGGATTTATTTGATCATGTGATAAACGGTATCTCAAATTCGTTCTATTTTATACGTAATTTATCAACCTCGTCCACTAAACTCTATTTGAGCCTCGGTAAACCTCGGCTCAAATCGAATTTACTGAACTCGGTTGATAAATTCCGTATAAAATTGAAACTCATGTGAGATCCTCTATTTATTACTATTTATAGAACATACCTTAAAGAATTGTTCATTCAATCTCAGATAGATATAGAGTTTTACCACTTGCTACGCTTCTAGATGTTCCAGTAGATTCCATGTATTATACCAGAAAATTTGAAATAAAATAAATATTAATTTATAGAAGCGTTTCTGGACAGGGGTCTTCGATTTATTTGTTTTTCTTATTTTATATCCAGGAAACTATATAAAACATGTTCAAGGGAGAAATAGAACATATTTAAGAAGTATTTATATGATCGCAATAACTATAATATGCAGTTGAATCTTATCAATGCAGAACAGTTTTTTTCTTCTAGGCTTTATATCCGCGCCATTTAAGCTCTGAACTTAAGGGCACGGACGTCCATGATGGTCGATTATAATTTAGAAATAAGTAAAAAAATTATGAAAATTTCCTCAAGATATATATAGAAGATTATACTAATAGTATAGTATAATGATAGTATGAATGCGATGTTATCCACACACAAAAACACTTTGCGTAAGCCGAGCATTAGTTTATATACAGAAAGTAAAGAGTGTGCGATAAGCAAAGCACTCAAAGCCGTGGCGATGTTTTATGGAGAGTGATCCATGGTGAACAATTCAACACAGAAATATTGAGTGGAGAGGATTAGCGAGAGCCATACCTGTATGTTGTAAACAACATGGTGGCTAATTTAGTCAAAGTCCAATTAGTGTGGTCTCCCCGGTGATGAGTGTTTTGCTTATCGCACACCCTTTACCTACTGTACTCAGTGTAACATAATTTGGATTTTGTTTACTAATGCAGCATATGATCTTGAGAATAACATGATATTTACGCGATTTATTTATGATTGGTATAAGAACAAGATATGTCTATATTTTAACATTCTTTCTGTTTATGGTTGTTTTAACGATGTAACTATTTTAACAGCAATACCCGTTAAGAAGGCCATCCGTACCTTTTAGTTCATTTAATTAACCATATAAAGATGGAGCGTTCCATTACGGGCGAATGCTGGAAAGTCAGAAATAATATATTTTTTTCCATTATACAGTACTTTTTAACCACATCAGTCGAAAATATCTTGGTTAAAAGATAATTTTGTTTAATTACTTTGACCTTTGAGTGGGACCTTGACCTTGTACATGTAATTAGTGTGACCTTGCCCTTAAAATGGCCCACAACATATGTGGCCATGTGGACCTCTATTGGTTCTTTCATAACCCAGTGCTAATGTTGAAATATAATTTCAATTGTTTTCTGTATAAAGAGGAATTTAATGTCAAATCTCCAAATAACCCATATCTGTTTATTTGTCCTTCCGTGAATATGTTGCGTCTTACCGGAAGGTAGAAACTGTATACAACGCGCATGCGTTATTGTTCCAGTGATTGGCGACGGCCGCCATTTTGTAATAATTAATACCACCTCGAAATGTGTAATTGAGAAAACGCTCCAGGGCAAAAATAAATAACTTTTGTTTTCGGGGAAATGTTAATATAGGCCTACTTCATTATATATTGGCATATCATTCTCCAAAAGTCAAAGATGTTGACAAATTCGACTGTAAATGAAATAAAGCTCTGGTGTTTAACAAACTTTCAAAAAGTTAAATTTCATTGAAAAAAATTTGTTTACATATTTTATGAAATTATTTAAAATTTCCCCCGGACGCCAATTCTATTGGCCCAATTGGACATTTACAGATTGACTTCAATTTTCTATCGGTATTTTCGCTTAAACGATTGATGTGATATTCTCAGAATACAAGTCGACAAACCAATATCATTAGTCATATTCGCTTTAAGATTAAAATAAACATTATCGACTCAGAACCTACCGAAACTTTGTAAAATAGGACAGACAAAAAAAGTTCCCAGTCGTGTAGCCATTAGAGTCATCAGGTTTACCGATGGCGCAAGACAAACGAGTTATGAGACTATACTTTTTGATAATTGAATTGTTGGTATATCATGTATTGTTATTTACAACAAGCGAATGAGATTCGACATTATTATTTGTAGATTAGTACGCACAAAAAAATGTCCGGCAAACTATTTTTTTCAACACGATGAAGAGTGAAGACTGGAGTTTTAACACAACTGGGGTAAGAAATGTGCGACATATTTCGAATTTAATATTGACATTTTAAAGACAAATTGAACGAAAGTCATGATCTGAGTTCTGACATCGGATCATCAGCAGAAATCTTGATGTTGCAACTTTGTAGTGGTAGGCCTACGCGAATTTATGAAAATAAAACATCAGCAGATAAGTCAACATCATGAACATGACCGCTTTCGCAGATTTCTGCTTCCAGGGTAGGCTCTACGTTCATGACTGAACTACGATAAGTCTTCCACTGACTTTGACAAATAACCACTAAACAACAACAACAAACTACTAAGTAAAACATCTATTTGGTCATTGGGCACTAAACTAGATGTACGGTAGTATTTGAATACAGGTCTGCAAAATAATATACAGAGCGGAAGTCTCCTTTCAAAGAACTTGAACAGACACACTAACCAACCATAATATACTGTAACGATACAAAAGTTGTTTTGAATACAAAATAAGGAAAAGTTTAGTTTTGTGTTGAAAATTACATTTTTTTATTTCGTGACATACTCTGTCACAGTCACATGAGGTACCGTACATTTAGATGTACCTGTACGGTATCAATGAACGTTCAGACGACCATGATTCAGTCGTAGGTGGAGGAATCGTGCCCGTCAAAATTGTAGAAAGTCTGTTCACATGATTTTGATGTCGCATAATAGCATATCGTAAGCCATGATCTTTCAATCTATGATGTTTTCTCATACACAACGTTTATTCCGTCGCAGGAGGATGTAACCAAGGATTCTCCACGATTTCGCAGCTGAAATAAAACTGCTTGAAATTCATTTTAAACATGAGCACGAGCTTGTGGAGGATGCACAGTTCCATTACCGGTAAATACTACTACCGGTATGCCATATACTTGAATATGTACATGCATTAAGTTATACCCGTAAGCTCATCATTTTGATATCAGAATCATATAGAAATCTTTAGTTTGTGCTGATTTCAATATTCATAGCCTCAAAATTAATAAACGTGCAGACCAAAATAAGCACTGTGCAGGGGGAAATTTCCCAAGAAAATAATAAACGTGCATGCATGTTTATTTGGAGCCCAAGAGTATACTTATCGTACGTACACATTATACACATATTCTAAAACAAAAAGTGCCCCCCCTGACAACTGTGAGAATGACCGTCGAACAAGGTTCAATATTTTGAATGTAACAGGGTTATTAAGGGTCTCAATATTGCTTCAATGCAGTTATAATGTTAATACACTGGAGCTGATGGGGTCGTTGTCGTAAAGTTTTATACATTAAAGGTACGGTTGGCCTTGGCGGTGGGTATCCTGTGAAAATATTTCCACCCGTCAAAAACCGCCACAAACAGAAAGAACAACAAAATGTAGACAGACTTTGTCCGTATACAAATAAGAAATATCGCAAAAACAGTATGTTATTGTCATATATTTGACCATTGTTGTGTAAACAAAAGCATAAAAAGTTACTTTTCTGGTGTTTGTTTATATTATGGTGGTAAACATAAAGAGCGTTCTTTGTTTGTGAATTCCTTATATGGAACGAATAAAGAGCGTTTATGTCATTTGTGTGTGATTAGCCAGCAGCATTGTGCTGTCTTCTGTAACACAATCAGGCTCTTGCTTATGTAAAATATAGTAAATCTTTATGATAGCATGCTGTTTACGCGATGGTCATGGTATATATGAACGAAACTGTATGCGTTTTAATGTTTTTCTGTTTACGGTGATTGGAACAAATATGAATATTTTCGACAACTAAGGCCTCACGTGCCTTTAATGCACACCAGTCATATCCGCACTGGCAAAACGGTTTATCAGGGACTACTGTCCAGAACACAGTAAAATTTCTTAAATTTGGAAAGACGTCATATCCGCACAAGGACGTGGCTAGAGGGTCTACGTTGGGGGTGTCCACTTGGGAAATTCCAAGTACACCCCACCCCTGAATCAGAATCAGACCAAATACAAGTTGTTCGTAATTCCATTTGCTCATCAGTGCTCATGCCTATATCCTATATATTCATAAATCATGGTTCTGTATACCCAGTATGATAATATTCAGATATTTTAACCTCAAAATTGTATAAATCCTAACATCTAGTGGTCTAACTCCAGACAAATGCACAAGAGACCAGGACAGGGCAAGAGACAAACTATAGAAGAAAATCACAGTCTAGCATCTAGACAGGCCTTAACTGAAGCTTGAAGAAATTTCAAACCTCATACTCCCCCCAGGTTGGAAAATTCTCCAACTGATGACCATTTCAGTCCACAAGTTTGACCAATTGTAGTAAAATATTGTTTTGTTAAACTAATTAGCAGTTTTGTATTGGCCACGGGGGAGGGACAATGACACCCCAGGCCGACCATTGTTCGGCCCGGTGTGGGAAAATTTTGAAATCTGAACAAGAAAATCGCAAAATCCTAGCATCTAGACTAGCCTCAAGCCTTCCTAGAGTTGGAAATTTCAAACCTAACACCCCACTTAGGTTGGAAAATTTCCAACTGATGACAATTCCAATAACAATGTTGACCAAATGTATGACATTATTGTTTTCTTAAATTAACTAGCAGTTTTTGACTGGCCCCATGGGAGGGACCAGGACACAAGCTTTCCAAGTGTTTGAAATTTTCAACCTGTCCCCCCTAAGGTTGGAATATTTCCAACTGATGACCATTTCAGTCAAAAAAATTGACAAAAAATAGGAAAATATTGGTCCAAAAACAATAAATTCCCCCTAATAAATTGTTTGAAAATCAAACTAAAAGATCATTTTCAACCTATTGTTGGTGTGAAATTTCGAACTAATGTTTTGGCAGGTATGAAACATTTTGACCCCAACCCCCCCCCCGTCACCACATCTCTGTATCCGCACAGGCAAAACAGTTTCCATGTGGGGGGGGGAGGCATGGGTATGTACACATGCATTTCGGATCTCCGGTTAATATTTGATCAGTCTGTGCCAGCACAATAGTGATATGCAGTTTTGAAAATTTCATTTTGGTTTCGGTATGGCTTTTAGCTCAACTTTATTTTAGGATCACCTCTAGATTCGAGCCATTGAACAATATTCGATGAAAACCATGCCACCGACAGCCATCTTGGATTTTACTCTTTGCATGACTACACCCCGCAGATCACGTCCCTCATCTGATGATAACCACCAAACTTCCTATGGATCTTCGGGGTGACCTCTAGATGCGAGCTTGGCCGAGCCATCAGTTATTTCCGAAATTTGTTTTAAAACATTGTCACCAGCAGCCATCTTGGATTTTACTCTTTGCATGACTAAATACTTTGGGCACCCTACATGTCTTATCCCTCATAGGATCGTCACCAAATTTCATACGGATCTTCGGGTGACTTCTAGATGGGAGCCATTGATTATTTTGAAATTTGTTAAAAAACATGGCCGCCAGCAGCCGTGTTTTCAAATTTTAACTCATCGGCACAGCCTGCAGCCCGCCATCAAATTTGAACATGCTGCCAATCTTAAGGGTGCATACACAATGGTGATGGTTTTATGTACTTGTACATGTACATGTATCTACTGTATAAATAACCACAACATACATCGATGTGGCTTTCAAGGCAGAATCTCCAGATAGCTAACTGGCAACAGGTATGGTTTTACCCAATACACCAATGACTATACCGTACCTGTATGCATTGAGCAGATGGTATCATATTTTACATAATATTTCCAGCCATTTTCCAGTGATTTCCATAGTCTATGTGGCAATATCTGCCATTATCGCTCATACCGGTATGACACCCAAACATTTGTGGGCACTAGCAGTTTAGGAATCAGCAGTATACGTCCATCCCAGATGGTTTCCAGGTGATAGGTGTACCTTTATTTTTAGTTATCTGATTGTTTTAAAATTGTGTATGTGAATTAGACACATGAAGATACAAGTCAAGTTCAAATTTGGGTTCAGTCTACCCACTTATGCTGGAGTTATGGTTTTTAGCTCACCTGAGACGACGTCATCACGACGTCATCACCCCTCGTCCGGCGTCCGTCCATCCGTTCATCCATCTGTCAATAATCATCTTCTCCTCCAGAACCGTAAGACCGAATGGGTTCATATTTGGTGTAGATGTTCCCTACTAGTAGGTGAATAACATTCAGATTTGTTCAAATGAGATCACCCGGTCAAATATTTGTGAAGCTAGGACCATAACTCTTCCCCACCATAGTAATTCTTACAACGACTTCTCAAATTTTATTGGGCCGATTGGGTTCAAATTTGGTACAAAGGGTCATTGGGCGACTGGTTCATATTTGTTCAAATGAGGTCACTGTCGAGTGTGGGCGGAGCCAGTGACATAACTCAAAAGGAAAAAAAACATTCTGATTGAACTCCTTGCTCAATTTAACACATGTTATAAAATTTGAAAAACGAACACCATTATAACACCCTCAGAGTTATGAAACTTCAGTCTTTAATGAAATCACAGAAACTTTCCATCACCACCCCACATGACCCAGGCCCCCAACCCCGCCAACAGCCCCCTCCAGCCCATATCATATCACAATTTACCTCTCACCAGAAGCAATTATTATATCTGCCAGTATTATAAATACCAGATGACTCAGTAAGGTAGCTTCAGAGAGACAAAGTCAGGTCATTAATAGAGATCAGAATGACAGATTAGAGATTAGAATTGTCGCACACCGTGGGTTTAGGGGTTCCTGGCTAACTCTGGCGAGCACGACAGTCATTTATAAACTTTAGCCTCTCTGAATATTTGAGTGGTATATAAACCGTTATCGTCTTATACAAGTTATAGATACGTGTGATGAACAGGGTATTTAAGAAAGGAACGATCTCACCTTATGAGTCTCTATACTTTTATATAATTTATGAAAATCTGTATAGCATGAACGTCGGCTTTATATCTAGCCCATCAAGTATTAAGCACATCGTATACACACATCGTAGTTAGTAGACTCTGAAATTATTAAAACATCCTAATAATAATACAAAAATGTGGGAATGAGATATATCATTTAAAGTTAGCGTAAATGACTTCACCCTTTATATTATTCTCGGACTATATCTTTGTCCATGTACAAATATTTCTTATTTCCTTTTTAAAACTCCCCCTCTTGAAAATTAGTTAACATTAAGACTACTAATTTATTTACTACCAACCCGTAATTTCCCAATAAAAATTCCAACTGCTTATTTCTTAATGTATGTTAAATCAAACTATAACTACTTTGTGGGAAATATAGCCAAATATATAGCTTTACGTTTCTTTAAACAAACATGCAAATAACCTTAAATTTAACGTACAAAATTCACTAGATTCTCCAATAACTAAAAACCAAGTTCAACAAAATGATGAAATGTCATGTGTTTAAACGACCATATTTGTGTTACAATAATTACCTTGTCTGTATAGACAAAAGTCAAGAGCGTTAAAGAGCATAAGTGTATTTTTTTATATTGATCCAAAAATGTGAGGAGATGTTGCCCCCAGCTCCAGGTATTGACAAGTGACCTGTTGTTTGTGTGTGCGTGTTCAATGTTCAATCACGAGGTCCGGGCAATCAGATTTGTTGACCACTCTAAATATAGGGCGCATGAGATGAGTGAATAGAAAAGGTCGTGTGCAAAGCTAAGAGTGGAACAAACATTAGTAAATTAACTCATGCCGTGCCGGTTATTTTGATAAATGTCTTGCGTACCGAGAAATATACTGATATTATTAATGCTAATTCTGTTATGTATTTAAATATAATTTATCCTGACAAAGTCACTGTATAACAATGTTATTGGACAGGCTTGCGTAAACACTGCACTAGCCCTGGTGCTTGTTGTTATTATCAAATTAGAACAAAATTATGTTCCCAAGCTTGAATTCAGTGTGTCTGACATTTGTAGAATGAGGTCCCCAGAGGGTGATTTTAGTGTTGCTACCCCATACAACAGACTAGCATCACCAAATACACTTTCCAGGGACCTCATTCTGTTTAGGCCTCATTTTCTGGGAAGTATCTTGAGTATCAAAATGAAATTTTGTTTTAGTTACTTTTTGGCTTTCCCCCTTCTGTTAAGTTTCTATGTCCCCTAATTTGCAGAAGATAAAATGCATAATTGAGGTGCTTAATGGGTGTGCATCACCAACTTCAACTGTAGAACAATCTGTTTCTAGGTTTCCCATGGCAGTTGAGGCCCAATCAGACTGAGTGTGAATTTGTTGATGCTAGCCAGTCTTGCGGAATAGTGTCATTAAATTCACCTTTTGGGGACCTCATTCTGCAAATGTCAACACACTAAATTCAGGCTTGGCTGTTTCATGTTATTTTCTTAACCACCACTTATCCAGGCGAAGAAAAATTGGGGGGTATATTGGATTGAATTTGTCTTCTGTCTATCAGGCGGTCCTTCTATTTGTTCAAATAAGTTCATCAGATCAAATAGGTGCAAAGCCAGGGCCATAAATCTTTCCCTCCATAGTAATTCTTAAAACAATTTCTTCTCAAGAACCATTGGGCCTATATAGCTTATATTTGGTATGGAAGGGTCTTGGGTGACCGGGGTTCAGATTTGTTCAAATGGGGTCATTTTTAGTAAAAGAGGCCCACAGAGGGTGGATTCAGTGATGCTAGCACACCTTGCGGAATAGTGTCATTAAATTCACCTTTTGGGGACCTCATTCTGCAAAGGTCAGAGACACTAAATACAGACTTGGCTCTTCCAATATTATTTTATTAACCACCACTTATCCATGTGAAATCATACCCTGATTTGTCAAAGAAATGTTGGGGGGTATATTGAAAATTGGGGGAATATTGATATTACTAGATGAATGGATCTCATAGATCTCATAGATGGCGATTCACATTTGTTCTAACGGGCAGAGATAATAGATTTAACTCTCCTCTATGCTGTTTGGTACTGGTATAATAATATTGATTTCTTGGCAGCCTGGTGGGGGCAATATTTGAGGCAATGGGGAGGGAGTGTAGAGGGGTGGAGTTTTGACCCCTACTTTGATCAAAATTTAAACAGTTGAAAATTTCATGCCTGATACAACATTATATATATTGTTGTAGATTAGATGTTCACACCAAAAATACATGTAGGTTAGAATTGTTCTCATAGTTTGGTATGATTTTCCAACATGTTTTTAAATCACCAGTCCATATGTTCCTACTTCAGGTTAAACTGTTGGACAGAATTGGCCACAAATTTTAAAATTTATGGGGGTGTCAGGTTGGTAATATTCAAAAGTTTGAGAGCTTGAAGTACTGGTACCAGTTGTAAAATTCAACCTAAGAGGGATGTGCAAAATTATTTTTGTGAACATAGTACTGTGGTTTGGTTGTCTTCATTAAAAGGTAAGAGGTTGGAGATTGGTCAGTGGTGTGCAATTAGAAAATTCCAGGTGAAGAGCCCTGCTCAACTGAGAACCTCCAGTTAAGTCCATGTTTAGAACTACTTGTCTGAAATGATTTTGTCAAGGACTGACTGATGTACCGGTAGTAATCAGAGTCCCAGTCTTATCAGTCTTTACAGTCTGGTGAGCGACCCACAGTCATTGACTGTCTTGTTGACAAGGTAATTTGCCCATTCTTTTGGTTTCCGGTGATAACTTTACTTTTAGAGTTGTAATTTTCTTCAAATTTGTATTTGGTCTGTTATTTTTTCCGGAGTTAACTTCTGGTCATTGTCGACTTATAATTCGACGATTTTCTGGTTTCCAGGTGATATCTTTAGTTATCTGATTGTATTCAACTTTGGAATGGTACTAGTATGTGGATTAATCATATGAAAATTTGAAAAGTATGAATCGACAGATCAAGATAGAATATACATGTAGGTTCGGTCCTTCCATTGTTATCACAGTTGTATACAATTTGCTAATCTGTGCCAAGTTCGAATCTGGGCTGCATGTAATAGTATGTCAGATGAATTTTGCGTCATGACTTAAAATATTATAACGCAATTCGTTGAATTTTTAGTCCATCTTTGAAATGTATGATTCAGAAATAGTTAGCAGTTGGAAGTAAAGTTTGATTCAGTAGTTATTCCCAGAATAAAAATGTTCATTTCTAAAAAACACGCTGGTCAAATGGAGCCACCTTATTTTGGTGACAAACACATGTGTCTCGGGGGTTCAACACAGTGCATATCTACGGGGCTACAGTCAGCGCCAATAAAATTGAGCAAAATGACATACTATGAAATCACTTCGGAGTCAAGATACATGTAAATTGCAGGAAATTCCAGCAAACTACTAGTATTCCAAATTTGATTAATTATGACACAAATTGAACTGTCATTTCTGAAATATTCAAAAACACTTATATCTTGAGTTCAGAGAGTTGTGATTTCACTTAAATTTACGAATATAGCCTGGTGAAATGTTACTGTGTGGCGAGTCATACTCGTCTTCGAGCGACATGTATGTTTTATGTTTTATTAACGGTTTGTATTGTGAAGAGGTGAAATTTGCCCGAAACCTCCACTGTTCCATTTTGCGCCAGGTTCCATTCATAAACAATTTGCATTTTATAAGGATGCGACTGAAATTTCCAAAATATTAGCCCCTGTAGCCCAAGCCCACACCCACCACACCCACTGATAAGTATGGTGGTATACCACAAACCCTTACACACATTTTAATGTAGTGTAGAATATCAATAGCTTTGCGCAAGTCGGCATCTCTAAGAGTGCATTCTAGTTTAAGTATGTTTTATGAAGGTTTTCGATCAAGTAATAAATATAATCTACATCTCGTCCCCAGTGTATAGCGAAATTTACAAAACTCGTTTTGTAAATTTCACTATAAACTCGGGCCTCATTGTAAATCCTCTGTACTTAAAGCTATGCAATATACAACGATGGTTATCATGTGTAAAAAGGGGGCATAGTCCGATATAAGCTATATACAAGAGCCTGGAGAACATTTCAGAAAAATAGCATTAGCGAGATTCCGCTTCTAGACTTGGTAGGGAGCGCAGTGTCTCTATGTGTGTGTCTTTAGCATCTGTGTACTACGTATATATTCATGTGTATCATGTGGATGAGGCTAGACGTAGTCAATGTTAGTTTAAATGACGCGAAAGACGAATCAGATACTAAAAGCAATACAACTGTTGAATTATCGATACAAAACCGTTGTGTGTACCACTGCAACTATTGGTTATAGGCAGATTTGACATTACTTTAATCCAGTAAGGAATTGTCCAGTTTTACGGCCATATCGATGTGTTCTGAATACGATTACATGTATCACGAAATTTAGTTAGTCCAACACACCCCAAATTTTGAACATTTAAAAACTCATATCTCCATACATCATTCAGTTGCTATTAAACCAGTCATTGACAAACATGACACTTACTCACAATCACATACATAATTGTTTACACCCCATGTCTATATAAATAAATAAATGTCCACCGGTCGATAGAATATTTTAGAGATAGAGATTTTATGTCAAAAACAGTTCGGCACACACATGATATTGCGCGTTTTATTATATGCAAATGACACTGTTATATTTGCCGATGATAAAGAAAGCATGCATGCAAAAGTACGCCTATTGAGCATAGAAAATAGCCTCTTGTAATTTCATGCTTCAATAAGCGAAAAGGCACAAGAAGACACGTATTTTGTGATTAAAAAAAAAAAATATGACACAAAGTACGCAAAAGATAGCCACCTTCAAGTTTGGACCATTTCACGAAAATATGCCCAAAAAATTCGCCTGTTGTTCGAACATAGCCTCACGCTGAATAGAGCCATGCTCGACTACTCTCGCAGTTCGTGACCATTGCGTTGGGAATACTTTACTTCTATTGATGAAAATGTTGCGAATATTTGCTTTACACTATCTGTTATCGGGCGATATTTGTTTGATACGCGCACTTTTTCCCATATCACCGCATGGCAACAGTCACTAATTAATCACTGTAATTTGAGGAAGTTGGTGATAAGACCGATGGCGTCACTGCGAAAACGGCAGGGGGTATGCTCCATTTGTTGTCGCAATATTGAGCTTGACAGAAATTAATATTGTGATATTTATTTTAGCCATATATTGCGTTAATATATGGTGACAACTAAGATTCAGTCTTAATGTAAATATATACCAATCGAGCTGTAACTTGTTTAGGACATGGCGGGTATATAGTGTATTGTAAGGCGCAAAACGTATCCTGTTTTCTCAGCACTGTTTACATTTGCTGTTTGATATAGAATATAATATGAAGTTTATTTCCAAGTGTAAACATGCCATGTCCCATCTTGCACTATAAAATCACCAGACGTACGTTATCTATATCATAAAATAATGAGATTGGATCCATGGTCTATGAACAATTACGATGATCGACTCTTATACAATTAAACAAAGACAAACTTAAATCATCCGTGAAATTAACGTTTTAAAATAAATAAACACATATAAACTATCAACAAAAGTATATCATAGAGCACTATATATAGATGAAGACAATGTGTTAGATTCTAAAGAAGTTGGAACTCATTCTTGGAGGATTAATTCAGAAAGTTTGCACACAGTGGTATATGCTTAGCAACGGCGGAAATTGTGCATATCCTGTGGCAGTATAGGACAACTTTTCGGTATGATCGAACGATCGGAACAAAGCAACCGACTGGAAATATGCTATCCATGCCCATTAATTTAACGGTAAATTAAGATAATCGGCTAACAAGATAGCATGTGACCGTTGTAGATACCAATACTACTTTAGCTACCAGGTACTAAGCGCGGAAGACGCAAAAGACCAGAAAAATATGCAGTCAACAGCCATTCAGTGGCACTGCAAACGATGCCGGGAGGCAGACACTCATATTGTAAACAACATAGATAATGCAAAAGAAGAAGTTAATGAAGAATGCAAAAGTGAGAATGATATAGCAGGTACAAAATTTAATCGAAATGCAGCAAAAGAAACTGAAAATGTAAATCATCAAAAAATTGGCAAGAGGATGATTCAGATAGAAATACTAATTGAAAAAGTTATTACAAACATGGATACATTCGAAAATCGAACTACATACCGATTGGAGAAACGACTAGAAATGTTCGACAAAAAGCACACCACAAAAATGGAAAGATATATGACAAAAATGAACAGCAGAATTCAATAGATGGACGAAATAGACGTAAAGCTCGAGAAAAGTTCAACAAACAGTGAAGACAAATTAGCCACAGGAAAGGGAGAATTGCATACACAACTGGAGGCATACAAAAGAAAAACCGACAATAATATCACGAAATTTAGACCCAAAAAAAAAGGAAAAGGAAATGGACAAAATCCGGACGGAATCTAAAGAAATACAAAAGAAGATGGAAAATGCAATACAAGCTATGATGACAACACCTGCGGAAATGAGTATTCGCGACATTGAATCAACCAGATGTAACAACATAGTGTAGTATGTAATATACCCGAAGTTTCCGAAAAGTCTGGTGTATAAAAGGAACAGGATTGGAAGACAACATCACATGACATCAAGGAGATGACTACTTATTGGACAGAGTTAGAAGTTGTTTCCGTCTCCAAGCTGGGTAATAAATGTGACAAGAATCGACCGGTAAAACTTCTGTATGGAGTTTAACGGAAATAAAATGTTATATTTTCATAAAAAACTAACGAGCAATGAAATGGAAATACTGTACTAACTGCGAGCACATATGCAGTTAAAGACAAAACAGCGTGATAACCCAGAGAAATGTTTTAAAAATCTAAGATACAGACTGATGTTTGTGACGTCTGTAAATGTAAATATCTTATATGTAATTACGGGAACTAAGAGTCGGTTTGACTCGTTCCGTCATTAAATGATGCTGACGATGATAAAGAGTGTCGATGCTTCTATAACGTTTTGAATTTATGTCAGCCAAGCAAAAATTCCAATGATCGTCTATGCATGAATTCGTAAAAGCAGTGGATAATAAATAGCATTCGGAATTGTCAACGTTTTTAATCGCTTTCGATGCATTACTTAATATGGATGAGTGTGTGGGGAATGTTTGCCAAGACTGTCATACGAATGTTTTAATTTCAAGTATTTTACATTTTGTTTTGTGTTTACAGTTGATAATTGGTTTAGGAAATTTTGAATTAAAACAACCATAAATTACTATTTCTTTGGCTTCCAGGTAACAAAATATTTTATTCGAGTCGAGTCAAAGCTCAGAGTGATCTGATATCGATTTTTGAAGTTTGTTATTTCAATTTTTTGTGGGCCAGAAACACGTCGTCAAAGGGATTATCTCGGATGAAGATGGATAACTATAACAAGTGGTAATACGCCCAGGTTTCGTGAATACTCAAGTCATAATACGCCCAGGTTTCGTGAATACTCAAGTGGTAATACGCCCAGGTTTCGTGAATACTCAAGTGATAATACGGCCATATTTTGTTGAACAAAATGTTGATAAATAGCACGTTTTGGGAAAGTTTGTACCATAGTTGACAGTGGTTAGCATTATTTTGTTGCAATTAATCGATTCTGATAACTAAGGGTACGTTCATACGCTGGCAAAATTGCACTGCAAGACTGCAAAAATGCCATGCCCGATGGTCGTTTAGTTAGCTGGCATTTTGCTCCGTCGTGGCTGGCTGACAACAATCAACGATGATTTATGATAACGGCGTGTACCTCTTTGCCGGTGACCACAAAATGAGGCCACTAACAATAATTGCTAGTGTCCGTGTTGTTCTTGATACGAATTGTGTATAGTGGTACTTCTCTAAGTCAGAAATGTGGGAGCTGTGGGAAAGGCGCTGGGAAAATGGACACAGTGTCGCCATCTTCATCAAACGTATATAAGATTTATGGAGGCACGAACTCAGTATGAGTATTCTTTGTTTCAAATGTGCTTAATTCAATGCTCTTGAACAATTTCTCATTTATTATCGAAATTGCCACATATGGATCGATTGCCACATATAGATCGATTGCCACATATAGATCGATTAGAATGGCACGCTGAGAGGTCCCAATTTTCGCCCATGTCGGGATTGTAACCCGTGCCAACATCGTCGAGCCCAGATTGCGATGATCCTATCCACTGTATTTATTTAATATAGTTGTTTTGAAAGTGATGTTGCTTGTGTCATGGCGGTGGTCTTGACAGTGCTCTAGTAATAATGGCTAGTCTTTGGCATTTCTAAAGCCTATATATATACATGCATACTATTCAGTCAAGCATGGACAACGATGGATAGCCCAGTTAGTTATTATATATGAACATGCTCAAGTATTTTCATAAACCTATTTCAATCAATGCAACACTTTACCACAAGGGACGTGTGTCAGAGTGGATCCCCAATGTACAACCGTTGGACATTTCATACCGTCAAAAATAGTTCGAATTTTGTGCTGATAATTTGATATACCAAACAGTATTAAGTGATATTTGTTGTTTTTAGACCAAAAGACCGAATAGTTTTTTACTGAAATGTAGCAATTAGTTGAGAATTATCAATCATATAGGTGGAGTTACGATGGGAATTTCCAATAGTTGGGAAGTTTGATAATACAGATGCAGATTAAATAATGTATGCCTGTTACAAGGAGGACTTTGCATTCATGCAGTGATAATTGCTAGGTTACGAATTTCCACCGACAGATTGAAAGCTTGTGATACCAGTTGAAAATACAAATGCAAGGCGGGTACCAATGGCATTTATCGAAAATCGGAAAGTCGTCGGGTTTCTTCGTTGAACCAATTGCACACACCATCTCCTCTATTGGTGGCGTTTATGGTACTCATGTATCAGCAGCATCCGGCCTATCGACGGAGCTGGTCGTGGCGATATCACATTCCGACATATCAAGTGACATTATTTTGACTGGCATAAGAATACCAACACGCACTGTGTTCTTAATATGTTGTTAACAGTTCAGCGATATCAGCAATCACGCAAAAAACACTGTCGTACATGATCACTACTGACGCTGATTTGTTGACAACTGGCAGAAATTAATCCGTTTTTGGCAATTTTGCAGCTGGCACTTTGCAGTTTGCAGTGCAATATTGCCAGCGTGTGAACGTACCCTTACATAAGTTTTGCGTCTGTTTACTTAACACAGCGCAATTCTATTGGCTAATCACACACATATGATATAAACGCTCTTTATTATTTCCATATCAGGAAAACAGTAACAAATAACGCTCTTTATGTTTACCATATCCGGATCTAAACAAAACCCAGCTTCTGTAACGTTTTTTGCTTTTGTTTACATAACAAAGGAAAACTTTTGACCATAACATACTGTTTATGCCATATTGGTATAAGAACAAAGTGTGTCTATATTTTACTATTGTTTCTGTTTATGGCGGTTTTTGACGGAGGTGAATATTTTAACAGCATACCCGCCCGCCCCCCCCCCCCGCCAACACCGCCCGTATCTTTAAACGGTGGGTTTTTATTGATAACTATTGAGTTTCAACAATGGACGGTATATTTTCTTTTGTGATAAAGTGGTAACCAGGTGCCGGTGCTCTCTGAGAATTCTTTTGGACCAGTTTATCCTAGAATTGTGTATTATAATTTGAAAATTAGCGGATAAACCTGCTGTCTGGTTTGATTTTGGGACTTTTATCCGTTGGTTTAATGATGGAAAATGCAGTTTTACGGAAATGTTTCATCGGAAAACCCACCGACAATTTTGAAAATCTAACGCCGTTATAACTTCCGCCATGATACCCCCGTAGTCACTACACGAATTTGGTTGATATCAGTCCAGGGATCTGGGAGAAAAATCCAGAACAGACAGACGGACGGACGGACAAATCCTAATATTTTATTTGTATATATTCTCCCCACCGGACTCAATTCAGAATGCTGTCTGCAGCGACAACGAGAGACTTCCTTTGATACTAACGATGAGCTTTCGGCAGTGATCGGCAGCTGGAAGCCACACTCGGGCGTCTGTTAGTAAGGTATTCATTCACGAATATTCGCTTCCTCTTAACCTAGCAGAATAGAGCTATTCGTTTTTAACTCAACTTGACAAAGTCAAGTTTGAGCTATTGCCATGGATTGGCGTCCATCGTCCGCCCGTCAACAAGTTCCGTTAGCACAGCTTACAGGTCGCATCTCTTATCCGATGGTCACCAGACTTCATATGGATCTTCGGGATGACCTGTGGATGGGAGCCTCCTATTTTGACGAAATTCGTTTAAAAATACATGGCCGCCAGCATCCATCTTGGATTTCAAATTTGCATCCATCGGCATACCCTGCATTTGTTGGAGAATTGTTTCTAAAATTTGCAGGCATGATTAGAATCACCTATAGATGGGAGCTATCGAATTTGAATTTTTTTCCATGAAAATCATTGCCGCCGGCACTTTCATTTGTAGAAACGCTTGCGTGACCGATAACTTGTGAACTTCACGAGATAATGGCATAATCGGTGTGAGAATTTATTATGGTGGAGTTTGGCGACAATATGTCGTCAAAATTAATATGCCATAGCTAGCCATATCGCCCGCTGCATATTCGCACAATGAGTCTTCCAAAGTTCGTTATAATCAGCCTTGTTCTTGTTTTGGTCCTTGTATAGTTCGCTTTGTTTATTCCAGATAGTTTCTCGAGCTGAAGTTCCTCCAACGGGTCCACCACAGCTTCATCGGCCCACATGATAGTGTTAGCGGAATTATTCGTAGATCTAAACGTCGCAAAATAAAAAAACGCAATTGGGGAACTGTCTTAATATGCATGAAATAAATATAAGTAGATAAATTTGCAATGCGATCATATCAATAAAACGTACTACGTGCATGATAATGATATGTGAGAGAATGAGGGTCAAACACAATTCTGGACGATCGATCGTGCAATTATATATATCGTAGAGAATACAATGTAGCAAAATGTAATGATTAGAGATTAACCTTTGTGAAAGGCAATGGGTTGGTTGGTCCAGTCACATATATATTACCTGCACACTTTGTACGCTGATTGAATACTTTGCCCTATCCACTGAACCAACCTGATATATATACATAAACAAAGGAAGTTATCTTTGCACAAATATTGAACAAACCCATCATCTTTTTGTGTGGTTCAGCTCGTGTATTATTGCTATTCTATGTTCATGTTTGGGATGTTCATTAAAATATGGAATGTAAGGTACGGGATAACAACTCGTCAATGAGTATTTAGTATAGAAAGGGTTAAGTCACGTGGATATCACAATGCAAGTCATTTAAAGGTACGGTTGGCCTTGGCGGTGGGTATCCTGTGAAAATATTTCCACCCGTCAAAAACCGCCACAAACAGAAAGAACATCAAAATGTAGACAGACTTTGTCCGTATACAAATAAGAAATATCGCATAAACAGTATGTTATTGTCAAACGTTTGACCATTGTTATGTAAACAAAAGCATAAAAAGTTACTTTTCTGGTGTTTGTTTATATTATGATGGTAAACATAAAGAGCGTTCTACGTTGGTGAATTCCTGATATGGAACTAATAAAGAGCGTTTATGCCATTTGTGTGTGATTAGCCAGTAGCATTGTGCTGTCTTCTGTAACACAATCAGATTCTTGCTTAGGTAAAATATAGTAGGTCTTTATGATAACATGCTGTTTACGTGATGGTCATGGTATATATGAACGAAACTGTATGCGTTTTAATGTTTTCTGTTTACGGTGATTAGAACAAATATGAATATTTTCGACAACTAAGGCCGCACGTGCCTTTAACCCTTTACCCAACAGAACGGCCCTGTACCAATGCATTATCTTATATATGCGAGTCGACCATAGGTCGCCTCGCATATATAAGAGAATTCTTTGGCTTAACACATATTAAAAATGATAAAATTGTCGAAGGCCAAATCATTCTCTTATATATGCGAGGCGACCTATGACTTATGAACCGGTTCCAATGATATCCATATTTGTATGGTGTTATTGAGACAGACCGAAGATATTTTAGGCTGTTGAAGCTTTATTTGGGCGTTTTGTTGGGTAAAGGGTTAAGAGAAGCCATTTGATATCTTCTGATTGTGATTTGAATGCTTCCGGTTGTGAGAAGAATCCATTACCATATTTATTGTACATATTTGAATGCAATACTAGCTATCACAAACAAGCTAAGATAAATGAGATAAATTTTATTTAAAACTCGGAGGAAAAACATTATACAAAAACAAGCTCTCACTTTTTGATGAGCTAATTGCGCTGACTGTGAGGTACATGTAATGTCCATAGTTACCCATCAAACGCAGGGTAATTTAGCTAAGTATATATATGCACGTCTCCAAAAGTACAAGGATGCCTATATGGTCAGATGGAACCTAACGATGCAAAATTGCGAAAAATAAAATATCTGAAATGTTAATACCAGGGGTATATAGTTTTGTATAACTAATGTTCGATTCTCTTTTATATCGATATTTCCAAGACGATGCATTAGTTTCATATTCGTTAATGTCTAGCTGTATTTTGACGCTACTAAAGTGAATGGACATAATGCGCTCGCAATGGGTAAATATATACGAACAATCAAGATGGATGTTTAACCATTATCACTCATAACAAACATGGACAAATATATAGACTTTAGTATGTATAACTGTCCACTGACAAGATTTCGGGTGTTCCGACTGAAATTGAAAATGAAATGTTTTACTTGAAAACCTGTGTCTTCTGGAAAATCTGTCATTGCTCTGACCTTTTACAATCCTTCATTATATATCAGACTTTTCTCAACTGTATGTTGATACAAATTGATGTCACTGTAACAGTCTTGTTTACACAATCAATCTCGTCATCGGATAGTTATCAACAACAATACAACTAAGAACAAAGTCTATATATATTTTCGTATTCTTCTCAATGATGTGTTATATATTGCACAGGCCCCGCTGCCGGTTATACCATTCGACATCATAATCTATTCAGGAGGGGTAACTCTAGATTTTGTATAGAATTTTGTTCTGTGATCACGAGCATGTGCACGGCACATAATATGTCTTCACTCCATACCCGCTACTGGGTAAACAAACAACAACTAAGAGCATTAAGCTTTAAGTGCTACGCTAGGCGGTCGGACCTAGATAGCGTTTATTATGAAATAATAAAATCGCTCTGATGAATATATGTGCGCTATATATTCATGCAGACTATCTCAATATATTTGAAGCGATGAAAATGGATCGAAACTATGCGGATTGTAAAAATATAATATGTATTATAGCGCACATTCTATCTTGGCTCAACAGAATCAGTCACCCTTCTCAGACTGGGAAGCCTTACAGGAAAAACCAGACCCCTCACTTTATCATTATATCTTTTTTATGTGTTGGTCTGGAAACCTGTATCCGAAAAATGCTCAATATACCAGTCTCAGGGATAAAAACGTCGGATTCGTTTTCTTAGTCGTCATCCGATGAACAAACAAGATAGTATCTCACGTTTTTAGAAAGAACTATTTTCTTAAGAAAACCAAACAAACAGGTACAGAAAACTGTGTCCGACCGCGACGACAACTGGCACTAGATTGACCATTCACGCTTTTAGCGCATACCTGCTCACTCAATGACAATCATACATCACACCAGCGACTGAGTACCAATCACACATATCGATAATCACTGACCAGACAATATTCACGCGATAAAGCGTTCTTTACCCATTAACTCTGAATATGCCGTGAAGACAGTAATTTTCCTCTATACTCCGTAACGCGGAAAATATTATGTCTTCACTCCATACCCGCTACTGGGTAAACAAACAACAACTAAGAGCATTAAGCTTTAAGTGCTACGCTAGGCGGTCGGACCTAGATAGATTACAAAAAGAACGGGCTGCAAGGCCAATCATTATAGCCATACTATAGTTTCGATCCCAGAAATTTTAACTATAACTATATATATATATAGTACTTATATATCGACATGTATATATATGATCAACACATTTCCGCATATCGCCATCAAAAATAAATATATCATAAATTTATCATAAATGCTCAATTTTGGATAATGCAAGTCTTGATTCTATCGAATCGCGGACGTAACCGTCCTTTGCACTCTCAGTGCGCCATCGACCATGCCTCTTGAGCATATGGTCGTTTCATCTGCATTTGCAACCGCGGTTTCCCCGCCTGCTCGTAAAGAGTGAATACCAATATTTAAACTGTACTGCCAATATATATAGCATAGCATAAACGAGAAACATTTCGTTCATTCCATTCCACATGTGTAACTAAATATTGTATTTAGTATGATGAGCTTTAAATAAACCACAATTAAAAACAAATGGCGGAAGATAACTTCCTCGGACAACAAATTCCGTACCAATGATAGATATTTGTAAATGAGCAAATAAGGACAAACACTTGTATCCATTTGCTGAAAGCAAAAATTTATCCCCGTCTCCCAAATAATAGTTCAACTTTGAAATACCTATATTGGGTTCGGATAATTACACATATTGTGATATCGAATCCCACACACTACCGCCTCGACTGAGCTCTATATATGTGGCTCAATTTTCAACATGAATTGTGCATACGATAAATATATGCACTGAACTAAATGACAAGGCATTACAACCTTGAACCTGAATGAACACTTTCCAACGCCTGAATGTTTATGCACATTCCTCACAGTGTTTTTGCTTCTATCAGAACATATGTCCACCGACGACCCGGCCAAGCACATTAGCTCATCCGAAGAAGAAGTATTGCCTCTGCAAATCTTCAAAAACTAAACACCTTAAGTCATCAGCTGAAACAAAATACATGTAAATATATAAACACCTCTCTTAATTAAATAAAAAAATATTCAAAGCAACAAATGCAGATACGGATTTTATGAAAAAGTTCAGATATTGGCACTTTCTCAAGAATATTAACCAAAATTATATGGCTTTTGACAAAATGTTTGAACTCGCCATCTCTATTTGCAAGTTTTGGCAAAAAAGCCGAAGAATCCCATAATGGGACCACCAAAGAATCGTAGGATTGTTCAGTTTCCACTATTTGTAAAACTCTTGTATTATACTTGGTAATTTATTATACCCCTCCAACTGTGCATATATGCATCAGTGCCAATCGGATTATGTGCAGAAATGCATCAATGCCAATCATATTATCATATATAGATCAATATATTTCCCATTTCTTTTCCAGATGATGGAAAGTCTCAGTACTGACACTCAAAGTGTCTGTGACTTTAGCTTTACTAAGAGCATCAGCTTTCGAAATTTGATCCCGTGGAATCCAAGCTAGTTTGAGATTATTATCAAACAGCGTGCACATGCGTTCTATGTATGAATAAATTATGTACAAACCATTACTCTGATTCCCGACAGCATTTTGTATATCAGATTTAGATAGTCAGTTTTTAGAAGCACTTTCGTACCTTTTAAATTATAGGCGCGAAAAATTATAAAGCACGAAAGCACGCTTTAATGCCTCGGGCTCTCTCTACATTAAACTCATCAATGCCACATGTCATCAAGGCGTTATTATTATTGTTATTTAATTTTGCTGCCATCAAGGCGTTATTATTATTGTTATTTAATTTTGCATTCAAATATTAGCAATATTCCATATAAATGTATATGCGATTCAATTATGTATATGATCCGCAAATTATTCTCAGCTCACAATGAGCTTCGCATAATGAACAATAATCAGCAAATATTTGTAGACAAGACTACCCCTTGCCCATGCAGCTTCCCTGAAGCTATGTGTATACACACTGCATTCTACTAATATCATATATACATGCGTATCTATATATTATAGTGCACTATTTTCCGAATGGAAAGTAAGCTGTGGTGGCTCTGTCAATTAAACGACCACTGGAAACTCAGCTTCGGCTTCTTGAGAGCCATCTGACCTCGATAAAAAATCGAACTGGCATTCAAATTCCATGCCTGGCTGAATAGCCCCGAACTGTTCAAAAGTTCCACCGTCATCAACAGACGTCATAACCGAATGGAAGCATTCGACATCTGAATCGAAAGATTCATTAATTATAAAATAAGCTTAAATGAGCTCGTATCCGGAACCGGGTGCGTTACAGAACACATAATGAACACATACGTCATCGCCGAATAGAAGAATTCGACATCTGAATCGAAAGATTCATTATAAAATAAGCGTAAATGAGCAACACAAAATGAACACCCGCTTTTGATAAACTGTTAGTTTCATTTCATCAAATGATCTTTCCAAAAATATTAATTCAGTCAAACCTCTTATTTCAACAACATCATCCAAATGCCATCACCCTTTATTGTTGTATGTAAAACTTTGCGTGAAAACATATCTCTCAAACGTTCGACCGTCGTCAACAGACGTAATAACCGAATGGAAGAATTCGACATCTGAATCGAAAGATTCATTAATTATAAAATAAGCTTAAATGAGCTCGTATCTGGAACCGGGTGCGTTACAGAACACATAATGAACACATACGTCATCACCGAATAGAAGAATTCGACATCTGAATCGAAAGGTTCATTATAAAATAAGCGTAAATGAGCAACACAAAATCAACACCCGCTTTTGATAAACTGTGTTAGTTACATTTCATCAAATGATCTTTCAAAAAATATTAATTCAGTCAAACCTCTTATTTCATCAACATCATCCAAATGCCATCAACCCTTTATTGTTGTATGTAACACTTTGTGTGTAAACAGATCTTTCTGTCAAACACTATCTGAGTTGACAGTATTGCCAACCAAACTGGTCAAGAATTCGACATCTGAATCAAAAGATTCGAAAGTAACTCGCGTTTACTTTAACGTTTCTCTGACCAAATTTTTATTTACAAATGTACATGTAACAACGGATTAAAGCTATTATGAATGCTTTCATTCCTTTTATCGGATATTATGATAACTCCGCATTGCATGTCCCAGTATAAGTAAAATCGGAAAATTTAATTATAGCATGCATGGTTCCAAATCGCTTTATATTTTTAGCAATGATGAAGCCACAATTTCAAGTTATAAATCAGACTTTAGCGTCTGTGTGAACTCCTGTTCTTCACAATTCGAACAAACCGCGATTCCGTCACCAAAAACAATATCTATACTGGTCGATTGATCCTCGCGTATCGTAAGTACTTCGATTTCCATCATTACTTTGGTAGATACTAAACCGACTGAACGTAACACATATGTTACAACATTATATAAACAGTATTTAACCCTTGAATTACACGGTATCTAACTACAGAAAGTTGATACCATCTAAATCCACGATATTTCCACTGAGACTAGCTCTGCAAATTATAAATGATGATTATGCCACGCGTGTGTAAAATTGTCCTTTTTTATACATAGACAAGACAAGATGATAGGAACATCTTCATATTTACAATATTTCTTGAAAACATGATGATTGCTATGATAACAACCTAATACAAGTCATTTCTTGCCATTACGATGTTTTGCAATTGTTAAAGATTTACTACATTTGGAGTATTGCACAATTCAGAAAAACCACCTTTCTCTGAGGTTTTTCAATTTCTTCTGAAACAAATTCCGAATTGTCCAAAGCGCGGACTTATTATTTTTAAGACTCATGCACTCAGGTTCTGACAAATTGGATAACATTGTCATTTCGTATGATAGATAACATTCAAATATGCCAAAGGCTGTTATGAACCAATTTCTCGTCGATCGTGACCGATTTAATTCCCAAGATCATAGAACGAAAATCATTCGATTCTAGAGAAACTATAGTTTCTAAAAATACTTATCTTTGTAACTGAAGAGATGGCTATTACTAAGATAAAACAGCCCGACAACGATCAGCTTTTCCACAGGCAAAACCTTGCCCTTCATGCCCTGTCCCCTCACTTCCGATCCCAAAATTATGGATATTTGACAGCTGGTGTAACAACTTCTTCAGGGTCCAAAACGTCTCGAAATCCAACACCTTATCCCCTTGCAAACATTGATCATTGGTGCATGTTTGTTAAAAGTATCAGCTTTGTAATGGTCCAGCTCCGAATTTATTACATAATGTGTCCCGTTACATTCTTATGTTTATTTTCACTGAAGGTTTGTCCATTTTTCCTCAAGCTATATATACGCTGAACAGATGAAGCGTCTGAGAATAACTATTTTCTTAAGAAAACCAAACAAACAGGTACAGAAAACTGTGTCCGACCGCGACGACAACTGGCACTAGATTGACCATTCACGCTTTTAGCGCATACCTGCTCACTCAATGACAATCATACATCACACCAGCGACTGAGTACCAATCACACATATCGATAATCACTGACCAGACAATATTCACGCGACAAAGCGTTCTTTACCCATTAACTCTGCATATGCCGTGAAGACAGTAATTTTCCTCTATACTCCGTAACGCGGAAAATATTATTTATTGGTCTTGCTCCAGGAAAATAAATTAATGAAAACTTAAGAAAAAACGTTCAACTTCAACTCGATCGCGGTAACTGAAACCTCTCCCTCGCCACAGATGGTAGTTTTACAAACATTTTCCCCACTGCGAAGGCAATATGTCCCTTTAAATTGTTTGAATTGGGAAACTCTATTCTATTCTGGATGTTTCACAATTTGGCGGCGAGTTAGTTTTTAGAGATGTTTATATGTGGGGTGACTCATAGATGACTAACAACAGTAATCACACATAGGGTATGTATGTCCCTTTTACAGCGTGAATTTGGGATTGTATAACTTTGTTTGGTCGAAAAACCATCGTTAAAGATGCACTGCCCGATTAGTATACATATAGTTTAATCTCCACCCCCATTAGAGAATGCTACAAAGAATGGAAAACAATATGGAGCACCCACATATTATATGAAAGACATTAGACAACAGTGTCCGTGCATCTGCTTGGGGACCAGATAGCCCGTCCCGTTGTCCGCTCCCAGCACACGTTCACAGTTACTGTGCTAGGCACTTAGAGTCACCAACCCTGGTTATATGATGACGTGCCCATAAATGCACCGTTGTAGGTTTCTATACACGAAACAAATTAGATATGACCCATGGTCGTATTAATTGGAAGCGTTGATGGCCAACTATCCACTTTTGAGGGAGTTTTAACACGTTTTGAGTTTTTTGTCATCCTAGAAACAAAATTGCAAATGACCGTCTTTGTTTAAAGAGCGCACATGCTTCCGTCGCACAAAGTTCGACGTATTCCTTATGGATGGTTGTGTTGATTTCGGGACGCCTGTGCCATATAAATAATTTTAATTTTAATTTAAAACATTTATTTTTGCACGATATGCTGAGAATTGGCTGAGGAAATTATGTAAATTTTTGGTATAAAATCGGACAGGGCATCTTTAAAAGTACCTTCGAGTCCACACAAGCACCAATCAGGCCACTATAGATTATAGTAATTCATTTATAATGACTCAAAATGATACTCATAACGATACATGCACAAAAAACTCACAAAAGAAAACAAGGTAAGTCAACATCGCCGGTCCAGGTTCGGAATGGGGGGGTGTCTTCTTGTTGCGGTGGCATGTACCGCATATAAACTATGACAAAAACCTACTGTGTATGGGCAGATAGAAATCTACTCACAAACTCACTAACCTTACATACGCACTATATCAGCATTACTCCAATGGGTTATAGGATAGGGGTGACAGCCGTTATCGGCAAACGGACGTGCTTACCCCTCTCATGACGGGAGCTGCGCTGGTGCAACATTAACGATCCTGTACCTTCTCTTATTTATGCGAGTCTCCCATAGGGAGCCTAGCATCTTTAACAGAATACACTAGCTTACAAGGTCAAGGTAAATATTGTTAGGCCAGTGTATTCTCTCATATATGCGGGGCTCCCTATCTGAGACTCGCATATATACATTTTAAGGGAATGCATTGACACATGGTCTTCGCAGATTTCCAGGAAGCTCCATGCAGTCATGAAAGGGTTATATTATATATGATGACTATGAGAACTGTGGCAAAGTTCGTGATAACTGTGGCAAAGTTCTTGATGGGTTAACTTCTTTATACACATAATATTTGCCGAGGGTATAATATCACCAGGGGTAAGACAACATCGGTAAAGTTAGTATAGGCGATTTGCAAATTCTTAAAAGATACGGGCGGCGTTGGCGGTGGGTATGCTGTTAAAATATTCACCTCCGTCAAAAACCGCAATAAACAGTAATAATAGTAAAATATAGACAGACTTTGTTCTTATACCAATCAGAAATATGACATAAACATTATGTTATTGTCAAATGTTTTTCCTTTGTTATGTAAACAAAAGCAAAAAACGTTACAGAACCTGGCTTTTGTTTAGATCCGGATATGGTAAACATAAAGAGCGTTACTTGGTACTGATTTCCTAATATGGAAATAATAAAGTGCGCTTATATAATTTGTGTGATTAACCAATATAATTGCTATGTGTTATGTAAACATAGTCAAAACTTCTGTAACACGAGCAGGCTCTTGTTTACGTACACCATCGTACGTCTTGACGACAATATACTATTTACGCGCTGATTATGTTTGGCATATGAACAAAACTATATATATTTTAAAATTCCTTCTGTTGATGGCGATTTGAACAAATATGAATATTTCTGCAACGAACGCCGCCCGTGCCTTTAAACCATCAACGTTTCAAGAAGGTACATTTAGGGCGTGTCTTCTCCATCTTCGATCTCAAAGGATAAGAGTTCACGAAATCAGCATCAAAACACCACTCACATATTAGCTTCAAATTGAATTCGGCGCGCTCTCATCAAAAACTAAATAATTTGCTACTGACTTATCTAATGCTTCGCAGCGGGAAATACATTTATATTTCATATAATCACACATACCTCGAATACACAGGTGATACAGACATGCCGAATTTATCTCTAAAACATAAAACGCTGAAATATATGCGAGAAGATGTAGAAGTGACGGTGTGAAGAGTCTGGTTATCATATTGCGCTTAGCATCACTGTTCTGTGTGTACTTTAGTTTAACTATAAAAGTAATTAAATAAAAGCTAAATAATCTTCAATGGAAAACGCCACATTGAGTTTTAATGACTTGCACTTCGTGTACTGCTCACTGGTCCCAGAACACAAATTGACCCCACCAACGCAGTTTCTTGCCGCTACAAGGGCAGTGTTTGTCTTACATCTTTTAAATAGCATCCCGTATAGCAACAGTAAGATTGAATCTCAACGGTGAAACATACACGTCAATGTATGTGCGTGGCAGGAAGTATGGCGAATCGACAAGACATACATTTATACCGGGTGCTTTAAAGGCACGTGCGGCCTTAGTTGTCGAAAATATTCATATTTGTTCTAATCACCGTAAACAGAAAACATTAAAACGCATACAGTTTCGTTCATATATACCATGACCATCACGTAAACAGCATGTTATCATAAAGACCTACTATATTTTACCTAAGCAAGAATCTGATTGTGTTACAGAAGACAGCACAATGCTACTGGCTAATCACACACAAATGGCATAAACGCTCTTTATTAGTTCCATATCAGGAATTCACCAACGTAGAACGCTCTTTATGTTTACCATCATAATATAAACAAACACCAGAAAAGTTACTTTTTATGCTTTTGTTTACATAAGAAATGAACGGCGGTTTCAATGTGGTCATGGGATTTTATGGCGAGAAAAATTCAGCAAACTGCATGAACCCCGAAGGGGTTCATGCGGAGTTTGCTGATTTTTTATCGCGGTCAAACCCATGACCACGTTGAATCCGCCGTTTATTATTTATATTTATATCAGTACTCACGCTCTTTATAACACTTCTCCAAATATGTCCGTTATTTCGTAAAAAAAAAAAATTCAAATATCTCCGTTATTTCGTTTATAATAATAATTTCCTATTTCTATATTTCGCTCTATATTTCGCTGTATTTTCCTATTCGATTTTTCGTGCTATTTGGCTGTATTTTCATATTTCGCTTTTTCGTTGTATTTCATATTTCGATAATTCGCTATATTTGACATACTATGCGATATGGGATTATGTGATAACCAACATTCTGATAGTCAATCGAACATCTCGTGCCACCCGTGCTCGCGATTAGATGCCACTAGCCATCCAATCGTGAACATCGATTACATATTGTTTGCTATCAAATCCTTGGCGTATTGGCTGACTAGATAATCAAGCAGTCGGTAATGTCCGACAATCCCCGGTGATTTCCGGGACCAATGTGTTCATAAACCTATGAACGACATTGGAAGTGACGTCACGTTACGTTCATAGGTTTATGGACGCATTGAATAAGGGGGCGTGTCTACCGTAACGCTATGGGGAAATCGGAAGAGACATCAGGTGTATGTAAATATATAACAATGGTCAAACGTTTGACAATAACATACTGTTTATGCGATATTTCTTATTTGTATACGGACAAAGTCTGTCTACATTTTGATGTTCTTTCTGTTTGTGGCGGTTTTTGACGGGTGGAAATATTTTCACAGGATACCCACCGCCAAGGCCAACCGTACCTTTAAACCCCAATTTCAAAAGTCATAAATAAGTTTGCACTGGTTTGATCAAATGTCCCATGCAGCCGGTTAGCATGTACCTTTTAAGTACGTGCGGAAAATAAAATAGTGCAATACATGCGACAGTGATTCCGCGAATAACATTCACTGCATGTCCATCGTTTATCACCCTTTCATGACTGGTGCTTCCTGATTTTTTGCGAAAACCCGGTGTCAATGCATTCTCTTATATATGCGAGTCGACCATAGGTCGCCTCGCATCCCTAACACATTATATATTATTTGTTATAATTGTTAAAATAAAAAATGTAAGAAAAATGAAAAAAATTATTAAAAATTGTTAAAGAATATAAGATATAATGAAAACAAAATTATAAAAATTGTTAAAGAATGTGAAAAAAATGATAGAAATTGATAAAGAATGTAAGAACAAATTGTTAAAGTATATAAGAAAAAATGATAAAAATTGTTATAGAATGTAAGAAAAAATTATAAAAAATGATAAAAATTGTTAAAGAATGTAAAACAAATTATACAAAATGATAAGTATTAAAGAAATTATAAGAACAATATATACAAAATGATAAAAAAAATGGTTAGGCCAATGCATTCTCTTATATATGCGAGGCGACCTATAGCTTACTCGACTTAAAATTTTAGTGATTTTGGAGTTTCCGGATTTGAGTTCCTAATTGCAATGCCCATGTTCGAATGTTCGAATTGCACCTCGGTATGCCACCATCGGCGGTGTTCATTCTAACCCCCGCGTTAAGTTCACATTGGACCTAACTATTCACATAAGTTCACTTTGGACTGTTGTCGGGTAGCCCATGTAATTTCAGTTTTTGCGGTCCGCATCGATCTAGAAATGTTTCAGTTATTAAAGGGGGACTGTGCAGTGTACACTAAATCCGCCCATTTATGGGACCATCTCCTTTTATACTCAACAGAATATATGCAACAAATGGAAGAATTTGAACCATGGATTAGTGCGAGATAAACTCGTCTGCTCTATGAACGATGCAAACAACATGGTATTTATAATGAAAAATAAGTTTATGACTCAAGTATTAGTGAGTGTATTCGATCAGATTGACAGTAAACGAGTCGCATGGAACTGGTGAGTATGTCGCAGTCTATAACCCGATTGCAATCTCTAGATGATCGTCTGCCCAATTATAACAGTAAAATTATCTCATGACTCGCAATACCACGGAGTATAAAACATATCGTAAAAATATATTCGTTTACAATATCGACTAGAATTACGAAAATGTACGCTTACAGACCGGCATGGAGACCTTAATTACGCCAATGTTAAACAGTATTCAGAACGATAAAAGAGTATGAGCATATATGAATTCGGTCAAGCCTACCCTATATCAGACACCACTGTCAAATTCAAATAGTTCATTTCTCCGTGCTTTACTGTTCGAACTGGAGGATTCCACATTATATGGTAAATTTAAGAAAATGAGCGTAGTTGGTGTTTTATTTAGGGATACGGCACTGTTGGGGAAAATTACGCACGTGAACTTCCCGATTGACACTAAATATGACACAACGACCGCAGCATCCTATCCATTTCTTATATTTATATAGCTTATTGATTATTTATTTCCATAAAAAGCTGAATGTATTCTTATTTATTTTCACAAAATCTGCAAAGAAATTGAGACTAGCCCACGCAACACTACATGCAAACCAGCCCAATATGAGATTTGCAGGCACTTAGCAACGATCACGTCATCGATATATCTAACTGGCTGCAGATGGAATCCAACTGAACTTTTAATGAATGTGTCAATGACACTGCACCTCAATTGGATGGGTGGAAATGTCATGTGTTACAGTCAGTGGAGCGATTAGGAATGCGGAAAGTTAAAACGTCTAAGTTATACTAGATGCTAACATGAATATATATATTTAAAGTGAAATCCGAGATGGCTGCTGGTGGCGATATTTTCCAATGAAATTAAAAACAAATTGACAGCTCCCATATAGTGGTCACCCCGAAGATCAATATGAAGTTTGGTAACGATTGGTTGATTGATGTGGTATGTAGAGTGTGCCAATGGATTTAGTCATGCAAAGAGTAAAATCCAAGATGGCTGCCGGTGGCCATATTTAAAAAAACAAAATTCGGAGAAATTTGATGACTCCCATCTGGTGGTCATCCCGAAGATCAATATGAAGTTTAGTCACGTTCGGACAAAGGAGGTCGTCTGTAGTGTGTTCCAAAAGATGTAGTAACATCAAAGATTGCTGCCGGCGGCCCTGTTTTTCATCGATACTTGTTCAATTTGTTCTTTCTAGAGGTATTTCTATACATGACTGTAAATAGCGAAAAACAATTGTCAAATAAATGCGGGCTTCATGGTGTGCCGATGGATTCAAATTTGAATGTTGACCAATCACCGAACATGATTCAGTGATAACACAGACTGGCATGTAAATATAACAAAATAAACAACAGTCACATGTAAATCATATATATCCTTACATGTCAAAGACAATATGGTGAATATTGATTTGAAATAATAGTAATAGTTAGTATAACTGGCCTAACAAACAAATGTATTAATATAGATGGTTTTTATGGGGAAGTGAGTTTGTGAATATATATTCTACGTTCTCAAATTGATGCAGTATTGTACATTTCTTGACAAATTTAGCCAAATGTACTAGTATATCTCAGTCAACCGAATTATCTCATGAGTGTCCAGGGGGGGGGGGGGGGGGGGGGTCGGAAAAAAAATTCAGGCACGTATGGCATTTTTTCCCTTTCGATCATTTTTTGTACCCACCCGTGCACCCCGACCGCCAATTTGTTTTCCGTTTTCGGCAGTTTTTTCCGACCATTTTTTGACACCCACCCCCTTTTAACACTAAAACAGAGATTTGCTGGGGGAAATTCACTGTAAACAGCTGTATATGAATTTCTGTGCATACTATTTATCATGGATGTTAACATGGACATGTAAATAGGAATGAGTCATTTTGAGGTCATTCGGCCAAAAAAACATGGCTGCCAGCGGCCATCTTGGATTTAAAAATTTGCAACAAAATACAACACGATAACTGCCTGCAGTCAGTTTACCAGTTAGAACAAGAAAACCATAGTCAGAAATGGTAACGCCACCAAGATTATAGTATTACATATAAATAGAAATTATAAAAAATACATCAAATATTTTGATAACAATTGCGTTTAAAGGCACGTGAGGCCTTAGTTGTCGAAAATATTCATATTTGTTCCAATCACCGTAAACAGAAAAACATTAAAACGCATACAGTTTCGTTCATATATACCATGACCATCGCGTAAACAGCATGCTATCATAAAGATTTACTATATTTTACATAAGCAAGAGCCTGATTGTGTTACAGAAGACAGCACAATGCTGCTGGCTAATCACACACAAATGACATAAACGCTCTTTATTCGTTCCATATAAGGAATTCACAAACAAAGAACGCTCTTTATGTTTACCATCATAATATAAACAGACACCAGAAAAGTAACTTTTTATGCTTTTGTTTACACAACAATGGTCAAATCTATGACAATAACATACTGTTTTTGCGATATTTCTTATTTGTATACGGACAATGTCTGTCTACATTTTGTTGTTCTTTCTGTTCGTGGCGGTTTTTGACGGGTGGAAATATTTTCACAGGATACCCACCGCCAAGGCCAACCGTACCTTTAAACAAGTAATCCTTCAAATTATTGCTAACAAAGCAAGTAAATGACTGTGGGGTCACTCAACAGATTATAAAGACTTGGACTTAGTATACTGTAAATACTGGGACTGTATATTTTTAAATTTTAGTCTAAAATTTATATGAAATAATTAAAAGATAAAATTTACCAAGTAGTAAAAGTTAATTTTCTCATTTAATTATTTTTTTTGGTTAAATAAAGGAATAATTTAAATGTAAAATTTGGTTTAAAAAAAAATGATTGACCGTGGCTCTTCCAATAATTGCGCGACTGACCTGGTCAATTGTTGTTTTGAGAATTACTATGGAGGGAAATAGTTATGGCTGTGGCTTCGCAAGAAATTGACTTGGTGACGTGATGTTAACAAATCTGAACTCCAGTAAATCAAGGACGCTCCATACCAAATATAAGGTAAATAAATAATTCTTTAGAAGTTGTTTTAAGATTTACTATGGAGGGAAAGAATTGTGGTGCTGGCTTCGCAACTATTTGACCCCATTGTAACAAATATAAATATTAGTCACTCAGGCAATAGATGTATCTATTCTGTATATTAATTATTGGGTCTTACGTGTCTTGAGATGTCTAAATATGTTTTGATGGACAGATCGCGCAAGCGCAAGGGACCCCCGCCAATCTTATCTGTTGTGATTCCAATTGTTGACTTATTAAATATGCACATATGCTTAAGAAATAGTCGCGCGCGAAGCGCGCTCCCGTAGGTCGGTTTTTGGATCCCAGTAAATGAAAATATCATTGAAATAATCGGTTTCCCCCCAATAAACATCCATATATTCAATATACATGTTTTTGGAGCAGAATTAGGTAGACCATATTGAACGCCATAATTCTCCTGTGGTTAAGTGGTCAATTACTTTGGACATTACTGTATGTAGATGGAGTTATCATTAGACCTCACATCCTTATATGGGATACAGTAATGCCCAAAGTAATTGACCACTTAACCACAGCAGAATTATGGGTAATTTTTCAGGATTTAAAATCCTGAAAAATTACCCATAATTCTGCTGTGGTTAAGTGGTCAATTACTTTGGACATTACTGTATGTGGATGGAGTTATCATTAGACCTCACATCCTTATATGGGCTACAGTAATGCCTAAAGTAATTGACCAATTAACCACAGCAGAATTATGGGTAATTTTTCAGGATTTAAAATCTTGAAAAATTACCCATAATTCTGGTGTGGTTAAGTGATCAATTACTTTTGACATTACTGTATGTAGATGGAGTTAAACCTCACATCAGTTTGTTGGGGATTTGGACCTTGACTTGGGACCTTTGGTTTTTAACGCAACAAATGCGAGTACACCTTATACACAAATTTCTGATGTAGCCAGAGTTTTTCTTGGATAATATGAGTTTGACGCCTGCTTACATTTCAATATGTTGTCAGTTTTGTATTGTCTGCAGCAGAACTCGGCGCGTTGAAGCAAAAGTTATAAGAGATAAAATGTGTACGTTACGAGACTATAATAAAAATGAAAAAATAAATTGAGGGAGGGGTGGGCATTACAGGGAACTAAGGTCACTAAGGGTTGAACCGATATAAATTTGTTGAGCGATAACGACCAATGTTGACATATTATGCATCTCAACTCTACTGTTGCAACAAGGTTATAAAATAGGGGGGGGGGGTGTCAGAATCTTAGTCATCTCTATATAGTGCCAGAATAGTCATTTATGGACTTCTATAGTGGTACAATACAAATTAGAATCAAATGATAAAAATATGTATGTAACACAACTATACCGATGAAAATAAAAATAATAATTTAGGCCGGCATAAGATGTTGGGTTGGTTATATGGACTCGGAGAAAAAGGGGTTCGTACCGATGAACTGACATAAATTAGTGGAGCGATGTTGCCATGTAATGCATCGCGACTGTACTAAAGCAGCAATGATATAAAATTGGTGGGGGGGGGGGGGGGGGGTCGGAAATTATCTCTATCTCTATAGATGGCACCAGAATTATATAGAAAGGAATAGCAATTGATATACGTATACGGTATACTATAGTAATACCATAGACATATAAGTACAAGTATCACGCAATAAAATATTTCGTAACGTGACTATAACGATGAAAAAAATAAATAAATTGGACTGGGATTATAGATTGGGTTGGTTATATGTGGATAATTGGATATGGAATTCATACCGATGAAATGATACAAATTAGTGGAGCGATAAAGACCAATGTTGACACTTAGTCAGGCTACGCGGGGGAAATAGGAGTTGATACGATAGACCGAAATAAATTTGTCGAGTGATAATGACCAATGTTGACGTATAAAGTAACGCGACTGTACTGTTGCACAATTATCATGTAGAACCGGTCAAATATGAACTCTGGTGCCCAATATGGAACAGCTCAGATAACATTTGAAGGGCCCTAAAATTTATTTAACATGGGATCTGCCATACAAATCGATTTATGTTGATAAATCTCTTATTTTTCAAAATTTTAAGCTGAGACTTGGTGTGTCTGAGTGGGATATGTATATATTCCTAAAATGATAGGATACAGCACATAATTATCTTTTACTAGTTTTAGGTGGAAGAAATGAATTTTTTTCGATGATAAAATTTAACATGGTATTTGCAATTAAAATCGATTTATGTCGATAAAACTGTCATTTTTCTAAATTTTGAGTTGAGAATTCGTGTGTCGGTGTGTAATACTTATATATTCTTAAAATGACAGAGTCCAGCGCGTAATTATGTTTTATATGCAAGAAATTGAATTTGTTTTCGATAACAAATTTACAGCATGTACGGCCGTACTACGGGTTTATCGAGTACGCTATTTTATAAACAAACTTTTGTCAATAGCCGTTTTGGTCAAACTAAACCTTTTTCGACGGGAAAGCAGATCCGAATAGTAGCTAAGATGTATTTAGATAGAATTATCAAAAGAATTTGACCGATTAGGGTGCATTTTAAAAGAATCGAGTGAAGAAATCTTGGTGACATTTTAATAAAACACGCCGATAATTCCAGAAGATAAAAGATGGCGGTTATCACAATAGAACAGGCATAATATTACCCATAATTCACCTCACTACACCAGGGGGCTTACCCATAATTCACCTCACTATACCAGGGGGCTCCCAATGGGTTATATATTATTTTCAGGCTATCAGATTATTTATATTTTCAACAACATATTATTACATCGGTGACTTTAAGATTACAATTTCAGCCTGTCCTGACTATCGATACGATTGAGTCATATTTTCAAAAACATATTATACACCGGTGGCGTTAACTTTACAATTTTAGCATCTACGTGATTCTATCGGTACGATTTGAGTAAGGTACAAAAAAAAAATCTTCGCCCACTCGACCACAGAATTGGAGACTACCACTGAATATGAAAAACAGCCACACTAGAAACACCACATGGTGGCGTAATTACATTATTTCTCTCATTCAAAGTGGTTTTGAAGCCCAACGCATTGCCAAAACACTAAAAAAACAAACAGGAATTTTTTTTTTAGTTGCTGAAAAAATTGCTTGTTGGTGGCTTTGACCACCCACCCACCCCGGCATATGTGCCGGAATTTTTTTTCACCCCCCCCTGGAGTGTCTGGAAAGAAATATCGAATTTTCACGAGCGGCTGCAAGTCGTGAGTGAAAATTCGATATTTATTTCCAGACAGAATGAGATGTTTCAGGTATTCAAACAAAAACCGTAGGTGTTCTTTTTATTATTTGCGCTTAATTATTGCTTAAAGTTACTAAATTATGCAACATTTTAATAGCACAACAAATTAAACAATACATGGAAACAACACCTGGTTGACTTCAGTCAGCACGCTACAGTGAAATAAAAAAAAACTACAATGAAATAACAAAACGCGATTTCACTAGCTTTTAAGAGATACATACGACGATTTATGTTTCGGTAATTTTCCGCTATTTTATAGGCAAGCATATAATAAATACACACAACGACACGATGTGTAAATGGGTTTGTCGATACAGCACGAGTGCTGTCGCGGAAGGATAGAACGAGAGGCGCTTGCGTGCCGTATCGACAAACCCATTTACACATCGTGTCGTTTTATGTTTATTATACACGCTTTACGTCCTAGAATCCGTGCATTAAAAATACAGGATTAGAAGGTTTATTTAGGCTCATACAGGGCGTGTTTGTCATGTGTGATGATTCTTTTATTTAAATAGTTCCAGTTTCATGGTTAAGGCGAACGTCGTGTACGTCATTTTACGTCAACGAGATATTGTAAATATGGAACAGCAATAACACCGTACTTCTAGAAACAAGCGTGTAATAAATAATGATACTCATAACAGGGCTCATCTGAGTCGCAGAACGTACATTGGGGTGAAGAGGTATTTGAACTTTTCCAAGAAGAAACCCCAATCGGGAGTTTCTTGTCCTCAGTCGCGTTATGTTCACCGTAAACTCATCGGGTCATTTAGTTAAGTATTTATCCATGCCAATAGATTCCTGGGATTTCCTGCAGGTTGTGGTATATAACACACTTAACACTTTGTTTGGAGTTCTATCATCAATTCGACGAGGATCAGGTCCGTAAGGGTTTGTTCTACACACCCAGTGAGGTATTCTCCTTTTACTACAGTTAGGTCATTCCACACATAAGCCAGCATATATTCAGAATGTCTTGGATGTACAGAAGCCATGGGCTTCGGAATTCACCACGACAAAAGTTCAAATAGGAAGTATATATAGTCCCACGACTAATGTTTTGAATTGGGCAGTGACTTAGAAGACGATAACACATAAAAATATTTCATCGCAACCGGATAATCTATTGCATTTGCTGCTTTTTCCAAGTGGTCGTAACCAGCTAGAGTTTTAGAATTCCTCCTGTATTATACAGTTATATTTTGTACACAGGGGTCCATGTGTGGGCGCTATGGCTGCGCGTTATATAAATCCAAGGCAAAGAACGTACATGAAAATGACATCTATTGATTAAAAAACGTCCACATGCATATGTAATTTATTGTTTTACAAGTCATAATAAACGACATCAACCCATGTATGCTTACTAAATATATTTGGTGGAGTAGTCCCCTTAGGAAATGGTCAGATAATAAGTTCAACAAATGGCCATTATCTTAAAGTTTCCAACCAATGAATATGCATCCGTCTGCACTTATATTATATGTCGTCTGCTTATATATTTCCCAAACATTCCCATAATTATATCAACAATAGACTGTTCCGATGAATACCATTGTAATTGAATGGGAGAATCCATATCAGTAACGAATGGGTTAAATCTAAGCTGTGTATTTGGAGTGTTCAGCAGATATCCCTTGTCCGATAACTACATATGCATATTAAAGTCCCCGAAATTGGATAAGTGCAAATTTAGTTGAATTGCAATAACTAAGCAACTCTCTCAGACCAATGTGTTATGCCAGCTATGCATGGATTTACCCTGCCACATTCTGGGCAAAAATCATAATGAAAACCACACTAATTGTTGTCGTGCTCAGAACTGCCAAGTAAAACAAAAAAACATCCAGCATGTGAGCAAAATCTATCCATGTAGGTTCATTGAGCACGTCCGTTCCACCGGAGATACAACAAAATCGCCTCAAACAGCGGGACGTTACCACCCACTTTGGTATTCCGGTGACGTCATCCTGCTTGTGGCTGTAATGGACGACGACGATGGACAAGACCACGTAACAAGAGCTCTGTGACATCATCGTTCCCAGATACAATGACAAATAGCAGACGTTCTCTCCGTTAGCAGGCAGGAAACCCGAGATGAAACTCATAAATACAGCGAAGGTCAGCCACACGGTGATTGCGAATGAGATCTTCTCCCCCGACTGCGGGGGAATTCTGAAAACGCAGACATTCAGCGCACACAGCACCGTAATAGGTAAGACAATGTTGACGATCACGAACTGGGGAAGTCTCTGCAATGTGATGAATACAGTCAGCGCTGGTACGATGTCATTATCCAGCACCGTCGTTGTATCGGTAACGTCCCACGACCCTGCATAAAACGCCGATCCTAATTTCACGCCTCCATCCGCGAACACTATCTGGTCCGAGCTGTGGATTAAAAAGGTTTGAATATAAATGGACGAGTTTAGAGTTAACATTTGTTAATGCATGGATATTGCCATTGTATATTTATGGTGATTGCCTATATTAAGCGGCATTTCAAGCCACACATTCAGCGTCATTATTTGTTGTCATTGTTCGATATTCATGAACAGTTTTAAAATTTCCACACACATGCTTTAACACATTATGAAAACAAAGCATCTGACACTCAAACAAATTACAAACGGGATCACATTTTACTTGCTGTGGCGAAGGTGAGTTTCCCTTGTGCATATATGGTTGACCGCATAACTATTTCGTTTTATTATTTAGCTATTGGTGCCGGGGTTGATTAATTACTCTATCAAAAGCTAGAACTTTAGTGCTTAGAGTAACTTTATGGTTGACCAGTCAAATATGAACCTATGTGAATATTTAGGTTCAACATGAGCCTATTTGCATGAGAATATGTTGCACACTAAATATCAATAATTAATGAATATATAATGGCTTGGAGTTAACTATACGCCAATTTAGTGCCCAAATGGGATGATGTATAGTTCCGCTCGAGGAGCGAATGGAACTATATCACTCCAGAGGGACAATAACTTGGAGTGGTAAACGATAATACATTATCGAATCATTACATTTTATCGAACAGCGTCGTTTTAATAGTATATAATTTTTCTCCATTTTCCTGACAGGTGTATTTGTTACCAAGACAAAATTGACATGTTTCACAGTTTCCACTGACATCATTCATCTGTGCTTCGATCTGGCATTCTCATTTCTTTTGTCAATGTCCGATATAAGAAGTCTTATGTCAAATATTTTGTTTTTTTTCTTCTGCCAAGACTTACTTTTTGGAATATCATGTTATAGCAACGAGCAAAATATTAAACTGTTTGAGATCGTTCAATCCTATATATCTACACCAAGTCGTTTCCTGGACGCGAATAGTCACCAATACTAACTATATATCCATTTACCATCTCGTTTCAGTATCAATATGCGTTTTATTCCGAGCAAGGGGAGAGGAACCCCTAAGTTTTATAACTAGTGTTCCAATCCCCTTTGCACCATCTATACATCATCCACATATTTCATGTTATCATTTACGTTTCTCTTGTAATGCGAGGCCACTCGTGTTCAGGTGCTCGTAACGCGCTCCGCTGCACCCACACGAACTCCACTTAAACGTCGTCCCCATAGGCGCCTGCCTTACGGCATGGTACGTGTAGTAAAGCAGAGGCGCGTAATTTGTGACGGCGCATAATGGCAGTATGGGCGGGAGCAGCTGGGCGCGTTTCGTCCCCATGTATATATATCTTTATTGTCCTCCATTGGTGGAGAGTTGTTATATAATATAAATACAGTTTATCACAGTAGCATCACAAAAGCAAACATATATACAAGTACTGACATGAACAAAATGTTACATAATAATAAGGAAATATCAAAAATATTTACAGATAGTTTTGGCACACACAAAATACGAAGTCACACATGTATACCGCAATCACGCAGAGAAATCCACTAACATTGACACATATACACCTGGTATACCCAGCATCACACACATTCTATCACACTCTCTCATACAAACACGCGCACACACACGAACGCACACACATGTTGTCCACTCAGACAAACATTCACACAAAAGAACAGATGAGAGAACACTACACGCACTAGCTGCTTCTATTGGTGGTTATACATCAATTGGTTGTTGATCAGATATAATGGTATCCGAATAACGACCATCATGTTGAAGGTGGAAGCAATACCATAGTTTTATGCTCGATTTTGCAAAGAATCGTAAGACGAAATGAAAAGAGTTAGTTCCATCTTCAAGAACTTCAGATGGAACTTTTCCCAAAAATACTGCTAGTTGCGAGCACTTAGGTAGGGAATCTAGGAATATGAAGACGTTTATTCCGAATGTGTTGATGATATCATACCAAATTGCGTTGCGTGCACTTGCAATAGATGGACATTCTATTAATACATGATTAATTAAGCACTGGTATAGCTTGTTACAAAATTTACAACACCCACTATCACCGTAGGCTGTGTGAGCTATCAACCGGACAAGAAAGAGATAAGTGAATTTCTCCTCCGGATATAGCCTACACGTTCGCCATATGAGCGAAGACGTCAGAGAGGCTTGCATTAGCCCATATTGTCTTAAGTTATTTTCTGCAGTTATGGAAGATCTCCACCGTTCGTCGTCTGATTTGTGTACTTCAGTTTTCACGGTATGTTTCCACGACTCTTTAGATGGAAAGATGCCAGTCTGTGCAAGGACTGCGAGGTACTCGTGCGCGTTTCGTCCCCATGTGGCCTCTGGCATTAAGCTACTTTGAAGCGCCCGTGGGATTTGTTTGTTTTATGAGTGCCGAACAATGGGATATTCACTGAACTATTCCTTGGTCAACCTTGCGAATTTGTGTTTTACCAAACATCAAGGAACGATTGCAACAATGGGATTGTGCACAATATATATGGATTGGTAGGGACACGGACCCCAGAGCAATCGGGTAATGTCTAGTACTTAATGAATTAATACCGAGGACGGTGTTTAACAATCAGAAAATGGATCTTCGTATTTCCGCAGCTGAGATTTGAAGATAACTATTGAGGCCGACCAAAGCCAATGTACTATATTATGTACATGTACATACAGAGGACATATGTGATTGGGCGTCATGGCTCAACTTGAAACCCCGATGTATACACTTTGTCAATGCAAATATACACGACCCATTGTGCACAACTCCACAAGCCCCTGGTAAATAGAACCGGCGAGAAGTTACGCGTATTATCAAAAAGTTTCTGGTATATACCCCCATATTGCCACATTGAAACATGGGCAGGACAGTACACAAATCGACGGGAAACTCTAGAACGGAAAATGCGGCAGAAGCCGCAATTATTATGGTCAATATAAATATATACCAAATTTCATTCCGATATCCGATATAACTCATGGAGAGAAACCCCAATATTTCGAGACAAACAAAGGAAGGATAACTCTGGAATGGAAAATACCAGCGTCATTTTCTCTCGTTTGAAAACAGTCATGGGGCCGAACCTCTATACCAAATCAGTCAGATGTGATAACCCATGGCTGCGATACATGTACCTGCACGGACTGACACAAAACCAAGATGTCCATACAAACAAAGGAAAACACTGAAGTAGAACGAATTCGAAGGTCGTGTTGCACCTCTTTTGAAAGCAGTCATGAAGGCGTACTTCCATACCAAATTTTAATTCAGATGCGATAACCCATGGCTGAGATATAAGACCGGACGGACAAACAGACGGACAAAGTCAATCAAGTATACCACCATTTTTCTTAGAAGAAGTGGGGGGGGGGGGGGTATGAAAATATACGCCAGTTATCCGGCATGCGTGCATATAATAGTATCTTTTCCTAACCTAACATGCCACACAATATCGGTTTATATACCACCACTGTGTCATATTTATTAACGCCCTCGGGTGTATACTGCCCTAGAGATTCAGGACATCTATGGTTCGCTGAGCGTTTTATTTATAGATAATGGTTTTTTCCAGTTGTGACAATTCGCCGTAGGTCCCTATTTGCAGAGGTCTATTTGCGGATATCCCCGAATTCGCGGAGGTCCCCTCAAATGGTCGAGATATGTTGATTTTAATGAGGGCACGGATGCGTATATGTCAATTGATACGTATTTTAAACAAATAACGACAAGATCATCACAATAGTGGTTGTTCTATCAATCATATCATAATCATCATCATCATCATCATCATAATACGGAACAAGTTTCGTCCCAATAACATTATTTGCAATGCTTGTTTACAAATATATGTATCGTCATTCGATATTTACTTGTGAGTCACATGAACATATTACTTGTCGTCGAACTCGTATTTTATATAATAGAAGAATGAGTCTATGTATATTTTGAATTGATCGAGTGTTGGAGCTTCAACAGCGAAGTATGGCAGAGAGTTTCAGCTATTTACCACCTGCTGCGTAAAGAAATATTTTCCTATGGCCTTGTTAACAATGGGCATCTGTAGCTTTTTATTATGTCCTCTTGTTCTTCCTGATGAATGTCTTTCTAATAGGTCACAGGCATTGATCTTGTAATGACCATTAAATAGTTTATATATCTCGATTAGATCTCCTCTAAATATTCGATATCTTAAAGACATCAGATTGACTCTTATCATTCGGTCTCGGTAGCATTGAGTTTTGATTTGACGAACTAGTTTCGTTGCCTTTCTTTGTATTTCTCTAACACAATGCTTTGATATTTGTGATGTGGGCTCCATGCAGAGTTACGGTTTTGATGATAGGTCTGACCATGCTTATGTAGAGCGATTAGAAAGTGTCGATGTCCAAGTTCGTGAAAGTTGACTATGCCGATGCTTTGGGAAGCTTTATTGTTTTAGGATATTGTATGAAGGCTAATCTGGCAGTGTCAAATTGAGCAATAGCGATGGGACTTCTCGCAGGACAACACATTTCGGGGTTTCGTGTGGTGTGTATTCGCTGGATGTCTTATAGTTGCAGTATGTAACTACTATGACCACGTTAATTGCTTTCGATGTTTAGGTATGAATAATGGCTGGGCCATGCACTCTTGGCGGGAATGATTTTTGGTCCTTTTTTAAAATTCTCCGCTATTTTCTTCTCGTAGTTTCGATTGACATCTCTGAAGACAGCTGACGCTTTGTTCCGTGCTCTTGCATATCTTTCATAGTTGTTATTCGATTTGTTGTATATGTATTTCTTCCACTGTTTTTGTTTTTCTTTTAGTGAATTTAGAGCTGCATTCGTCATCTAAGTCTTTTTTTCCACCGTCTACTTCCTCCAGTTGGTGTAACTTTATCTCTTACTTCTAAGATCTTCTGGGTTATAAATGTCCAAGCTGCATCAATATCCATATCTCGCATTTCTTTCCAATTTATAGCCCGCATTTCATCTCCGAGATCACTAAATTCTCTCTTGTATTTATATTTTGTTTTGTTATCCTCTTCTTTCTCGGCGTAGCAGTTGAATTTGAACATTATAACTTTATGATCGCTCTTGCCTGTTGGTGGTAAGTATTTCAGCTCATTTATCATTCCCTCTTCATTTGTTAGAACCAGGTCCAGTAAACTGTCCTCTTGGTTTATCCTGTGCATTGTAGGTTGCTTCACATGTTGGTGCATTCCTGTATCGTTAATAGCTTCTATGAAGTTTTATGTAGGTGTTTCTGTTCCTAATTCAGTTGTCTTATTTTCCCAGTCTATGTGTTTATAGTTGAAGTCCCCCACTATTAGTTTATGAGTTTCGTTTCTTTCAGCCATTTGGTTCATCATGTTGTTGAGGTTTTTGTTATCCTCGTCCGTACTTGGTGGACTTCATTATATGGCTCCGATCAATTGTTTCAATTGGCACCATATTGATTCTTCAAAATCTGATTCTGTTTCTATTGCTGTTGACTTCATAGCTTCCCTTATGTATACTGCAACCCCTCTTCCTTTTTCTATAGAAGAATGATATAAGCTGTATCCTTGTATTGCCATTTCTTGTATCTGCAAAATATTCACGTTTTTAGCCTTGGTTTTGTCAGTACTATGATTTCAGGTGTGATCTTAGTTGTACTAATGTATCTATTTCCTCTTTCTTGTTGGAGAGGGTATCCACATTGGTTTATAAAAAGGTTAGTCCATTTTTAAAACTTTGTGAGTTAAAAAACACATTTGGTGCGTTAAAAACATCAAGAGGAGGGGGCCATCGGGGCGTTGGGCCTTTCTCCGTCTTTTTTTCGAATGGAACTATTTTCCTACTTCTTATTGTGAATCGTTCTCCATCTGTATTCATCTCCTTTAGTTCCTCTCTTGACTTTTTCCTTTCCGATCTCTGCTCCTCTGTCTGATCTCTCTGGATGCTGATTTCTTTTAGCGCTTTGTCTTCTGTCTTCTGAAGTTTGTATGCATATTAGAGTATCTTTTTATATGAGATTTATCGTTGAAGGTGACTTTTAATGGCAGTACTTTTCTTTCCAAGTCTATAAATGTTCTTTATTGATGGTTGTAGTTATGGTGTTATCTATCTGTACAGTTTATTTATAACTGCCATGTCATCTTGCTTTCTTGCTGCTCCATCCCCGTTTGATGACCGAGCAATTCCAAAGAAGCATAGCTTACTAGCCCTTGACTGTCTTTCATCCATTTCTTTGAATCTGTCATCAAATTTAGCTTGGAATGTCTTCTCTATTTCCGCCGTAATCTCTTTAATAATCCTGTCTTTGATCTTTCACTCCACTAACTTCCGTTTTCACCCTGTCTTCTATGTTGTTAGCTATTTCTTCTATTTTGTCTCTAATCTTTCAAACCTGGATTCATTGTCCTGCTTCATACTAGATAGGGTGCTGCTAATTTCTTTAATTGTCTGGTGTGATTTCTCGTCCACTCTGCATATCCATTTGAATCCCGCTGTTGCTGCCATATTACTTGCGTTGTTAATTGCATCGTACACTAGATTTGGCACTTTCGTGGATACAAGGCATACCCAGCTCTCACATACATCGCAGCATAATCCATCTGCATCTTCTGCAAATATCTCTTTGCAGTATGGACATTCCATTTATCTGCTTTTCGCTGTTTTCTGTTCTCCTTTCGTGGGAGGCATTTTGAATAATTTGGTTAGTTATTCACACTCAGCAGTGAGACAATTCTCACACCTCTGAGATTATAGTCTGTGTAATAACTATTTTGTACTAGTTCTTTATTCGGCACTTTCCCAGCAGTGAGACAGTTCTCACACCTCTGAGAATCTGTTTGTGAATAAAACTATTAATTGTACATTGATCACGACTCGACGGGTGGCCCCAGCAGTGAGACAGTACGCACACCTCTGGGTTACAATACACCAAATGATTTACATAGGCCTCAGTGTTAACAAATCCCTCTGGCCTGTATTCGCAGGAAGGCTTTGACCCTGCACGAGTATTTGAAATTAAAGAACGTCCCTTTAGACACACATAAATGTGCCCAAAAGTACTTGTGAACGTGGTAAATCACACTGCAGCTTGACAAACGTCACACTACCCTTAAAATTGAGATAAAAAATGACATCGAAAAAAAAAACCACAAACACTTCCCATAAATTATTCGCCATATGCACAGCCATAACCGTTTACCATGTGGTTATATTTGATGTTTATCGACGGGAAACACATTTGGGCATTTTTTCGTGCACTTTTCATCCATGTATCATTGACCATTCAGCTGGCAGAATTTTGTTTATGCTTGGTAGTGCCAGGGGAAATCACTCTACTAATTTGTATTTGGTGTATTGTAACCTATAGTGGTCACTGGAAAAACAAGAAAGTCGCCCAAACGATGTTATATTGTGTCCATTTATATACCCACGTCAAAATAAATAAATTTGATTCTGTGTTCTTACTTTATTAACCCTTTTCTGTCACCACCCATAGCTGAATTTGCAAAACAATACCTTGACTTGAATGTCAATTTTTTTGTCATTTTAGCTGAATTTTGGCAAAGTAAACAATGACGATGTACACACAGGTTGTCGATCTGATAGCTTGTAGATACCACTTTCAGAAAAAAATGCCATACGATTCGCTAGGCGAATTGGGCGCACTTAGGTTTCACATTGGGCGCACCTACACAATTTTCGAAAAATATCGACAGAAAACCAAAATTGTCCCTTCACAAGAATATATTTATTGGCCGAAATATGTGCGCGTTGGATAGTCGAACCATTTCTGCAAGCTCACATGGTAGGCTTTTTTGTCAACCTGTTATCTAAAAGGGGCAATTCAACTTCGTTTGACTTGAATCTGGTCCGATTTTGCATCATATTTTAGGGTATGGTCCATACTGACGTCACGCTTTACTCTCATATCGTGCCCAAACCCGACAAATCTGCCTTGTCGTTCATTTAGGTTGTCGGGCGCCAACAATGTGGTCTCACATTCATTAAAGTGGCACCATTGGGTCCAAAAATAGGTCGAAATGGTAATTTTCGGTTCTACAACGAGAAGCAGAAATTGCATCAGAGGGGTTAATTTGTAAATTTATTGGACAGCTCCGGCGCCAAATAAGCTGTCGTATCGCGTGCTTTATGTTTCCATTTTGTTTCATGGGCATAATGAGCACAGGACTTGTTTCAGAGCAGAAGTATGAAAAACGACCATTTTTCACTATAGGTTACAATACACCAAATGATTTACATAGGCCTCAGTGTTAACAAATCCCGCTGGCCTGTATTCGCAGGAAAGCTTTGACCCTGCACGAGTATTTGAAATTAAAGAACGTCCCTTTAGACACACAGAAATGTGCCCAAAAGTACTCGTGAACGTGGTAAATCACACTGCAGCTTGACAAACGTCACACTACCCTTAAAATTGAGATAAAAATGACATCGAAAATACTCAAACACCTCCCATAAATTATTCGCCATTTGCACAGCCATAACCGTTTACCATGTGGTTATATTTGATGTTTCTCGACGGGAAACACATTTGTGCATTTTTTCGTGCACTTTTCATCCATGTATCATTGACCATTCAGCTGCCAGAATTTTTTTTATGCTGATCCTAGCTTGGTAGTGCCAGGGGAAATCACACTACTAATTTGTATTTGGTGTATTGTAACCTCTGGGTATTTGCTAATTCTGCTGTACGAAAATAGTATTTGTTATTCTTTTTCGCCAAACTTCTGCCAGTAATGTATCTGGGTGTGTTCAATCAAAGTATAAATTGAAATTTAAGCTGATATTTGTGCTGTTTCGGTGTCTCACCATGTCAAGCTTGAATTTTGGACTTCTTTTCTTGGAATGATTAGAGTTGAAATTCCTAATCCACTGATTTATTGCTTCAATTCTCCGATTTACTTCATATGTGTCTTCCACGAATATCTCTGGTGTTGGGTGTGCTTTATCCCGGTTCCAGTGTTCTAAACTGATTGGTGGTGTCTCCAGGAAGGTCGTGGATATATTTCTCTCTCTTTTGAATATCCTGGCATATTCTTCATAGGTGTATATTAGGTTACTCGCTACTCTACATTGGTTGTGATGCCTTAAAGGTACGGTTGGCCTTGGCGGTGGGTATCCTGTGAAAATATTTCCACCCGTCAAAAACCGCCACAAACAGAAAGAACAACAAAATGTAGACAAACATTGTCCGTATACAAATAAGAAATATCGCATAAACAGTATGTTATTGTCATATTTTTGACCATTGTTATGTAAACAAAGGCATAAAAAGTAACTTTTCTGGTGTTTGTTTATATTATGATGGTAAACATAAAGAGCGTTCTTTGTGGGTGAATTCCTGATATGGAACGAATAAAGAGCGTTTATGCCATTTGTGTGTGATTAGCCAGCAGCATTGTGTTGTCTTCTGTAACACAATCAGGCTCTTGCTTATGTAAAATATAGTAAATCTTTATGAGAACATGCTGTTTACGCGATGGTCATGGTATATATGAACGAAACTGTATGCGTTTTAATGTTTTCTGTTTATGGTGATTGGAACAAATATGAATATTTTCGACAACTAAGGCCTCACGTGCCTTTAAAGTCGCCGTCGCGAAAATTCTCAATATATGTTCATTTATTCAATTTTGTATTAAGTTATGCACACTTATTTAAGAAAACAATCCCCCGTTGTTTGAAAAATACGAGTGTTTACGACTGTGGGTGACTGGGTGATGGCACTGATATACCTCACTTCATCAGCTAGTTTTACGGATCCAGTGATTTGCGAGAAAGCTTTGGGAATTCCGACAGTATGGCGGACAACAACAATTTCGCGATCTCTGAGTCTGACAATTTTTCCTCGTCTGATTCGTCAGCAGAAGACACTTTAGATTTGACAACGGGAGCGTACATGCACGAGCCGGAATTACCAGAAAATCAGCATGGTGTGAGACCATCAAACGATCCAGACCTTGAATGGCGAAGAGATGAACATCGCGTCCGAGAATGGTGAGTGTCTATTAGTATTAAAAATGTCGCGGTCACTGGCAATACTCAATGCATCGAAATATGAAATATAATTCAAGGAAAAGTTGTGTGTCTGCCGAAATGTTAGTCTAAAAATAATGTAAATTTTTTACTAAAAATGTCAATTTTGTCATGTATTGAAATTCTGGACTCGACCACTGCCAGTCCATGACTGCTCACGGATTGACATTGGATTCAGCTATTATTATCAGTACTATCACAATCAGTGACGGTGTTTGCACTGGCTAAAAAAAATAAATAATAATTTGTCAATAATGATTTGTCAATACATTTGTCCAAGAAAAAGTGTCTTGAAATTTCAACATGTTAATTGTTATCTCGACATACCTGTAGTGTACACATCTTGAAATCCCGACATGCGCATCTCAAGATCTGAACATATTACTAGTATCTCGCGATATTATCTTGAGATCTCAACATATTTTCTTGAGATTTTGCTGTATGATCTCAAGAAAATATGTTAATATCTCAAGATGCTTTTCTCGAAATCTTGAGATAATATCTCTGTGGAGACATTTTCTATAACAGTATATGGTACATTGTATATCATTTTGAATACAGATTCATCGTGGTCCAAGTGAGATGATTAATCAAATTCATGGGTTCACGTGACTGCCTGGGTTCTATACGTGTACATGTAGTATGTCTTTTGAATGAAAATCTGTTATAGAAGAGCAACAGGAGGGATATCGGATTCTCGGTCCAAAACAGCATCAACCCAACCAATTTCCCAAGCTGTTGTGGACTGAGAAGACTTGGTCTATACATGTCAATGTATGCTATTTCTGAAGCATACAATATTGTAGCTAACGAGGGATGATCATTGCAGGCCTTAAAATCCATAAAATTTTGCTGGAATCAAAATATAGCATTTTACAGTGAACAGCTGCTTTTACGAGAATCAAGCTAAGAATGATGATTCTGTTTCTCGTCAGATTTTAAGCCCTGCCTTGATAGTATCAAATTGAAATTTTGTTTTAGTTACTTTTTTACTTTATCCCTTCTGTTCAGTTTCTATGTCCCCTAATTTGCAGAAGATAAAATGCATAATTGAGGTGCTCAATGGGTGTGCATCACCAACTTCAACTGTAGAACTTCAATTTGTTTCTATGTGGCAACTGAGGCCTAATCAGACTGAGGGTGGATTCCGTGATACTAGCCCGCCTTGCGGAATAGTGTAATTAAATTCACCTTTTGGGGACCTCATTCTGCAAATGAGATTGTTCAAGAGACTGTACATAAAATGACATACATGTATGGTGTACCACACACCTGGTAAACAATTCAGCAGGTATAACTCCTGAAAACAAATTTATGCGGAACTTGTCCAAGATACATGTATCCATGAGAACAAGTGGACGGACAAAACCATGCAGCATCCGATTTCGATAACGCAATATCAACAGAGTGTGGGAAGGTACAGTGTGACGTCACGGGCCAAAAATAAAATACACCCAATTCGTTGTTTTCGTTTCCTGGAATGTGAATCGATAGCGGATAATTTTCGGGCGATTCATTTCGTTCTCAGAGCGACTCTGTGGGTCTAATAAGCGGGGAAATGAGTAAAATGTGAACTTCGCGACGGCGACTTTAAGTAGATGAATTTTCCTGACTTGTAAGTAACATCAAAATTCCCAGCCAAATATATACCTCTATAGTTTTAATTGGGTATTGTCTGCTTGTTTTAACTATTTCTGAGTAGTTTCGGCCCAGCTGTTCCCTTGTAGTAACACCCGATTGAAACAGTCATACGATTTCACTGTGACACGAAATATGGTGACTGGCAGTGTTTTTGCTTTACTATCAGCTATCAAAAATCTTATCTTGGATTCAGTCGCCTTTGTCGTCATTGTCTCGTTTTCTTGGATATATCTTCTCAATTTCGATTCACTCATCGTTTTTCACTCCCATTGTTAACATTGTTGGTGTCAGTTACGAAATTAAATTTGGTACCACATTTTCGATGCTTCGTAAATTTCAAAGATCAAATTTCACACAAATATCGAATTTATCTCTGCAAATTTTGAGGAAAGATGTGTAGCGTATAATAAACTATGGCATACTTCCCTTATTTTCAAATGATGATTGAAAAACTGATGATTTGAAGCAGATTAGAAGAATTTTTATTGCTTGAAAGAAAAGACCATTGCTATTTCCGCGCATGCGCACTATTGGCGTGTAACGTCGTTGTCAGCGGCCAGGGCTAGCCCGTGCACTATAAGGTAAATCTAGCATTGATTTCGTTGGCTGAAAGAATGACCCATTGTGCCCAGCGAAACCACCAACCATCGGCGAGTAATTGGCAACTCCCCAGACAGCAAGCAATATGGGATACAAAGTCAGCGATGACTCCACTGGGAATTTAACCCGTATATCGCCAGCGCTGCAGAGCGAGTCGATCTGGGACAGAGCCCCTTACTGACTGAGCCACTGATGCCAAGTGGGTATAACTCGGCTAACGTTTAACGATGGAGATAATTGTGCAGGTTACGATGTCAGTGTCGGGAACAGAAGGGGCGAAATCCATGACATTTGTTTTGTCGCCGATTTCACCCAAACATATATAATCAACACCATCATGCGAGGAGTAAATTTGCGTAGTTTGTAGGTATGTTCTCGTCTTGTGCAATGTGGCAATGTCGTCTTGTGTGCGCAATTTACTCGCGATATTCATTACATAACGCTCTTCCCGGAAAGGTATTGGGAAGTTGTCAATTTCATTAATGTACATTCATATGTGTCAGTGCTCATAGCTATCCTCATATAAAATACTTCTATGTGTTACATTGGGTACAAATTAGAAAACATTTCTACAACTACTTTCAGACCCATGGGTACGACGTATTAGAGTAATAAATCTTATATACCCACACCAGTTGTGGTATTTTATAATTTGCATATATTTAGTGAAACTAATATTCTAACTTTTAAGTTGATACTTTAATCGGACAAGCGTTATTATGTACTTTTTATATCGAAACAATTCGGTGATTCAAATATATAATGTCGACATTATAATACAAGATTCAACGAGTCGATCCCTTGAGGTTGGTTGGTTATAGATGCTTGCTGGTGGACAACGTAATACATACGTTTGTCGCGAATGGTCCTGTACGCGTATCCATCATTTCAGACCTCTCCGCGATGTCTGCAATGTGATCATAGAAGTATTTTGTTTGGGGATCGCCACGTACTTGGGTGAATTGACACATATGAATGTACATTAATGAAATCGACAACTACCCAATTGGTTTCGGGGGAAGATCGCAAAGTGAACATCTCGAGTAAATTCCGCGCACAAGACGACATTGAATATGTAAATTGCAGAAGGGGATAACATATCTATATGGCTTATTGGTTTACATTGCATGGGCCGATAATGGCGATTCAACCACCAAAATGATCGTAAATAAACGGTGAATATCAAATGCTTAACGGCTTGACTATCGATTATAGAACAAATAATATAGGACGATGCGAAGTTACTGAAAATATACATAAGCTGGAAAGAAAGGACACGTCCACTCGTGCGTGTGGATGGCAAAGTTTTTTTCTTTTGTAATCGGATAACAAAACAGTTGTTGCCCTTCTTCTCGGGAGACATTGAGATTTGTCACCCGCTCGAGAACGAGACATTCCGTTCTCGAGCGGGTGACAAATCTCAATGTCTCCCTCGACTTTTATTTTGTTTTCTTAGAAATCCCAAGGTACCTGGTTACATTGGGTACAAATTAGAAAACATTCCCTGAGCTAATTTCAGCCCATGGGGACAATTTCTTGCTATCTACTTTGTATTTCTCCCAGACATCATGGACCAATATCCCTATATCATGCTAATTTCAGCCTTTTTAATGAATTGGCTGTTTGAAGAATGTAACTATTATTGTCAAAATAACATGACCATATTTGTTGTACATATCACAAAATGCAATGTCTGTGTAAAATACGGCTTCCATTCAGAATAGAGTAATAGTCACTGCAAATGATTTGCATATAGGAATGGGTTTATCTTTAACAATACATGTATGTTTACTGTTCGAGAGGAGTGTCACCAATAAAGATCCTCGTTATTATGTTTTTGTCTTACATTTCTGCATATAATTAAGTGACACACAACATTTCATCAATTTATAACTATCTTGGTTGCATAAATTGTATACTTGATTTTTCACTCCTAAGTGTTTTCGAATTCTCATTACAGATTCTACAGCTGACTGGCAGATCTACTGACGATCTTGACCAGTACGTGTCAGATAACCTCGTCTCGTACCATCAACACTGTTGAATCTTCCGAAAGGCCAGGTACCATAAGTTGTGACCATCTGGTCGAACAAGTGACAAAGAAACTTGATACCTACGCAGATGACGAGGTTGGTTACTATCTTAAATTTAGAAGGATCTACATTTGGTATATTCATGTAGTTACATGTTACATGGTTGAAAGTGTCACAGGAAAATAAGACTTCTTTATTTGGTATTTTTTATATAAGTTTTAGATTTTGATCAAATCAATCTTTCAACTGACACTCAATACAATTCTGATTATCAATTCAAATCGCATGTTATAATAATTGTTCCTGCGAAAGACAAAATTGTTTCACCTAATTATATAGAAATATTTCAATGCAGCAAAAACAATTTTGTTTACATTTAGGCTAGGTTTCTCATCCAGTTAACTTAATTTCAGATATTGGAAAATGTGTGTCTGAAGAACAGAACTCTACTTGCAATCAAGGAAAGTGTTTTTACCCATGATGAGTTGGAACACTGTGGATGATATGCTCCTCGAAATCTCATTCCGCCCGAGTAAAGTTCCCATTCCGAGCGGTAGAAGATCCGATTCTGCGAAAGATTTGCTCGATTTTTCATGACTCTGTTTACTAATTGGTGTATATCGATGTAGCAGCTCATGGGATGACACATCCAAATGATAGGACTTGTTTCTAAGGTATTTTACTCTTCACTTACTTATTCTTTAGTCCCATAGATAGCACGCTGAACCAAATTACAAGGGTTTGCTCACTCAAATCCACACACAAAGTAAAAAAGTATTGCGTAAAAATGTGATTTTTGAAGCGAAAGAGACAACGTCTTGAAGAACAAATAACTAATGGCTGTCCGCAAACATCCCATCGGTACTTTATGTTACAATGGTGTAAATAGGGTTCGGAATGACATCTAGCGGATGCGGGAGGAATATATAGGAGAGAATAAAATAGACACTGGGCCCTGATTGGTCAATAGCCTTGTGTGCTTTTTGCATAAAATAAATCACCCATAGGTAAAATAGCCATTGGCACAGGAATTAACCTTTTGTAGTGAAGTTTGAATTTTTTGGTGTGGTCTAAAATATGACAGTATTTTTTTATGCGGTTCTGACACTAGTTACGAAAACACAAGATTTAAATGCGATTTCCCAGCTAGACGGACATGATTTGTTTGTGTAAAAAGTTTCCCCAAATGTCAAATTTTCAGATTTAAAGAAAATTTTGGACCAAAATTTATATTGCCAACAGTATACGCTAAAACATTAGCACTGAGGCCTATGGAAAACATTTACACCAGTGTAACCTTTAAAAATACAGTTGATCAAAATACGCGATTTTAAGCTGACATAATGCATTCAAAGTAACACTGCCATACGTTCCTATTCTATTTTCGGAGTGTTACGACACGCACATTCTCAGCATTCCGATTTCTGACATGGATAAATGTTTACCGCAATCCAGTTAATTGTCCTATAATGATTGACTAAGTACAACGAGTTAGTATCTTGTACTACAACAGATCTGCAACGTCACTGGTGTAGATTTTGATGCGACATTTTTTTATTTCCCCATAATATCTTGAGGCACTTTATTAAAAAGACCAAACATGTACATGTATATGGGAAGCCAAATTGACATTTAATAAATAATTGAGCTTAAAGGTACTCAATCCTATTCGATGGTCCCCATATCATCAGATTCCAACAACAAGGTTTTTTTTTTTAAATGCGGCTCGTTATCAAAATCAATTAATTGCCCAAAAATATTGCTAACAGACAACTGTAGTACAAAATTGCCCAAAACCTGTTATTTATCAACATTTTGTTCAACGAAATATTGGCGGTTTGTCAGTTATCTGACACAAAAAAGGCATTTGATTTTAGAGAGACTTAGAGTCATCCATCTTCATCCGCAATTTGGTCCGAGACCGTCTTCTCGTCGACCTTTTACTTGGCCACTAAAAATTATCGGTGGTGAAAAGTCAGATTTCAAAAATCGATATCTGATAATTCTGAACTTTGATGGGTGGGTTCCTCGACTCGATTCAAATAGTTATTACCACTGAAGCCGAAGAAATACGCTAAGTACCAAACTGAATACAACCCATGCTGTTACCCATTTTATTGATGAAAACTATATCGAGTTAAACATTTCCATCTAGCAATTACCTGGTGAAGGGGGTATTCAACCTTAACCTGGGTAAGATCCTAAAGGAATTGCAATGCCTTCACAGTCATGTATAGAAGTTTCATAGGAGATTGATTAAACAAAGGATAAAATTTATGATGCAATTATCTGAATTGTTGATGGTCCTATAAAACACGGAGTACTTAACTGAATATGAACCTATCACGTTGCTGGCCATATTCATGCTCACTATATATAGTTTTCACATCGCAATTAACTATCTAATTATGTTATAATAAATTATGTTATTTAAAATAAGATGAAAAACCTGTATTATGGAACAACAATTTATATGGACATTCCTCAACACAGTATTTTTTCATTCAGCAAGAAACATCATGATACAGGCAGAAATAAATCAAACATCTACATAATAATAAGAACTAAGTGTTCAAGGTGATCGTCGTCTACATGTACATTGCTAAATTTTCATTGCACAGAGTGGATGCTCAAATTAACAATTTCATCGTTAAATGTTGCTGTTCCACAAGAGTGATTAATTCAAAGTATCTGTGAATTTGTAATGCAACTTAAGCAAGTTATTGAATTCTAAAACAAACCTGTTGTGCAAAGTAGCAAGTTGTGAACAGACATTTGAATCATGATGTATGTCACTTTGCAATATTCTAAAAATAATTTTTATTTTTGCAAATCCAGAAATTAGTCCAGAAATCCATCAAGAAGCTACAGACTCACAATAATCAAGTATTCAAGGCTAGCGTCATATACATGTACATTCCTAAATTTTCATTACCCAGAGTGGAGTTTGCAGTTGAGTAACCGTGAATAAGTAATGCAAGCTATTGAATTATAAAACAAACTTGTCGTGCAATGTAACGAGTTGTTAGTAGACATTTAATTAATGAAATATATCAATTTGCAATATTCTAAAAATAATTTTCTTTTACAGATCCAGAAATTAGTCCACAGATATCAACATATTGTGATGAGAGAGAAAGGCAGTCCATGGGTGAGATTAGTCCAGGTAGGAACGTTCGTTATTTCAATTATTTACAATGTGATGCTCTATCTTCTTTGTGAAACAGTATTCAAGGTTAGCGTCATATACATCGCTAAAGTTTCATTGCCCAGAGTGGATGCTCAAAAAATTATCATTAAATTTTGCTGTTGAGGTCCACAAGAGAGATTAATTTGCAGTATTTTCTAATTTGTAATGCACGTTATTGAATTATATAACAAACATGTTTCGCAATGTAAGTAGCAAGTTGTGAACAGACATTTGAATAATGATGTATGTCATTTTATAATATTCCGATAGTATTCTATTGTGAAATTTGTGCTGCATACGAATATTCATCTAACAGAGTCTTTACTATTTCACTTCTTTTTATATATTTTGCTTGTGGTATGCTTATTCATAAAACGTTTCAACATGAAAAGATAGATTTGTATGCAAAGTTCGGCACACTTTATTTATTTGAGTTTTCCTTTTCTAATTTCAGTTAATCTCCTCAGTCCCACAGTGCTTTTGTTTGCAAGATTAACAGAGCCAAGGCAGTCATACATTGGATTCGCTGTACAGATTGCAGCCAATATTATAATTGTGTGTGTGTCGGAATACGGAAGATGAGAGAGAACTGGAAGTGTAAAATATGCTAAGTGTTATTTATGATATTACTTGGGTATCAAGGATGGTCTATCTCTTGTTTAAAGGCACGTGAGGCCTTAGTTGTCGAAAATATTCATATTTGTTCCAATCACCGTAAACAGAAAAACATTAAAATGCATACATTTTCGTTCATATATACCATGACTATCGCGTAAACAGCATGTTATCATAAAGACCTACTATATTTTACCTAAGCAAGAGCCTGATTGTGTTACAGAAGACAGCACAATGCTACTGGCTAATCACACAAAAATGGCATAAACGCTCTTTATTTGTTCCATATCAGGAATTCACCAACAAAGAACGCTCTTTATGTTTACCATCATAATATAAACAAACACCAGAAAAGTAACTTTTTATGCTTTTGTTTACATAACAATGGTCTAACAAATGACAATAACATACTGTTTATGCGATATATCTTATTTGTATACGGACAAAGTATGTCTACATTTTGATGTTCTTTCTGTTTGTGGCGGTTTTTGACGGGTGGAAATATTTTTACAGGATACCCACCGCCAAGGCCAACCGTACCTTTAATGGTTAATTCCTGCAAAACATATGAATAAAAATGGCATTTTGACTTCATGGAGTTCTACTCTCTCAGGTGCCTAATACTAGTGATGGACGGGATTTATTCTGAAATTAATAATAGTGATGGCAATTTCGCTCTACATGTATGTCTCAATGCCAAATAATAGTGATCGTTGGGAGTTTTCTCTAAAATTAATAATCGTGCTGACACTATTAGTAGGCACCTGACAGAAACAAGATCAAACTCCTTCTGTTGCTAAGTTCCTTAAATTTCTGTTGTTCTGATCTGTCAATAAAACTATCCCGAAAGGTTATACTTATTATACCATACAAATTTAAATAAATTCAATATTAATTGATAGAAGCATTTTCGAACAGGTGTCTGTGATTAATATTTACTAATTTATACCCCGGAACAGTTGAAGAATCCTTAAAATGATTACTGATTTGGCACACATGTAAACTTAAATTAAAAACAATTAAATGTGCGTCTGAATCCAATTCCCATCAATCAGAGATCTAACCATCAGAAAGTTGTACATACTAATATAATTTTGTCAAACTCCTACTGTTTACTACGTTACATGATTTTGTGCCATTGAACTGACTTTAGATGTTTGTATTGTTATATTCTGATATGTTGTTAGCTCCGCTAGATATATTTATGAATAAATGATTACTCACATACAACTTATCTGTTCGCTTGATATGTTAAGATAATGTGGGGGGAAAGTAAAACATGTTACTGCTAGTGGGATGGAAAGTGACCATGTACCCATGGGCCTGCAAGTAGTTCAGGGAATATAATTTGTACCCAATGTAAACAGGTACCTTGGGATTTCTACGAAACAAAATAATAGTAACAAATGTAACATTAACTAACAGGTAACGTAACCAGAAGTAACCATATGTACCCTATGTACCCATGGGCTGTAAATTATTTCAGGGAATATGTTTTCTAATTTGTACGCAATGTAACCAGGTACCTAGGATTTCTAAGGGGAACAAATACAAGTAACAAATGTAAACAATTGTGCACGCTTGATGAATAAAAAATGTAAATATGATCATATATAACACATTTACTAATTCAAGAGCACATCATGACATTCAGATTCAGTTTAAATGTGCCGTAATTGTGTTCAATCTCCCGACAAGGAAACACCTAGTTATATAACGGACATGTTTCAGGTGAGATCTGCAGGAATAACTTGGTCCAACACAACCGGAGTCCACCTGAATACCACCGGTGGCAAACCGAACAGTAATCATTCGTGTCCATCGCGTTATGGAACAAACTGCCAATGATCATCATGCGCTCTCACTTTTGAACGTTTTAAAAAGTTGCTAAAACATATCTGTTTCGTCAATGTCTACAGTTGCCCAATTGACATTATTCGCACTTATTTTCCATTCACTAATTGTTCATGGATTCTAGATGTTCGTGATTTGTTACTTTTTAGCCTCTTTAAACTCACATATCTTTTATTCTCCATATTGTGTTATCTCTTTGTTTTAAACTGTATTGCTACTGTAATAATAATAATAACTAGAATGAAACTGGAATTGCACAGCAATTTCGATACTTACATGTCCACCAATGACGGAAATTGTGCCACCCGATAAAGTGTCAGTTGTCAGGAGACACATATCAGTATGGTGATACTATAGCTCATAGTAATACTCGGCCACCACAGGTTCTATCCACCAAATTCCATCAAAATATGCACCAAAAACAATTTGAAACGCATACCAAGACGCCATTTCTCCCAAATAGGAAGTAAAAACCGTAACATATATACATCATTATGCAGCACAGAATCTGATGCACATAGTTCAAAAAGTCCGAACCCGATACTTCGTTAAGTCGAACGTCGGTAACTCGAATACCCCACTTAAGTCGAAGCCATCGCCTGGTCCCGGCTGAGCTTGTGTGCAAAGCCATTAGAATAATTACGGTTAAGTCGAAGGTGGATAAGTCGAAATTCCACTTAAGTCGAAACGAAATTTGGTCCCACAGACAGCTTATAACACTAATTACTATGGTTAAGTCGAAGAGTAGTCTGCGACGCATCGCCATGTGATTATAACTCAGTGTGCTTCTATTCAATAGCATAAAAAGCTGTGAAGTTTCCTGGAGTCTTTATTTGTCCTAATGCATTGTTTGTTTAACATATATATTAACGAGGTGTGTGGGTCAATTTCCCATGTGAGGATTAGAAGTGTTGACAGACGAAATGCAAAATCATATTTAAACGGCCCGATACAGAGAATAACGAGATTTCCAATTGGTCGGACCACCAGAGAGTTAGGATCGCCACCTCTCAGGATGACTACGCCACCGATAATCCCGAATGCCATCACAACAATGCTGGACTCCATGCATGTCGCGCCTTGTGTGAGCTGGTCACTCCATGCACACAAAGGAGGATACCAGTTGGTTTTGGACTTCCAGTCTTGCCCAGCAAATCCCTCATCAGGGCTCTCTACCGGGAGAGGTCTGGAAACTACCAAACCAGCCAGGAAGAAGCGAAAGAAAAAGACTCCATCCAGGAAAAAGAGAGACACAGAGAGATTGGCTGCGTGGAAAAAGAGGAAATCGACTGATGCCACACCAGGCGACACCTCCCGCGCAGCCGAGATCGATGCACCGCCCGAAGTGGTAATGGACTCTCCATCGCCACGGATAGACGCGGACATCTCCTTTTTCAACCCGAAGACGCCGGATTACACCGAACCGGAGTCTTCACCTGCCTCTCCTACAGCAAACGAAGCACCAACATCCGCACCCGAAGATACATCCGACTCCGATGACACATCTGACTCCGACTCCGAAGACACATCCGACTCCAACCCCGACGACACATCTGATTCCGACTCTGACTGCGACTCCGACTCCGACGACACATCCGACTCCGAAAAAGAAGAAAGACAAAAGAACTTAATGGAAATTTTAGCGAGAGCACAAGAAGCATTAAGAAAATCCGATTTAGTACAAGCCGAAACCGAAAAGCTCATGAATCGTCCGACTCCAAGTTTGCAAACATCACCATCCGAACCACCGCCAACAAAGAGAAAGAGAAATAGAAAGAAACAAAACAACCGCCGCTAAGACTCCTCAACCACGCTTTCACCGCCTTGCCTCCAACCACAACACCTACGACAGCCAACATGTTCGATTTTCATCGGAAAAAACCAAGGAAGGGTGAAGGGACTTGCACACTGCAGTCCGACCACCCTACCCGGCCTTCGGCGGGAAACGACTCAACAACAACAAATAACGAGAATAATTTCATTCAGTCATGTCTTCCCAAAACGAAAACAATGTTCCAAACGAAGAAATGCGCCATCCATCTAACGATGGAAAGAAAAAAATGGACGTTAAAAGCATAGAAGAGCGGCTTCTTGCAGCGACTTCCGCGACCGGCGGCAAAGGAACAAAGAGAAAACTTGAGACGCACAGAATTGAGATTAAATACGAAGCCCTATTTCTCGTCGAAAGCGGTCAGAAATCAAAATCAGAGATCGCTAAAATGTTTAAAGTCGCAGTCAGTACTTTGTCAACGTGGATCAAGAAAAAAGACGAGATAAAAGAGGGCTAGAACGTTATTCATCGATACATCGAGGCTATTGACAAGAAGGCTTAACTAAATTTTAATGTTCTCGATGTCATGACACTGATGCAGCAATCGTGGGCCAATGTGACGGAGATGACAGTCGCCAACTGCTTTAGGCATTGTAACTTCGAAACAAAAGACAACAGAGAGACCACAGACCAGACGATGAGTCGATGACGACATTGAAGACGACTTGCCCTTGAGCCAATTAGCGAAACTCGGACTAAACGAGGAGGCAATTAAATCATATGTCAACATCGATGATGAAATACCAACATGCGCTCCGACAACAGAAGATGACCAGTGATGACATCGTGGATGCTATCTTGGCAGAAAAAGAGAACACGATTGAAGACGACGAAGACGAGGTCATGGAGTGCAACAAGCCCGACCCGACTATCGATGACGCAATGCATAGCTGCGATATTGTGATGCGGTATCTTATGGCGCAAGCAAACACGGCCGACGACCTTATGAATATGCTGGGAATCAGCGATAAAATAAAGAAAGAATCAATTACCAGATAAATGAAGAAACCACAGTCCCTGATCACCAGTCACTTCCAATCCTGAATCCCAAATTTTGTAAATACCATTGTAACCACTTCCGGGTCAAATGTACTTTTGTTATTTCTACCGCGAATTTGTTGATGTTTTCTTATTATATTCTGTGTTTTTATTATATTATTCAATAAATAATCTTAACAAATATCATCTCGTCTGTTGTATGTTATCAGCATAGTCACTGCCTATTGATTTAGCGTTGGTATATAGCGTGCACACGGTTGAAAACAGTTATTTTCGGATCGATATGAATTCAACTAGTTGGAATTTGTGGTCACCAAATGGTTGAAACGGTTAAGTCGAACACTCGGATAACTCGAAGTAATCCAACGGTCCCTTGCGATTCGACTTAACGTATGCAGCTATGCAGGTACAAAACTTCAAATCAATTGGCTGAGCCGTTTTGACGATATAAGAAATCAAAACTCGATTTGCAAGTCATTATGGTGGCACGAAACCTCCCAAAAATCAGGTATTTAAGCAGCAATAACTCCAGAAGTTTAAGCCCGATTAAAAAACTTCGAGCGGGATAGTGATGAGCGGCAACTAGAGATTATATCCACCAAATTTCATCATAATCTGCGCCAGAACAGTTTTGAGGTACATACCCACACGCCCATTATCCAGAACCGGAAGGGAAATCCGTTAACTATATATATCTTTATACATCGCACAGTTGGATGAACATAACGCAAAATGTCCCAACTCAATATCTCAAGCCGTTCTGGATTTCCTATAAAGAGCGTTATTTTATTATTCGACCCAGGGTCAACTTTTAAACCGGAATGGCGACCCCTATTATTGTTCGATGGTTTGTAACACATGTGCATGTGCAAATAATAAAAAAAAAGTCCGAACCAGATATATCAAGCCGTTTAGGAGGAGATACGTTAACAACAATAAAACAGGTAAAGAGCGTTATTTCCAAAGGTCAAGGTCAGACGAAATTCCTTATTATGCATCGACTGTGAATGCTCAATGGCTATGCAGGTACAAAATTTCAAATCAATTGGCAAAGCCGTTTCAACGATATAAGAAATCAAACATCGATTTTGCAGTTTTGCAAGTCATTCTAGGGGTCCGAAAACCCCATACAAATCAGGTTTTTAAGCAGCCATAACTCGAGAAGTTTAAGTCCGATTTTAAAATTCTGAACGGAGTAGTGGTCAGCGACAGCTAAAGATCATGTCCACTAAATTTCGTCAAAATCTGCGCCAAAATAGTTTTGAGACACATACCCACACGCCCGTTCTCCCGAACCGGAAGTGAAATCCGTTAACTATATATATCGTTCGAGAGCGCAGAGTTTGCTGCATATTATGCAAAAAGTCCCAACTCAATATCTCAAGCCGTTCTGGATTCCCTATAAAGAGCGTTCTTTTATCCTTCGACCAGTAGCGAACTTTTAAACCGGAAGTGCGAACCCTATCATTTTTCGGCGGTTCATAACACACATACATGCGCAAATAATGAAAAAAGTCCGAACCCGATATCTCAAGCCGTTTAGGAGGAGATCTCTTCACAACAATAAAACCGATAAAGAGCGTTATTTCCAAAGGTCAAGGTCAGACAAAATTCCCCATTCGCACATCGACTTCATATACTCAATGGCTATGCAGATACCAAATTTCAAATCAATCGGTCAAGCCGTTTCGACGATATAAGAGATCAAACCTCGATTTTGCAAGTCATTTTAGTGACTCGAAAAAAACCAAAAATCAACAAAATGGCGATAACTCAGAAGGTCAAGGTCAGACGAAATTCTCAATAGGCTATTTTCAGAGAACTTCCAAAGTTATATACTGAAACCAAAAACAGCATGTGAATCGGTCCAGCCGTTCTTGAGATGTAAGCATGTTATTGGAATAAGAATAATAAAAATAAGAAAAGCCAGAAGAATTACAATATACTTCCATGTTAAAACATGGAAGTATAATAATTGTTATATAGCGCTTTATCCCAGATGGCCCGGAGTGCTTACATTCCTAGTAGTACCCTGCCTTCTATCACACGTGATATACACACATATATACACACCACATGCTTATATACACATACATCAACATAATTAAACAACACCAGGGATAACTTCCCCATAATTCACTCTTTAACAAAGATTTGAATTCGGTCAGAGAGTTTGCAAATCGTGTGTTGTATCTCAGTGAGTTCCAAACATTTGGCGCATACGAATCAAATGCTCTATCGCCATCAGTTTTCATTTTTTTTATGGAATATCCATTAGAGCTTCTGCCTTTGATCTCAGATGCATAGGTGGAACATACATACTTAAAGTTTATCAAAATATTGAGGTAATACAGGGAGAATGCTTGAACCAGATTCTGATTTTTTTGTAACAGAATGACGCACATTTGTAGTCTATACGTGCACGAATTGAAAGCTAGTGTAGTTCTTGTAGCAATGGTGTTACATGTGAAAATTTTGGTTTTCGTGAAACATTCCTTGCAGAAACATTAATTACTTTTTGCAATTTATCCAAGTGTTCAGTTGTGATATCGGCGAGAATGGCATTACAATCGTCTAGTTTTGAAAATACAAATGAAGAAACAAGTGTCTGTGAGGATGTCTGTGTTAAATATGGCCGTTGCTGCGAGATGCGACGAAGCTCCATAAACATGGATTTGCACATTGGATTGACCTGTAAGTTCATGGATAGTGTGTTACCCAAAACAACACCTAGAATTTTGACAGACGGTGATGACTGAATATCTGAATCGGCTATTTTAATATGGTGAACGTCAGTGTGTTTAATGCGGTAATCGGTTCCACATAACATCAACTCAGTAAAGCCCATTGAAATTAATTTACTGTCTAATGCGTTTTTAAATATAAATATAATAATCTAATAATAATAATATATATTTATACATGTATATGCACAGAAGCCAATATTTTGAAATGATCGATTCTAGTATTTCGTTATTAGCAACTCAAGATTGTGCCATTGATAAATGATTTATTATATTAAAACTGGGTGTGATAGATACAGCCAATCCTGGTTATGCCACTCCCTCACAATAATTGCACCAGCCTTTTTAATTATTATTGATGCTTTAATTATTGTGTGAATAAAATATTTAAACATCTAGTTGTAACTAATAGCATAGTTATTATCCCCTGCCATCGCCCAACGATTGTCGCAAATGGTAAAATATGAGACTGATTCCCAATATTCGCGAATACAAATGTGACCACATCACACACAGAACATTTTGTAAGAATTCACATCATTGTTAGATATAATATAATAACTAATGCAAGTCTTATCGTTGATTGTGCTAAAAGGTGTTTCTCGTGAGGAGGAAAAGCCAACTGCAAGCCATGCGATAATTATATAGCAGAACTCGCGCACGTTATATTTAACTTTGAATGTTTGGCCAACATATACTCCTGCAAATAGGTTCTGATATGACCTAAATATTCACGCTGGAACATCCTCCTGCAAATAGGTTCATATAGGTCCTGAATATTCACATACGTTCAAATTGGACTTATTTGATTCTGAAATAAGCTCATTTTGAACTTATACCCGTTATTCTGTTGAATGGCGCGGGCCGCAGTGAACACATTCTAAAGGGCGTTTATCTTGTAAGTCGTGTCGATGAAAAAAATAGAGTGAAATAAGCTCTATATAGGCTTATTTTGAACGACACATTGTACGCCCATATAGAGCGTATATGTTCCTCAATAAGCTGTATTTGGGGAAAACGTGACGTTTGTAATAAGCCCGTATTGTGCTTATTTGCACGAGAACAGGTTGGTTTGGCGGGTACATGCACTACATATACAAGTTACCTGTACATCCAACTCTGGAATGTAATCGTGCATTCGTGCTTGTCGAATGGGAACAGGGTCGTATCAATGTGACAGGTAGTCTTCAAAACTGCTATGGGCGACCACGTGACATATCCGTCGCTGTCCACGCTGATAGTGTATGATCCATCGAACATATCCAGCATGGGGCCGTGGAAATTGACGATAGCCACATCGGGTTTCCATACACTAGATTGTGGTAGAATTAGCTCCTTTACGTTATACGATTCTGCGTCCCATTGCAAAAAATCGTCTGTCCAGTAAACCTGTAACCAGCCAACGGTCACTAGAGATTGTGATATCTCGTCCACTTCAATAATACTCGAGATATGAAATGACAGTTCAACTTCAGTCACGTGACTGTTGTTGTATACTGGACGAGTTTCCGGCCTATAACCAGGCATCAGATCGTTTAATAAATCGTTGATCTCGCCCTTTCCTTGAATTTCTCCCGGCCACAAAAACAAACATATGAACAGCAATAATGATGAAGCCATTTTTAGAGCGACAAGATTGTCTCCTTTGAATTTAATAGCTGAGTCTCTTGATTGATATCAGTCACAACAAGTGTTGAGTCGATGGTCACCAAGATGAAGCATTTATCACGTACTTTTCTAAAAGAAACAGACTCGTACATATGCATGGCGACAACAGATAACACTGTATCCATTGTCTGGATTGGATTTCTGGAGATAGTTGTATCATTGGAACAGAACAGCTTCCAAATATCGTTGAATAGTGGTTCGTCAAATACTGATAAACCGATGGCAATCCAACGAGACAGACTGTTGATTGTATTGCCATGCATTATTTCCCCCGGATGCAATATTATCCACTTTATCCAGAACGTCGCCTCAGGAAATATAAAGAGAACAATTTAACTGCCGATGTCGATATACTGTAATAGGGCGGAAGTGCACATCACGATATTGTATAACATCAATGTTGCAGGATTTATCATTTGACATTTAGCATTCGACAACCGTGATATTATAATTATTTCTGCGATCTGTCGTTCGTTGACTTCGTCTTTAAATTAGATGGGTGCATGTAGTTATAGCTCAAACGTTACTAAATTGCTGCATTATTAAATCATTAAAACCCGCGTGATTATACAAACGAACGGATCCTGTACAGATACAGTTATAGAGTAGCGGCACGGCCATTAGTGGTATTTCCCACCTCGGAGAATCACAGTCTGTTAATATGTCTGATGGACAATTTTTGCTTCAATCTGAGTGGGGGGGGGGGGGGGTATACTGAAATCTGCTTGTCCGTCCGTCCGTGGACATAAATTTGCCGGAGTTTTTCTCAGTCGTTTTGTAATCATTTCAGTTAAACTTGGCACAGCCACCAACCTCCATGGGAAACTGTGCACCTGCGATTATGACGTCTGTCGAATTTTTTTTGGTGGAGTTATCCCCCCTTTTCGACTTAGAACATTTTCGCAACATGTACAATTTTGTCCCAGCTTTTATTCCTACATTTTTGGGTCAATTGTTTTTAAAAAATTGGCACAAATATTTAGTACCATGGGAACGGAACCTGTGCACCTGCGATTATGACGTCTGTCGGTTTTTGTTTGGTGGAGTTATCCCCCTTTTTCGACTTTTACTTTATTATTTTGACTTAATGTTTACTGATATGTGAAACATCTTAGTGTTTTTAAAACACGGGGGTATCCTTAGTCCCACTGGGCAGCCACGCCTCTAGTTTTATGCAGGTAAATAAATGCATGTAAATAAATGCCTGTAAATAAATAAATGAATAAATGTCTGTAAATAAATGAATAAATGCCTGTAAATAAATGCCTGTAAATAAATGCCTGGAAAATTTACGAGTGCACGTGCGAACGCTGCCTTAACCCTCCGATTAGGTTCATGACGGGAGCTGCGCAGGTACAAAATTAAAGATCCTGTGCCTGTGCATTCTCTTATATATGCGAGTCTCCATGGATAGGAAGTCTCACATATATATGTATGCGAATGCGGTCAATGTTAGACAAGTCTTCTCGGTCCACAACAGCTTGGGGTATCGGTTGTGTTTATGCTGTTTTGGGCCGAATCCCAACTCTTCTATATATAACGGACTTACGCCCAGAATCGTGGGAGGGAGTTATCTTGCTTGTATGCCTTCTGATCATGTAAAATGGAAGTATTGCGGATATATATGCACGCCAATGGCACCCTGTCCCAAGCATGATAAACATGATAACATCAAACATGCATATATCCGAGGTCCATTCAAAGTCAAAGCAACGAGATTAATCAATAAACAAAGCCTTGTTTTTAGAGAATTTCGATTTGTCGCGCTATTAGAAAATGCCTGTAAACAACACATTAAACGATCGTATCATCACTATACATTTTTCTAACAGGGTAACTGATATATTATTTTGAAGACAGATTAAAGGCCCACTTAATTTTCGAGTCACTGATTTTTTTATTGTGCCTTGATATGCGGTTTTAATAACAATCTATACCATAAAATATGATTAAAATACTATAATTCATCACCATTTGAAACGTCTGTGTCTCAGAAGTTACCCATAGAGAATAAAAAACAGCTGAAATCATAGAAATATTTCCCCCGTTATGGTTCCCAGAATGCAACAGAATGTGTTTTCAATGGAAGGGGTATAACTCTATATCTTAAGATATAGTCATTCCCCTCCCATTGAAAATAATGGAAATTGAGAACAGAATACCAAGTCGGTATATTCAACAAAAACAACATGTTGACAGTTTATTATACCGAATACGTTGATAATACAATGTTTTGGAGCTTCCTCTTTCAAATGGTATATAATATGGCATATGTTTTATATAAATTTATCTGGGGGTTCAAAAATTATAGACATATTATGGACTTGTTCGAGTTCTTGACACTGATAAGTTAGTATTCAGGCGTTATGCCAACCTGGAAAATTTTGCATTCTACTAACATCGTCGAAAATTTCAAGGAAATCGACCATACCACTCAATTGAAAACATCGTCAAAACTAAGTTTCAATTGTAAATATTTACATTTGGATTCGTGACGCAACACTCCGCGACAAACAAACACAAATGATTTCGCCATCCAGAGTCGTGTTGGCAATTTGGATTAATATTCGAAAGAAGAACAACTTTGAACAATATTATTCATTTCTATTGGATCACCCTACATACCGGAGTGTTTCACATCACTTTAAGTGGGCCTCTAATCGCGTGGACATGTGATATGATTAATCACATTCAGGAGTTTACGTGAATGCCCGGGCTCTACGTGTACATGTAGTACGGCCTGGGGTCTACGTGTACATGTAGTACGACTTTTTAACGAAAGTTCGTTATAGAAGAGAAACGGCCCGCGGCCTGGCAGGACTCAGTCCCAAAAACAGCAACATCCCAACCGATGTCCCAAGCTGTTGTCTGTTGCACACACATGAAATTGCGTGTTTTGTTATATGCAAATGACACTGTTATATTTGCCGATGATAAAGAAAGCATGCGTGCAAAAGTATGCCTATTGAGCATAGAAAATAGCCTTCAGTTATCTGCCAATAACTAATCGTGAAGTAACTCTTGTAATTCCATTGCTTCAATAAGCGACAAGGCACCAGACTACAAGAAGACACGTATTTTGTGATTAAAAAAAAAAATATGACACAAAGTACGCAAAAGATAGCCACCTTCAAGTTTGGAGCATTTCACGAAAATATGCCAGAAAAATTCGCCAGTTGTTCGAACATAGCCTCACGCTGAATAGGGCCATGCTCGACTACTCTCGCAGTTCTTGACTATTGTGTTGGGAATACTTTACTTCTATTGATGAAAATGTTGCGAATATTTGCTTTACACTATCTGTTATCGGGCGATATTATTTTGATAAGCGCCCTTTTTGCCCCTATCACCGCATGGCAACAGTCACTAATTAATAACTGTATATGAGGACGTTGGTGATAAGACCGATTCCCTCACTGTTGCGAAAACGGCAGGGGGTATGCTCCATTTGTTGTCGCAATATTGAGCTTGACAGAAATTAATATTGTGATATTTATTTTAGCCATCGACGGAGCTGGCCGTGGCGATCTCAAATTCCAACATATCAAGTGACATTATTTTGACTGGCCTAAGAATACTAACACGCACTGTGTTCTTAATATGTTGTCAACAGTTCAGCGATATCAGCAATCGCGCAAAACAAAACCGCTGTGGTACATGATCACTACTGACGCTGATTTGCTGACAACTGGCAGAAATTAATCCGTTTTTGGCAATTTTGCAGCTTGCACTTTTGCAGTTTGCAGTGCAATATTGCCAGCGTATGAACGTACCCTTACAGAAGTTTTGCTTCTGTTTACTTAACACAGCGCAATGCTATTGGCTAATCACACACATATGATATAAACGCTCTTTATTATTTCCATATCAGGAAAACAGTAACAAATAACGCTCTTTATGTTTACCATATCCGGATCTAAACAAAACCCAGCTTCTATAACGTTTTTTGCTTTTGTTTACATAACAAAGGAAAACTTTTGACCATAACATACTGTTTATGCCATATTGATATAAGAACAAAGTGTGTCTATATTTTACTATTGTTTGTGGCGGTTTTTGACGGAGGTGAATATTTTAATAGCATACCCACCGCCAACACCGCCCGTATCTTATCATACCCACCGCCAACACCGCCCGTATCTTATCATACCCACCGCCAACACCGCCCGTATCTTTACACGGTGGGTTTTTATTGATAACTATTGAGTTTCAACAATGGACGGTATATTTTCTTTTGTGATAAAGTGGTAACCAGGTGCCGGTGCTCTCTGAGAATTATTTTGGACCAGTTTATCCTAGAATTGTGTATTATAATTTGAAAATTAGCGGATAAACTTGCTGTCTGGTTTGATTTTGGGACTTTTATCCGTTGGTTTAATGATGGAAAATGCAGTTTTACGGAAATGTTTCATCGGAAAACCCACCGACAATTTTGAAAATCTAACGCCGTTATAACTTCCGCCATGATACCCCCGTAGTCACTACACGAATTTGGTTGATATCAGTCCAGGGATCTGGGAGAAAAATCCAGAACAGACAGACGGACAGACGGACGGACGGACAAATCCTAATATGTTATTTGTATATATTCTCCCCACCGGACTCAATTCAGAATGCTGTCTGCAGCGACAACGAGAGACTTCCTTTGATACTAACGATGAGCTTTCGGCAGTGATCGGCAGCGGGAAGCCACACTCGGACGTCTGTTAGTAAGGTATTCATTCACGAATATTCGCTTCCTCTTAACCTAGCAGAATAGGGCTATTCGTTTTTAACTCAACTTGACAAAGTCAAGTTTGAGCTATTGCCATGGATTGGCGTCCATCGTCCGCCCGTCAACAAGTTCCGTTAGCACAGCTTACAGGTCGCATCTCTTATCCGATGGTCACCAGACTTCATATGGATCTTCGGGATGACCTGTGGATGGGAGCCTCATATTTTGACGAAATTCGTTTTAAAAAACATGGCCGCCAGCAGCCATCTTGGATTTCAAATTTGCATCCATCGGCATACCCTGCATTTGTTGGAGAATTGTTTTTAAAATTTGCAGGCAGGATTAGAATCACCTATAGATGGGAGCTATCGAATTTGATTTTTTTTCCATGAAAATCATTGCCGCCGGCACTTTCATTTGTAGAAACGCTTGCGTGACCGATAACTTGTGAACTTCACGAGATAATGGCATAATCGGTGTGACAATTTATTATGGTGGAGTTTGGCGACAACTGGTCGTCAAAATTAATATGCCATAGCTAGCCATATCGCCCGCTGCATATTCGCACAATGAGTCTTCCAAAGTTCGTTATAATCAGCCTTGTTCTTGTTTTGGTCCTTGTATAGTTCGCTTTGTTTATTCCAGATAGTTTCTCGAGCTGAATTTCCTCCAACGGGTCCACCACAGCTTCATCGGCCCACATGATAGTGTTAGGGGAATTATGCGTAGATCTAAACGTCGCAAAATAAAAAAACGCAATTGGGGAACTGTCTTAATATGCATGAAATTAATATAAGTAGATAAATTTGCATTGCGATCATATCAATAAAACGTACTACGTGCATGATATGTGAGTGAATGAGGGTCAAACACAATTCTGGACGATCGATCGTGAAATTATATATATCGTAGAGAATACAATGTAGCAAAATGTAATGAGTAGAGATTAACCTTTGTGAAACGCAATGGGTTGGTTGGTCCAGTCACATATATATTACCTGCACACTTTGTACGCTGATTGAATACTTTGCCCTATCCACTGAACCAACCTGATAGATACATAAACAAAGGAAGTTATTTTTGCACAAATATTGAACAAACCCATCATCTTTTTCTGTGGTTCAGCTCGTGTATTATTGCTATTCTATGTTCATGTTTGGGATGTTCATTAAAATATGGAATGTAATGTACGGGATAACAACTCGTCAATGAGTATTTAGTATAGAAAGGGTTAAGTCACGTGGATATCACAATGCAAGTCATTTAAAGGTACGGTTGGCCTTGGCGGTGGGTATCCTGTGAAAATATTTTCACCCGTCAAAAACCGCCACCAACAGAAAGAACATCAAAATGTAGACAGACTTTGTCCGTATACAAATAAGAAATATCGCATAAACAGTATGTTAGGGTACGTTCATACGCTGGCAATATTGCACTGCAAACTGCAAAAATGCCAGCTGCAAAATTGCCAAAACGGATTAATTTCTGCTCGCTGTCAACAAATCAGCGTTAGTAGTGATCAATGAACGACAGTCGTTTTGCGTGATTGATGAGCTGTTTGCAATATATCAGAACACGATGCGTGTTGGTATTCTTAGGCCAGTCAAAATAATGTCACTTGACATGTTGGAATGTGATATCGCCACGACCAGCTCTCTCGGTGGGATGCTGCTCATATATGAGTACAATAAACGTCACCTAGACAGGAGATGGTGCGTCCGCACTTGGCTCAATGAAGATAACCGACGATTTCAAATCTTCTCGGATATCATCCCAAACTCCAAACTTGTCATTCCAATAATTTTAGTCACACACTCGTTGGTCTTCATGTTAAGCAAAACAATAAGTTAAGAAAAACGGGGGGAGGGGACGTAGTGCTGATGTTAAACAAAACAAAGAAATCAAATAAATAGTAATACAAGATAATCAAAAGCACACAATATATTGTTATTCAAATGGCATGAATAAAAATATTGGCCCATATATGCTTTATCAATGCCAAAGAATAACATCCCATTATCCCTACTGTTAGACCCCACCCCACCACCACGACGACACAACTAGTCACCTTTAAACCACTACAATTAATCGATATCGCAGTGTTGGTAGATGGCACGTATTCGAACCCCAGCTTGATCTGAATTGAGTGATATCTCAATGTGCCATTCTAATCGATACATGACAATTTCGATAACAATTGAGAATTTGTACACTGAAGTAAGCACATTTGAAGCAATGCATGGATACCCATAGTGAGTCCTGCCACCACCTCCCCAATAGCTCCCACATTTATGACTCGGGAAGCATCACTTTTGGTACTATTTGTATCACTCCATATCATCATATCCTCATATAACGGAGATCCACGTGTATAATTATGTGTGAAAACTGTGCATGAGAATCACAGAGAACACACCCCGATCCCATTCGATCGTATCAAGGACGGTACAGACACAATCAATTAGTGTTAGTGGCCTTGTGTTGTGGCCACCGACAGAGAGGTATACACCCGTTATCATATAGCACCGTTGATTGTTGACGACCAGCCACGACACAGCACGAGCTCGTCGGTAGCTGGCAAAAATGCCAGCTAACAAAACAAAACAAAATAACCTTTGCAGCTGGCATTTTTGCAGTTTGCAGTGCAATATTGCCTACGTATGAACGTACCCTTATTGTCAAACGTTTGACCATTGTTATGTAAACAAAAGCATAAAAAGTTACTTTTCTGGTGTTTGTTTATATTATGATGGTAAACATAAAGAGCGTTTTATGTTGGTGAATTCCTGATATGGAACGAATAAAGAGCGTTTATGCCATTTGTGTGTGATTAGCCAGTAGCATTGTGCTGTCTTCTGTAACACAATCAGGCTCTTGCTTAGGTAAAATATAGTAGGTCTTTATGATAACATGCTGTTTACGTGATGGTCATGGTATATATGAACGAAACTGTATGCGTTTTAATGTTTTTCTGTTTACGGTGATTAGAACAAATATGAATATTTTCGACAACTAAGGCCGCACGTGCCTTTAAGAGAAGCCATTTGATATCTTCTGATTGTGATTTGAATGCTTCCGGTTGTGAGAAGAATCCATTACCATATTTATTGTACATATTTGAATGCAATACTAGCTATCACAAACAAGCTAAGATAAATGAGATAAATTTTATTTAAAACTCGGAGGAAAAACATTATACAAAAACAAGCTCTCACTTTTTGATGAGCTAATTGCGCTGACTGTGAGGTACATGTAATATACATAGTTACCCATCAAACGCAGGGTAATTTAGCTAAGTATATATATGCACGTCTCCAAAAGTACAAGGATGCCTATATGGTCAGATGGAACCTAACGATGCAAAATTGCGAAAAATAAAATATCTGAAATGTTAATACCAGGGGTATATAGCTTTGTATAACTAATGTTCGGTTCTCTTTTATATCGATATTTCCAAGACGATGCACTAGTTTCATATTCGTTAATGTCTAGCTGTATTTTGACGCTACTAAAGTGAATGGACATAATGCGCTCGCAATGGGTAAATATAAACGAACAATCAAAATGGATGTTTAACCATTATCACTCATAACAAACATGGACAAATATATAGACTTTAGTATGTATAACTCTCCACTGACGAGATTTCGCGTGTTCCGACTGAAATTGAAAATGAAATGTTTTACTTGAAAACCTGTGTCTTCTGGAATATCTTTCATTGCTCTGACCTTTTACAATATAATCCTTCATTATATTTGATCAGACTTTTCTCAACTGTATGTTGATAAAATTGATGTCACTGTAACAGTCTTGTTTACACAATCAATCTCGTCATCGGATAGTTATCAACAACAATACAACTAAGAACAAAGTCTATATATATTTTCGTATTCTTCTCAATGATGTGTTATATATTGCACAGGCCCCGCTGCCGGTTATACCATTCGACATCATAATCTATTCAGGAGGGGTAACTCTAGATTTTGTATATAATTTTGTTCTGTGTTCACGAGCATGTGCACGGCACATAATATTTATTGGTCTTGCTCCAGGAAAATAAATTAATGAAAACTTAAGAAAAAACGTTCAACTTCAACTCGATCGCGGTAAATGAAACCTCTCCCTCGCCACAGATGGTAGTTTTACAAACATTTTCCCCACTTCGAAGGCAATATGTCCCTTTAAATTGTTTGAATTGGGAAACTCTTTTCTGGATGTTTCACAATTTGGCGGCGAGTTAGTTTCTAGAGATGTTTATATGTGGGGTGACTCATAGACGACAAACAACAATAATCACACATAGGGTATGTATGTCCCTTTTACAGCGTGAATCTGGGAGTGTATAACTTTGTTTGGTCGAAAAGCCATCGTTAAAGATGTACTGTCCGATTAGTATACATGTAGTTTAATCTCCACCCCCATTAGAGAATGCTACACAGAATGGAAAACAATATGGATACCCACATACATATATGAAAGACATTAGACAACAGTGTCCGTGCATCTGCTTGGGGGCCAGATAGCCCGCCCCATTGTCCGCTCCCAGCACACGTCCACAGTTACTGTGCTAGGCACTTAGAGTCACCAACCCTGGTTATATGATGAAGTGCCCAAAATGCACCGTTTGTATGTTTCTATACTCGAAACAAATTAGATATGACCCAATTGGAAGCGTTGATAGCCAACTATCCACTTTTGAGGGAGTTTTAACACGTTTTGAGTTTTTTGTCATCCTAGAAACAAAATTGCAAATGACCGTCTTTGTTTAAAGAGCGTACATGCTTGCGTCGCACAAAGTTCGACGTATTCCTTATGGATGGCTGTGTTGATTTCGGGATGCCTGTGCCATATACATAATTTAAAATTAAATTTAAAACATTTATTTTTGCACGATATGCTGAGAATTGGCTGAGGAAATTGTGTAAATTTTGGTACAAAATCGGACAGGGCATCTTTAAAAGTACCTTCTAGTCCACACAAGCACCAATCAGGCCACTATAGATTATAATAATTCATTTATAATGACTCAAAATGATATTCATAACGATGCATGCACAAAAAACTAAACTGAAGAAAACAAGGTAAGTCAACATCGCCGGTCTAGGTTCGGAATGGGGGGGGGGTGTCTTCTTGTTACGGTGGCATGCACGCATATAAACTAAGACAAAAACCTACTGTGTATGGCCAGATAGAAATCTACTCACAAACTCACTAACCTTACATACGCACTATATCAGCATTACTCCAATGGGTTATAGGATAGGGGTGACAGCCGTTATCGGCAAATGGAAGTGCTTACCCCTCTCATGACGGGAGCTGGCTGGTGCAACATTAACGATCCTGTACCTTCTCTTATTTATGCGAGTCTCCCATAGGGAGCCTAGCATCTTTAACAGAATACACTAGCTTACAGGGTCAAGGTAAATATTGTTAGGCCAGTGTATTCTCTCACATATGCGGGGCTCCCTATCTGAGACTCGCATATATACATTTTAAGGGAATGCATTGACACAGGGTCTTCGCATATTTCCAGGAATCTCCATGCAGTCATGAAAGGGTTATATATGATGACTATGAGAACTGTGGCAAAGTTCGTGATAACTGTGGCAAAGTTCTTGATGGGTTAACTTCTTTATACACATAATATTTGCCGAGGGTATAATATCACCAGGGGTAAGACAACATCGGTAAAGTTAGTATAGGCGATTTGCAAATTCTTAAAAGATACGGGCGGCGTTGGCGGTGGGTATGCTGTTAAAATATTCACCTCCGTCAAAAACCGCCATAAACAGTAATAATAGTAAAATATAGACAGACCTTGTTCTTATACCAATCAGAAATATGACATAAACATTATGTTATTGTCAAATGTTTTTCCTTTGTTATGTAAACAAAAGCAAAAAACGTTACAGAACCTGGCTTTTGTTTAGATCCGGATATGGTAAACATAAAGAGCGTTACTTGTTACTGATTTCCTAATATGGAAATAATAAAGAGCGCTTATATAATTTGTGTGATTAACCAATATAATTGCGCTGTGTTATGTAAACATAGTCAAAACTTATGTAACACGAGCAGGCTCTTGTTTACGTACACCATCGTACGTCTTAACGACAATATACTATTTACGCGCTGATTATGTTTGGCATATGAACAAAACTATATATATATTTTAATTCCTTCTGTTGATGGCGATTTGAACAAATATGAATATTTCTGCAACGAACGCCGCCCGTGCCTTTAAACCATCAACGTTTCAAGAAGGTACATTTAGGGCGTGTCTTCTCCATCTTCTATCTCAAAGGATAAGAGTTCACGAAATCAGCATCAAAACACCACTCACATATTAGCTTCAAATTGAATTCGGCGCGCTCTCATCAAAAACTAAATAATTTGCTACTGACTTATCTAATGCTTCGCAGCGGGAAATACATTTATATTTCATATAATCACACATACCTCGAATACACAGGTGATACAGACATGCAGAATTTATCTCTAAAACATAAAACGCTGAAATATATGCGAGAAGATGTAGAAGTGACGGTGTGAAGAGTCTGGTTATCATATTGCGCTTAGCATCACTGTTCTGTGTGTACTTTAGTTTAACTATAAAAGTAATTAAATAAAAGCTAAATAATCTTCAATGGAAAACGCCACAGTGAGTTTTAATGACTTGCACTTCGTGTACTGCTCACTGGTCCCAGAACACAAATTGACCCCACCAACGCAGTTTCTTGCCGCTACAAGGGCAGTGTTTGTCTTACATCTTTTAAATAGCATCCCGTATAGCAACAGTAAGATTGAATCTCAACGGTGAAACATACACGTCAATGTATGTGCGTGGCAGGAAGTATGGCGAATCGACAAGACATACATTTATACCGGGTGCTTTAAACCCCAATTTCAAAAGTCATAAATAAGTTTGCACTGGTTTGATCAAATGTCCCATGCAGCCGGTTAGCATGTACCTTTTAAGTACGTGCGGAAAATAAAATAGTGCAATACATGCGACAGTGATTCCGCGAATAACATTCACTGCATGTCCATCGTTTATCACCCTTTCATGACTGGTGCTTCCTGAATGTTTGCGAAAACCCTGTGTCAATGCATTCTCTTATATATGCGAGTCGACCATAGGTCGCCTCGCATCCCTAACACATTTTATATTATTTGTTATAATTGTTAAAATAAAAAATGTAAGAAAAATGAAAACAATTATTAAAAATTGTTAAAGAATGTAAGAAATAATGAAAACAAAATTATAAAAATTGTTAAAGAATGTGAAAAAAATGATAGAAATTGATAAAGAATGTAAGAACAAATTGTTAAAGTATATAAGAAAAAATGATAAAAATTGTTATAGAATGTAAGAAAAAATTATAAAAAATTATAAAAATTGTTAAAGAATGTAAAACAAATTATACAAAATTATAAGATATATATATATATATATATAAGAGAATGATTGGCACAGGGTTTTTGATGTTGCGCCAGCACAGCTCCCGTCATTAAAGGGTTAACAATGACGCTGAGTTCTGTCTATATGGATATCAAATAGGAACATACATGTAACTACATGTACTTTGGGAAATATTATTTGCTACTACGTTCTGGACACTCCCAATAAATGTTCCACATGCTAAGAGTGACTAGTAATGTACATGTATCGAATTAGAGTATCTATCCTGTTCTACAGAATTATCGATGAATAGTTATCCCATATGAAATGTTCAGATAATAAGTTCAACAAATGACCATATGGTTGTTGAACTTATTATCTAACATGTTCCTCAATATATAGGGCTCTTTCTGCACTTTCATTTGTCTGTCGTCTGTTTTTTTCACCTTAACATCCCTCCAAATCAATAATAGACCATTCCCATGTACATTTTTTGATAATCGATTTAGTACAGAAAGGGATAACACATATATTAGTTGACCATTTTGTATCCATGGGACATGACAAAACGAACGACTATTTTCATCTATTATGTTTTCGTGGAGGCTTCAGTATTAGAGAGATTTAGATTGATAACTTTTTCTTCGCCCGTCATGGAATACATGTATAAAACTATACTATTCGCCGCGGCGTGGCGGGAGAACTTGGCCTAACTCAATGTTGTCGGATAGCACGCTTCGTGTCTCATTGAAAACTAAGTAAATCACCAGTTACGTTGCTCGGACTTCATTTTGAATATAAATGTAGAACATAGCTGACTGATTTCTGTATATTTTTCCACCTCGGACTGAGAGAAATATAGTCGCTGCAACATATCCTCGTGAAAATAGGTTCACATAATCACATTGGACCTAAATATTCACATAGGTTCATATCAACATATGCTCGAGTAATTAGGTCCATGTAGGACCTAATTATTCACATAGGTTCATATTGGACTTATTTGATTCTGAAGCTCATATATGACATATGCCCGTTGTGCCTTTGAATGGCGCGGGCCGCAGTGAAAGCACACTATAAAGAGCGTTCGTCTGTTAAGTTGTGTACATGTATATGAAAAAGTTGATTAAATAGTGCCCATATGAGCTTATTTTGCAATAAATAAGCACTATATATGGGTGGGCGTTTACACCCATATAGAGCATAATTTTTCCTCAAATAAGATCTATATGGGTTTCAAACGCGATAATCAAAATAAACCGTATTGTGCTTATTTCCACGAGAACAGGCTGGTTCATATTTACTTTATTTGTTTCTGAAATAAGCCAATAGTGAGCTGATACACATTGTTCAAATAAACGGCGCGGGCCGCAGTGAACACACATTAGAAAGAGCGTGACCTGGTAAGTCGTGTCGATAAAAATGTAGATTAAATAATGCCAATATGGGATTATTGCGTTGAGTATGGAAGAAATCCCAGATGGATTGTTTTAAAAAACGCGTTTTATGTCCATATACAGCGTATAATGAGGTTAATTAATGCCAATATGATCTTATTTCGCTCATTAAAATAAGCTGTTATGTGCTTATTGTCACGAGACCGGGATTGTCTCTTATTTCTGACTGGCGAAGTTATAAGTTTTCAACATATCCTCGTGCAAATAGGTTCATACTGGACCTAAATATTCACATATAGGTTCATATTGGACTTATTTGATTCTGAAATAAGCCATATTGAGCTGATACACGTTATTCCGTTGAATGACGCGGACCACAGTGAACTCACATTATAAAGAGCTGTTATTTTGTTTTATGGCGCGGGCCACAATGAAAATGCCTGTTAAAGAGCGTACACCTGAAATGTCGTGAGTTGGCTTATTTGTATCATTGTCCGCACATAATCTGCTGAGAATTGCCTCATTATGAGTCGATAATATGACTAAAATTCTGTCATTTTAAGCATATTATCCACTGAAAATTTGGCAATTCTAAGCAGATTATATACATAAAACAAGTTCTTTATAAACAGATAATGTGCGGGTTTTTGAGAGAACAGGCTGGTAAATCAGGTAAGACATGTCGATGAAACAGGTTGATTAAATAATAATCCCAATATGGGCTTATTTCGTATGGAAATAGTCCCAAATTTGACTGTTTTAAAACCTCATTTTAGGTCCATATATAGCTTATTTTGGTTTTTACAATAAGCCCATTATTGGCGTATTTTTCACGAGAACATGCTAAAGTTTTTATACCCCACTCTCGAAGATAACTGGGGTATACTGGAATAACATCAAAATGAAAATTGTCTTTCCATGGCTTATTTCAATGCTCGTTCGGTTAGGAATAAGACGGCGGAAATTTATAACTTCGTGGTTGACTGTAAATTCGACCTGATATTCATAACGGAATCTTGGCTAAGTTCATCTGGAGATGAACTGATAATGCAGGAAATAACTCCTCCGGGTTATAAGCTGTTCTTTTCAGCTCGAAAGACCGGACGCGGCGGAGGCATTGTGTTAATTTTCTCGGAGACCCTCATAGTCAAATCCACCACCATCTCGAAATTCAAATCATTTGAACTCTGTGAATTCGTTGTCAGATCATCCGGTCGATCTGTAACTCTCCTCTGTCTGTACCGACCACCACCTAATAAAAGAAATAAACTAAAACATTCGATGTTCTTAACTGAGTTCACAACACTCTTGGATAGTTACGTTGGACATCAAGGACAATTGTTTATTCTCGGCGACTTCAATTTCCATTTTGATTCGACAACTGACAGCGACGTTAACACCATAAAAACTTTAATTGATGATTCGGGCATGAAACAACTTGTATCCGTACCTACGCACCGACAAAACCATATTTTGGACTGGGTGATTGTTCGCAAAACTGACCCTCAACCCATAAACCTCACGGTGCAGGACATCGATTTATCTGACCACTTCTTGGTCACTCTCAAAACAGACATTGTATGTCCCATATCACTTAAACGAACCACTACCTCTCGAGATTTGAAGTCCATCGACAGTGTTAAATTTTCCGGTGATCTAGTTTCTAGTTTCTACACCCATCCAAGGAAATCCCCTCTTCAGTGGTTCATTAATCTACGTGCTTTACTGGATGGTCATGCGCCTTTAGTCACACGCAAAATTCGATGTCGTCCATCTACCCCGTGGTTCAATGATGAAATAAAGAGTGCCAAAGCTGATAAGCGGCATGCTGAGAGGAGATGGCGAAAATCCGGTCTAACAGTTGATCGTCAAATCTATGTTGAAAAGAACAACCGTTTGAATCAAATGACTAAGATCTGCCCGTTCGGAATATTATAACTCTAAAATCGCGAATGCTAAATCAACAAAAGTAATCTATTCCATAACCAACGAACTAAGTGGTAAGAAAAAAGTACCAATTCTTCCTACTAATGATAAAGAAAGTGAATCACCGGATGCTTTTGGTGAATATTTCCGTGACAAAATTGCAAACCTGTGTTACCAGCTAGATGTATCAAATAATGAAGCAGAGTTCAAACCGTTCGTTGGTGACAGTCTTAGTTCGTTCTGCAAGCTTACATGTGATGAGGTCAAGGAACTTATTTTATCATCCACTTCAAAAACATGTGTTTTGGATCCCATTCCAACTTCTTTACTGGTGGAACATATCGATTTTATATTAGAACCACTCACAAAGCTCATAAATTGGTCTTTGTCTGAAGGTGTTGTTCCTGACTGTTTTAAGGAGGCCGTTGTGATTCCCCTGATTAAAAATAATTCTCTGGAAGCCGACTTGCTAAAGAACTATAGGCCCATCTCAAACCTTCAATTCGTCTCGAAGCTGTTAGAAAAAGCTGTCCTCAAACAACTGAGAAATCATATGGAGAAACATTTGCTTCTGGAAAAATTTCAGTCAGCGTACAAACCTGGTCACAGTACTGAAACTGCATTGTTGTGTATCACTTCAGACCTTCTTCTTGCCAGTGATGATAACAAGTTTTCACTAGTATCCCTGCTTGACATGAGCGCAGCTTTCGATACTCTTGATCACGAAATACTGTTGAAGCGATTGGAAATTTCTTTTGGGATATCTGACAGCGCACTCAAGTGGTTCGGTTCATATCTCTCTAATCGTGTTCAGAGGATTCAAATTGGTAGTGCGTTTCCCAAAACATTTCATCTGCAATATGGAGTCCCTCAGGGATATGTCCTGGGGCCTGTCTTGTACTTAATCTACACCAAACCACTTGGTGAGATCATCAGGCGACACAGTGTCTCTGCGCACATGTATGCTGATGATACACAGCTTTACATTTCTGGTGATAACCCCTATTTTCTTCTCACTGTAATGGAAAACTGCATCGGTTCTGTGAAATCGTGGATGTTAGCTAATAAACTAAAATTAAATAGTGACAAAACTGAAGTAATGTGGGTGTCTAAGCCGTCATACATAGAAAAGGTGGGCATAGATGTTATGACTATTGATGGTAACCAAGTTTATTTCTCAGATAGCGAAGAACCTTGGTGTATTTTTGGATAGATCACTCTCTATGACATCACATATTAGCCAGATATGCAAGACAATATACATTGAACTTCGAAAACTGGGTCAAATGAGGAAATAAATAAACACTGACTCAGCTAAAAAACTTGCTTCATCTCTGATTCTCAGTCGACTTGACTATTGCAACTCTCTTTTGGCTGGTATACCATCTATCCAAATTACCAGGCTTCAGCGTCTGCAACACACTGCTGCAAGGATAGTTCTGTGTCGTAAAAGATCTGACGACACAGATGAAATGTTGCAAGAACTACATTGGCTACCTGTGACAGATATGATTATTTATAAACTTGTTACATATGCATATAAAGCAACCCATGACCCAAAATCTCTTCCAGCATACTTCAGTGATATCCTTGTTCCGTATGTCCCACACCGATCACTTCGTTCAGAGGACAAACTTCTTTTGACACCATCTGGTGCTAATTTGATCACGGTTGGCTACCGATCGTTCAAAGTAACATGCGCAAATGCATGGAATCCTCTGCCATTGAACATAAAAGAGTCACCATCTCTCGACGACTTTAAAAAGTCATTGAAAACTTACTTGTTTGCGCGGCGTTTCAGAAAGTGACTTTGATATTGTGTATATTTATATTTCTTGTTTATGTTTATGTCAAGCGCGTATGGCCCGCTTATTGGGGATAAGCGCTATACAAATATTATTATTATTATTATTATTATTATAACTGCGTCCGTATTTTGTCCATCTGGTGACGACGTCCGCCCGCCAGTCAGACTTGAACAATAGTCCAGTGCATTTATGGTTTCACCTCAAAATAATTGCAACACAAAGTTTCTCAGTGGGAATAAATACTTTAACCCATCACAAATAATATACTAAAAATCAACAAGAATCAAGAAATGCGAAATTGATGAATTTTGTGAAATAAATTTGTCAAAATTTGGTAAAATATTCATTTTATAGCTTTTTAAGGATGTTTATAAAAAACTTCCTTTCACATGTCCTTCCATTTATATATCCATTTTGTAGAGTACACAACCCTGATTACAGAACAGAAAACCTTTCCTAGATACGTTCAGTATTTTTTGAGTTATGTGCCTCCAAAATTTGGAGTTTGTCTAATTTCGGAGGCTCAATTTCTCAAAATTAGTTAAAATCCATTTTTTATGGTTTTGTATTTTAAAAAATAAAGAAAATGAAGGGATTCCTTGTTTTAGTCATTTCCTCTCTAGGTTGTGCACAAAATATGATTTCTTTATGCATCTATGATTGAGAGGACAAAAATATTCTTAAACAAAATGTGTGTTCCACCATTGTATGGACAGCCAAATTTGCCTGTGGTCCAGAACCGACGTGATGAAATAGCATATTTGATGTCATACAAATCAATAATTATATATCCATATTCACTGTCTTTCTCATAATCACTTAAGTATATATCGTTAAACACATTGGAAAGGAATTTCCCAAATCATGGTGTAGAAAATCAAATTATGGCCCTATGAATCTTTAGAATTGACTCATCTAAAAATGCCATTTTGGGGCATTTTTTTTTCATTTTTAAAGGTGTTTGTGTATAAATTGTAAAAACAATGTATGTTTAATGTGCAAAATCATTTGAACTTTCCTCCTGAAACACTTTAGTCTTGAAATAAATGCCTTATGTTGGATATGTCAATGCATGTCACTGAATTTCACTACTTTTTCTGACAACTGATGCCAAATTTGAATATCTGAAAAATGGGGTAGGGGAAACCATATTGACCAAATCTAGAAAATATGGACCTTGATACATAAAACTTTAACATCACCAGCTCCTTCAAACCTTATTCTTTCATACAGAGTAAACTGCTTCCTGTTTTGATGTTCGTATTTAGAGCTACGATCCTTTTTGTTGTAACTCAATGGCGACATGGCGAATCATTATTTCGGGCTGGTTCTATATAACATGCTGATAAAGTTCTAAATAAACATCTAATAATTATTAAAGTACTAAACTGTTTACCATGCAAGAATAATCTGCACAAACTGGAATAAAACAACCCTTTGTCTCTAATGACTAGAATATGGTGACAAGATCATACCATTTGTGATTTCACCTACCCCATTATCAACATTCAAATTTGGAGTCAGTTTCTTGAAAAATATGTGAAATCCAGTGACTGTTGATTTTCCAACACTAAGTGTTTTATGAGGAACGTTCAAATGATTTTACACATTAAACACTAATTGTATTCATTGTTGTTTACTATTTCTGCACACAAAAAAACATTAAAATGGACAAAAACACCATAAAACAGTCCAAAATGGCATTTTTGGAAAAGAGTCAATACAAAGGATTCATAGGGCCATAAGTTGATTATGGCACATATGTGTTTAGCAATTCCAGCAGTGTATTTAACCTAGTATACGTAAGAGGTTATGAGAAATACAGGGCATATGGGTATCAATTTAATGAGTTGTATGAACTCAAATATGGTATTTCATCACACCAGTTCTGTGTCACAAGGCAAATTTGGCTAAGTCCATACAATAGTCCAGGAGATATTGGTCGACCTCTGCACCCCACACCCCAGGACTCAACTTCACCCCACTAATTTTCTTCCTTAAGGTCTCCTCTAAATTTTTTCACTTGTTAACAAGAAAAAAAAGTGGCTGCAGAGACTCCAGACAAGATGGCGTCCATCATGGCGGCCATTTTTTTATATGCACTAGGTCGCTTTGATCGCCATTATAGTAAAGATGATAGCACATACGGTCTTGTTTTCCGCTCGATTCGTTATGCCAATATACAACCCTTACAAATTAGCCAAAAATCCGACACCAGAATCCAATATGGCGGCCAAGATGGCCGCCGAAATGTGAAAATATGCTATTTTTCTGACATAGGGGCCATAAAATACATTCATTGCGGGATATTTTTGTCCGATATCACGTTTTCCCAAATGCAGGTATAATAGGTCAAAGCCGAATCTACGTTAATAACGCGATGTAATGTTTCTAATCAATGAATGTTGTTGCTATTATAACAACACCCATGCATATATCTGTGCAGGAAAAACTCGAGCTAGGATTCCTCTTATACCTGAGTTGAGGAATATTTACCCAAATCCAAGATGGCGGCCAAAATGGCCACCAGAAATAGAAAAATCGCCGAAAATCGATGATTTAACATCAGTGAGCATTGTAGTCATGACAACTCCACACCTGCTTACTATTGTAAGTTGTGAACATTTAGGCGAAGAACTTTCCTTGTACCATATCCAAATAAAAGTCCCCCAAATCTAAAATGGCGCCCACAATGGCGGACAGATTTTGAAAAATCACCGAAATTCACTCATATTTACATCATTGGGCATTATTGTCAAGACAACTTCATCCATGCTAACAGTTTATTTGGAAATACTGAGGTGAAGTAATTACCTTACATCTCATGCAAGAAATGGTTTTCCAAATCGAAGATGGCGGCCAAAATGGCAACCGAAATTTGAAAACACGCCTACATTCCTTTACTTTCTTAGGATGGGCGTTATTGTTTCGCGATTTCTACCCATCATTACATGTTGATATGTATGAATTGTTCATTAGGGTTTGGCAAGTGATACCCACAGTCAATATGGCGGCCAAACTGGCGGCCTGAAATTGAAAAGAAGCCGATATTATCACATACTAATTTCAACTTTTTGTCATAATATAGATTTGTATAGACGAAACGGTACATACTATAAGCCGTCTATTATTTCCAACGTAAGTCGTAGCCTTTGGAAGGATGAAAACCCACAATCGCGATGTGGCATTTCAAAATCCATTCTCCACTAAGGGCTCATACTGGCCGTAACCGTATACAGGTGCGCCGAATAGTCATATTATGACTTCCAAAAATCAAAACAACAGTACCTGAGCTTATTCTGAATTGCCACATTCAGCATTATCTAGACCCGTTTCCGTCTCTTCGTCAGATTAATCTATCTCGCTCACAACAACAGTTTACTACACTTCTTTGTAGAAGGGTCCCACTAATCGGAATGTTTCAAACAATACATATGCCGGTGTCCTGCAGCTCACGTGTTTGTTTCGAAAGCTTGGAATTCTTAGCGAGCTTCATTCGTGGTATATCTTATGGTATAATTCAGGTGCTACATATGGGGTATAGGCTTAATCTTGTGCGATACAATAGAAAGGTATTCGGTCGATGCGTATACTAGCTTTCAGAATGAACTATCTATCTGCGTATTGTCAGCTTTGGTGACATAATGGGGACAACAACGTGTACACCTGGTGATCATCCCAAATAGCCACTTTTCAATATATGGTTCATCAATTCACATACTCATCTAATGTACTGACGTAACCGGACAACTTTTGTATATGGCTTCGAATGTTGAAAGCCCGACATTTGACGGATGCATTTCTGCTAAGGCGTAGAAGACAATAATGCATAATATACCCACACTCCTTGAACATGATCATAAGAACAAGCTTGTTGGCGTCCAGCAATCGTCTCACCGAACAGTTCCAAGCAGATGATAACAATACACACGGTGCTAGTTTGTGCGTATGTGTCATGATAGTGGAAATGAAATTGGACCATGACTGCACCGCCCCTTATTTTGTTATGTTTTCGATTCAGACAGGATCTCATGTGTGGCTTTGCTTTCCTTGTATGCTAAGATAATATGTTCCCATCCGTTTGGAAGCCGTTCTTAAACAACTGGACCAGGCGTGTGCCATTGGCTACTGTTGTATAAGCCCCAACAAGACTGGGGTGTAGTCTTAATGGCGATACCTTTGATAGTCGGTTGATATGTCATACTCACGCTGGGTGGTATTGTTCAAGAAAGTACAAATGCCATCAACAAAAGGGTGAAATGTTCAACGCGAAGAACATCCAGAGGAATGTTACGTTGATGAGCTCTTGCATTCAATTCAATACACGTTGGTACACCAAGCGATTTGTTGGTAACATCACCATTGCGACCATATTCCTGCATGAGACATTAACTACTATATTCTAAAGTTATATATATAAAGCTATATGATCATAAAGGTCGCGTTCCCCAACGTCCACAGCCATTGCCACCGAGACTGTAAATTGTTCTTTAAATACATAGTGAAATAAATGCACCACAGTTCCTGACATTTTCTTGAATACCGCCCACATACTGACACTAACCCTGAGAGAGGATAACAATTGAATACCGCCCACATACTGACACTAACCCTGAGAGAGGATAACAAAAAACGCATACATTTATGCTATAAAGACATTATCCTTTAGTCCATCCGACTGTTTTGAGGGAGGCTAGCATAGTATTATCCAGACAAAAATGTACGTAGTTGAATCAGAAAGGCTTCGAAACGGATGTGGAAATACAATCTTACCACACCAAAAAAAAAACCGACACGCATGACATGCACCAGGTGTAGGGGTGGTGTTTACCGTGGCCATTTCATTCCCACTATCATGGCGCATGTCCACAAACTAGCACCGCGAGCATTGTTCTTCTCTGCTGGTAGATATTCGACGAGACAACTGCGGGGCGTCACACAGTTTGCTTTGGATCATGGTCAAGAAGTGTGGGTAGTCTGTACACTATGGTCTTCTCCTTAGCAGATAGACATCTGTCCAAGGGAATGAAACAGCTAGCAACTTTCGAAACACTGTCGAAGTTGTCCACATATGCCAATGCGTTCGCTGAGTTTGTGAGTTGACGAACCATCTATTGAGAAGTGACTAGCTAACTGGTTCGCCAGGTGTACATGCCGTTATCCCCATGGGGTATGAGACACATACATAGAGATGTAAGCTTTCTGCAAGCTTGTATACTCATCGGTCATATGCCTTCCTAGTTCAAGATGACGCACAAATATTTAAAATCGTAAAATTCACCGGAAAATTAATTGTTTGAAACATTATGATTAGAGGGACCCTACTCCCAGGAAGTGGTGACTACTTTGTCGGTGTGAGCGACCTAGATTTATCAGACAAAGCAATGGAAGCTGGTCCAGATAATTATGGACGTGACGTGGCAAATCAGAATCTGTTATCAGGTAATTGTTCTGATATAACTATTCGGCGCACCTACGCTTACGGCCATTATCGGCGCTAAGTGGAGAATGGATTTCGAAATGCCACATCGCGATATTAATTGTGGACTTTCACCTTTCCAGAAGGATACGAGCTATGGTATGCGTTTTGATACCTTTAAGTTGAACAAGTAGATGGTTTATGTACGGTTTCGTCCATACATACCGATATTATGACAAAAGTTGAAATTAATATGTGAAAATATCGATTTCTTTTCAATTTCTAGCCGCCAATTTAGCAGCGATCTTGGCTGTGAGTATCAATTGCCAAACCCTAATGAATACTTCATGTCACTATTCCATATCAACATGTAATGGTGGATAGAAATCGCGAAACAATAACGCCCATCGTAAGAAAGTAAAGGAATGTAGACTTGTTTTCAAATTTCGGTCGCCATTTTGGCCGCCATCTTCGATTTGGAAAAGACTTTCTTGCATGAGATGTAATGTAATTACCTCACCTCAGTATTTCCAACTCAACTGTAAGCATGGGTGGAGTTCTCTCGACAATAATGCCCAATGATGTGAATATAAGGGAATTTCGGTGATTTTTGAAAATCTGTCCGCCATTGTGGGCGCCATTTTGAATTTGGGAGATTTTTATTTGGATATGGTACAAGGAAAGTTCTTCGCCTAAGTGTTCCCAACTCACAGTAGTAAGCAGGTGTGGAGTTTTCATGACAATAATGCTCACTGATGTTAAAATCAGCGATTTTCGGCGATTTTTTATTTCTGGTGGCCATTTTGGCCGCCATCTTGGATTTGGGTAAATATTCCTCAGCTCAGGTATAAGAGGAATCCTAGCTCGAGTATCTCCTGCACATATATATGCATGGGTGTTGTTATAATAGCAATAACATTCATTGATTCGAAACATTACATCGCGTTATTAACGTAGATTCGGCTTTGACCTATTATACCTGCATTTGGGAAAACGTGATATAGGACGAAAATATCCCGCAATGAATGTATTTTATGGCCCCTATGTGTTCGCCAATAACTCCTCTATAGGATAAATGTATAATATGACGCAAATGTGCCAACATTTTCCCACAGAGACAAACGAAAGGTGGTAACATGTCAGAAAAATAGCATATTTTCACATTTCGGCGGCCATCTTGGCCGCCATATTGGATTATGGTGTCGGATGTTTGGCTAATTTATAAGGCTTGTATATTGGCATAACGAATCGAGCGGAAAACAAGACCGCTTGTGCTATCATCTTTACTATAATGGCGATCAAAGAGACCTAGTGCATATAAAAAAACTGGCCGCCATGATGGACGCCATCTTGTCTGGAGTCTCTGCGGCCACTTTGTTTTCTTGTTAACAAGTGAAAAAATTTATAGGAGACCTTAAGGAAGAAAATTAGTGGGGTGAAGTTGAGTCCTGGGGGGTGCAGAGGTCGACCAATATCTCCTGGACTATTTTGTTTAAGAATATTTTTGTCTTCTCGATCATAGATGCATAAAGAAATCATTTTTTGTGCACAATATAGTGAGGCAACTAATACAACAGTAAGATATCCCTTCGTTGTTCTCTAGTTTTTAAAATACTAGACCCTTAAAATATGGATTTTAGCTAATTCTTCAGAAATTGAGGCTCCGAAATTAGACAAACTCCCAATTTTGGAGGCACATAACTCGAAAAATTCTCAACGTATCTGGAAAATGTTTTCTGTTCTGTAATCAGGATTGTGTACACACCAAATGGATATATAAATGGAAGGACATGTGAAATGAAGTTTTTTATAAACATCCTTGAAAAGCTATAAAATGGGTATTTTACCAAATTTTACTAAATTTATTCCACAGAATTTTGCCTTTCTTGATCCTTTTCGATTTTTAGTTGTTTATAATTGGTTAATAGACTTATTTCTGCTAAGAAACATTGTTTTGCAATTAGTTTGAGGTTTGGCACTTTATTCTCATAAATGCACTGAACTTAATAGGCACGACGATCCTTAGGAACATGGGAGGGAAAGATGTTATGAGTTATGTATTCAAGCGAACATCCCAAGCATTAATAATGAGTGCTCCGTCTCTCAATATCGACGACGTTGTGCACATCGACCCACAATTCTTGTTTCAGAGGCTTATCACTGTTGCCAAAGCCCCGACCATAGGTGATGTAACCTGCTGTGTTAGACTTTTAGGTAGAAAAGGATTTCATTTACATACACTATCACCAGGTCAGTGTTCGCGCTGTCGGTAGCCAAATTAGCCAATGGCTAATCTTTTTCGAATTTGGCTAATAAAAATTTCATTTGGCTAAACTTTTGGCTAAACTTTTTTTGACCCCAAATAGAGACTGGAAGCATGAATTTTTGGCAAGTGGGTTTTTAATTCTGTGATGTGAACGATCTTGTCCGAAAACATCGTATACGTACGTGGAAACCCGAAACCCGATCGCGGACAGTACAAAGGGAAACCCGTCACTCTGCACGAAACAGCAAAAGGTCATATCATTATTTTACATTTAATCCGCTAATCCCCCATTGTCTGTATGGTCACTCACGGGGCTCCTGCACTATGCATGTTTATGATGACATTGTATTTATGACGGCCAAGGTTTATGAGCACCAAGTGTAAGACAATAGCTTAATCAGCCAAATGTGAATCACGACAGATATTTTGTCGCTATTTTTCGTCAATACCGATACATTCAAAATAATATCCATGCGTTTATGACAGATTGTAATTTGATAATGGCGTAACAATATTAAGTTATTAGTTTCCAGAGATGTCACTTAGATATTTTCGCAAGGATAATTAATATTTAATGATTTAAAAGAAGAAAGTGGGGAAATGTCCGGTTGGGAAATGTCCGTATACCCAATCCCGGGTTACCCCCCCCCCCCCCCAAATCACTCTTTCACATAAAGATTAATAATTTTTTAATAAATGACATATATAAAAATATTTCTAGTTCATCAAAATTAGTCAAATTATTGTGTATTTTACCTGTGCCTGTTAGATTTGACGTTTTAGTCATTAATTGTGAACCGACCATAAAACGATGATTTAATTTGGCCATATTTTTTTTAATTTGGCCAAAAAAAATTTGGCTAAAGGTTTTTTCATTTGGCTAATAAAATTTTCATTTGGCTAAACTTTTGGCTAAACAAAATTTCGGTCCAGCGCGAACACTGCACCAGGTGCAGTGTTGGAAGGGGCTTAATTTGGAACCAACTGATTGGGGATGGCAGGTTACGGATGGGCGGCTTAATGCTATCAAATGTGAGGAACCACCAGCTCCAAAAGAACTAAGTACCGAACATTATTCGTTGTAACCTGTAAATGTAAAACGGACTACAACAGTCCAAGTCCAACTATGGCAATTTTCTGATGCATAAACATGTAATGTGAAATTCCATTTTTCTCTGATTTCTTGTCATTTTTACATCTTTTCATCCTAAAATATTTTGATTATCTGCTTGTAGTAACAACATGAAAAAACCTCACAAGTGTGGATATAACTATATAACAATAGTTCCATGCCCAGTTATAACAATTTTACAACTGCATCAAGAGTTATTGTAGACTTCCAGTTTTCACAGAATTTTGGCAAAATGTTCAACTTTTTGACCCAAATTTCGAAAATTTAATCAATATTTATAGAATAAAATGATACAAAATCTTGGATACAACTGTACCACAGTTTATCAGTGTGAAAATTAATCTCCATTTTTCACCAATTTTTCACCATTTTCGCCACTTTTTGCCTCAAAAAGGCCATTCGCATGTTCAGATTTTTGTTAATTTTTAGCTGAGTATACTCTATGATGCTCCCAACCAAAATAAAACAAAATCTTTTGTGTTGCAATTATTTTGAGGTTCAGCCCTATTTTCTCATAAATGCACTGGACTACAAATACATGTATCAACCAATTCCAATAGTTTTTGTTAAGTGGCTTACGACAGTATCTCATATCAGTTATCAAACCCGATTTTGTCCAGATTTGTTTACCTGAGTTATGGACCTTAGATTTTCGATTTTGGCGAGGTTTGTTCCATCCGGCTTGATAACTCAAACAGATATGAACAGACTTAAAAATTATTTTTGGTTTACAATTTGCTTACCACCATATCTTCAATCAGTGAGCAAACCAGGATCATCCCATTTTTTTGCCTGCGTTATGGTATACTTCAGTCGTTAATTTTGTTGATTGTTTTTCCTTTCGGCTTGATAACTCCAACACATAAATGTATGAACCGATATCCTTGATAAAGGCTTCACAGAAGACTGGAAGCTTGTGTGTATAATATATACACTAATGAGTCTATAAAGGTGTGCATAATACATTAATGAGTCTATAAAGGTGCGTTATACACTAATGAGTCTATAAAGGTGTTATTCAATTATTGTAATCTTATAACAATTACACCATAACATACATTTGAATTAAGCTTACTCGACTTAGAATTTTAGTGATTTTGGAGTTTCCGGATTTGAGTTCCTAATTGCAATGCCCATGTTCGAATTTGCACCTCGGTATGCCACCATCGGCGATGTAATCACTTGTTCATTCTAACCCCCGCGTTAAGTTCACATTAGACCTAACTATTCACATAAGTTCACTAATTCGATTCTGATATAAGTCCATAGTGTTATACCCGTTATTGCGTTTTATGGCTCGAGACACATAATAAATAGCGTATGTCTGGTAATTCGATTTAGGTTCATATTTAGGTTCATTTATGTTGATATATGTGACCCGCCATATCAAATCCAGTCGGAAGTCGAGATTTTTTTTACCCTGTGCCAATGCATTCTCTTATATATGCGAGTCGACCATAGGTCGTCTCGCATATATAAGAGAATGCATTGGCCTAACAATTTTAATAATTTGTTCTTGTATTCTTTAACAATTTTATAATTTCACCCATACAGAGCCCCAGACAAACATGAGCAGACGACACTCTTCTATGTGCTTCTATATATGTGTGGGGCTCCCTGCAGGGTAATGGATGTTTTTTTATTTTATGTCCTAAAAATTGTAAGAAACATTTATTTAAAAAACATGATAAAAAATTGTTAGGCCAATGCATTCTCTTATATATGCGAGGCGACCTATGGTCGACTCGCATATATAAGAGAATGCATTGGCACAGGGTAAAACAAATCCCGACTTCCGACTGGATTTGATATGGCGGGTCACATACATGTATATGTTGTCGGGTAGCCCATGTAATTTCAGTTTTTGCGGTTCTCATCGATCTAGAAATGTTTCAGTTATTAAAGCGGGACTGTACAGTGTACACTAAATCCGCCCATTTATGGGACCATCTCCTTTTATACTCAACAGAATGTATGCAACAAATGGAAGAATTTGAACCATGGATTAGTGCAAAATACACTCGTGTGCTCTATGAACGATGCAAACAACATGGTATTTATAATGAAAATAAGTTTATGACTCAAGTATTATTGAGTGTATTCGATCAGATTGACAGTACACGAGTCGCATGGAACTGGTGAGCATGTCGCAGACTATAAACCGGTTGCAATCTCTAGATGATCGTCTGCCCAATTATAACAGTAAACTTATCTCATGACTCGTAATACCACGGAGTATAAAACATATCGTAAAAATATATTCGTTTACAATATCGACTAGAATTACGAAAATGTACGCTTACGGACCGGCATGGAGACCTTAATTACGCCAATGTTAAACAGTATTCAGAACGATAAAGACTCTAGAGTATGAGTATATATGAATTCGACCAAGCCTATATCAGACACCACTGTCAAATTCAAATAGTTCAAACTGTGCTCGTTGGGGAAAATTATGCACGTGAACTTCACGATTGACAATAAATATGCCACAACGATCCATTTCTTATATTTATATAGCTTATTGATTATTTATTCCCATAAAAAGCTGAATGTATTCTTATTTATTTTCACAAAATCGGCCAAGAAATTGAGACTAGCCCACGCAACACTACATGTAAACCAGCCCAATATAAGATTTTCAGGCACTTAGCAACGATCACGTCATCGATATATCTAACTGGCTGCAAATGGAATCCAACTGAACTTTTAATGAATGTGTCAATGACACTGCAGCTCAATTGTATGGGTGGTAATTTCATGTGTTACAGTCAGTGGAGCGATTAGGAATGCGGAAAGTTAAAACGTCTAAGTTATACTAGATGCTAACATGAAGATATATATTTAAAGTGAAATCCGAGATGGCTGCTGGTGGGGATGTTTTCCAATGAAATTAAAAACAAATTGACAGCTCCCATATAGTGGTCACCCCGAAGATCAATATGAAGTTTGGTGACGATTGGTTGATGGATGTGGTATGTAGAGTGTGCCAATGGATTTAGTCATGCAAAGAGTAAAATCCAAGATGGCTGCCGGTGGCCATATTTTTTAAAACAAAATTCGGAGAAATTTGATGACTCCCATCTGGTGGTCATCCCGAAGATCAATATGAAGTTTAGTCACGTTCGGACAAAGGAGGTCATCTGTAGTGTGTTCCAAAAGATTTAGTAACATCAAAGATTGCTGCCGGCGGCCCTGATTTTCATCGATACTTGTTCAATTTGTTCCTTCTAGAGGTATTTCTATACATGACTGTAAATAGCGAAAAACAATTGTCAAATAATATAAAAGTTGACCAATCCCCGAACATGATTCAATGATAACACACACAACACAGACGGGCATGTAAATATAACAAAATAAACAACAGTCACATGTAAATCATATATATCCTTACATGTCAAAGACAATATGGTGAATATTGATTTGAAATAATAGTAATAGTTAGTATAAATGGCATAACAAACACATGTATTAATATAGATGGTTTTTACGGGGAAGTGAGTTTGTGAATATATATTCTACGTACTCAAATTGATGCAGTATTGTACATTTCTTGACAAATTTAGCCAAATGTACTAGTATATCTCAGTCAACCGAATTATCTCATGAGTGTCTGGAAAGAAATATCGAATTTTCACGAGCGGCTGCAAGCCGTGAGTGAAAATTCGATATTTGTTTCCAGACAGAAGGAGATGTTTCAGGTATTCAAACAAAAACCGTAGGTGTTCTTTTTATTATTTGCGCTTAATTAATGCTTAAAGTTGCTAAATTATGCAACATTTTAATAGCACAACAAATTAAACAATACATGGAAAGCAACACCTATTTGATTTCATTCATCAAGCTACAGTGAAATAACAAACACATAATAAGATACATACGACGATTCAAGTTCCGGCAAATTTCCGCTATTGTATAGGCAAGCATATACTAAAGAATGATACTCATAACAGGGCTCATCTGAGTCGCAGAACGTACATTGGGGTGAAGAGGTATTTGAACTTTTCCATGAAGAAACCACACTCGGGAGTTTCTTGTCCTCAGTCGCGTCATGTTCACCATAAGCTCACCGGGTCATTCAGTTAAGTATTTCTCCATGCCCAAATATTCCTGCAGGTTGTGGTATATAACACACTTAACACTTTGTTTGGTGTTCTACCATCAATTCGACGAGGAGCAGGTCCGTAATGGTTTGTTCTACACATCCAGTGAGTTATTCTCCTTTTACTACAGTTAGGTCATTCCAAACATAAGCCAGCATATATTCAGAATGTCTTGGATGGACAGAAGCCATGGGCTTCGGAATTCATCACGACAACAACTCATATAGAGAAGTATACAGTCCCACGTCTACTGTTTTGAATCGGGCAGTGACTTTGGAAGACGAAAAACCAGGGAGATAACAATATAAATATATTTCATCGCAACCGGATAAACTGTTGCAGTTGCTGCTTTTTCCAATGGTCGTAACCAGCTAGAACTTTAAAGTTCCTCTTGTGTTATACAGTTCTATTTTGTACACATGGGTGCATGTGTGGGCGCTGTGGCTGCGCGTTATATACATCCAAGGAAAGAACGTACATGAAAATGACATCTATTTATAAAAAAACGTCCACATGCATATGTAATTAATTGTTTTTACAAGTCATTATAAATGACATAAACCCATGTATGCTTACTAAATATATTTGGTGGAGTAGTTCCCTTAGGAAATGGTTAGATAATAAGTTCAATAAACGGCCATTATCTTAACGTATCCAACCAATGAATATGCATCCGTCTGCATCTATATTATATGTCGTCTGCTTATATATTTCCAAAACATTCTTATATATCAATAATAGCCTCTTCCAATGTATACCATTGTAATTTAATGGGAGAATCCATTAAGTAACGAATGGGTTAAATCTAATCTGTGTATTTGGAGTGTTCAGTACAGATCCCTTGTCCGATAATATAAATACATATGCATAGTAATGTCCCCGAAATTGGATACATGCATTTGTTTAGATGTAATTGAATTACAATAACTAAGCAACTCTCAAACCAATGTGTAATGACAGCTATGCATGGATTTACCCTGCCACGTTCAGGGCATAAATCATAATGAAAATCACACTAATTGTTGTCGTACTCAGAACTGCCAAATAAAACAAAAAAACATCCAGCATGTGAGCAAAATCTATCCATGTAGGTTTTTTGATGACGTCCGGTCCACCGGAGATACAACACAATCGCCTCAAACAGCGGGACGATAACACCCACTTTGGTAATCCGGTGACGTCATCCTGCGTGTGGCTGTAATGAACGACGACGATGGACAAAACAACGTAACAAGAGCTCTGTAACAACATCGTTCCCAGATACAATGACAAATAGCAGACGTTCTCCCCGTTAGCAGGCAGGAAACTCGAGATGAAACTCATAAATACAGCGAAGGTCAGCCACACGGTGATTGCGAAAGAGATCTTCTCCCCGGACTGAGCGGGAATTCTGAAAACGCAGACATTCAGCGCACACAGCACCGTAATAGGTAAGACAATGTTGACGATCACGAACTGGGGAAGTCTCTGCAATGTGATGTATACAGTCAGCGCTGGTACGCCGTCGTTATCCAGCACGGTGTTTGTCTCGGTAACATCCCACGACCCTGCAAAAAACGACGATCCTAGTTTCACGCCTCCATCCGCGAACACTATCTGGTCCGAGCTGTGGATTAAAAAGGTTTGAATATACATGGAGGAGTTCAGAGTTAATAATTGTTTATACATGTATATTGCCATTGTATATCTATGGTGATTGCCTATATTAAGCTGCACATTTGTTTCAATCCACACATTCATCGTCATAATTAGTTGTCATTGTCAGATATTCATGAAAAGTTTTCATAGCACAGTGGCAATGTTATATTTTATGCCTCCGAAACATGCCGAGCATTGCTCTTTGAACATGCTTGGGACTATACAACACACCAGGCGCCTATTTTTAGAAGCAAATTTAATTTTTGAGACATTGCAAATGTTTTTTGGGATTGGGTGGGTTTGTCATGGGCCGGGGTTCGAATCCCACCCAATCCCCAAAAACATTTGCACTGTCTCAAAAGTTAAATCTATTTTGTTTGATTTATTTAGCTATTGGTGCCGGGGTTGATTAATTACTCTATCAAAAGCTAGAACTTTAGTGCTTAGAGTGACTTTATGGTTGACCAGTCAAATATGAACCTATGTGAATATTTAGGTTCAACATGAACCTATTTGCACAGAATATGTTGCACACTAAATATCAATAATTAATGAATATATATAATGGCTTGGAGTTAACAATACGCCATTTAATGCCCAGATGGGATGATGTAGTTCCGCTCGAGGAGCGAATGGAACTATATCACTCCAGAGGGACACTAAATTGGATTGGTCAACGATAATACATTATCGAATGATTCTATTTGATCGAACAGCGTCGTTTTAATAGTATATCATTTTTCTCCATTTTCGTGACAGGTGTAATTGGCATGTTTCAGTTTTCACTGACATCATCTGTGCTTCAAACTGGCATTCTCATTTCTTTGGTCGATGTCCGATATAAGAAGCGTTATGCGGCTTAAATTAGATCAGTCAAATATTTATTTTGTCTGCCAAGACTTACTTTTTGGAATATCATGTCACAGCAGCGATCAAAATATTAAACTCTTTGAGATCGTTCAATCCTATATATCTGCATCAAATCGTTTCCTGGACTGATTACTCTAACCACCTTTGCCACAGACTGCAGTCACTTGACTATTAAAACACCACTAATAGTCACCATTGCTAACTATATATGCATTCAACCCATCTCGTATCAGTATCAATATGCGTTTTCTTCCAAACCAGGGGAGATGAACTCCTACTAAATTTTATAACGTGTGTTCCAATCCATTTTGCTCCACCCATACAGCATCCACCGTGTTTATCTTGTAATGTATACATGTATCTTTGGGTCAATTAAATATTTTCAATAAAAAATCAAACTGGCATATTAGATGAAGTAATCACAAGGAAGAACATTTGTTTATTTATTAATAGTCAAATGTTAAATAAATGCCCAAACGGAGAACAGAACTGCACGAAGATAGACCGAAGAACAAATATGGGAAAAAAAACTAAGAGCATACAGATTATTTAAAAACGAAATTAAACTAGAACCATAGCTCTGCAAAGCCCCATATGCTCTCGTGACAAAAGTTCGAATCAGCGCAAATACTTTAGAGATCAAACATAGATACATAGGCCTTGGCGATGAAGACAGAATATGTAAGCTTTGTAAGACAGATAATAAATCAGAAATACAGCTTTTTATTAGAATGGTCCGCAGTATATATGTAACGTAAAGTCGCACTGAATTCACAAAAAATATATATTGGAACAACGTACGTGTTAGGGTCCCAAACAAACAACTGTTAAATGTGCACGGCATGTAACGGAAAAGAGCGTTCCGTGTTCGTATATCACTGATATGGTAGAAATATAGAGCGTTTGGTTCACTTCCGTGCGAACAACAGAGAACAGCTGGAAAATGGCTGTGACCATGACACGTATGTTTTCAGAGCATATGAAGCCGGAATATCAATATTTCAATGTATTTGACAACCTATATTATATCTCCTTCCAAATTACGTCCTGGAAACTCTAATGAGCCATATTCGTTTATATTATTCGATACCCATAACATATTATTTCTACCATTTGACTCTATACGCTGCATATAAAAATTCTATGTAATAAAAGAAGCCAAAAATGTACCCCACCCCATACTTTACATCCCTGATAAAGGCATAATACTTGTTCGAGAAATTTAGGATTATTTTCCCAGAAACGTTGATCGCGAGTCACTACTTCTATATAATGCTGCGATCCTGTTCTTTTGGCAAAATAATATTTTATTTGGCAAAAATGTTGGCAAGTGGGTGTTGTATTAAGAGATATGAACTATCTATTCATAAAACATCATCGAATTGAATTATTCGTTCCGGCTTACAGACATTATAACGGGAAAAACGATAAACAGATATGTCAACCTAGCGCGGTCAAATGGGTCAATGGTCTTGCAATTGACGGTTAGATGTTGGGTTTTCGTGGAGGTGATTTGCAGCATTAACTTTGGCAAAATATATAGTTCAGTGAGTATCCCATTATTTCGGCACATGCCACTCATAACAAACAAATCGCACGGTCTCTCCACAGTAGCTCCAATTATATATACCAGAGGCCACTTGTGGGCAGGTGCCTGTAACGCGCTCCGCTGCATCCACTCGAACTCCACTTATACGTCGTCCTAGAAAGGCGCCTGCTTTACGTCATGGTACATCTAGTAAACCAGAGGCGCGTAATTTGTGATGGCGCATAATGGCAGTGCGGGCGGGGGCAGCTGGGCGCGTTTCGGCCCATGTGGCCAATGATTAAGCTTCTGTGAAGTGCCCGTGGGATTTGTTTGTTATGATTGCCGAACAATGGGATAATCACTGAACCTATTCCTTGACCATCCATGGGAATTTGTGTGTTTTACCAAACATCATGGAACGATTGAAACAATGGGATTGTGCACAATATATATGGATTCGTAGGGACACGCACCTCCAAAGCAATCGGGTAATGTCTAGTACTTAATGAATTAATACCGAGGACGGTGCTTAACAATCAGATAATGGATTGTCGTATTTCAGCTGACATTTGAAGATAACTATTGAGGCCGACCAAAGCCAATGTACTATAGTATGTACATGTACATACAGAAGACATGTGATTGGGCGTCATGGCTCAACTTGATGCCCCGAATGTTCATGAATAATTTATACACTTTTTCAATGCAAATATACACGACCCATTGAGCACAAGCCCCTGGTAAATGGAACCGGCGAGAATGTACGTGTATTTCCAAGAAGTTGCTGGTATATACCCACATATTGCCACATTGAAATATGGGCAGGACAGTATACAAATCGATGGGAAACTCTTGAACGGAAAATGCGACAGAAGCCATAATTCTTAAGGTCAATATATACCAAATTTCATCGCGGACGGACAGAAACCCCAATATTTCCAGACAAACAAAGGAAGATACGAATGGAAAATACGAGCGTCATTTTCTCTCGTTTGAAACAGTCATGGGCCGAACCTCTATACCTAATCAGTCAGATATTATAACCCATGGCTGAGATAGATGTACCTGCACGGAGTGACACAAAAACAAGATGTCCATACAAAAAAGGAAAACACTAAAATGGAACGAATTCGAAGGTCGTGTTGCACCTCTTTTGAAATCAGTCATGAAGGCGTACCTCCATACCAAATTTTAATTCAGATGCGATAACCCATGGCTGAGATATAAGACCGGACGGACAATCAAGTAATCCATCATTTTTCTTCGAAAAAGTGGGAAGTATAAAAATCTACGCCAGTTGCCAGGCATGCATGCATACAATAGTAGCTTATCCTAATCACATATATGCATGCCACACAATATCGGTCTATATACCACACTGTGTCATATTTATATATTTTGCTGAGTTATTCACATCTATTCCCAATACAAGTTCATCGGCCCTGCGCCGAAGTAAAACTGATCGATAACAGCCTTATATGGTTCAGAAAGAAACAACCACATATTGTAGAAATGGAACAAACGTATATATATATGCGTGTGTCAAGACTTCAAAGGGCTTTTGATGCGATTTGTAGGAAGCCCCATTTTGCAAACACCCCGAAAGATATAAATGAAAAAAATTGCACGGTAATTCGAGAAATCAAATCAAATTTCGTGTCACAATTGACTGTAATATATTGAGATCCCATATCAGTAAGGTTGGGCATACTGAACAAATAGGGCCCGCATCCTTTCCTTTTTACCCGTTTGAAAAAAATGTAAATGGGTTGTCCGTCCGTCCGCTTTTGGTTTCCGGATGATAACTGTATATTGAATCGAGTGAACTGAGCTAAATTTGGTATATTAGTTTAGCACACCAAAATACAGACGAAGTTCGAATATGGGTTTCGTCCGCATGATTTTGACTGAGTTATGTCCCTTTTTCGACTTAGATGTTACCTGATTTACGGTTTCCGGATGATAACTTTAGATTGAATCAAGTGAACTGAAACAAATTTGGTATATTAGTTTACAACCCCAAAGTTATGAGTTATTCCCATTTTTCGACTTAGATTTTACCTGATATGCGGTGTCCAAGTTATTGTGTTTTATTTTTGTTATGATTTCGTCTTAAGGGTGCATTTACATTGCTATAGAAATGTATATAGATCTGTATGAAGTCACGTGTCGCGCATTACTGTGATCACAACATGATTACCAATAGTGAACGCGCGCTGATCTGTACTCTGGTAATTGACAATTCACTGCGAGACGTGTCAGTTTAGGCCAGACATGAAAATGTATCAACTATCAGCAGATAACAGCGATTTGGTATGTGCCGCATGTATTTAAAGTGTATCCTTATACCACTTGATAATGGTTCGAAGAAAGAATGGAAATCATGCAGTTACCCTACAACACCCTTTATTTGACCAAATGTAGTAAAATTTTCAACTGATGACAATTCCAATGACAATGTTAACCAATGTAGGACAATATTGTTTTCTTAAATTACATGCAGTTTTTATATATAGCTGTTAGACAATAAATATGATGATGATGACTGGCCACGGGGAGGGACCAGGACACAATCTTTCCAAGTGTTGGACATTTCCAACATTACATCCGCCCCTATGATAAGGTTGGAAAATTTCCAGCTGATGGCCATTCCAGTCCAAAATTTTGATAAAAAGTAGGAAATTATGCAAATATTGGTCCGAAAACAATACCCCCCCCCCCCCAAATAAAATGTTTGAAAATCAAACTACAAGATCATTTTTAATCTATTGTTGGTTTGGAAATTACAACTAATGTTGTGTCAGGTATGAAATGTCCAACCGTTGAACAAGTTGCCACGTCCCTATCCGTGTTCAATATTCGAAATACACGGGTTGAAATGACAACGAAAACATTCGCCAAGCCCGAGTAACAATTAATCAAAACTGATTTGCCTGTCGCAATATATGGGCGTTGACCGTGACGTGTAGCGGTCACGATTTTTGCTCACACGAACTAATACCGTTTTCTTTCTGTGTGCAGTTCTATATCAACCCGTGTACACTGTCTGCGTGTAGATCTGTGTACATTTCTATAGCAATGTAAATGCACCCTAAGTCCAAGGTTTCAAACAAATGAATTAAACCTTGCCCCACTCTACTCCAGAAACGGGCGTATTATGCCACGCCCCGACGGCGTGCTCTTGTTGTCCTCATCGTTAATGAGCTGCAAAATATCCTCACCGATTGCGCTATTATTACTTGGTGTGTAATAGATCTACAGATTCTATTATTCCATAAGAAAAAAATCTCATTTTGAGATATCTATCGATCCAGCCCACACTGCTGTGAGTAGCCGAGTAACATATATACCAACAACGATCTTCGAAAAATTATTATTAACACAATTACCTAATATTAAGTTATCATTCTCACAGCGTGTGCTTATGCACACGTACTCGGAAACGACCCCCATAAGCTTTATGCTTGATGTCGGATCCCCTCCATAAACCAAAATTCATGATTCATATTTTGTAACATACACTGTATTTGAATTCTATGGAATAAATACTGTTTACATCAATCTATAGAAGTGCCCTAACAAGAACTATTCTTGTGCTCGATGTACCACATACATATTTCACATTGCGTCTTTATTATATATTCAGGGAAATCTCTGATATCAGCTACATGTATGGTGACGCTTATATAATAACTGGAACTATGTATTAGCGCGCTGTGTTCCAAGTATATATGAAGTCAGACATTTCCACACAAAATTGCGAATGCACACAAAATCGCTCAGACGACCGGCATGTGAACTTTTGCTAAAGATCTAATAAAAACTTTAAAAAGATATAATTCCATAACATCCTGAATTCTCGATTTTGCACCGATCGTCATCATCTGAAGACGAAATCTGATTGGGTCCGACCTATCACCACATCGGTCAAATTTTACTCTTATGTAGGTTCCGTGATTGAGTATATGCTATGCCGAATGCGCACGTCTCTGATAACGATATGCTTATATACGTAACAAAATAACACTGGATAACACCTTTATTAATTACCTAATGCATTAACCACGAACTTCCAAACTATTCTAGCGAATTTTCTTAAGTGCACATTTGTGAAATTCACTAGACTATCTGAAGATCGTGATTAAATAACGATGTTACACTCAGTTTCATTTCATATGTATATTCCGTATACGGTCTGGATAATTGCTCATTATAACAGGCGACTGCCCACGGATTCAACAATAAGGAACAACATAAGATAGACCGATAGATGCACCGATAGATGCACCCGGAACTGATATTTAGTAGAATGTATTTCAATGTTTTTGTGGTCAAAACTGAAGCAGATTTGTGCACCATAACCACACATAACCACATTACGAAATTCACGACTGCATTAACCGAAACCACGAACGTGCATGACGACATGTGGGGTTGTTGCCGATTGTGTGCGCGTGTGTGTGTGTGTGTGGGGGGGGGGGTAAATATGTGAAACATTTTCGATACTATTATCTGACTCAAATCAGCTGATAGTGATCCAAAAATGGCCAGGGTGTAAATTTAGTTCGGCTATATTGTTGGTCGTAGAGATGGCGGAGCCGTAGGGAGCACAAGGGGTACGTGCCACCCCCTCCACAACGATTGGTACCTCACAAGTTATAGCTAAACCTGTGGCAAAGTGTTGGTGTCAGCCTAGACTCGGTACTGTCAATGTTAACTTTAATAGTTTAAATCACCAAGAACACAATCTGAATCAGTGCATGTTTCAATATATACCCGCGGGATAACCCCGGAACCCTCTAGCTGACTCGCGTCTGATATGTTAACACCACATGTATACTCACTGTTCAGTGTTAAACCCATTAATAATATATTCCGATGCAGTGTGTGTCTCACAATATGCCCCTATAATTATCTCCCACACGGCCCAACTGGAAGAAAAACTAGAATATTAACCACAGCCTGCCCTGACAATTGTGACCCTTTCACCTGTTTGGAGCTTACAACGCTCCTGCATTGAACTGTGTATGGTTGATACAAGGGAGCTGCAGACGCAAATTCCAAATTGGAAATCGACTATGGAGACCCTCTAGGCACACCCCTGGTCGTTGACATCTTTTCCGGTGGCGATAGGAAGAAACATGATGCCTGATGATGGGGGATACTTTGGGTGATTTTAGTGGACATACCAGAACATACCAAAAACATGCTCATGCAAGGGCGGTGTGTGTGTCTAAATTATATTGAAAAACAGGTTGCCCCATCAGTGTATGAACATTTCTCACCCGCAGGGTTCCGATCATTATTAGTGACAACCTTCCCCCGTTTCATTTTTAAAATAGCTAAGTGATGTTTTTTTCCAATTGTCCGAATGGGATCTAATTAAAATTCGTGGATTATGGACACAAGTTGGTTCGACATGTTAATGGTGATTTCGGTGATGTTGGCATCTAGAGGGTTAATTGTCACGCTTTGTTAGCAATACGCTCTTGTTTCCTCTTGAATATAGTCGATAATAGTTCCTCTACATATATGTATGGGGTTGTCACCTCTTAAGGCGACGTAAGGTTCGGGTGTTTCTCTCAGTTACATGTAACTGTATACAGAACATTGCACTTACATGTGTAATAAGTTAAGGGTTAATAGCGATACTTATGTTCGGCCCTGGCTCCCGCCCTTGTATGAGAAGGTTCTCGACGAACCCGCTATCTGCTATGTCCACTAAGGTAGCAGTACACGATTTCACGGGTTGTAGGGGGTCTGAAAAATAGAAATATAAGTATCTGGGGGGCATAACGGCCAGTGTAGCCTGTGTTAATTGTGTCATTACTGGTTTGAAGGTTTATTTATTTTACAAAACTGGGAAAGTTCTCAAAAAAGTGAAAAATTTGGATACGCAACAGGGTTTTCGTATTCAGTGAAGTTATTGATTACAGGAAAATAGCCCGATTTCTCTCCCCTGAATTCTGTCATCTGGGCTCGCAAGACTTTTTTTCAAATTGATACGATAACTTTTTTTCTATTTCAAATATTTCTCAGCTCTAGCATAGCTCTATCAGGTGGAAGAATCTTATTTACTGACATTCGCTCTATCATGGTCTGTTTTTGGGTTGAAAATGGCCAATTTGAGTAAAAAAAATGGGTAAAATTGAGCGGTTCGTGTGTGCTAACCAAGGGGCATAACTCAATGACAAACTGTACGAAGAACCAAAAGTACATTTATATGATTACACCTAAAATTTCTGTCGAAATTAAAACATGCTCGATTGGATATATGCCAACGATAATGGCTTAGCATTGATTTGAAGTACAGTAACCCCTCCCATGTTAGCAAAATTGCTGGAAATCGTGTATTGCTACCTAAGATCACCCCAAGACACATCAGGGGTGGTCCTATCTGGTCCATGCGGCAATTGGTAACGAAGTTGAATTCAATCCAACCAACCGACATGTCAGCCAAACCACGATGGTGGAAATCCCACGCACAGCGCAAATGAATCCTTGTTAATTGCCCGTGGATCGCCAACATATCTTAGTGATATATTCCCCGTCCGACAGTAGATACAGTGTTGTATCTGGTCCGCATATATACATTCTAATTTCATCTATGTGATATATCAACTTTTCTAAAAATCACAACACCACCCACCAAGTGTGACATTTGTGCGTACGTTTTGATAACGACTGAGCATGCCTCTACCTGTAGCATATTTGCCTGACTCGATAATCATTTGAATAGGTAAACGTAAAAATTGCGCGAAGCTTACATGTATCATCTATACGTATGGTAGACGAACTTTTTAGACCGACCTTGCAGCCAATATAATACTGCATTTTCGCAGATTCGGAAGATTCGAGCGATTCCAGGAAGTTTTTATGTTATCTGTATGGAACGCGATAATCATGAAAATTACCATAGCAACTCTGTAGCCACGTTTATGCTTTTCGAGACTAACATTGTCACTTTTGTTCTTCAATTGTTGCTCACAAAGTATTTACTTACACAGAGAAGAAATTCATGCAGGGCTCCAATTTCAAACACAAACTTTCGTCGTCAAAACCAAATTCTGGTTGACAAGGCTGGCTGCAAACTATACAACCATACCTCCATTTTAGTTTTTATCGATTCTGAATGGGTTTTGAAAGTTGGAAAATGAGTTGGACTTATAATGCACATTTTGATCTAGATTGTTCTCAGTGAAGCATACAATATCGTGTTATTCTATATGACCGACACGATTTTAGATTTTGTTTCGCAGACTACGAATATTATAGTGAAATATAGAAATAGTTTCTGGTTCAATCGGCATGGTTGAACTTCCACTTCATTGCCAAGAATAATCAGTAAACTAAACAAAATATGAAGTTCTTAGTAATATTCTACGTGGTGTAAGTTTTATTAGATGGGGTGACGTTTCTTATGACTTTGCTCTGCGCATACAGAGATTAAATTATCCCATAACAACATGTATTGTATAAAAACAATAATCATGGTCATGGAACCCCCAGAGAGGGGGGTAATGAGTGCCGTCGTCGCAAGAAACCACAATTAGATTCAGAAAATGAATACGTAAGCTTGACGAAATGCAGTGACTAGCAACACATGCATACGAACGAAACAAGAACATTTTACATACACATAGAACAAAACAATTAAAGAGGACGTTTTATTCATAAAAAAGAGCTTGCTGCCTGATATTTTCATGAGGATAACGGCATAAAGATATGATATATGAGATCACAAGTTGCCAAACATTTATATACTTGTATTCATCTATCCTCTAATTCTTAGATTTCAAAGTAAATTAAGGCTATATGAAAAACTCATTATATAGACGATTATATAGATGTACATACATTGTAGGATTAGTCGATAGCCAAGATATGGACATTGGTTTCAGAATAGATATGTATCGCCCACATTGCAAACTGATACATTGGAAAGGAACAAACTGTATAGCAGCGTACTGCCCCCTCGTGACTCGCCACACTGGTTTATGGACCAGGCTAGCGAGGTGACTGAACTCTGCCGACTGGCAAAGGAATAGTGATTAATCGCTATTATTTTCATTAATTGCGCTATATCACGATATCGGGAGATATATACAAAATTATAAGTTAAATAAATGCGGATGAACTCACATTGTGACAATGTACATTTAACTATATATTAAAGAGGAATAACGATCGAAAAGGTTTTGGCCATTACCGAGATTTGTTTTGAAATGACATATAAGTATATGTCTGATGTACAGAGATTAGAATATTTGATGGCAATTTCCCGGGTAACTCAATGGCTTTAGAAACGAAGGGAGTTTCCCTACAACCAACGTCCATCCACTGTTGCCATCCGAGATACCGTGCAGCAAGCCGCACGGTACCTCGGATGGCATTTTTATACTTGAGGAAAATAGGCCAATTGTAAGATCAATTCCAATATTTATATGTGGTACTAAAAATCAAACATACCCTCGCGCAAATACTCATATAATCTACCTGTAATGTGAAATAGGCAGATAATGTGACTATTTGATTCCGAAATAAGCATATGAATCATGTCCGTTATTTCGTGTTATGGCGCGGGCCACAGTGAAAACACATCTTAAACAGCGTATACCCGAAAAGTCGTGTGTTGGCTTCTTTGTGTCATTGTCCGCACATAATCTTCTTAGAATCGCCTCATTATGAGTCGATAATGTTCTCATTTTCAGCACAGTATCGACTAAAAATGAGGCGATTCTAAACAGAATAACAATCTAAAATAAGTTATTTTAAGCAGATAATGTGCTGTTTTTTGGGAGAACAGGCTGAAAAAAATGCCGCGCCAAATTTGATATAAAAATGATGTCGATATTTGCGAATATCTGCCTGTCCGCTATATAAATTAACTGGTACCATTGTAGAGGGCTACACGTGGGTATATATTTATTTATGTATTGGCGTGAAACGTCGTTGTCAGCGGCCAGGGTTAGTCCGTGCACAATAAGGAAAATCTAGCAATTATTTCATTGGCTGAAAGAATGCACCATCGGCGAGTAATTGGCAACTCCCCCAGATGGCAAGCAATATGGGATACAAGGTCAGCGATGACTCCACCGGGAATTTACCCCGAATATCGCCAGCGCTTCAGAGCGAGTCGGTCTGGGACAGAGCCCCTTACTGACTGAGACACTGAGGCCAATTGGGCATGACTGGGCTAACGTTTAACGATGAAGATGACCGTGCAGGTTACGATGTCAGTGTCGAGAATAGAAGGGCGAAATCCATGACATTTGTTTTGTCGCCGATTTCTGCCAAACCTATATAATCATCTCCACCATATAAGCTTGAGGAGCAGTCACATTTTTAGTCGCTGATTTCGACTTTTATACATTCAGTGCCATGATATGAGTAATCTAATGTGTGGTTTATAGAAACCAAAGTGACACTGTTCGTGTCAGGGATGGGGAATGGAAGGTCATAATAAATGGGGAAAATATTTGATAATTTATATGAGAACTGGAATTACGAGATTCACTGTGAGCTAGTCAATTGTGATACATGTACATAGCGCATTCTCTATTTTTTATTGTTGAGTTATATATGTGAAGAACATGATGAATACTCACTTCGATGTGAGATATATTGTCGCCATTTTTGAGCAACTTATGACGATCGGGGTGACGTTGGTGATGGGGAGTTACTCCGATTAGGGGCACCATAATTGATAAATCTGTTGGTTCCAAAATTTCCTCTAATTGATATTAGGCATGTAATTGTACATTATACGATCCTGGGAATCGATTGGTATGCCAAAGTGGCACTCTTATCTAGGGTGGGGTATTGACACAAAAACTGATAACTGATAATCGAAATTGCCAATTGAATATTTAAAGGTAAACAACCCGATTCGATGCCCCCTGTATCATCAGATTCAAACAACAAAAACAACAACAACAAAAACAACAATAACAACAAAAAGACGCTTTAGTTATCAGAATCGATTAATTACCAATTAATAATGCTAACTACTGTCAACTCAAGTATAACATTTTCAAAATCGTCTTTTATATCAACAATTATTTCAACAACATTTGGTATCGAGTATGTCGTCGGTCGGCTAGTCGAATATTTTCTTGGCCGCCAAATATTCCAGATAGTGAAAAATAGAATATTACAGAAATCGAAACATGATAACACTGAGGCTGAGCTTTCGCACTGCAATCGGAAGTGCAGATGTACTACATGTAGCTCGTGGATTATATGTCATTGTAATATACTGCCAATTTCTCAATCAAACTAATAGACTTCACCAACTTTGTACAATAACTAAACCTTCAAATTATTATATTGAGTACGATTTTGGTGCACAATGATTTATTTGCTTTTACAAAGAAGAACTGCCTGATTGCACGAAAATACGTTATGGATGTTGACGGTTCTAAGGAAGCTGTCGATAGTGACGGACAACAACAGTATCTAAAAACTCCATGTAGCGCCCTCTCCGTTATCACTGTTGTTACGTCGGGTACATTTTGTGCAAATTAGAAAACGTATTCCCAGAACTAATTTACAGCCCATGGGTACATAGGTTACACATGGTTACTTATGGTTACTTTACCATTAGTTAATGTTACATTGGGTACTTTTTTTCTTAGAAGTCCCAAGGTCCCAGGTTACATTGGGTACAAATTAGAAAACATTCCCTGAGCTAATTTACAGCCCATGGGGACAATTTCTTGCTATCTACTTTTATTTCTCCCAGACATCATGCCCCAATATCCCTATTTCATACTCATTTCAGCCTTGTTAATGAAATGGCTGTTTGAAGAATGTAACTATTATTGTCAAAATAACATGACCATATTTGTTGTAGCATATCACAAAATGCAATATCTGTGTAAAATACGGCTTCCATTCCGAATAGAGTAATAGTCACTGCAAATAATTTACATATAGGAATGGGTTTATCTTTAACCATACATGTATATTTACTGTTCGAGAGGAGTGCCACTTATAAAGATCCCCGCTATTATGACTATAGCAGTAGCCACTTAAGTACAGTCAAAAACCAACTTTTGTCTTACATTTTGCATATAATTAAGTGACACAACATTTCATCAATTTATAGCAATCTTGGTTGCATAAATTGTATACTTGATGTTTCACTCCTAAGTGTTTTCGAATTCTCATTACAGATTCTACAGCTGACTGGCAGATCTCCTGACGTTCTTGACCAGTATACGTGTCAGATAACCTCGTCTCATACCATCAACATGTTGTTGAAGCTTCAGAAAGGCCAGATACCATAAGTTGTGACCATCTGGTCGAACAAGTGACAAAGAAACTGGAGACCTTCGCAGATGACGAGGTTGGTTACTATCTTAAATGTAGAAGGGTCTACATTTGGTATATTCACGTAGTTACATATTACATGGTTGAAAATGTCACTTCTTTATTTGATAATTTTTCATATAAGTTTTAGACTTTGATCAAATCTTTCAACTGACACTCAATACAATTATGATTATCAATTCAAATCGCATGTTATAATAATTGTTCCTGCGAAAGACAAAAATGTTTCACCTAATTATATAGAAATATTTCAATGCAGCAACAACAATTTTGTTTACATTTAGGCTAGGTTTCTCATCCAGTTAACTTAATTTCAGATGTTGGAAAATGCGTGTCTGAAGAACAGAACTCTACTTGCAATCAAGGAAAGTGTTTTAACCATGATGAGTTGGCAGTTGTCAAACAGAAACAGCTACAAAGAAATCATTCAAGTCGAATAAATGGGAGGACGAAGCAGTGTGTAATGCTGCCGAAGACGGCTTTGCCAGCCATCTGCGTGGAAAGGTCTCTTGAAAGGTGAGCCTTAATACTTTGATTTAAGAAGCAAACCAACGTTGCTGGCATTAATTAATTTTGTATCTCTTGTCTGAAAAATGCTTAAATGCTTTCACGAGTTTTGTATAGGATCATTGCGAATACATATTGCATAAACATCAAAGCAGAAAAGATATTTGGTTGAAACCAAATTCAACATGAGTTTTAACAGAGTCTAATAGAGATATGATAACCATTTGGCCTATTGTACTGTGTCACGAAAAGTTATTTCAAAAGGGAAGTTGTTCGAAAATTTATTATCAGTTGAAAAAAACTTGTATAGTCAGTATTAATAATAGAAAACTAGATTTATGTGTGTAATTATTTCAATTCTGTCTATTTTTTCTACATTGATCAAAGCAGACTGTACTGATGATGATGATGATAATGCTGATGATGATGATGAAGATGATGGTCAACCATTGGAAGAAGAAAATGATTAAGGTACGCTTGTTTTTACAGTTCCTGTTCACGCTAAGTACCAAACTGAATACAACCCATGCTGTTACCCATTTTATTGATGAAAACTATATCGAGTTAAATATTTCCATCTAGCAATTACCTGGTGAATGGGGCAATCTGGGTAAGATCCTAAAGGCATTGCGATGCCTTCATTGTTTTGCGATTACAGTAATATATAGACGTTTCATAGGAGATTGATTAAACGAAGGATAAAACTGATAATGCAATTATCTGAATTGTTGATGGTCCTATAAAACACGGAGTACTTAACTGAATATGAACCTATCACGTTGCTGGCCATCTATGTTCATGCTCACTGTATATATAGTTTTCACATCGCAATTAACTATCTAATTATGTTATAATAAATTATGTTATCTAAAATAAGATGAAACACCTGTATTATGGAACAACATTTTATATGGACATTTCTCAACACAGTATTTTTTCATTCAGCAAGAAACATCATGATACAGGCAGAAGTACATCAAACATCTACATAATAATAAGAACTAAGTGTTCAAGGTGAGCGTCATCTACATGTACATTGCTAAATTTTCATTACACAGGTGGATGCTCAAATTAACAATTTCATCGTTAAATGTTGCTGTTTCACAAGAGAGATTAATTCAAAGTATATGTTAATATGTAATGCAACTTAAGCAAGTTATCGAATTCTAAAACAAACCTGTTGTGCAAAGTAGCAAGTTGTGAACAGACATTTGAATCATGATGTATGTCACTTTGCATTATTCTATAAATAATTTATATTTTTGCAGATCCAGAAATTAGTCCAGAAATCCACCAAGAAGCTACAGACTCACAATAATCAAGTATTCAAGGCTAGCGTCATATACATGTACATTCCTAAATTTTCATTACCCAGAGTGGAGTTTGCAGTTGGGTAACCGTGCGTTTGTAATGCAAGCTATTGAATTATGAAACAAACTTGTCGTGCAATGTAACGAGTTGTTAGTAGATATTTAATTAATGAAATATGTCAATTTGCAATATTCTAAAAATAATTTTCTTTTACAGATCCAGAAATTAGTCCACAGATATCAACATATTGTAATGAGAGAGAAATGCAGTCCATGGGTGAGATTAGTCCAGGTAGGAACGTTCGTTATTTCTATTATTTACAATGGGATGCTCTATCTTCTTTGTGAAACAGTATTCAAGGTTAGCGTCATATACATTGCTAAAGTTTCATTGCCCAGAGTGGATGCTCAATTCAAAAAGTATCATTAATTTTGCTGTTGAGGTCCACAAGAGAGATTAATTTGCAGTATTTTCTAATTTGTAATGCACGTTATTGAATTATATAACAAACATGTTGTGCAATGTACGTAGCAAGTTGTGGGCAGACATCTGAATAATGGTGTATGTCATTTTGCAATATTATATACAATATATGTGCTGCATAGGAATATTCATCTAACAGAGTCTTTACTATTTCACTTTTTTAAAATATATTTTGCTTGTGACATGCTTATTCATAAAACGTTTCAACATTTAAAAGATAGATTTGTATGCAAAGTTCGGTACACTTTATTTATTTGAGTTTTCCTTTTCTAATTTCAGTTAATCTCCCCAGTGCCACGTTGCAGTATTTTGCAAGATTAACAGAGCCAAGGTAGCCATACGTTGGATTCGCTGTACAGATTGCAGCCAATATTATCATTTTATGTGTCAGGATACGGAAGATGAGAGAGAACTGGAATTGTAGAATGTGCTAAGTGTCTGAAATTTGGTGAATGTGAAATGTTTGTGGATGAGATATTTATGATATTACTTGGGTATCAAGGATGGTCTATCTCTTGGTTAATTGTTAATTCCTGCAAAACATGAATAAAAGTTTTGACTTCATGGAGATCTACTCTCTTATGTGCATAATAATAGTGATGGTGGGTATTTATGCTGAAATTAATAATAGTGATGGCAATTTCGCTCTATGTCTCAATGCTAAATAATAGTGATCGTTGGGAGTTTTCTCTAAAAATAATAATCGTGCTGACACTATTATTATGCACCTGACAGAAACAACATCAAAATCGTTCTCTCGATGTGCTCCTTAAATTTCTGTTCTGATATGTTAATAAAACTGACCCGAAATGTTATACTTATTATACCATACAAATTAAAATAATTAAATATCAATTGATAGGAGCATTTTCGTACAGGTGTCTGTGATTAATATTTATTAATTTATACCCTGGAACAGTTGAAGAATCCTTAAAAGAGGACACATATTTTAAAATGATTACTGTTTTGGCATACATGTAAACTTAAATACATATTATGGACTTGTTCGGGTGCGTGACACTGATCAGTCAGCATTCATGAGCTATGCCAACTGGAGGCATGTAGCATTCTACTAACATCGCCGAAAATTTAAAGCAAATCGAATGTAACACTCCACAGAAAACATCGTCCGAACTACGCTCAATTGTAAATATTTACTTCCCGATTCGGGACGCAACTATTGGTGCCAAACTAACGAAAACTATTTCGCCACCAACAGTCACTGCATTTAATTAATACATAAGAGTGACGGTGTGTGCTGTCAATTTAGTAATTGATAATTGTACAAACAACTACTTTGAGCAAGATATTCTCCATGTCTATTTGATCACCATACCGGAGTGTATCACATCACTTTAAATTGAAAACAATGAAAAATACGGGCGGCGTTGGCGGTGGGTATGCTTTAAAAAATATTCAATTCCGTCAGAAAGCGCCATAAACAGAAGTAATAGTAAAATAGACCAATCAGAAATATGGCATAAACAGTATGTTTTTCCTTTGTTATGCAAACAAAAGCAAAAAAACGTTACGGAACCTGGCTTTTGTTTAGATCCGGATATGGTAAACATAAAGAACGTTATTTGTTACTGTTTTCCTGATATGGAAATAATAAAGAGCATTTATATCATTTGTATGTGATTAACCAATAGAATTGCGGTGTTATGTAAACAGAAGCAAAACTTCTGTAACACGAGCAGGCCCTTGTTTGCGTACACCATCGTACATCTTGACGACAATATACTATTTACGCGCTGATTATGTTTGGCATATGAACAAAACTATATATATATTAATATTCCTTCTGTTGATGGCGATTTGAAAAAAATATTAATATTTCTGCAAGAACGCCGCCCGTGCCTTTAAGTGTGCGTCTGCACCCAATTCCCATCAATAATAGATCTACCCATCAGAAAGTTGTACATACTGATATCCTTTTATCAAACTCATACTGTTTACTGTTTTACATGATTGTGTGCCATTGAACAAACTTTAGATGTTTGTATTGTTATATTCTGATATGTTGTTAGCTCCACTAGATATGTTTATGAATATATGATTGCTCACATACAGCTTATCTGTTCGCTTGAAATGTTAAGACAATGTGGGGAAAAGTAACACACGTTACTACTAGTGGGATGGAAAGTGACCATGTGTACCCGATGTACCCATGGGCCTGAGTCGTTCAGGGAATACATTTTACATATAACCCATTTTCTAATTCAAGAGCACATCATGACATTCAGATTCAGGATTCAGTTTAAATGTGCCGTAATTGTGTTCAATCTCTCCACACTGAAACACCTGATTATATAACGGACATGTTTCAGGTGAGAACCGGAGGAATAACTTGGTCCATCATCACCGGAGTCCACCTGAATACCATCGGCGGCAAAACGAACAGTAACATACATGTCCATCGCATTATGGAACAAACTGCCAATAATCATCTATTGAACGTTTAAAAAAGTTGCTAAAAACTATATCTGTTTCGTCAATGTTTATACAGTTGCCCAATGACATTATTCGCACTTATTTTCCATTCACTAATTTTTCATGGATTCTAGATTCGTGATTTGTTACTTTTTAGCTGTGTACGTACCTGTTTTAGTTAGTATTGTAATTCTTCTGGGCCTCTTTTAAACTCCCATATCTTTTATTCTCCATATTGTGTTTTCTCTTTGTTTTAAACTGTATTGCTACTGTAAAGCCCATTGAAACTAATTTACTGTCTAATGCGTTTTTAAATATAAATATAATAATCTAATAATAATATATATTTATACATGTATATGCACAGAAGCCAATATTTTGAAATTATAGATTCTAGTATTTCGTTATTAGCAACTCAAGATTATGCCATTGAGATATGATTTATTATATTCAAACCGGGTGTGATAGGAATACAGCCAATACTGGTTATGCCACTCCCTCACAATAATTGCACCAGCCTTTTGAATTATTATTGATGCTTTAATTATTGTGTGAATAAAACATTTAAACATCTAGTTGTAACTAATAGCATAGTTAATATCCCTGCCATCGCCCAACGACTGCCGTAAATTGTAAAATATGAGACTGATTCCCAAAATTCGCGAATAAAACAGAGAACACACAAACAACATTTTATAAGAATTCACATCAGTATTCGATATAATATAATAACTAATGCAAGTCTTATCGTTGATTGTGCTAAAAAGTGGTTCTCGCGAGGAGGAATAGCCAACTGCAAGCCATGCAATCATCATATAGCAGAACGCGCACACTTTAAATTTAACTTTGAATGTTGGCCAACAAATACTCCTGCAAATAGGTTCTCATATGACCTAAATATTTACGCTGGAACATTCTCCTGAAAATAGGTTCATATAGGACCTGGATATTCACATAGGTTCATATTGGACTTATTTTATTCTGAAAAAAGCTCATTTTGAACTTATAACCGTTATTCTGTTGAATGGCGCGGGCCGCAGTGAACACATTATACAGAGCGTCGTGTCGATGAAAAATATAGATTGAGATAAGCTCTATATAGGCTTATTTTGAACGACAAATTTTACGCCCATATAGAGCGTATGTTTTCCTCAAATAAGCTGTACATGGGCCTAAAACGTGACGTTCAAAATGAGCCCGTATTGTGCTTATTTGCACGAGAACAGGTTGGTTTGGCGGGTACATGCACTACATATACAAGTTACCTGTACATCCAACTCTGGAATGTAATCTTGCATTCGTGCTTGTCGAATGGGAACAGGGTCGTATCAATGTGACAGGTAGTCTTCAAAACTGCTATGGGCGACCACGTGACATATCCGTCGCTGTCCACGCTGATAGTGTATGATCCATCGAACATATCAAGCATGGGGCCGTGGAAATTGACGATAGCCACATCGGGTTTCCATACACTAGATTGTGGTAAAACTAGCTCCTTTACGTTATACGATTCTGCGTCCCACACCAAAAAGTCGTCTGTCCAGTAAACCTGTAACCAGCCAACGGTCGTTAGAGATTGTGATATCTCGTCCACTTCAATAATACTCGAGATGTGAAATGACAGTTCAACTTCAGTCACGTGACTATTGTTGTATACTGGACGAGTTTCCGGCCTATACTCGGGCATCAGATCGTTTATTAAATCGTTGATGTCGCCCTGTCCTTGAATTTCTCCCGGCCACAAAAACAAACATAAGAACAGCAATAATGAGGAAGCCATTCAGAGCGACAAGATTGTCTCCTTTGAATTTAATAGCTGAGTTTCTTGATTGATATCAGTCACAACAAGTGGTGAGTCGGTGGTCACCAAGATGAAGCATTTGTCACGTATTTTTCTTGAGATTTAACTCATCTGAAAGAAACAGACTCCTACAGATGCATGGCGACAACTGTAGCCTGTACAGTATCAATATGTTCACAGAAAACACAGTAGCCAGTGTCTGGAATGGATTTCTGGAGATAGTTGTATCGCTGGAAACGAACAGCTTCCAGATATCGTTGAATACTGGTTCGTCAAATACTGATAACGGACAGCAATACGAAATAGACGGATAATTGTATTGCCGTGCACTATTTCCCTCGGAAGCAATATTATCCACTTTATCCAGAACGTCGCTGCGAAGGAAATATAAAGAGAACAATTTAGCTGCACTCACAACGGGAAGTAACATCGAAATGGATTGCATCTGGAAGATTAGTTTGTCCCAACAGCACCGATGTCGATATACTACAATAGGGTGGAGTGCACAGCACGATATTGTATTGCATGAATATTGCAGGATTTATCATTCGCCATTTAGCATTCGACAACCGTGATATTATAATTGTTTCTGCGATCTGTCGTTGACTTCGTCCATAAATTAGATGGGTGAATGTAGGTATAGCTCGAAAGTTACTAAATTGCTGCATTATTAAATCATTAAACCCCACGCGGCACAGCGATTAGAGGTATATTGTGATATATCATTGCAATGTTCGCTATCGCGTGTTAAAGGTTATAAGCAACTAAATACTTGAAATTATGCCCCTTAGCATTTGTGTAGGGAAACTCGAGTCAGCATAAAAAATTACCGGCAGCTGAATGGTGTATAATATCTTCGGTTGTTTAATGTGAAAGAAAAAAGAATTTCATAGGCTATGTTAATTCCTCGGCCATTTGTGTGGGATTGTTCGTCAATCGGCTACATTGGTCGCCAAATTTGGTAGGGGTGGGAGTATTTTTCTATATTGAAATTTTGTGCACAAAAGGGGGTAGTTATGGAAATGCCAATTCTACACGCAGAAATATTTAAAGTTTGGCTCAGTAGGGCAATGAATCGTGGGGATGGCTTAACCCTAACAATGTCGCCTATGGGAAATATTTAGTTGATTGTAACCTATAGGCAAAAATCGTGTTTTGTGGTATCATCGGCTTGTAGGGCAACGAAGTACAGATTTTGGCCACCAATGAAATCAAAACCAAGAGTGAACAAAATTAGGGACCCAAAGCGTGTCGCAGCGCCCATAATCTGACAAATTAACCCTTTGCAACAAAATTTTGATTTTAAGCCAAAAAATGGGTGTTTTGTTAAAATGAATTATTTGGAACATATAGTGCACCTTTAATGTCGAAAAGTGGACAAACGAGCCCAGCAGCCTCTCGTCGTATTTAGTGATCCGACTATTCTCGATCTGTTATTGGGAATGGACCGGGAAATTCTAAGGGACACAGCGAACCCCAGTTTCGAGTCCGAAAAATCGAGGGGGGAGGGGGTAATTCAAGTTACAAATTTGTCATTTCCTTCCATGTAATGAAATGCGACTTTTTTGCGTCTTGAAGACTGTTATTACTGGCATCCAGTTACATTGCCATATCGGCGTTATTATATGTCCCTGTGTGTTTTCCGCGACCAAAACAAACGATTTTTGACTCGAAAATCGCGCTTTTTGGGCATTTATGTTGTTTTTAAAAATATTTATTTCAAGTACACTTCACAGCCATACGACTTCTATCAAAAAATAGCACGTTGTCATGTAAGACATAAAACAGGAAAAAAGTGGCTAGAGTTCCAATGGTGTGGTGTCTGCTGGGGGTTAAAGTGGAACATAGGTGCCCCGACGAAGTTTTATTTTGCGCCCAATGTCTGGAACAGGGGGGTGTTAAATACAACCCAATACAGGGAGAATTGGTATATTTTCTTCTAACTCAATCTTACAATTTATCTCACGCGGCTACATTGGTCGCCAAATTTGGTAGGGGGTGGGGGTATTTTGCTATATTGAAATTTTGTGCACAAAAGGGGGTAGTTGTGGAAATGCCAATTTATTTCCAGGAATAAGTATGGTGAGGCACCATTTATTTTTTGACAACTTACGTCCGACGTGGAGTTCTACATGCAGAAATATTTAAAGTTTGGCTCAGTAGGGCAATGAATCGTGGGGATGGCTTAACGGCCTAACACTGTCGCCTATGGGAAATTATTTTTTTAGTTGATTGTAACCTATATGCAAAAATCGTGTTTTGTGGTATCATCGGCTTGTAGGGCAACGAAGTACAGATTTTGGCCACCAATGAAATCAAATCCAAGAGTGAATAAAATTAGGGACCCAAAGCGTGTCACAGCCCCCCATAATCTGACAAATTAACCCTTTGAAACAAAATTTAGATTTTATGCCAAAAAATTGGTGTTTTGTTAAAATGAATTATTTGGAACAGATAGTGCACCTTTAATGTCGAAAAGTGGACAAACGAGCCCAGCAGCATCTCGTCGTATTTAGTTATCCGACTATTCTCGATCTGTTATTGGGAATGGACCGGGACATTCTAAGGGACACAGCGAACCCCAGTTTCGAGTCCGAAAAATCGAGGGGGAGGGGGTAATTCAAGTTACAAATTTGTCATTTCCTTCCATGTAATGAAATGCGACTTTTTTGCGTCTTGAAGACTGTTATTTCTCGCATCCAGTTTACATTGTCAAATCGGCGTTATTATATGTCCCTGTGTGTTTTCCGCGACCAAAACAAACGATTTTTGACTCGAAAATCGCGCTTTTTGGGCATTTATGTTGTTTTAAAAAATATTTATTTCAAGTACACTTCACAGCCATACGACTTCTATCAAAAATAGCACGTTGTCATGTAAGACATAAAACAGGAAAAAAGTGGCTAGAATCCCAATGGTGTGGTGTCTGCTGGGGGTTAAAGTGGAACATAGGTGCTCCGACGAAGTTTTATTTTGCGCCCAATGTCTGGAACAGGGGGTTTAAATACAACCCAATACAGGGATAATTGGTGTAGTTCTTGTCTGGAAAGCACGTTTATTATTAATATTATGTTTTCTATGACAATTTGATATATGTTCAAGCAAAAATCCACACATTTTTGGTTGCGTATAGGTTATAAGCAACATAATACTTGAAATTATGCCCCTTAGCATTTGTGTAGGGAAACTAGAGTCAGCATAAAAAAAATACCGGCAGCTGAATGGTGTATAATATCTTTGGTTGTTTAATGTGAAAGAAAAAAGAAATTCATAGGCTATGTTAATTCGTCGGCCATTTGTGTGGGATTGTTCGTCAAGCGGCTACATTGGTCGCCAAATTTGGTAGGGGGTGGGGGTATTTTTCTATATTGAAATTTTGTGCACAAAAGGGGGTAGTTGTGGAAATGCCAATTTATTTCCAGGAATAAGTATGGTGAGGCACAATTTCTTTTTTGACAACTTATATCCGACGTGGAGTTCTAAAGTTTGGCTCAGTAGGGCAATGAATCGTGGGGATGGCTTAACCCTAACACTGTCGCATATGGGAATATTTAGTTGATTGTAACCTAAGGTGTCTTCATATTCCGTAATATAGAACACAGCAGGCTGATATATATGACTACTCTATGGTATTCCCCCCTAGGAAAATCACAGTCTGTTAATATGTCTGACGGACAAATTTACTGTAGACGTTTTTTTTCTCAATATTAGTGTACGTCCGCAAACTGGAAAGTGTGCATGGAAGTTAGTTATGCATATAGAGTATCAGACAGGAGTGAACTACATTCTCGCATATAAAGTCAGTATCCTTATGAATCTGAGTGTATATATGTTTACAAAGACTGATGTCGTATATGTGTTATGTAGTAGCTTGGTGTGGCTTCAAAATCCGACGTTGGACATTTCAAATTGAGTCATAGAATGCACCACTATTTGTGATTGCCACAAGCTAAAATCGGGAACATGCAATCAACACTTTCACCAATGACTTCTCAATATAGTGGATTGTAATGCGTACACAATGCATGCTATCCACATTCCACAAGACCTGCATGTATACATTACTGATATTTACTGATCCGACCCTTAATCCATTCAATAAAACCATTCTATTATAATGACATGAAACGGTCGTTGCATAACAGGACATAGTGTCAAGTGTACCAAAATGTATTATTATTATTGCGCAAACATGATTCGGAATCGGGGACGAGGAATGAAGAAGAAATTGATATAGTTTGAAGGTACTCAATCCGATTAAACACCCCTAAATTACTATTTCTTTGGCTTCGGGGGTAAAAAATATTTGAGTCGAGGAACCTACCCATCAACGCTCAGAGTTATCAGATATCGATTTTTGAAGTTTGTTATTTCAATTGTTTGTGGCCCAGAAATACGCCGTCAAAAGGATGGTCTCGGTCAAAATTGCGGATGAAGATGTGTAACTCTAAAAACAAGTGGTAATACAGCCAAATTTCGTGAAAACTCGAGTGATAATACGGTGATATTTTGTTGAACAAAATGTTGATAAATAACACGTTTTTGGAAATTTGATACCATAGTTAACAGTGGTCAGCATTATTTTCTTGCAATTAATCGATTCTGATAACTAATGCGTAGTTTGAAGAAATTATGTTGTTGTTGTTGTTATTATCTTGATGATATGGGGACTCTCTGATCGGATTGAGTACCTTTCAATGCGTCAAAGAATCTTATTTATCTAGATATTATGTTTACGCACACAAACAATTCATATAGTTACGTGAAACGTCATCGCACGCCTTACAGAAACCGCTGTTAGTTTCACGTCCCATTTTGTTTTAAAGACATAGTATGGTGATATAAATTGATAAGTTCGTATTCGGGCGCTATGCCAAACTGCGGAATGTAGCATTCTACTAACATCGCCGAAATTTTCAAAGTGATCGACCATACCACTCCATAGAAAACATCATCTGAACTACGCTCAATTGTTAATATTTACATCTCGATTCGGGGCGCAGCTTTAGGCGATAAACTAACACAAATTATTTCGCCATCGAAATTCATTGCAATTAATTAATATATATGAATGACGTTATGTGTTGTCAATTTGGATAGATTTTTAGGGGGAAATAACTACTTTGAGGGAGATTATTCTCCATTTCTATTGGAATCACCCTACCGGAATGCTTCACATCACTTATAGTATGTTTTATGGAGGTTTTGGATCAAGTAATAAATAGAATATACATCTCGTCCCCAGTGTATAGCGAAATGTACTGGAATAGTTTTGTAAATTTCGCTATAAACTGGGGACGAGTTGTAGATCCTCTGTACATAAAGCTACTACAATAGTACAACGATGGTTAGCATATGTGTATAAAGGGGATAAGGCTTGTATAGTCCGTTATCGCTATATACAAAAGCCTGGAGAACATTTCATAAAAATAGCATTAGCGAGATTCCGCTTCTAGACATGGTAGGGAGCGCAGTGTTTCTACGTGTGTGTCTTTCGCATCTGTGTACTACGTATATATTCATGTGTATCATGTGTATGAGGCTAGACGTCGTCAATGTTAGTTTAAATAACACGAAAGATGAAACACATAATAAAAAAGCAATACAAATGTACCACCGTAACTGTTGGTTACAGACAAATTTGACATTACTTTAATCCAGTAAGGGATTTTCCAGTTTGTTTGGCCATATCGATGTGTTCCGAATACCATTATATCTATTACTTAATGTAGTTAGTCCAACACACCCCACATTTTGAACATTTAAAAATACTCATATCTCCATACATCATTCAGTTGCTATTAAACCAAGCATGGGCAAACATGACATTTACTCACAATCACATAAATAACAAAGGTTATTTACACCCCATGTCTATATAAATGAATAAATGTTCACCGGTCGATAGAATATTTTAAAGAGAGAGATTTTATGTCAAAAACAGTTCGGCACACACATGGAATTGCGTGTTTTATTATATGCAAATGACACTGTTATATTTGCCGATGATAATGAAAACATGCGTGCAAAAGTATGCCTATTTAGCATAGAAAATAGTCTTCAGTTATCTACCAATAACTAATCGCGAAATAACTCTTGTAATTTCATCGCTTCAATAAGCGACAAGGCACAAAAAGACATGTATTTTGTGATTCCAAAAAAATATATGACACAAAGTACGCAAAAGATAGCCACCTACAAGTTTGGAGCATTTCACGAAATGATGCCAGAAAAATTTGCCAGTTGTTCGAACATAGCCTCACGCTGACTGCGATCACGCTCGACTACTCTCGCGGTTCGTGACCATTGTGTTGGGAATACTTTACTTTTACTGATGAAAATGTTGGGAATATTTACTTTACTCTATCTGTTATCGGACGATATATTTTTTGATAAACGCACTTTTTTCCCCAATCACCGCATGGCAACATTCCATAATTAATCACTAAATATGAGGAATTTGGATGATAAGACCGATGCCGTCACTGTTGCGTAAACGGCAGGGGAGTATGCTCTGACGCCACCGGAGTTAGATCGTCGAGTAGGCAGAGAAATATTTAGTCGAAAGGAAATTATCAACTGATAAACAGTAAAGAGTGGCTATTTGACCTTAGGAGCTTAGTGCAGAAACGTATTTGTAACGCATGTACACCGTGTGTGCAATTGTCTGCATTAAACCAACTGGTTATTTAGGAGATAAACGTACCCTGTTTCGTTGTACATTCTGGGATTCGAGCATGAAAACAGTTTGTGAACGAGCCGGCCTGCCAGCGAGTTCACCAACTGTTTTCATGCTCGAATCCCAGAATATACAACGAAACAGGGTACGTTTATCTCCATTGTGATTCAATCTAGCAAGGAATTTGCGAAAAAAAACTGTATAAAAAGTATCATTTAGTCATTTTCATGACACGAATCGAGACTTTCATTTTGTCGTTGTCACTGTGCACAAATCGTTGGGTTTGTTCATTGCGTTACTCGGAACACTGCTCGGTAACAATTACCTGTGGGGCGGGTTGGCTCGTTTCGCTACTCCGTTCTGCGTCGATGAAATTTGACCGTGCTACATTCAGATTTGATGCACGCTGAAGCGGCCGATGAACGGTATCTATAGACAACAACGCGCGGATGTGCTCGTTCCGCTACCCTGTTCTGCGCCGATGACATTTTACCGTGCTACATTCAGATTTGATGCACGCTGAAGCGGCCGATGTCGGTGAATCGAAAACTAAAGTTAGCCGCTCTCGGCCAATCAGAATGCTTGTTGTTAGTGACAAATACTCAATTGAATTACAACAAGGTTTATCTATTTGTTCCACGGTATTCGTTATTGATATAAAAGGACCAATAGGAACATTACACCTTATAACGGATTTATGTCCGCGATAACACCATTTATATACATAGCGTGCTTTAATTGCAAATTAAAAACTACAATTATGCAAATTAGCAAACACCACAGTTCGCGGTTGTTTCGAAACAGTGGGGTTTATAAAATGAGTGTTTTAGGAAATTGTTAGAGAGCTGTGAGGGAACCTTTGCACGAATAGGTCTTCGTAGTTATATGTTGACTGGTAATCGTTGAACGGTCAACATCTTTCGAAATGTTACCCTCGAGGGTAACAAGTGATTTGCGGCCCGCCATGTGACACATCAGAAGCGAGGAGAATGGGATGAAGGATAACAAAACTAAATATGGCATAGTAATTACGACGACCACTTATCTCTAAATTGCGCGTGAGACAACATATCTACTATGCAATCGCTAGTAGGGTACGCGTGAATCAAGCCAATATTCCATTAACATGTCTGTTTTTATTTTTGAATTTTACATTGATTTTCCAATAGGATATTGTGTTGTAAATCGAGACCAAAATTCCCAAAGTAAATTTGTAATGACGATTGGTAATTTACCTAGATCAAGTCATGAATCTCTACTCTGGCTACGTCCTTCGAGATCATATATCACCTGTTCAAAACCACTTGTTGTAAATGTCGTATTTATTAGGTGATAAAATATTTTTAATTAATATTTACCAATTCTGTAATATTATCTATACTATATATTTTGAGACTTCCGTATATATATATATATATATATATATATATATATATGTGTGTGTGTACTTTATAGAATCGAAAACGACTGCACCCATCGAGCTCAAATTTCGTATATAAGTGTAAAATCCCACGGACACCGCCGTGGTCACGTTTTGGAGAAGCTCAGAGCACCGTTTCTCCCTTCCCAATCATCAAAATCACCGCGTTGATATATAAAGAGCGTTCGTTTTCCGCAGTGTCTATATAAAGGGCGTCGTTTTCGCTATCTACTTATCTGTATGACGGGAGTCGCTCGAAATATTATGCAGAGAGATTTCACGACGGAAAGCGTTTGTTTTCAATTCAATGCAATGTTATCGCTCGAAATATTATGTAGAGATTTCACGACATTAGGACGGGTACGGCAGACTCGAAATATTATGCAGAGAGATTTCACGACGGGAAGCGTTTGTTTTCAATTCAATGCAATGTTATCGCAGAGAGATTTCACGACGGGAAGCGTTTGTTTTCAATGCAATGCAATGTTATCGCTCGAAATATTACGCAGAGAGATTTCATGACATTAGGACGGGTACGGGCAGGTTAAAAAAGAAAAGAAAACAAAGAATGCAAAATGCAAAAGGCAGAATTGATCTAAGAAACGTTTGTTTACAATCCAACGCAACGTTATCGCTCGAAATATTATGCAGAGATTTCACGACGGGATTAATTGAATGTCCGCTCTTTTCGGGGACTATTGACCATCTCGTAAGGGTGGACAACCTCTGTCAGGGGCTGCTCAATGGCCACGGGCAGGTTAAATAACGGGGAAGTTTAGGACGGGTACCATGAAATTAACTCATTGAAAAACAAAGAATGCGTTGTCTGTCGTTCCTAGGAAGGGGAGATTTCATCGGGTCAATTTTTCATTATAAAAGTTAATACTAAAAAAAAACAATTAAATTCAATTAATAATTAAATAAATATTAAAAAATTCAAAAAAACATAAATTAAATTTAAAAAACATTAAATTAATATTAAAAAAAAAAAAAAAAACATAATATTAAAAATATAAAAAAAATATAAAAAAAATGTCATGTTTCGGACAAACGCCGCCGGTGGCGGGCTAACCTGCTAGTCTACTATATATTTTGAGAACTACGTATATAAATATATGTGTATATGTGTCCTCTATAGACTCTAAAACGGCTGGCTCGATGGAGCCCAAACTTCCCATGTAAGGGTAAAATCCTACGGGATGGTCATTGCGGCGTTTTGGAGAAGCTCCGACCACCCGTTCTTCACTCCCAATGAACAAAATCACCGTCAACGGCACGGCGGGGGTTAATCGGGTTGATAGTTAAAGAGCGTTCCTATCCGCAGTGTAGTTGATGAAGAGCGTATGTGCGTAATGTGATTCTTACGTCTGTACACTGGCGTCAGCGTCGGTGAGCGTGTTGTTTGATTCTTACATACTTAGGGCTTCCTAGGAACTGGGATCGGGTCAGTTTTCCCGTCCTAGGTGATCTTCACCTTGAAACGGGTACACACATATGATATATATATATATATATATATATATATATATATGTGTGTGTGTCCTTTATAGACTCGAACCGATTGAGCTCAAACTTGCTACCTACGGGAAGTGTCATGGACGGTTAAAGACACGGTTGGCCTTGGCGGTGGGTATCCTGTGAAAATATCTCCACCCGTCAAAAACCGCCACAAACAGAAAGAACATCAAAATGTAGATAGACTTTGTCCGTATACAAATAAGAAATATCGCATAAACAGTATGTTATGGTCATATGTTTTACCATTGTTATGTAAACAAAAGCATAAAAAGTTATGATGGTAAACATAAAGAGCGTTGTTTGTTGGTGAATACCTGATATGGAACTAATAAAGAGCGTTTATGCCATTTGTGTGTGATTAGCCAGTAGCATTGTGCTGTCTTCTGTAACACAACAGGCTCTTGCTTAGTGTAAAATATAGTAGGTCTTTATGATAGCATGCTGTTTACGCGATGGTCACGGTATATATGAACGGAACTGTATGCGTTTTAATGTTTTTCTGTTTACGGTGTTTGGAACAAATATGAATATTTTCGACAATTAAGGCCGCACGTGCCTTTAAATTGTGACCCCGACCTGACCTTGACCTTGAAAATGATCAATTCAATGTCAAATTGGGTCAAATTGAAAAACAAAAAATTAAATTAAAAAATTAAAAAGGCACAATTAACTCATTGAAAAACAACAAATTAAATTAAAAAAATTATTAAAATTTTTTATTAAAAAAGCCAGTATATTAAAAAGGCACACTTAACTCATTGGGGAAAAAAATTAAATTAAAAAATTAATTAAAAAAATTAAAAATTGTCATGTTTCTGACGATTGCCGCCAGTGGCGGGAAAATCTGCTAGTCTATACTATATATTTTGAGACTTCCATATATATATATGTGTGTACTTTATAGAATCGAAAACGACTGCACCCATCGAGCTAAAATTTCGTATATAACGGTAAAATCCCACGGACACCGTAGTTGTCGCGTTTTGGAGAAGCTCTGAGCACCCTTTATCCACTCCCAATCATCAAAATCACCGCGAACGGCACTGCGGTGGTTAATCAAGTGATAATTTAATGAGCGCTGTATATGACGCGTCGCTATACAAAGAGCGTTTGTTTGCAATTCAACGCAACGCAGAGATATACGGGAACAATATTTTGAGTGCTCTCCGCATGCTCGACCCACGGACACCGTAGTTGTCGCGTTTTGGAGAAGCTCTGAGCACCCTTTCTCCACTCCCAATCATCAAAATACACCGCGAACGGCACTGTCTACATTGCGTCATTATACAGACATGAGCGTGTTGTGTGATTCTTACATACTCAGGGCTTCCTAGGAACGCGGATCGGGTCAGTTTTTCCGCCCTAGGTGATGTTCACCTTGAAACGGGTACCCACAAATTATATATATGCGTATTGTGTGATTCTTACGTACTTAGGGCTTCCTATGAACACGGATCGGGTCAGCTTTTCCGCCCTAGGTGATTTTCACCTCGAAACGGGAACCCACAAATTATATATATATGTGTGCTACCTATGGGAAGTGTCATGAACGTGTTAAATTGTGACCCCGACCTGACCTTGACCTTGAACATGATCAATTCAAGGTCAAATCGGGTAAAATTTAGAAAAACCAAAAATTTATTTAAAAAAAAAAAAAAAATTAAATTCAAAAATTTAAATTGTCATGTTTCTGACCAACCACGCCAGTGGCGGGCTATCCTGCTAGTATATACTATATATTTTGAGACTTCCGTATATATATATGTGTGTACTTTATAGAATCGAAAACGACTGCACCCATCGAGCTCAAATTTCGTATATAAGGGTAAAATCCCACGGACACCGTAGTTGTCGCGTTTTGGAGAAGCTCTGAGCACCCTTTATCCACTACCAATCATCAAAATTACCGCGAACGGCACTGCGGTGGTTAATCAAGTGATAATTTAATGAGCGTTGTATATGACGCGTCGCTATAAAAAGAGCGTTTGTTTGCAATTCAAATCGGGTAAAATATTAAAAAACCAAAAATTAAATTTTTTTTTTTTTAAATTTTTTTTTTTTTTTTTAAATTGTCATGTTTCTGACCAACCACGCCAGTGGCGGGCTAACCTGCTAGTCTCCTATATATTTTGAGAACTACGTATATATATATATATATGTATGTGGGTACGTCATGGAATCGAAAACGCCTGGACGGATTGAGCTCAAATTTCGTATATAAGTTTAAAAACCCACGGGGATCGCCGACATTTTGGACAAGCTCTGGTCACTCATTCTCCACTCCCAATCAATAAAAATCACCGCAAACACGACGGTGGTTAATCGGGTTGATATTCGCTCGCGATCCAAGAGGAGTAACTCTACATTTTTGTTATATCTGTATATGTATATTTTTATATCCAAATTCACTTCAAACTGCTAAACCCGTTGAGCCAAAACTTGCTAATACCTCGCAAAATATAGAATTTACATTTTCTGATGCATACAATTTGTGTTACAGCTGAAAATCTAATTCAGATTTTAAAGTATAAACTTACACACCACAATTCCTGCTAACTGACGCAGCTATATGGCTGCTGAAATTTAAGTGAATCCGAGGCACTGCGTTACGTCCCGAATCTGACGGGACTTCCACTGCCCCAAACTGTGAACGCCAACGACATTGTTGGCGAGAAAATAGCCCCCAAGCCGTAAATATCAACAACAACGACATTGTTGGCGAGAAAATAATTAGTTAAAATTACTAAATACACGCAATCCTATTTTCCCTTTTCGGCAATGTGGGATTTTTCGTGGAGCCGTGATGCCAACAACAACGACCCGAAGACCTGAATGCCAACAACGACATCATCGGGTCAGTTTTTTAAGTGAATCCGAGGCACTGCGATACGTCCCGAATCTGACGGGACTTCCACTGCCCAAAACCGTGAACGCCAACGACATTGTTGGCGAGAAAATAGCCCCCAAGCCGTAAATATCAACAACAACGACATTGTTGGCGAGAAAATAATTAGTTAAAATTACTAAATGCACGCAATCCTATTTTCCCTATACGGCAATGTGAGATTTTTCGGGTAGCCCCGAGCCGTGATGCCAACAACAACGACCCGAAGCCCTGAATGCCAACAACAACGACATCATCGGGTCAGTTTTTTCAGCCCGATTTACCTTAAATCATACCTCTTTTAGGGAGGGTACAATAATTTCTCTTAAAAAGGCACGATTAACTCATTGAAAAGCGAAAAAAAATGTCATGTTTCTGACCAACGCCGCCAGTGGCGGGCTAACCTGCTAGTCTCCTATATATTTTGAGAACTACGTATATATATGTGTGTATATATATATATATATATATATATATATATATGTATATGGGTACGTCATGGAATCGAAAACGCCTGGACGGATTGAGCTCAAATTTCGTATATAAGTGTAAAAACCCACGGGGATCGCCGACATTTTGGACAAGCTCTGGTCACTCATTCTCCACTCCCAATCAATAAAATCACCGCAAACACGGCGGTGGTTAATCGGGTTGATATTCGCTCGCGATCCAAGAGGAGTAACTCTACATTTTTTTTATATATGTATATTTTTATATCCATATTCACTTCAAACTGCTAAACCCGTTGAGCCAAAACTTGCTAATACCTCGCAAATATATAGATTTTACATTTTCTGATGTATACATTTTGTGTTACGGCTGAAAATCTAAGTCTATTTCCAAAACATTCAGATTTTAAAGTATAAACTTACACACCACAATTCCTGCTAACTGACGCTAACCTGCTAGTCTCATATATATTTTGTAGACCTCTGTCTGTCTGTTTGTCTGTCTGTCTGTCTGTCCTTAATACAAATCTACGATTCTCGACCGATCGGGACGAAACTTGGTACGTGTGTGTAGTTTGACCAGGCGGTGGTCGTTGTCGTATTGGCGAGCCCGTGCGACGCCCGTGCAGCGCATGCGCAGACGAGATCTCGGAAACGGGTGGAGCTATCGACTTGAAATTTGGTATGTGAATGTATCTTGCCCCGAGTACGAATTTTATCGGGTCGGCGAGCCCTCGCGACGCCATCTTCGCGCATGCGCAGACGAGATCTCGGAAATGGGTGGAGCTATCTACTTGAAATTTGCTATGTGAATGTATCTTGCCCCGGATACGAATTTTATCGGGTCGCCGAGCCCGTGCGACGCCAGCTTCGCGCATGCGCAGACGAGATCTCGGAAACGGGTGGAGCTATCGACTTGAAATTTGGTATGTGAATGTATCTTGCCCCGGATACGAATTTTATCGGGTCGCCGAGCCCGTGCGACGCCAGTTTCGCGCATGCGCAGACCAGATCTCGGAAACGGGTGGAGCTATCGACTTGAAATTTGGATTTTGAATAGCACGGACAACGTCGGGCTCATCGGCTAGTCTACTATATATTTTGAGACTTCCGTATATAAATATATATATGTTTATATATATACTTTATAGAATCGAAAACGGCTGCACCGATCGAGACCAAACTTCCCATCTAAGGGTAAAAACCCATGGGAATGGTCGTCGCGGCGTTTTGGAGAAGCTTCCAGCACCCGTTCTCCACTCTCAGTCACAAAAACGGCTCTGTGGGGTTAATCGCGTTGATAGTTACAGAGCGTTCGTATCCGCAGTGTCGTTGACAAAGAGCGCATGCGTGTAGTGGCGTGAGCGTGAGCGTATGTATCCAGACATGAGCGTGTTGTGTGATTCTTACGTACTTAGGGCTTCCTAGGAACGGGGGAGATTTTCATCGGGTCAGTTTTTCCGCCCGAGGTGATCTTAACCTTGAAACGGGTACCCATTGACCCCGACCTGACCTTGACCTTGACAATGACCAATTCAAGGTCAAATCGGGTAAAACTGGCGGATTTCGACGACATTTTACACCTAGGTGCAGCATTCGTGTCTCGGAAGCTGTTGCAATTGCTTTTTCGAACAAAGCCATGAGAGGAACTACGCCAGTGGCGGGCTAACCTGCTAGTAATATATATAAGAACAGTCACGAATCTAACCACCGCCTTGTATCTCCCCTCTACAAGGATCTAGCAGTATCGGTGTACTGGTGGCTATTAGGAATTAAACACTTCACATAAAGTAGCTACTGCGCACTATTATTATATTATACAATTGGTAAATATAAATTTATGTTATATTTTATATCGGCACCCAATAAATATAGCATTTAGAAGTACATGTACTGTGTTCAAAACCTGGGAACTTTCTTCAGTTTTGGCAGGGAACCGTATAGATACAATGTATTCATTTTACAAAGGCGCGATTATAGCGCAACAAAGAACATTTCTTGTCGCAATATTGAGCTCGACAGAACAAAATTTTAGCTATTATATTGCGTTAATATATGGTGACAACTAAGATTGAGTCTTAATGCAAATATTGACTTTCTAACAATAATTTCGTGTATACCTATATACCGATCGAACTATAACTTGTTTAGGACATGGTAGGTATATAGTGTATTGTAAGGAGCAAAACGTATCCCGTTGTCTCAAGTTCAACACTGTTTACATTAGCTGTGAGATTTAGACTATAACATGAAGTTTATTTTCCAAGTGTAAACATGCCATGTCCCATCTTGTACTATAAAATCACCATACGTACGTTTTCTATATCAGAAAATAATGAGATTGTATCCATGGTCTATGAACAATTACGATGATCGCCTCTTATAAAAATAAACAAAGACAAAAATAAATGTTTTAAAATAACTAAACACGAATAAACTATCAACAAAAGTATATCATATAACACGATATATATAGATAAAGACGTTAGATTCTAAAAAAGTTGGAACTCATTCTTGGAGGATATATGGATGTTTTAATTCAGAAATATTACACACAATGGTATATGCTTAGCAACGGCGGACACTGTGCATATTCTGTGGCAGTATAGCAGGGGGTGGGTGGGTGGTCCGACGAGCAAAAAACGTGTTTTTTACAACATCATGCAATTTTTTTTACTAAAGACCTTTTGTGCCCATGTTTGATATTTGTAACAGTTTAAAACATATTATAAGAATTTATAACTGCAAAAATACCATATTTATGTTACTGGAACCACATATGGGCATTAGCAGATATGACATTAATATAAGCAATGGCATGTTGCATATGGGACGGTGGGGTGAAAAAATGTCACTAAAGCCTAGATAATTGTGTGCATGGTATAATAGCGAGCAACTGTCTCAAACATTACTGTGACTATCAATGGCTAGAAAATAACTGTCATCAGTGCACCAAGCCAATCAGTGAATTATTAGCATGTCTATCAACTCAGATGATCTCTCACAAGACCTAAGGTATCCAAGTCTGGTATAGTACTTTGATTTGTCATCTATATATTTAAACGAGTAGGATCTGTCCCGATTTTTCTCTCAGACCCCTAGACCGAGTTCAACCAAATTTGGTGTGGTGATTCGGGGGGTACCCTTACAGATGTTATAACGGTGTTAGTTTTTCAGCAATTTATAAAACATTTCTTTTTCAATTTAAACAGCTTCTGAAACAGGTTATACTGTTACTTGAACTAAAGGGGATCATTTCCCAGTCATATGAGTGGTATCAGTAGAGTTTTATGCGGTTTTAAACCAACTTTATTGATATTTTGGATGTGGGTGTCAAAATATTGGGAGTTGAAAATATGTTTTTTTGCAGGTTTGGGGGTGGTGGGTCCCCGAAAATGCCAGATGCAAAAAAAAGGCATACCTTCCTGCATATATTTTACTACCCCCATGAGCATATGACAACTTTTCGGTATGACCGAACGATCGGAACAAGGCACCCGAAAATATGCAACCCATGCATTTAACGGTTAATTCAGATAATCGCTAACAAGATAGTATCTGACCGCTTTAGACACCAATACCACTTTAGCTGCCAGGTAAAAGTCGCGGAAGATGCAAAAGACCTGAAAATGTGCTGTCAATAGCCATTCAATGGCACTGGAAACGATGCCGGAAGGCAGACAATCATATATAGTAAACAACATAGATAATGCAAAAGAAGAAGGTCAAGAAGAATGCAAAAGTGGGAATGATATAGCAGGTACAAAATATAATCGAAATGCAGCAAACGAAACTTAAAATGTAAATCATCATACAATTGGTAAGTGGATGATTCAGATAGAAAGACTAATTGAAAAAGTTATTACAAACATGGATACATTCGAAAATCGAACTACAGAGCGATTGGAGAAACGACTAGAAATTTCGAAAAAAAAGCACACCGCAAAAATGGAAAGATATATGATAGAAATCAACAGCATAATTCAAAATATAGAAGCAACAATCGTAAAGCTCGAGAAAAGATCAACAAATAGTGAAGACAAATTAGCCATAGGAAAGGGAGAATTGCACACACAACTGGAGGCATACAAAAGAAAAACCGACAATATTATCAAGGAATTTAGACAAAAACAGGAAATGGACAAAATCAGGACGGAAACTAAAGAAATGCAACAGAAGCTGGAAAATGCAATTTAAGTTATGATGACAATACCACCAGAAATTAATATTCGCGACATTGAATCAACCAGATGTAACAACTTAGTATAGTATGTAATATACCCGAAGTTTTCGTAAAGTTTGGTGTAGAAAAGAAACAGGATTGGAAGACAATATCACATGCCATAAAGGAGATGACTACATATGAACCAGAGTTAGAAGTTGTTTCCTTCTACAGGCTGGGCAATAAATGTGACAAGAATCGACCATTAAAACTATTGCTGAAAAATAAATCTACTAGAGACAGCATGATAAGAGAAGCCATTGTGTACAAGAAGAAACATCTGGAGGTTAACGGAAATAAAAATATACAGTTTAACAAAGAACTAACGAGAACAGAAATGGAAATAATGTACGAACTGAGAGCACAGGTAAAGACAAAACAGCGTGGTGAATTATCCATAACCCCAAAACAAGGACGTATTACTCTTCTTCCGAAAAAAGATAAAGAGAGACATCTTTTAAAGAACTGGCGTCCGATAACTCTGTTAAATATAACATATAAACTAGCTTCCTCTTGTATAGCTGAACGAATGAAAAATGTTCTACCCGATATAATCAGCCATGATCAAACTGGTTTCTTAAAAAATCGGTATATTGGAGACAACACTAGATTAATTTATGATATTATCCATAAGACAAAATTAGCTGATAAACCTGGTCTTCTGCTCCTACTAGATTTTGAAAAGGCATTTGACTCAGTATCATGGAAATTTATAAATAAATGCCTTGACCTTTTTAACTTTGGTGATGACATAAACAAAAATGGATTTATACTTTCTACACAAATATCAACTCATCTATTCTGATAAATGGACATATATCTCAGAGTTTCCAACTAAACCGTGACTGTGGGCAGGGTGACCCAATTTCGCCTTATATTTTTCTGATATGCGCAGAAATCTTAGCTATCATGATTAAATCTAATAAACGCATCAAAAGTATAAACCTCGGCAATTTTGAATACAAAATCACACAGTATGCAGACGACACAACTCTCATCTTAGACGGCAGAGAAGAAGCCTAAGGGAAGTATACAATGTATTAACACTGTTCGCAAATCTTTCAGGTTTGAAAATTAACCCTAGCAAGTGTCAGGCATCGTGGATAGGTTCTTATAATGGGCGTAGAGATGGTATATGCTCAGATCTTGGTATCAGATTTGATAGCTCATTTGATCTTCTAGGGATTCATTTCGATACACATCTTGACAAAATGAAAATCAACTACGATATAAAATTTGTTGATGTGAAACGACTGATTGAGACATGGAAACACCGATTACTGACACCTATTGGTCGAATAACTGTAATAAAATCACTTATACTCCCAAAATTAACACACCTTTTCATGTCACTTCCAAATCCCGATAAAACATTTATGAAAAAATTGGACACTATGCTTTATAATTTTCTATGGAATTCAAAACGTGATCGAGTGAAACGCAAAGGTGTATGCCAAGATTACGAAAACGGTGGCTTGAAAATGGTTAATGTCAATAATTTTATGCTGTCAATGAAAATAACTTGGGTGAGACGCCTCATAACAAAGAGCGCCAAGTGGATGCCCCTCACAGATATTCCATTATGCGACGACCCCATGTTCCTTACATATGAGCATGGCTATTTTGAGAAACAGGCAAAGAAATTAACAAATCCATTCTGGTATGACGTTTTGTTATCATTTGTCAATTTTTTACAACAAAATGTGAACAATTGCAATATATCCACAAGTACGCTGTGGAATAATTCAAATATAAAACAATATGGAAAGGTAATAAACTTCACTTCTTGGCGCGAAAAAGGGATTATGTATATAAATGATATGCTTGATAGTAAAGGTTCTTTTCTTTCACAAGAAGCCATACATAAGACATTTAATATACGCACAGACTTCATCACTGTAAACAATATACAGCAGCAGATAAAATTAACAGCAAAAAAGCTTGGCCAACAGATAACTCGAGTTTCTTACCCCATTCTACCAACTAACTTCAGCACTTTGCTTAAAAATTCGCGGGGAGGACAAGATTTTTACAAAACTTTGAACGATTCTCAAATTACGACTAAAGCGCGCACAAAATGGCAATCACAGTTTCCTGATATGGGAAGTACATTATTTACATATGATAAACTACCCTTTCTCACGACGCCTGACACCAAGCTACAATGGTTACAATTCCGAATAAATTATAGAATATTATCAACTAATAACTTTCTACACATATCTAATATAAGACAAGATGGCAAATGTGATAGGTGTAAAAGTGAAAAGGAAGATATCAACCACATTTTTTGGGATTGTTGTCATGTGCAGGGGGGGGGGGGGGGTCGGAAAAAAAATTCAGGCACGTATGGCATTTTTTCCCTTTCGATCATTTTTTGTACCCACCCACCCCCACCGCCAATTTTTTTTCCGTTTTCGGCAGTTTTTTCCGACCATTTTTTGACACCCACCCCCCCTTTTAACACTAAAACAGAGATTTGCGGGGGGGGGAATTCACTGTATATGAATTGCTGTGCATACTATTTATCATGGATGTTAACATGGACATGTAAATAGGAATGAGTCATTTTGAGGTCATTCGGCCAACAAAACATGGCTGCCAGCGGCCATCTTGGATTTCACAATTTGCAACATAATACAACACGATAACTGCCTGCAGTCAGTTTACAGTTATAATTACATTATTTCTCTCATTCAAAGTGGGTTTGAAGCCCAACTCATTGCCAAAACACTAAAAAACAAGCAGGAATTTTTTTTAAATGCTTGTTGGTGGCTTTGACCACCCACCCACCCACAAATATGACGATGATTCTTGGCACACCACCCATTAGTAAAAACTATACTACAAACTTACTCTGGCTCCTAATTAAACAATATATATATCGGTCTAAATTTAAACCAATCACTTTGTCTGTTAATGTTTTCCTGAAAGAGTTGGCATATAGATACGATTGCGAAACATATACAGCACGATGTCAATCGAAACTTTCAGAATTCTTGAAAAACTGGTTCCTTATAGAAAAAGCTTTAAACAAACAGGCGACTTAATAAAAAATCGACAAAGTTACTTTAATTTTTGAGACTCCTATCGATTATCACGCAGTCAGTTAAAACATATACTATCTACCACCATCTCCACAATAGCCTCTATGTTGAGAGTTGAGTCCATCCGAAACATCCGACATATTTATAATACATTTACTATATATACTATGCATATGCATACATTTATGTGTTATATCACTTTAGACCACTGGTGTGCGAATGCTGTGAGCCAGGCGAGTGCGTGCAGTAAGAAAGAGATATGTGTGAACGCGAGGAATGCCATATATGTATACACATATCAATGCCATTGAACATTCTGTATTTGACATTCCTCAATGTGATTGTTTCTTCAATAAACATTTAAAAAAAAAAAAAAATACAGCGCCATAATCCAGAGAAATGTTTTTAAAATGAACATGGAAATATATGTGAAATCTAAGATACAGACTGATGTTTGTGACGTCTGTAAACGTAAATATCTTATATGTAATTACGGGAACTAAGAGTCGGTTTGACTCGTTCCGTCATTAAATAATGATGACGATGATAAAGTGTGTCGATGCTTCAATCACGTTTTGAATTTAATGTCAGCCAAGCAAAAATTCCAATGATCTATGAATGATTTTGTCAAACAAAAGCAGTGGATAATAAAGAGCGTCAAGAATTGTAAACGTTTTTTTATATCGCTTTTGATGCATTACTTAACATGGATGAGTGTGTGGGGAATGTTTGCGAAGACGTCATGCGACTGTTTTGTTTTCAAATATTTTACATTTTGTTTTCTGTTATCAGTTGATAATTGGTATGGCGATTTTGAATTTGGTGTGAAACCGGACCCGTCATCATTTAACAGACAATCAAACAAGAACGTCAGTCAATCTCAGTTTTTAAAGGTACTCAATCCGATTAAACACCCGTAAATTACTATTTCTTTGGCGTCGGGGGTAAAAAATATTTGATTCCAGTCGAGGAACCTACCCATCAAAGCTCAGAGTGATCAGATATAGATTTTTGAAGTTTGTTACTTCAATTGTTTGTGGCCCAGAAACACACCGTCAAAAGGATGATCTCAGTCAAAATTGCGGATGAAGATGTATAACTCTAAAAAGAAGTGGTAATACTGCTAGGGTTTCGTGAATACTCAAGTGATAATACAGCCATATTTCGTTGAACAAAATATTGATAAATAACAAGTTATGGGAAATTTGATACCATAGTTGACAGTGGCATTATTCTCTTGGAATTAATCGATTCTGATAACTAAAGCGTATTTTGAAGAAATATGTTGTTGTTGTTGTATCTTGATGATATGGGGACCCTCTGATCGGATTGAGTACCTTTAAGTTAACAATGAAACAAAATTGCATCGGAATTCTTCGAAAGCAAATCATTTTGTTCAAATGAGCGCAAAATGTCACATTATTAAGCGCAAGATGGTACGATAATAAGCGAGATATATCGCAATATTAAGTGCGAAATATCGTAATAATATCGCAAGCGCTGCGCGCTTATAAGAGTTCCAACTTGCGATATTATTGCAATACTAGGTACTAAAACAGCTCGCTTAATATACCACTTGTTATAACTGCATGGTACTATACCTGTTGTGAAATAGTGTATTCATCGGTATGCGTAGGTGAGGTCCCAGCTCGACTAAATTATTTGGGTGAAGTTTTGCCAGCCGATTCCGCAATAAACTTTTATTCACTTCCCGTCGGTAATTTTATTAACGTAAGCGGCCAAACGGAGTATAATTTCCGGCAGCTTGTCGCAAAACGGACCAAGCTCTTCCTGCTTTACAATAACGATCGCTTAATAGAACATCCAATAAGAATGTTATCGTTGTTATTGGGCTAGCAACCGGTCGGTGCCATCTGCACAGTTGCGTGGGAAACAGATCGCTTCGGAAAGGAAGCTACATATGATTTCGAATTTAGAAGTCATTGCGTTCCCTGTCGATACATTAAAATGTTCCCAGGCTTTAAACGGGTTGAATATGATATCTACGGGCGTAGTGCATGATCTATTCATATAACTAGTGAAATGCCATGGATGTTCAGCGATATATCCCCTTTAGTTCCTAGACAACTTTCATATATAGCTTATGCTCCGGAGATTTTCATGGAAATCCCATTCTAAACTATCACTTGACGTCGCTCTTAAGACAATCAGATAAGTTGATGATTGTACTATATGTGAATGCGAGTTTTTACATTTTGTCATTTAAACTTTGTCCGACCAAACTTTCACGAGCAACATTCATTTCTGTTTTATTTATTTCAACGAAGAAAATTTAAACTGTTTGATCCGTACATTGATTTGGTACTACTGGAATAATAGTGAAACTTGTCCAGTTCTAATTGTGTATTCAATTTCACTCGATGTAAAAAAAAAAAATACAAAAAAAAGGTTATTTGGACGTATATATACATATACAGATGTGGACATGCGATACTCGGTGAAATATGCGATTATCATCCGACATTTGCAATTCCTGTTTCATGTGTTTGTCATTTGTACCCCGCTTGTGAGAGGTTAGGAGTAGTACGTGTGGCTCGTTACCCCCACATCTAAAAATAGATTTTTTGGGGGTAAAATTGTTTGTACTAAAATATTGGAATTTTTTTTTTTCAAAACCCAAATTTTTTCCAAAATTTTCAAAAAAAAAAGTTTTAAAAAATCTCAAAAATTTATACTGAGTTTTCGGTCTCTTACCCAAATATCGAGCCGCCTATTAAATGTCGAATGTTTTTTAAATTATTTGCGTGTAATATTTTAGTACAACCTATTTTTGTTCAAACAAATTTTAAATATTTTTCATGAAACTCTGTTAATTTTATTAATCGAAGTTTAGAAATAGCTTTATACCAATTACATGTGTATGAACTGGTCCGAGTCGCTGTAATTTTGGACATTGACACTATAGGTATGAATGCATACTTCAAAAATTTCAAAAACTTCGAAAATTTCAAAAAATTTCAAAAATTTCAAAAATTTCCTAAATTTCCAAAAATTTCAATATAATGGTGGACAATACACTCACGATGTGACAACATATACAGACATAGGCATAGTGTTATACAGTCTTCTATGTACCAACGCTATGACATAATTAAAAGGGGATAATGCACGCACGGTGTGGAATGTTAAAGTGACACGAAACAAGGGACGTTATGTAATATTGGTGTTTGAATATAAAAGGAGCACAATGCGCTCTAAAGGGACACACGGCACTCATTTTGAATGAATGTGAAAGAAACACACGCAGTGGGTGAAAGTTAAAATGACACAGAACAATATTTAAACTTCAAATTTTAGGGCTCTTAATGTACCATTTATGTATCGTTTCTCGCTCTAAAATCTCCCCTCCCCACTTATAGATATATAACGAAGACGAGAATAACATGTTGATGAAGTTTATTGAAATTTAATCATTGTCTGAATCTTCGACCGTTAGAGTTATTTCTAAGAGTTTCTTGAATTTTCTCATCGCTTCATCTGCAGCCCATTCATTATTATATCCGTGTTTGGTCAGTTTGACCATTTTCTTCATGATCATGTTATGTATGGGTGATGTTTTCAATCGATACTGGTATTCTATTAATCGTCTATAACTTTTGAGAAAGAGAGCAAACTCTGTGTCGATGGTAGCCTCTTTTCCCGACATGCTCTCATCTCCCGACATGCTCTCTTCTCCTTTCGCATCATTGGTGATGCGTTTCATCATACTTTTGAATGTGTCCATCTCGTTGACACACCGCGCAGCTTTCTTAAGACCGAATACCGTTCTACTACCGACGACATTATCATCTTCTGAATCTGACGAAGCGGTTCTAGATTCAGTTGAAGATGAACGGGGAACGATATCAGATTCTAGGTCATCGGTATCTTCTCCGAAGAAATCTGTTTTTGTCTCGGACATAACTCCGTGTTTAATCTGTTTATGTCTTTGTAGATTGTAGTTCGTCGATAAAATATTTCCGCATAAATGACACCTGTGCATTATCGCGAATTATTGGAAGAACGATCACTCTTATAAGTAGCGATAAAAAGAGAGAATATGGTGTGGCATACAACCGTCGCGTTAAGAGTACGTTCGTCCCGGGTCTAGGGTATAGATCTTTGACCGCCGGTGATTCAATTAATGCCAATTTATCAGTATGGTACTCTATGTATTCATTCATGATTTGGCTAATCGTATGACACTTTTCTTTTCATTTTCTTCTTATTATTAGACAAACCTCCAGTTAACACTCTCTTGTTGGTTTGTTTGGACGCTTTACGTGTGTTTGTCAACTTATTTGCTGCAACTTCGGCCTTAGCCATTTCAATCGCTTGAGCGATGGGCGTCACTACGTTAATATGTGGTTTTAGAACGTCTTCTTCACTATCACTATTTTTAGTTCTGTCAATAAAGTATCGACCCTTATTATCTGGCGTTAACTTCCCATCAAGCATGTCTCTGAAATGTTTTCTCCACGTTTCAATATCTGCTGGAATATACGGGATCGACATGTTTCTTCAAATGTAGTGTACAAGTCACTCTTTTTTCTGCATTTTATTTTAGAAAGTTTATCGCCTCTTATAAAAATCGATTAGCTGGATATTTATTAATCGAATCGTCGCTAGTCAGGTACAGATAATAATTATCCATATGACTATAGTTTCTATAAAACAACAATTCAAAGAGAATCATTATTCTTCTTCTCTTATAGTTTTATTGTTATCACTGAATTTATGTTTGAAGATTGACCACTGGTTCAAATTTAACGGAATACCTATAATCGTCGGGGTGTTATTCACAACTCGCCTAATGTCTGTATAAATGTGTCCTTGATTATTACATAATGTAACAGTAATGTTTGATCGTATTGTCCACTTTTTCACGAAAACACACGGGTGTTGTTCGTAATCATTGGGGTGTGACATATTAGTATGAAGTAATTCATAGTCAACCGACTCACGCGGTATCTTCTTTGGAACTAAAATAAATGGTAGTGACACAGTGATTACCATAATAGTAATTCCTATCCATTTAAGGAGATTCATATGTAGACGACCACGTTCTGTTTGAAACGTATTCGTCAAGGTACCTGTTCTATTTTCCATGATTGTAATTGTTCTCGTGTACAACTTACTCTTATTAATTTTGATATCTGGCGACATCAGACTCTAAAATCCATGAATTAAATTTGCCTGGCCATGAATGCCAAATGCGCCATGATAGTTATCGATGTCAATAATGCGTTTCGTTGAGATCTTGATTGAGTATGCACCAATCAATTAACAATGACACAGAATATCACCCAAAGTATATGCAAAGGGGGTGAGAAAAAGAGCACAACAAAATGAGCAAATGAGCAAAAAAATGAGCAAAAAAATGAGCAAATGGGCAAAAAAATGAGCAAAAAAAATGAGCAAATGAGCAAAAAAATTAGCAAATGAGCAAAACAAAATTAGCTAATGAGCAAAAAAATTAGCAAGTGAGCAAAAAAAATGAGCAAATGAGCAAAAAAATGAGCAAAAAAAGGAGCAAAAAAAGGAGCAAATGAGCAAAAAAAAAAATGAGCAATTGAGCAAAAAAATGAGCAAATGAGTGTTGTTGTTGTTATTGTTGTTGTGGCTGATGATACTGTTGTTGTTGTTGTTGGTGTTGCTGATGATACTATTGTTGTTGTTCAAACTATCTTGCAAAGCATAGACACTTGAGCACTCTTCACATTGATACTTCATTTTCCTATATAATCAGGGAAATCGAGCGTTCTTCTATGCACCTATATTTATATAGAACAGAAACAAGGGCAACGTGGTTGTTTGATAACTTTATGTAGATGAAATAGTCTGTCGGAGAAGCACTGTGTAGACGGGGAATCAACAGGTCTTGTCGGTAAGAGAGTCAGACGAGAAGTGAAGTCTCGGCTATTAAAACATAGTAATGCGATAGCGAACATCAAACGAGTCTGGACACGCATATCTGTCAAAAGATACAATAGCCGTCATTGGTCAATCTATCCTCGGTATCACTTTTCGATTTACAAAATCAATTTCACCGAGAGGTTCCCTCGTCATTGGTAGTGACGTAATTGCGGCGTTTTGCGGTATTTTACTGCGGCGGCGCCGGCGCCGCCGCCGTTGTTGCCGTCGCCGGCGCCGCCGCAGTAAAATACCGCAAAACGCCGCAATTACGTCACTACCTATGACGAGGGAACCTCTCGGTGAAATTGATTTTGTAAATCGAAAAGTGATACCGAGGATAGATTGACCAATGACGGCTATTGTATCTTTTGACAGATATGCGTGTCCAGACTCGTTTGATGTTCGCTATCGCATTACTATGTTTTAATAGCCGAGACTTCACTTCTCGTCGGACTCTCTTACCGACAAGACCTGTTGATTCCCCGTCTACACAGTGCTTCTCCGGCAGACTATTTCATCTACATAAAGTTATCAAACAACCACGTTGCCCTTGTTTCTGTTCTATATAAATATAGGTGCATAGAAGAACGCTCGATTTCCCTGATTATATAGGAAAATGAAGTATCAATGTGAAGAGTGCTCAAGTGTCTATGCTTGGCAAGATAGTTTGAAACGTCATATCAAAGTTAAACACAAGCCTTCAGAACAACAACAACAACAATAGTATCATCAGCAACAACAACAACAACAACAACAGTATCATCAGCCACAACAACAACAACAATAACAACAACAACAACAACACTCATTTGCTCATTTTTTTGCTCATTTGCTAATTTTTTTTGCTCATTTGCTCTTTTTCTCACCCCCTTTGAATATACTTTGGGTGATATTCTGTGTCATTGTTAATTGATTGGTGCATATTCAATCAAGATCTCAACGAAACGCATTATTGACATCGATAACTATCATGGTGCATTTGGCATTCATGGCCAGGCAAATTTAATTCATGGATTTTAGAGTCTGATGTCGCCAGATATCAAAATTAATAAGAGTAAGTTGTACACGAGAACAATTACAATCATGGATAATAGAACAGGTACCTTGACGAATACGTTTCAAACAGAACGTGGTCGTCTACATATGAATCTCCTTAAATGGATAGGAATTACTATTATGGTAATCACTGTGTCACTACCATTTATTTTAGTTCCAAAGAAGATACCGCGTGAGTCGGTTGACTATGAATTACTTCATACTAATATGTCACACCCCAATGATTACGAACAACACCCGTGTGTTTTCGTGAAAAAGTGGACAATACGATCAAACATTACTGTTACATTATGTAATAATCAAGGACACATTTATACAGACATTAGGCGAGTTGTGAATAACACTCCGACGATTATAGGTATTCCGTTAAATTTGAACCAGTGGTCAATCTTCAAACATATATTCAGTGATATCAATAAAACTATAGGAGAAGAAGAATAATGATTCTCTTTGAATTGTTTTTTTTTTAGAAACTATAGTCATATGGATAATTATTATCTGTACCTGACTAGCGACGATTCGATTAATAAATATCCAGCTAATCGATTTTTATAAGAGGCGATAAACTTTCTAAAATAAAATGCAGAAAAAAGAGTGACTTGTACACTACATTTGAAGAAACATGTCGATCCCGTATATTCCAGCAGATATTGAAACGTGGAGAAAACATTTCAGAGACATGCTTGATGGGAAGTTAACGCCAGATAATAAGGGTCGATACTTTATTGACAAAACTAAAAATAGTGATAGTGAAGAAGACGTTCTAAAACCACATATTAACGTAGTGACGCCCATCGCTCAAGCGATTGAAATGGCTAAGGCCGAAGTTGCAGCAAATAAGTTGACAAACACACGCAAAGCGTCCAAACAAACCAACAAGAGAGTGTTAACTGGAGGTTTGTCTAATAATAAGAAGAAATTGAAAAGAAAAGTGTCATACGATTAGCCAAATCATGAATGAATACATAGAGTACCATACTGATAAATTGGCATTAATTGAATCACCGGCGGTCAAAGATCTATACCCTAGACCCGGGACGAACGTACTCTTAACGCGACGGTTGTATGCCACACCATATTCTCTCTTTTTATCGCTACTTATAAGAGTGATCGTTCTTCCAATAATTCGCGATAATGCACAGGTGTCATTTATGCGGAAATATTTTATCGACGAACTACAATCTACAAAGACATAAACAGATTAAACACGGAGTTATGTCCGAGACAAAAACAGATTTCTTCGGAGAAGATACCGATGACCTAGAATCTGATATCGTTCCCCGTTCATCTTCAACTGAATCTAGAACCGCTTCGTCAGATTCAGAAGATGATAATGTCGTCGGTAGTAGAACGGTATTCGGTCTTAAGAAAGCTGCGCGGTGTGTCAACGAGATGGACACATTCAAAAGTATGATGAAACGCATCACCAATGATGCGAAAGGAGAAGAGAGCATGTCGGGAGATGAGAGCATGTCGGGAAAAGAGGCTACCATCGACACAGAGTTTGCTCTCTTTCTCAAAAGTTATAGACGATTAATAGAATACCAGTATCGATTGAAACCATCACCCATACATAACATGATCATGAAGAAAATGGTCAAACTGACCAAACACGGATATAATAATGAATGGGCTGCAGATGAAGCGATGAGAAAATTCAAGAAACTCTTAGAAATAACTCTAACGGTCGAAGATTCAGACAATGATTAAATTTCAATAAACTTCATCAACATGTTATTCTCGTCTTCGTTATATATCTATAAGTGGGGAGGGGAGATTGTAGAGCGAGAAACGATACATAAATGGTACATTAAGAGCCCTAAAATTTGAAGTTTAAATATTGTTCTGTGTCATTTTAACTTTCACCCACTGCGTGTGCTTCTTTGACATTTATTCAAAATGAGTGCCGTGTGTCCCTTTAGAGCGCATTGTGCTCCTTTAATATTCAAACACCAATATTACATAACGTCCCTTGTTTCGTGTCACTTTAACATTCCACACCGTGCGTGCATTATCCCCCTTTAATTATGTCATAGCGTTGGTACATAGAAGACTGTATAACACTATGCCTATGTCTGTATATGTTGTCACATCGTGAGTGTATTGTCCACCATTATATTTAAATTTTTGAAGTTTTTGAAATTTTTTGAAATTTTTGAAATTTTTGAAGTTTTTGAAATTTTTGAAGTTTTTGAATTTTTTGAAATTGTTCTAGTTTTTGAAATTTTTGAAGTTTTTGAAATTTTTGAAAGTTTTTGAAATTTTTGAAAGTTTTTGAAATTTTTGAAATTTTTGAAGTATGCATTCATACCTATTGTGTCAATGTCCAAAATTACAGCGACTCGGACCAGTCCATACACATATAATTGGTATAAAGCTATTTCTAAACTTCGATTAATAAAATTAACAGAGTTTCATGAAAAATATTTAAAATTTGTTTGAACAAAAATAGGTTGTACTAAAATATTACACGCAAATAATTAAAAAAACATTCGACATTTAATAGGCGGCCCGATATTTGGGTAAGAGACCGAAAACTCATTATAAATTTTTGAAATTTTTTAATGCACCCAGGGCCGATAAGGTTCGGGGTGATTTATGTGGTTCTTTGATCCTGTCATCCGGCAGACATTCCGGATTTTCGGTACGATCCGTTCCGTATCGGCCGAACTTAAAAGTCCGCATTTTACATCCGCCCGGAATGCTGCCTCCTTCCGGTAACTGAAAAAAGCAATTCACTCTTGAATTATATGCATCGCGCTCGGTTGTGTCGTCAATTCCTATCTGTTTCCATCCGTCACCGTGTTTCTTCACCAGCCTTCATTTATTCGTCTATCATCTTGTTCCTTGTGCGCTCTGTCTGCGTCCTGTTCCGTCGGCGTTACCTATTTTCGTGGGTCGTGCACGTGTTTTCCCTGTTTGTGTTTGTCGTTCGGTGGCATTCCCGTATTTCTCCTATGGTTCGTACAGGATCTCGCGGTCGGGCCCGCGACCGTTCGTCTCGTAGCAGTCGCAAGGATGCGTCTACCAGCTCGTCTCGTGCTGGTCCTGCTTCCAGTGGCCGTGTTAGGCCTTCTTCTCGGGTTTTCGGCCAGTGTGTCATCTGTGGCTGATTCACGGGTGCGCGGCCGTGGTCAGCATTCGCGTGGCAGGCCTGCTCGTGGCTCTGGACGGGGATGCCACGCCTCTCGTGGCCGGATTTCCCATTCTCGTGGCCGCGATCCTGTTCGTCAGCCTCGTTGTCAGCCCAGTCGTCAGTCTCGTCGCCAGGCTAGTCGCCGACAGGACGTTTTCTGCGCTATGAATCCAGGTCACCACTAGCGTCTCCTTTGTCGTCCTGTCCTCGCCGCAGTTCTGATGACAGCTCCACTTCTCTCCGCCGCCGCGTGTGGCTTCAGTGATACACCGACCGAACGCTCCGGCAAGAGACAGAACTGATCCGGGTAATGCCTTATTTAGCTTTCCATCCTCGCTGGTCTCCCCTTGGGACGCCCCCTTGCCGATTCCTACGGCGGCAGATGGCCTTGGCTCTCACGTTTCCCGATCTTCGCGACAAAATTTTCTGGGGGCGTCGTGCTTCCGGGCGAATCCGTGTTGCGCCCAAGGCTTAAAATAAGTGGTCTGATATGGCCAATTGTCAGACACCAAATTCAAATTTTTATAGGTTGTCAGGCTCTGCTTTGAAACTGTCTGACATAATGTCTGGTTGAGAAATTGATGTATTTTTATGAAAATATCACTGGTAATGTGATATTTTGCAAAAATTTATAGAGCATGCTGTTAAATGAAATTGGATTGCATAATTTATGGATCCAGTAACACCACTGGGATCAGAGCAATTGAAGACTTCTATAACCTTAGAATTGAAATCGGCAAGTATGTTTAATGTTGTCGAGGTGGGGCAGATTTGCATTAAAAAAAAGTGATAATTGAGAAGAGGAACATCATTGGGGGATTATACATCATTATTAGTTTAAATTGGTATTATTATGGGTGATAAAATAGACATGTCAGGCCTCATTTCTAAATGTCAGACCATGTCTGTTTGGTGCCTGACAAAATGTCAGATAGTCAAATAAAAATTATTTTAAGGTTTGGTTGCGCCAGGCGGGCATGCTGCTCCAATAACGTCTGTTGACTCGTGGACCGATGCTTTTCTCACTTTCGTTTCGGTGTACCTCGACGTTCACCCTGAATCGTCGGCCCAGCCCCTTTTGCGTTACCTGCGCACCATTCGTTGGGCGGCGGCTAAATGTGGGGGATCTGTCTGGCGGGTGTACGATCCCCAATTTCGGTTGAAGTGGGATGAAAATACAGCTACTCCTTGGGAGACCATCGACCCTAACATTTGGCTGCTGGTCATGACGCCCCAGGTTCGGCAACCTCCGCAGCCGACTCCGCCCCCGGTTCGTGCCTCCGGGCCCACGCGTCCGGGCCATCCCAGTCCCGTCTGTTTTGAACTCAACGCCGGCCTCTGCTCCTGGCCAAACTGTCGTTTCGACACATCTGCAACATCTGCTCAGAGCCTCATGCCGCAACCGCTGCCCATGGACAAGACTTTCGTCGCTCAGCCCGCGACGGTCGCCAGCCACGTCTACCAGCTCACCCCTTCCGCCATTAATCTTGTCTATTTGTGTTGGTGGCTTAGGAAGTACCCTCACCACCAAGCCGCGCGGGAACTCCGGTTCGGTTTTACTCGTGGTTTTTCCGCTCCATTATACTGGCCCGCGTATGCAACTGACGCTCCGAACCTCAAGTCTGCTCGTGACCGTCCCGAGGTCGTCCGGGAAAAGATCCTTCAGGAAGGTCGCATTGCTGGTCCTTTCTGCGCTCGTCCAATTCCATCGCTCCGCGTGTCGCCGCTTGGACTGGTGCCTAAACATGAACCCGACTCATTCCGTCGCATCCATCACCTCTCCTATCCGGCAGGCCAGTCGCTCAATGATCATATTCCGCGCGAATTCACTGTCACATATACCAGTTTTGACGCTGCTGTTGCCACCATCCGGTCCCTTGGGACCGGGACATTGCTCGCGCGCAGGGATTTAGAGGCTGCATATCGTAATCTTCGCATCTACCCGGGCGATTTCGATCAACTTGGTTTTAAACTGGACGACATGTTTTATTTCGACAACTGCTTACCTTTCGGCTGCAGCGTGTCGTGCGCAACTTTTGAAAAATTCTCAACATTTTTGGAATGGGTTGTTAAGCAGCGGTCCGGCAACCCACACATCTTGTACTACTGCGATGACTTCCTGTTCTGTGGTCCGCCAGCCACGTCCCAGGCCTCGGACAGTCTTGACATGTTTCATCGCGTTTGCTCTGGTCTTGGCGTACCTATTGCTCATGATAAAACGGTCTCGCCCACCTCGAAGCTCTGCTACCTTGGTCTCGCACTCGATACGTTGGCTAACGCGGTGCGTCTCCCTGCTGAGAAGCTCACAGCTATTCAGTCCACAATCTCTCTGGCTTTGCGCTGCCGTAAAATCTCGGTCGTGAACTACAGTCGCTCACTGGCTCATTACCATTTGCGTGCAAGGCGGTTCGTCCGGGCCGCCCAATTTGTCGTCGCCTGATTGATGCCCTGCAGGGATTTTCTAAGCCGAATCACAAAATCCGAATTACTTCTGGCATGTGCCGATCTGGCCACGTGGTTACAGTTCTTCACGTCATTCAATGGGATCTACCTTTTCCCTTCTGCGACCTGGCTCCATGATACCGACATCAATTTCCACATGGACGCTTGTGGTCAGTCCGGCGGCTTTGGCGCTTATTTCAACGGCCTTTGGGCTTTTGGTACGTGGCCCCTTCCTTGGCATGCTTTGGGCCTGACCCGCAATATGGGTGTCTTCGAGATGTTCCCCGTCTTAGTGGCATCAGCGTCTGGGGGCGTCGCCTCCGAAATCATCGCCTCCATTTACACTGTGATATCATTACCGTGGTCCGCGCCATCAACTACCAAACTTCCAAATGCAAGCCGCTCATGGCCCTGTTGCGCCAGCTGGTCCTGCTGCTCCTGTCTCACAACATCTCCTTGCGTGCTTCATGGATCGCGTCTCGTGATAATGCTCTCGCTGACAGCCTCTCTCGTTTCCAGATGAAACGTTTCCGTCAACTGGCGCTGTCCGCCGCCCGAACGCCAACACCATTTCCCAGGTGCCTGTGGACCTGCGTCGACATGTAACGCTGCTTTTGACGTCCTCCCGGGCGCCATATACTCACCGCACGTATCGCACCGCCATACAGGCTTATCTCGTTTTCGCACACCGGCATCGCTTGGCCGTTTCCTGGCCGCTCCCGGAACACGCTATCGTCGGGTTTATCGCGGGGCTTCATCGCTCCCGGCATTCTGCTTCAACCTTTTCCACCATTTCGTTCGGGTAGTGCTACCTATCTGGAGGATCTGGGCACCCCTTACCATGCCTTCCTCCACCGGGGTCGTTGGCGGTCTGATGTTTGTCGTCGATTCATCCACTCAACATCTGCTTAGTCTCGTTTCAGTAGCCAGTATCTGGGTCTTGGGTTCGTCCCACGTCTACTGGGCTCACCAGCGTGCTGTGCGGCGTCCTGTTGGCCAACATCTCCAGCTGTCCAGCCACGGCGCTTCTGTTCGATGGATCTGCACTCGTGGGATGCTGTGGGGCGATTTCCACGCCCGTTCGCTCGGGAGCTCGCCCGCAGTCTCGGCATCCTACCCACATCATCCAGCTTGGCTCGAACGACCTCACAGCCGGTGGGTACCGTGAATTACATGCCAATGTTAAGCGGGAACTTTCATAGGTGCATGAATCGTTGCCTGACTGCACCCTTATTTGGTCACAAGTATTCCCGCGCCGCTATTGGCACAACGCCCATCGCCCGAGTATTGGTGCTCGCCAGCGCCGGGACTTTATCCAACGCATGTTGGGCTTTGTCTTACATCACGGGGGTCGTGGCATCAAGCACCCAGCCATTTGCGCTTCGTTCAGATGGGATCCATCTCTCCCCCGTCGGCAACAATATCTATCTGAATAGTCTCCGGGGCGCCCTGGAGACCTTCCTGGCATCTGACACTATGGTTTTCCCGGTGGTTTAACTGTTTCATTGCTGTAATTGGGCATGGAGCTCCTGGTTTGGGGGAGTGCTGCGCACTCTATGGCGGTCCTGCAGATGGTGGTAGTGGTAGTGTCGCCATAGCGTTATAACCTGTCTGGTAACTTTGATGGGTGGCTTATCAATAGTAGCTTAATATGTTTATGACTGCGCAGTCATCTTATGCTTATTCGAGAGTGCTCTCGAACTGTAGCCTGAGTGTAATATTCCAGGCCGTTGCTTAGCCATAGGGAGTTGGGCTGTCCAGTGGTCTCTACTGCCATTCCTGCGTCGCACTCGTTGGGCTTCTCCCTGTTGGCCGTGTGTGCTTATTGCTTAGGGCGCCTCATAGCAATTCTTGGGCGCCGGCTCCGAATCGTACCTTAGCTCGTCGGGCCATGCTCATGCCTGCGCTGTACAGCAGTATTTCTTCAGCGTTCTCTGCTTCGACTTCTCGTCAGAGCGAAGGCTCTGCTTAATTGGTTTTCCATGCGTATGGGCTATCTGCAGGACAAGCTTATAATGTTGCATTAAAGCTGAGATCATACCCCACTCATGTGTTGTCGTTTAAATATTCCGTGCAGTAGTGGCAGGGCTGTCACTGGTGGGGGTAGTGTCTCTTGGATCTGAGTGATCACATAATGCACCCAGGGCCGATAAGGTTCGGGGTGATTTATGTGGTTCTTTGATCCTGTCATCCGGCAGACATTCCGGATTTTCGGTACGATCCGTTCCGTATCGGCCGAACTTAAAAGTCCGCATTTTACATCCGCCCGGAATGCTGCATCCTTCCGGTAACTGAAAAAAGCAATTCACTCTTGAATTATATGCATCGCGCTCCCTCCCTCCCCCCTTGGAGCTCCATGCCCCGCTTTGTTCGGCGTCCCGAGTGGCACGCCATATTCATTGTTCTGTGATGCCTGTTTTGTTTTGGGCCTAGGGCCCTGTGTGTTTGCATCTCGTTGCTGCTGTTTGTTTTCCCTTTCAGGTGCTGTGTCATCAGTGCCATTGATCCAGCCTTGGTGCGTCCTGCAGGGGTAACTTTGGTGTTACCTGCCCATACCACGGTGCTTAGCCATAGGGAGTTGGGCTGTCCAGTGGTCTCTACTGCCATTCCTGCGTCGCACTCGTTGGGCTTCTCCCTGTTGGCCGTGTGTGCTTATTGCTTAGGGCGCCTCATAGCAATTCTTGGGCGCCGGCTCCGAATCGTACCTTAGCTCGTCGGGCCATGCTCATGCCTGCGCTGTACAGCAGTATTTCTTCAGCGTTCTCTGCTTCGACTTCTCGTCAGAGCGAAGGCTCTGCTTAATTGGTTTTCCATGCGTATGGGCTATCTGCAGGACAAGCTTATAATGTTGCATTAAAGCTGAGATCATACCCCACTCATGTGTTGTCGTTTAAATATTCCGTGCAGTAGTGGCAGGGCTGTCACTGGTGGGGGTAGTGTCTCTTGGATCTGAGTGATCACATAAAACTTTTGTTTTTGAAAATTTTGGAAAAAATTTTGGGTTTTGAAAAAAAAAAATTGGGAATATTTTAGTACAAACAATTTTACCCCCAAAAATATATATTTTTAGACGTGGGGGTAACGAGCCACACGTACTACTGTTAGGTGTACGAAAAATTCAAAAATGATACATGGAACAGTCTTCATGTCTCAACGGATGACAAATATCAGCTCTAAATAGTAACACATTATTGCTGATACATTGAATATTATCGGATTATACATGACTAAAAGTTAGACAGATGACTGCCAACAACTTAAAGAATAGTGTCACAGAAACCAACGAGCCATCTTTTACAAGTGGTTACCTAATCATGGGTTGGCCCCGTAATATCACCCGATAAATACCTCACACAATCACATCAAAACTGAACATTAAATGCAAAAAGTTGTGTACCCGACATACTAACATTTGTCATTGACGCCCATTGTGGATCGATCTGATACAAATGACACTCGACATTTTGAACTGATGCGGACAAACTCCGACAACAACAAGACCCGTTTAAAGGGTTATGGTCACGAACTAAACACGTGTAACTAAACAGTCGCCATATAACAAGTGGTTACATAATACTGCACGAAGAGCGGAATTGTACGATAACAATATGCGGATTTAATTTGGTATACCTGGAATATTGGCTATGACATCATTATTATGCACAACTTACACAAGTATCAAATAATCCACACAATAATCAAGCAATACGTTGAAAACGACAACAAAAACCTCATAGTTGATAACGCACTTTATTTTTTACCGTTTTGGGCGACAGCAACATAGCCGCCATATATAAGAGACGATCATTGGATTTTTGCTTGGTTGAAAAATAAATCGAAACATGTTAAAACTACCTCTTTTCAAAGCCGGCATCTGGTCGCTAAAACCTCATATCTATAGGTTCATGGGTCCGATGTAATTATTTTCTGATAATATAGAACACGTACATATATGGTGGTTTCAATGTGTCATATCGGACAGGGCATCGTTAAAGGCAAAACAATTCAAAGTTTAGGAGAAAACTAGTATTTGCATGACCCCTTGTCTCACCCACCCACGATCTTCAGCAGTTGGAAATTCCTTGCTTGAGCTCGAAATATCACACAAAAAAATAGGCTGAAATTTTCGGTTTAACAATAAATTCTAAATGTGTCGTATGATAAGGCGTGTTAGGTTGTAAATTCTGGTCTGAATCAATAGGTACAGTTGGAAATGTCCATCTGCATGAACACCCCATGCAATGGAACGGTCCTTAATGATGAAACCCCCGTTTAGGCTGGACCAGGTTTTTTCCAAATGTGACAAATGCGTCACTTAGACTTGCCGTCTCGTGTTTAAACCACGGTTTTATCTGTAAATGTTTCACTACACCAGGTTTAGTCAGTAGATAACGAATCCGGCCATGGTTTCAGGTCTTTGTGCAAATTCTACACATATCAATCTTAAATCTTAAGTGCGTATTACGCGATAGCTCCCCCACCCAACTAGTAAGCAATTGATATGAAAACACATTGCCATTCTCATGTAATCAATACCGACAACGAAACCCCAACATATTTTGGAATATTTGTTTTCCTATTTTAGACTATCCTTTATCGCAACTCAACCAATGTCGATGAACGATTATTTATATTTACTATTTTTACTATTATATATATTGGTAACACAATAACATGCTGTTATTAACACTAACATAATGTTCGTAATAGGTTATATTGAAACTGATACAAGCTACAGACAAGCACAATATATACATACATCGAATGAGGACGACAATCACCAATAGACTAACTATTTTGAGCATAAAACAAACAATTATTATATGAAATTTCTCCTCAAGCTGAAATTGTGAAAAGTCCCCCGAATTTAAATAATAATACAATTTTCGATATTGGACCAATGAGTTTTTTTATTGCTATATGCATTGTTATGTTATATGCATTGTTATGTTATATGCATTGTTATGTTATATGTATTGCTATGTTATATGCATTCAGGATGTTGCCAAGACATTTTGATCTCGAACAACCCGAGATAGTGTCATGATTGAAAATATTAACACTAACCGAATAATTTGTAATATATATTTGTCAAAATATGTTCAATATATGTTCAGAAGTGGTACACAGAATACGATGAAATTTGTGATAATAATCTCTTATGTATGTCTTGAATTATCGCATTGATCGGGAAATGTCGACATTCCAAAATTCACAAAGTCACTGGGTACACTTGGAAACATGTTTACGTATGATGGGGATTTTGCCATGTTCAAATGCCAATTAACGACATGTGGTTCTCTACTGTGTGACTTTTTCACCTTGTCACCAAACGGGAGCGAGGAGTCCACAAAAAGTGGACACTGCCACTAAATGATTTGTCATTCCTCATCTAATATGTACATGTACGTAAGGGATAATCAGTTTGGCCGCGGATAATTATCCGTGTATATCCGTGTAATCACAAATATTAATTGTTTCGGACACTTCCAGAGGTGATAACCTGATTAAAACCTACATTACATGCAAATGTATGAGTGGGTGGCAGATATATATTCTGATACCACTGGCTTTCGAATATTTATGTATGAACATGCTGACTTGACAGCCCATGGGTCAATGCGCCGCTCTGCTGAACGGTCTTTGAAACATACTATCCAATTGAATTGTCATATACCGCTCTGACCTGTAGCTAGCCGTTGGTAACATTACATGCGATCGCTTAGAGGGAGACTTTACTCAAATGTTGTTAACTTGTTGCTCTCAGACGGCAGGTTAGCTGAAATGCGAAAATAGAACTGTCGTCGTCGAGTAATTGTTGTATATTTTTTAAACAAATGTATCAAATAAATGTTATGTTATATGCATATATTAGTCTCAGATACTCATTTAAGTTATTGGATGGTCATTAAAAAGTGAGTGGCTTGAATTCACGTTTCGTAAGCATAATGTTTTACACGATCATGTGTGCCACCGCGTTATCCTAATTCACTTTCCGTCAATTCATTTGATTACGTCTTGTACACGCGAATTCTTAATTTAATTCGTGGCTGGAGCCATAAATTAAATTTTATATCAAATTATTAACTTTGATTTTAAGATAATCCGTTAACCTGAACATTTACAGAAGACATCTTCGACACAAATTACTTACTTTGATATATATTATCGATATTAGATCGTTGTTATTACCTCGAATTTTTTGTTTAATTGGCGTAGAGTCCCCCTTTACCATATCTGAATGCCTACGGGCTGAATTCCAGGAAACTTTATCGTCACGTCATAGCTGTACTTATGGTCGGGTTTCCGCCATTCATAATCCGGGCTCGAAGTTAAGGGAGCCATGCTATGTGCATGGCTTATATGTTTATCGTCGCATTCGTCGGCACGAATGACCTTATCGTCTATAGACGATACATCGACTAATCATGTACCTATGGAAAATATACACGATGACATAGTCTTAAGTTACAACACCACGCATTGCGGTTGCGTGATCTATGTGTTATGCAGGTATTTTTCACACGGAACCAGGGTAAACTAATACGACTGAACTTTCGGAAATATTGATATATTTTGTCCCAACTGTAATCCGGCCGAGACATGCGGAACTGCACAAACACCACGATAGAGACTATGTCATCAACACATGTCAAATGGTGAACCCCAATTGATTGTAAATTATTAATCGACATAATGCAACTGTCGATCACGAAAATGCACAAACAAAACGCGAGTCGATCCTCACGACTTTGTGACCCAAAGAGATCTGACATGTCAAACAAGATGCGTTGATTGGACATGGGTGACTAAAACGGTGTCCCTGTGTTTTTGAACGTTTAGCACGGGCACTTAGAATATCTCTCCCGTCTGCTGCGAACTGTGTCGAAATAATATATGGGATTATTGCCGGGTATGTGGGATGTGGATGTACGAAGTCTAGGGGAGGGAGTCATCATTATATGAAAGGTAAAAATAAGTGCGTTGTTTCAAGAACTAACACAATCGTTAAATATACCTTTAATGTGGGTGGATGTATAACGCCTGCCGTTTGCATTCTCAACTACTCGGTCAAGATGGCGGACTTTCGCTAATAATATCGAATTTGCGCGCGTTTTGAGGGGCAAAATGGTGTTTTATTTATGACTAAATGACGCACCTTTGTCAAATATCAAACACGATTGAGACAATGGGAATGAACGACGTCAACACCACTACAATTATTACTGTCACCATTAGTACTACCACGCCCAGTATATAACTGTCACCTGTCTGCAACGTACCCACCTCAACTGGCAGCATAACGTCTGCAACGCAGTCTGTTCCACACACCAAAGTCGAGATACGTACAAACTATTTAAACAATACCCAATCTGTCGCTGTTAATAGACACAACACAGTAAGGGAAGTAATCGAGTATGTTGCTGAATATAGTAAAACCACACACTTTACATGTAATTCGCCAGTTACATCATTTCGTGGAGCTAGTGCTGCAATGATGAAATTTCCAACATCCTTACGGTTACACTGGTGTAAATGTTTTCCATAGGCCTCAGTCACATTTGAGACCACACCACAAATTTAAAACTTCACTACAAATGGTTAATGGCTGTGCCAATGGGAAATCATAGGCAAGGGGTGTGATGTATTTTTTATACAAAAAAAAATAAATTCTATTTTATTCTCGCCTATATATGTCACTCCGAATCAGTGTAACAAAGCGATAGCGCGCTTTTTCGCGGAACAATTGTAACCCTACATTTCTTCAGAATTACCTCTCAATGGAATAGATGTGTTCATAAACATAATCACTTCTGTGGTTCTTTATTTATTGCACACAATTTAACCCCACCTCTTTAACACACTATTCATAAAACAAAAACATAATTTTCAAACACAAGTCATCTTCAGCCACCATTTCCACACAGTTTTGGGGGTCTGGTATTGCAAACTTGGATCAGCTATGGAAGACTGTACACGATTCTTTCTATGAGAGAACATCTGGCGAAGTGAAGTCATTTAGTACAGATCTGTTCAGCTGAACGTCAAGCACATGGCTTTATCAGCACCTTAAAAACTAAAATATGATATTTTCAGGTCTGCAAGGGTGACCCAAAATAGCTGGATGTGGGTGTATGTTGAATTAGTTTAACAAAAATATGATCTTTTCAATGTGCTGAAGCATTTTCTTAAATGTATCCAAGTTTTAGTGCTATCAACCTTCAAATGGCCATACCCACCAGTGGAAATGTCACACTGTCTTGGTACATCTATGTACATCACTGGCTACAAAATCAAAATACTCGTTAGATTAACATATAACAATTGCTATTTGTGTCATTATCTTGCTCATGGTATGGGTTATTTGCATCATCATGTGACTATTACCACCTTGAAAAATTATGAAAATACCTTGAAACATTGGCATTTTTTATAATAAATAATACTATTTGTTTGGCTGATGTAAGTGAGAGAAGACATCAGCAATAAGATTGCCACATCATGCAGCATGAGTGATTCAGTGGACTGAAAGACCAGGCTGTGAAATGTGCATCAACACACTTTAACGTGACTCCCAGGAATTAAGAATGCAAAAAAGCTCATTTTTGCCATTTAGATTACACTGGTGTAAATGTTTTCTATATGCCTCAGTGCAAACATTTTAGCGTATACTGTTTACAATATAAATCCTAGGTCCAAAATGTTCTTTATATCTGAAAGATTGACATTTGCGGAAACTTGAAATCTTGTGTATTCGTAACTCGTGTCAGAACTGCACTAAAATAATGTCGTATTTTAGACCGCACCATGAAATTCAAACTTCACTACAAAATGCTAATTCATGTGCAAATGGCTATTTTACCTATGTGAAATCATAGGGAAGAGGTGTGATGTTTGTACGCAAAAATACAAAAGCCTATTGACCAATCAGGGCGTAGTGGCTATTTTATGTTCTCCCTCATCCGCTAGATGTCACTCCCAACCATATTCTGAAATTCGGACTTTGGAAATCAAAAATTGAAAATATATTTTGCCAAATAATCGGGTAATGATACTTTGGGTTGCAAATGAGAAATTGGAAAGTTGGAAATTAGCTGGTATTAAACGGTTCTCCACTTTTATAGGTGATGAAAATAAAGAATTGAATTGAGGTTGGAAATTAATTATGTGGGCACACACCCTCAGTCAAGAACCCCTAACTATGTACATGTCTCCAGGCAGGGGGCGATGACATAAGGGGGGATTAATTCATTCAAATGTAACTGGAATGTGGACCATGCACACATATGCACACATGGCATACATGCCTTGGATAAGCGCAGACTAGGCTTTCAAATGTTGATACAAATATATCATTTTATAGGGGTGAATTTTCATTAGACACATTCACATATCACAAACAGATATTCTCGAAATCGACGGGGTCGGTATTTGTCTCTGGTGCCAATACCCAAGAAAGACGAGTAAAACCATTCCATTTAGAAATGAGAGAACTCCCCTCCCCTTTTGTACTGGTAACGCACGTCCGTCATTGGATAGAAACGGACATGTGTGCTTTGGATTAATTTCTTGTCTTCTGCTTCTCTTAGTGATGACTTCAGTAATGAAATGCAGAATCAGAGTAAACTGTTATCTCGTCACCCTCAGATATGCCACAAACTTCTGCTCATCAAAATATAAATCATTCATTACTTGATTGTCAAAAGCGCCCTGCGATTTACGTTTTTTTAACAATCTCGTGTTCTCGAAATCGACGGGGTCGGTATTTGTCTCTGGTGCCAATACCTAAGAAAGAAGAGTAAAACCATTCCATTTAGAAATGAGAGAACTCCCCTCCCCTTTTGTACTGGTAACGCACGTCCGTCATTGGATAGAAACGGACATGTGTGAACGGACAAGTGTGAAAGCGGCTTTAGTCATACGAACTAGCGAAGAAGTGTGGCAAGCATTGGGTTATGACAAAGCATTGCCATAATGCGCCATAAACATACACCCCACAAATCCCATCTCGATTCAAAATGGCCGCCGTTCAGAGTGGTCCAAATCGGTCAAGGGGTCGAGAACTGACTTGGGTCCCGTATTTGAATCCCCTCTGAGGTCGACCATGTTGCATCGAGGTGGCTGTGTGTGGAGTGTATGTGTGGAGTGTATGGGGGCCACCCTACATCGATCAAGGGGTGATAAATAGCACAGGTCCCCTAATTGAATCCATCTGGACGGCGGCCATTTTGATCGGGGTTCGGGTGGGGTGTGTAGTGAATATTTAGGTTGTCTGAGGGACCACTCTATGTTTGACAGATCGGTTAAGGGGCCGTCACTCTGGAAGGCGGTCATTTTGAATCGGGTGGGGTGTGTGGAAAGAGTCTATTTATTGCACCATTTATTTGAGCGAAAAATAAAATTTTCGTATCAGGAATAAGAAATGAAATTCACCTTCTTTGTATACGTTGAGAACATATAAGCTGAAAACACCGGCAATTTGGATAATAAATTGCGGTCATTTCAATGTTGACCATTGTGATTGATTTGTCACGGTTTGTCGGAAAACAAGTTCAGTCTTCCCACTGACCATTCAATGGTTTTACTCTTTGCGTGACTAAATCCTTTGGCACACTCTACACGCTACGTTGCGAAAATCAACAGTGCGATTGTTCATTCTCAAAACGATGTACATGTTTTACTGCAATACCAGAGTTAAAGGCACGGGTGGCGTTCGTTGCAGAAATATTCATATTTGTTCAAATCGCCATCAACAGAAGGAATATTAAAATATATATAGTTTTGTTCATATGCCAAACATAATCAGCGCGTAAATAGTATATTGTCGTCAAGACGTACGATGGTGTACGTAAACAAGAGCCTGTTCGTGTTACAGAAGTTGTGCAATTCTATTGGTTAATCACACACAAATGATATAAACGCTTTTTATTATTTCCATATCAGGAAAACAGTAACAAATAACGCTCTTTATGTTTACCATATCCGGATCTAAACAAAAGCCAGGTAACGTAACGTTTTTTGCTTTTGTTTACATAACAAAGGAAAAACATGATAATAACATACTGTTCATGCCATATTTCTGATTGGTGTAAGAACAAGGTATGTCTCTATTTTACTATTCTTTCTGTTTATGGCGGTTTTTGACGGAGGTGAATATTTTAACAGCATACCCACCGCCAACATGGCCCGTATCTTTAAATATTGTGATTTACATTGGAGATGACGAATACAGCTCTACCCCTCGGTCGATAATGAAACCAGGATGGAATTGATAATAGAGTTACCTGCAATACATTGATCGGAGAACCGGAGGATGTCAATATATACTGTCCGCGTCGCACCCACCCCTGGTCAAGAGGTCATGCTAGTCTTACATGGTGTTGTGTTCCTGTTGAATTGCTATGATGCTGGTAGAGAAAATTGATGACATTTGGAAAAAATACTGTTATTTTTACTAAGGTTGTATTTTTCGCGGTGTTTGCCTGATCAGGGCGATTTGGGGAAAATCCAGTGTCAATATGACAAATTCAAGAACATATATCTTTGGCTGCGCAGGTTTCTGCAAAACGATGTGAATATTCATCTTGACTGTAGCCGATTTGAAACAGCTAATGCAACAGGTATTAACATATTTCGCAATGTATTTGTTTTTGAATATTTGATACACCTAAAGGCTTTTCCTGGATATGTTCAGATTATCCGAACACCGCAAAAATGACAACTTTAGAAAAAAAAATAACGATACTTTTTCTTAACAGCATCAGTGTGCCTCAACAGCATCATGTCAACTCAGCAGGACCCACCGGTACCATAGCACATTAGCAGAACCACTTGACAAGGGTGGTATCATGGTCTCATATTTAAGTTGCCGCCACCTATTTACACTATCCGCGGCGATGGTGGTATACGACTACCGGAGTTTGCATCCAATGAAACACAGATCCCTTGACAAGGTGGTCTGTATTTCAAGCGCGATGACCAACTTCTGTCAACAAAATTTGTATCTTTTGTGTCGCATTAATTAACGTTTCTCTTAATAACTGTGAACTTTCCATTATATTTCAATGGACGATGTCGACGCCGCACGATAAGCAGGGAAAGGTTAATGATAAGATGGTATTTTGTCCACTGTAAGCTATTATTACATGGCCCCATTCAACTCTATCATGCAGGAGGGGGGGGGGCGGGGTAACTGACGAACAGATTTAACTAATGGTTGCCTTGCTCATTCAGTTTACGACGAAAATTATAGAGAGTTCCTAAGATATATTTCATATATATTCTCATCACATTATGTTTTTGGTATTCTTGTGGGGGTGGGGTGGGGTGTTCGTAATATCCGGGTGTTACTCGTGTCGTTTAAAGTTACCCAAAGCACGCACAGTCGGTAAATGTGCAAAAATAATCATGTACGATAATAGTATTGCCTGTGTTTTCAGATGTGTGTTATCTCAATGAGTTAGAAGAATATGATTTTTCGCGAGGCGAATACGCAGTTACAATAATGTGACGATGTCGCGGATTTATGGAACATTGGGGATATTTGTCAGCAATAAACAATTAAACATATAAGTCCTGATTTAATATTCATCCATGTTCAGAAATCGGAACTGTGAATTATTTCAATCAAATGTCAATGTTCTCAAACAAACAGCAAAGTCTTTCAATCTATTATAGTTCAGAATTCACTAGATAACGGATATGATAACCATCGCACAAATTCTGAGAAAAGTGTACATCGTAAATTTTGCAAATGTTGTGCAGTGAAAGCTGTCTAAAATGACATGACCAAATAGTGTAGCTACATCGATATTTTATTCCATTTGTATGCATTAATTTATTTGTTTAAACCATCAGAAATGCTAAAGTATATATGACGGAATATCTAGGCGACAGTTTTTGTTGATATGTCGCTATGACAGGAACGTGGTGATGTGAAGGGTCACGTTGCGCATAGTAATTTCTTGAAGTATAATACACATATGTAAGATATAGCTAAAATTTAATACACAGTATAACATCAAATCGGTATAAGATAAAAAAAAGTCTGTACAACATGACCTCTAACAAGAGTATGGGGATATAGATAAACTCTTTTCATTTCCATTATTGATAGTTCTCAAATAACTAAATTTCGTGTTTTGAAACAAAACTGATGTAAATAAAACTGATACAGTGATTTGTTGACGAACATCGTTAAAGGTACTAAATCCGATCAGAAGAAATGTTGTTGTTGTTGTTGTTTCTTGATGGTGTGGGGACCGTCTTGTCGGACTGAGTACCTTTAATCGTGTAGTAGGTTAATATATTTTAGTCTGAATATTATTTAAAGAATATTTTCCAATGCTTTGACCTTTCCAACGTTTACCGTCAACGTTTGATTACACTATGGTATCTAATTTGACTATGTGGACTCTTACCGGTAATTCCACTGCAACACTACAGTAATGTTTATCATATGAAGTCGGTATATCAATATTTGTGCGCGAAAACTCACCTGACATTGGCAGCTGGAGGAGGTTGGTGTATTGTCCATGTCGGTCAGATCAGATGTGCGATAAGTTCTAACTATACCATATGTATACCGCAAAGTGAAATATAAGTATATAATCTTATTGAATCATTAGAACAATTTTAACAAATCGTAAAAAAAACTGTAGCTGTTAGAAATGCTGGACTTAAATCGGCATGAACCCCATTATCGGTGAACCGAATAGCTGTCAGACAAGACCGCTATTAAAGTTAAAATATCGGCACAACTCGGTAAAGTGGTCATGACATAATAGTGTGACATTATGTAAGGTGGGTCATGGTGTTGGAAGGGCGAACTGATGCCGTTTTCTACAATTGTCAATTTCGCGGTGTTTGGCTAATCGCACAACATATCCTCGTAGAAATACGCACATAATCGACTTATAATGTGAAATAAGTACAGAGTGTGATTATTTGCTTCTGAAATACGCAGATAGTGGACTCTGACCCGTTATTTCGTTTTATGTCGTGGGCGACAATGAAACCACCTGTTAAAGAGCTTACACCCGAAAAGTCGTGAGTTGGCTCATTTGTGTCCTTGTGCGCATATGATCTGCTTAGAATCGCCTCATTATGTGACTAAAATGTTCTCATTTTCTGAAAATTAGACGATTCTAAACCGATTATTTGCCTAAAAGAAAGTTTATTATTTTGTAAGCATTGTCCGCATTTTTAATGTGAAATATTGGTATTCGAACCAAACAGCAATCATCACAAATTTACTTCCACAAGGACGTCATTGGAAACAATTCACTCACGGTTAGTCTGAAAATCACTATTTCAATTTTTCAAACAGTTTTATTTTTAATATTAACGGGACATTTTAATAAATGACACATATCTCGGGAAGTAATGATGATATCGATACGCAGTGTTCGAGCGATTGATCGTGTCAAAAAGGCAACTCATTCTGCGTATAATGAGTATTGGTATTTCAAATTTCATTTTTCTTTCTTACGATGGCCCTCAAAATGGAATCAGAAAAAAAACTTTTGGAAAAGTATAGGAGATAGGGATTATATGCCTGGTCAAATGCTATGCAGAATAGAAACACTATACATGTACTTAAAATATCCCATAATCAGTCCATGATAAGTGTCCGTTATAACCACGTAACTTACAATTATATATTAGTACATGCATTTATGAAAATAGGAGATTTCCCGCAAAGATTCTGTTCAATCTGGGGATCTCCCGCGTGAATTATCGACATTCACTGATGAGGACAGCTGACTGCCGGACATAACAATGGGTTTGACATGCGAAATCATTATTGGAGCCGCATTAATAATGAAAATATAAACAAAGTCAATCTATGATCTTATGTACAAATATAAACAACGTCAATCTAAAAATATTATGTCCTCATTTTGTATTCTGTGTGAAAATTCGTTTGACGTACCTACATTGCTAACAATGTCCACAGTCTTATTGAGTGACCTTCGATGAACTTGGTTTTCAATTGAGATTCTCAGGTGCCCTACTCGTGCAGTGGCTTTTCATTAGTGAAGAAGTTCTTCCTGCGTACACATTAGCTGACCCAATAAGTTTGCAGACCAAGAAACGAGCGAAAATGTACTTATTGTCAGCACATCCATAAGCTGATCAATATGCTGGAGTTTAACATTTTCTCAAGTATACTGCTGTTCACCATAAGCAATGTGACAACAGTAAGTTTGCTTCTCCATGTTACGGCCCAAATATAATGTATCTGGAACCTTGACTCTCCTCATTTATCTATTCACGTTTGAGAAATTCGATTCAAAGTGTCTACTCACTATGTTGAATTCGTGTTGGATTACCTGCTTCGGGGAATTTACAGTTTTCGATTGAGATTACCAGGTACCCTTCCCAGTGGCGCGTCATTTGTAAAGTCCTTCCTGCGTAAACAACTGCTGACCCAATAAGGGTGTCGATCTCACCAAGAACTGAACGAAAGAGTACACTTATAGTTTCAGTGCATCAAATAACTTATCAATATGCTGGACTTTCAACATTTTCTCAAGTATATTCTTGGTCACCTCAGTGTTTTGACACAATGGGACAACTTGAAGTTTCATTCCGTCTCCTGTGGCCCACGTATACTACACTGTGTCAAGAACCCTAGTATTCCATATTGGTTGTCCTCATTTATCTGTTGAAGCCTGTGAAAATACGTTCAAAGTATCTATTCACAATGTTGACAATCGTTTTGAATGGTCTGCTTCGGGGAATTTACAGTTTTCAATTGAGTTTCTCACACACCCTATACTTAGTGCTACTTCATTAGTGAAGTCCTTCCTGCGAAAACATCAGCTGACACAATAAGGTTGTCGATATTATCAAGAAACGAGCGAAAGAGCACTTGTATACCGTTGTTCACTACAGTGTTTGCAGCAATGGGACAACATGAAGATGTATTCTATATATTGCGACCCAAACATACTCTAATGTTTCAGGGTCATGAGAGTTCCAGATTAGTTGTCCTCATTATCTGATGAAGACTGAGAAAATACGTTCAAAGTATATACTCACAGTGTCAACATTCTTGATGAATGCCCTGCTTCAGGGAATTTACAGTTTTCGATTGAGTTTCTGAGGCATCCTACTCAGCAGCACTTCATTGGGAGGTCCTTGATGACTTCCCATATAAACATCAGCTGATCCAATAAGGACGTCGATCTCTCCAAGAAACGAACTGAAGGGTGCTTATTTTCAGCGCATCCATCAGCTGATCAATAGGATGGAATTTCAACATTTGCTCAAGTATATTCTCGTTCACATCAATGTGTGAGGCAATTGGGCAGCTTTAAGTTTCCTCCTGCAATGTTGCGGCCGAAATATAATGCATTAGGAACCTTGACTACCAATTTAGTGGTCCTCAAGTATATGTTAATGTTTGAGAAAATACGTTCAAAGTAACTACTCACTGTGTCGACATTCTTGTTGAATAACCTGCTTCGTGAAATGTAGTTTTCGATTGGTATTCTCAGGTTCCCTACTAAATGGCACTGCATTGGTGAAGTGCTTCCTGTGTAAACATCAGCTGACCCAATAAGATTGTCGATCTCGTCAAAACACGAGCGAAAGAGTACTTATATTAGCGCATCTATCGATATACTGAAAACATGCACAAGTATACTTTTTGTTCACTCCAGAGTGTGAAGCAACGACTGTGTCTTTCGATTGAGCGGTTTTTATGCAAGTCGGAAGTCCTGAGTATTTTGTAAACATTGTCCGCATTTTGAATGTGAAATACTGGTATTCGAACCAAACAGCAATCATCACAAATTTACTTCCACAAGGACGTCATTGGAAACAACTCACTCACGGTTAGTCTGAATACAATACAAACCGAAAGTCTAATCCATGTTACGTGGTCATTTAAAACAAAAGCGAACACACAGTTGACGATAACTGGAGTTAGAGCACAATCCCATTGTTACAACCGTTCCCCGATTTTTGGTAAAGGACACCAGTTCAATAGGCTGGCGATTGAATAAATTATTACACAGCTGTGCGGGACACACCATCCATACGAGCATGCACTGTTGTAAGCAACCCGAGTGATTGTTTACTCTGTAAAAAAGGCAACTCCAGAACGTTTATTTTGTAACCATTTCGACTTGCCCAAATAAAGATATTAATCTGGCAAGGCAAATGTGTGGCCACATTCATGGAATTGGTCATCTGGGGGGTTTCTCACCAACAGCTTTGACACAATAATTGCAACAGTTAAAACCCCATATCGGTTTAGAGTCCCCAATTATATATATAGTAATAGTCGCTCGTGTCACATTCCGACCTGGGGTCAAAATATAGGTCGATTGGTATATACGTGAAACACGTTTATACGGACGTAACATTCCGCGGAAAGACGTATTTAAATAATAAAATTTTGAAAACTCTGGATCAGACTTCTATTCTAGATTGACAAGATATTAAGATCACCCACTGCTACTCTTTTCCTGATACGAAGTAAGACAATGCGCCCATGCGGTTTGTATGGATTGGTTGATTGATGGTTTAACGTCGTTTTAGCCGCTAGGCAATATCACGAACAAGAACAGAATGAGGTATAAAACAGATCGTAGTGAAACAACTGTATATAAAGCAGACAGTAGATTTTATTAAAACAATGACCTATTTACAAACAAGAAAACCAATGTCAGAAATGGTAACGCGCTCAATATACCCATGGTTGTACATGTAATTATAGAATATAAAATACATTGGTTTCACGAATGACCACCTCATAATTCCGTTAAAACTAATCCTTCAAATTATTACAACTATATACGGCTTGTCACTGAAGGTTTCTCGTGCATCTCACCAGAATTCCCAACTACATCTTTTACCGGACTCGGCCTCAGGGTCGCAGTTCGACTTTTAAAGGTACGGTTGGCCTTGGCGGTGGGTATCTGTGAAAATATTTCCAGCCGTCAAAATCCGCCACAAACAGAAAGAACATCAAAATGTAGACAGACTTTGTCCGTATAAGAAATATCGCATAAACAGTATGTTATTGTCATTTGTTTGACTATTGTTATGTAAACAAGAGCATAAAAAGTTACTTTTCTGGTGTTTGTTTATATTATGGTGGTAAACATAAAGAGCGTTCTTTGTTGGTGAATTCCTTATATGGAACTAATAAAGAGCGTTTATTCCATTTGTGCGTGATTAGCCAGTAGCATCGTGCTGTCTTCTGTAACACAATCAGGCTCTTGCTTAGGTAAAATATAGTAGGTCTTTGTGATAACATGCTGTTTACGCGATGGTCATGGCATATATGAACGAAACTGTATGCTTTTTAATGTTTTTCTGTTTACGGTGTTTGGAACAAATATTTTCGACAATTAAGGCCTCGCGTACCTTTAATCCGTCCAAAAATTCCCATTCTATAAATAAAACGCCCATGCGCCCACTGTATACCAAGAAACAGCGAAACATTATACACGCCAAGCGAGGAATAAAAGAGGAACTTTTCCCGCTTGGAGTCAGGAATGTGAATTGAAGAACTGATTGCATGTTGTGCAAGCATAATATAAAACGCATACAAGTAGTACAAGAATACATAATTAATAGCAAATAAATAACATTAGATTACCAAGGCTGCACATCGAAATATGTAAAGTAGTTTCTAATCTTTAGAGTTTGAATAGACAATGTATTTATAATATTTGATTAATCGCGCACTAACCTTTATCAATGCGTCCAGCTGACGGTCGAGTTGGTGAAACAAAATTTCATCTTTCACCCAACGGACAGCTTAAATCTACAAATATTGTATGGTGTCTTTTAGAGTTAATCGTTTCTCGTCAAGTATCTGGTCAAACTTTGAAAATTCAAATACATTTGAGTAATTTTGGCTAGTTTTGTTTTGAAGCAACCTTGCTGAAGGTTCAGCTAAGTTCCACGTGGAGCTAAAATTGGTTCAGTAATTTATCCCTTGGGTAGAACCATATGTATAATAATCTGAGGTGTTTGGTCCAACGGACAGAACTACCTCGCAGAGCCGAATAATTCCTTTGAGTTTTGCACTTGATTCTAAGAACCAAACTATTTTGAGTTTCATTTGGTTCATAATAAAATCTGGTTGAAGATAGCTGGCGCTGGAACAAAAAGGATCACAATATCGAGTGCAGTTGAGCCAAATGACAATATTTGGATACATTTACATTGTATAAACCGCAAAGCGGTAACGTAAAGCGGTTTATACATAAATGTGACCCAACGAAGACAGCGATGTATCCCCCAATAACACACACTACATTCATTTCTTAAATTTATATAGCTTTTTGGTGATTTATTCCCACAAAAAAATGGAGTTTATTCTTTTTTGTTTATTTTCACAAAATAGTCTGGTCGTTGAAGCATTGGACCTAGAACAAATTGTTTACAAGCTGTTTTTGGTATCATTTTGTCGGACAGAACCTGGGGAACAACATATCCAAAATCCGCTAAAATCCGCTTTGGGGAAAATTTTCTAGAGCATTTTGAAAAAAGGTCCTATTTGTGTTTTTTAGGTATGATTTTCCGTTTCTTATGAAATATACACATGAATGTTATTTAATTTAAAGTTATACACATGGCAGGAATATGCAACATAAACAAATTATTACTGTTGCCATGACAGACGTATGTTATTTCGTCTACAATTTGATTCTAAAAATTCAAAATGGCGACCGAAATTGGTAAAATTTGACAATTTTCACTAAATTTCACCAGATCGTTTCCATTTATAAGAAATTTGGTTTAAATGGCCATTTGTACCAACATACACCACTTTAAATCAATGTCTGATAATTGTGAGCCATATCACGAGGATTGGGAATTTGGGCCCTTCAAATTCGAAATAGATAGTACTAAATTTAGAAGAAAAATCAAATATTATTTTAATGCCAAGAATAACCACCAATCGAACACACCAGTGTACTTAATACTCATTAGACGTCAGATATGACCCACTAGTGTCCATTTTAGCAGAAACTAGGCAATCACTTCCAAAAATAGGGAAACTATGGCTACTGAAAGTAGTATAATTGGGAATTTTCGTTAAAGTTCACCAGATTGTTTCCATTTAGACGAAAAAACATGTAATGGGTAGCCCAACAGTAAATTATGTCGGACCCTAATCTGATAATACTGAGGTATATGTCGAGAATTTGTCCCTACAGTGTCCCAAAATGGCGGCGAATATTGCAATCGAAAGTCAAAAATATCTATTTCTATTTCTATTTGATTTTTAACTAAATATTCTCATATCCGCTATCGAATATAATTTGATGAGTGTCCACAGCAACCAAACTAGTATCGAAATACATCAAATGAGTGTCAAAAACGACTTAACGCGTGTGCCAAACCATCTAAGGAGTGTACAACTACACAACAGGTGTCTCAACTGTCTTCTTAATAATATACAAAATTAATCGGTGAGTGTCCCAGTCCATAGAAGAGGCATTCCAAATCGGCCGACGAGTGTCCCAAACCACATAATATGTAACACAATCCACCAAAATAGTGTCAAAAACCATCCAATTAGTGCCCAAACCAGTCCAATGTGTGTTCCATACCATCCAACGATTGCCATATGTCACCCATCGTGTGTCCCAATTCATGTATGTGGTGTCCCAAACCACACAAATGGGTGTCTCAAATCATCAAGTGTGTACCACAAACCATCCAATGGGTGTCCCAAACCAACATATGAGTGTCCATAATCACCCAATGAGTGTCACAAGCCACACGATGATTATCAAAACCAGCAGGAGTGTCTAAAACGTCCAACTAGTGTCTCAAACCATCCACTGAATGTCTCAGTAATTTAATGGGTGTCCCAAACTAGTGTACAAAACCATCCATCCAATATATTAGACTATGTTTTGGTAAACTCATTGGATGGTTTGACAAACTTACTTGATCGCTTGAAATACCCGATGGAGGGTTTTGTACACCATTGTAGATGTATTGATATGACAGTTGGTTGTTGGTTCGCAACACCAGTCCTGTGCAGTTGATGGATAGGGAACTTGTTGGATGGTTTATGGTTTATGGTTTAGTTTTATGGTTTGGGTCACCCGCTTTGTGATTTGTGACTTCAGTTGGATGCTTTTGGGACACCAATTGGGTGGAGTGTTCACATTGAGTGGTTTGCGACACTCGCTATAGATTTTAGATACTGGTTTTGTGCATTGAGACACTGCGTGGTCGATTGGGTCACTGGTTGGGTCGTTTGGGACACTAGTTGAATGGATTGAGACGACAGTTGTATGTTGTATGACATGGGCTACATATTGGATGTCTGCCTATCGTGTGGTTTCGAACACCCGATGGATGGCTTGGTAACCGTGGTACACCCATTGCGTGATTTGGGGCACTGATTGAGTGGTTTGACACACTCAATTAGTGCTCATTGCATTTTTTACTCATATGATGGTTATGGACACTCATTGGATATTTCTGGAACCTACTGGATGGCTTGGGACACACCTATTATGTTGTTTCGAACATAGGTTGCAACGTATGGAGCACTACTGGTGTGGTTTGGGAACATTCGTTGAATGGTTTGTGTGTACTCAAGCAGGTGGATTGAGACACTCATTTTGTGGCTTGTGACACTCATTTTGGGTGAGTTGGAATACCAAATGCATGGTTTGGGGACTATATGTGTGAGTAATGTCACCAGTTGAGTATCGTTTGTGGAGCTACCTACATCAGTCTACATCAGTCTGGGTGGTTTGTGAAACTCGTTTGGTGGATTGGGACACACCGACGATGGCTTAGAACAATGTTTGGATTTGGGGCGCCAGTCGTATGGATTTGGATACTTACATGTTGTTGTTTTTTTTGGACACCAGATGGGTTTTGTAACTCTGTATATAGTTTGGCGGACTTGTGTGGTTTGGGACAATCATTTGATGTATTATGAAACTATTGGTGGCTTTGTAAACTCGTATGGTGGCATATATGACTACATATTGGCTATACGTTTATTCGATATCGTAATATTTAGTATAAAAACAAACAAACAAAACTTCAATTGTTCACTTCCGCCCGCCATTTTCGCTGTCATTTTGAAGACTGTTTAGACATCGAATTGCCCAATCCTCGGGATATGACTTACTATAACGGATTAGGATTCGCCATTTTATAGTATGAGGGTCAAATTATGCACGAAATGACAGGCATAATTATGCTATAATAACAGGAATAATGCGTTTTTTTGTTGCAGGTTTCTGTCACATTAATACATTTAGAGGATACTGTAGTGAATGGTAGTGCACTCCAGGAAATTGCCGCCATATTGCCTCATAATATTCACGGCCACATGTTAGCGTCAAATAAGTTGGAGCAGACATCCTTACGAAAAAAATGGATCAAGTTTAATATTGGGGCCCAGTCTGGAGAAGCATTTTGGCAGACCTGGTTCCCAGACAAACATTCCAATTTTCACCATTTTCTTACATGTTTTCTTCGTTTTTATCTAAATTAACGACTTTCCCTTCATTAAACGCATGGATATTTTGGATATATTGTTATATGGTCACATTTGGCAGTCAGGGAACTCGACTGAGCATTTATGGTTGGCAGATTTGTTTATTACAAAATTCCAATTTTCACCATTTTTGTTTACATATTCCAGTATTTTGACTTCTGGTTCATGGGGATTTTGGATGTTATTATATGAGTATAGTCACACTCAAAAAGACCAAAAGCAATTTTGTTTTCACGGTTGGGCGTTTCCTTCCATCCGTTTGACTGGACTAACAAGGAACTGCAGACTTGACACAAAAAATCCACAAATAGGACCCTATTTCAAAGATATGTAGACATTTCCCCGAAATTTTTTATATATTGTTCGCCAGATTCTGTCCAATAAAATAAAACCAATAGCTTGTTACCAATTTAATATAGGTTCACCTTAAAATCTGAGTCTCAACCAGAAAATTACAATTTTCACTATTTTTGTTTACATATTCCTGTCTTTTCACCCAAAATTGACGATTTTCCCACCCTGGGATTCACGGGGATTTTGGTTATGTTATCATATGGATATAGTCACATTCAAACACACCAAAAGACATTGCATAGTGATTTGTTCACGGTTGGGTTTTTCTTTCCATCAGATTGACTAGACTAATAAGGAACAGCAAAATGTACACAAAAAGCCATAAATAGGACCCCATTTCAACGAGCTGTAGAAAATTTTCCCCAAAGCGGATTTTAGCGGATTTTGGATATATTGTTCCCCAGATTCTGCCCCACAAAATGACACAAAAAACAGCTTGTAAACAATTTGTTCTAGGTTCATCTCAAAATCGAGTCTCAACGACCAGACTAATCCCCCAATAACACACACCCACTACATTCATTTCTTAAATAATAACATATGCTATTAATTGGAAATTAGAACAAAAAAATAAACAAACATACACGAATATGCCATTGCTCGTGTACCCTCCTCCGAACACACACCAACGGAAGATCGTACATGTGCCGACCTGTCCGGAAGATACTGGGGATAATTTCGAACAGAAACAGTCAAAATGCGAAATATATCATCCGTATATTTGAGGGGTACCCACACTCGATCGCGGATAGTATTTTTGGGAACCGCACTATAGGGTATACAACTTTAAGGTTAGTTGAACATACTTTTCTATCGATATACGTATCCCAAACGAACTACATAATGTCAACAAAGTTTACACTAAATGTGACCAATGTTTACACTAAATGTGACCCAACGAACACAGCAACGTATCCCCCAATAACACACACTACATTCATTTCTTATATTTATATAGCTTTTTGATGATTTATTCCAACAAAAAACATGGAGTTTATTCGTTTTTGTTTATTTTCACAAAATATGCCGATAATTTGAGACTTACCCACGCAGAACATTAAATCAGACTAGTATAATATGTCCAAACTCTTAGCAACGATAACGTGATCGATATAAATAACTGGCTTCAGATTCAATTCGGCTGAACCCGGTTTTGCGATTAGTTCAGATTAGGTTTACAGTTTGTAACTTCATGTTCGTGTTACTCTCTACATTTTTGGGATGTAAACCGGGTGACACAATTGGCAATTGACCAACATGCCAGTATAAATATGTACCACAAATAGAAATAAATACTTATTGGAATAGACGAGTTAATTGCACAAATATGTCCTAACAACATGAAGTGGAATAAAATAAAATAAAATATAACGTGAGGTATAACAGTGTTACAGTAATTAATAATTACGTAGTCATAGTTTAGTTATAATAATCAATTAAATTGAGTTATATAACAATGAACAGAGTTGAGTGTTAATTAATTAATTTCTAGTTCGGTTGAACGATAGAAGGGTATCTTGTGAAATTAATTCTGGTTTTAGAGCTTTTTGAATAAATGTGCACACTTGTCTAGCTATGCCGATGTTTTGTGGGTTCAATAGAGCATCGAGAGTCAATATTTGAGACCTGGTATCTATATGTCGTTCGAGTAAAGGGGGGTAATATAATTTTCTCTAAAGATGGACATACCAGAAGGAAATGGGCTTCATCTTCCACCTGGTCTGTACAGTGTTTACAAAATATTTCATTGCTTGGTTGTTTGTGGTTTTGAATATCCCACATTAGCGACATCTTCATCCGCGACTTTGGCGTCTAGCTGTGTCGACAGTGGTCCCACCATATCGCGCGCATATTGAGAATATTACGGAATTTTTAAACAACGTTCAATCATATGCTTCGTTGATATATTAAGCTATGCCCCGGCAAATTTCCGACAGTGTCGAAGGCCAGGGTTTATACTAACGAACAGATGTTATCGAAAATTTGTGAGAGCAAAAGCTAAAATTTGGTAAATGGTTTGATCTGGGATAACCGACTGACATCGGGTATAACCGACTGACATCGGGTGGGTAAATATTCCTGCTTTGTGTGGACGCACACATGTGTTGCCCTTTGTCTGTTTACGCTTAGCACACAGATGTTTCCTTATCATATACGTGAAAATGACATTCCCTTCATACTCCGTTTTGACGCTACCCTCCGATTTCGCGATACCAGGTACACGGGGGTGATGTCGTTTGTTGAACTTATTATCTGAACAGTTCCCACCAATAAATATGAATTCTTCTCCACTTGTATCATATTTTCGTCTGATTGACGTCTGCTGATATATCCTTAATACATCCTTCCAATTGAATAATAGATCATTCCAACATTTGTAACAGTTGGAGAATTTAGTATAGAACGGGTTAAGCTAACAGATCGGTGGTGGGTATAGGAGAAGATCACTCGATCTTTTCGACCATCCCGGGCGCTTCGATACCAAATAAGCTCTATATACAGATCGGTGCTGATATATGGAATGCATGTTGCCCGTCAGGTCACCAACGCGAAGGTTCCGGTGTACTGTGTATTGACGTCTGCCCGGCACCTTTGGGTGCTATCTAATGTAATTTAACGTAAACGTGGAAGCAATGAAACGTTGTCTGAATATATCTCATCAGAAGTTTCAGTCACGTGGGCGACGTGGTATCGAGAAGGTGTGAAAAGAATCGATCAGTTCCTTCATGGCAACAAGAGGTTATCAGTACTTTAATGGTGGGTTCACACACTGGCAATGTTACATGATATTGTTTGCATATATTTCGTCACTGTAAACCGCACGGCGCCACACTATGAGCGATAACATGAGTTTAAAATAATCTATCTGGTAAATCATTAATTGAGTGGTATATGTTCTCAACAATACTCTGAATAAACATAATGCTAAGCACATATTCTGGTTATTCATTTTCAGATGGATGCGTGATACCAAAAGGCAAAAAGAACGGAGATATTGCCATGGCCCCCAGAATGATGTTTCGGATACATCACTCATATTCGTCTGTAAAAAAATAAATATTGTTATCAAAGCAAGCGACATGAGAAGTACCATTTATGTAGTTCCATGTGCAAGGGTGCTACTAATATTTGCCTCCAAATACCTGTATGATTGATTGCATGCTATTTACAAAAGCAAACAGGGGGGGGGGGGTGCTGGCACCCAATCAAGGTTTCTGTAGGACGTGGCTACAAAGTGGAATTTAACTTTTTAATCGATTTCCGGAACAGCGCCTACCCGATCGAAATCTGACGACTATTTATTTCGGTGCACTAATCTTGGAGCTTCCTTATACCACGTGGACTGTTATAGAGGAGTTAACACCAATACTGAAGCCCATTGAAATGGCAACGACTCTCGCTAAAAGGGAAGCATTCCAAAAACTCAGTATGACGTACCCGATTGTTAAGGGACTTTTAGACAATCATTTACAACTCAAAGGAAATTACTCTAAACAGGTTTTGGAATATAAAGACACAGTTGCTACATATCTGAAGAAGCGATATACTTACATGAATGGCGGCATCGAAAAAGATTCCACAGAGTTCGCTAAAACGGTCATTGTATTGTGAAGTGAGTTAGATATCCGGTAGAAGTAGCTTACATGTTTTAATCCATCACAACGGGAAGCTGCATGGTGCGCTTTGTTGGCTGAAACGAAACAGATGGGTTCGAGTGGAAACAAGATATCAGAGGATGGGACCGGATAGCGGGCAACGTGAAACTGAAACATGTCAGTCTTCGGCGGAAGTCTCGTCAAGTGCTGATAATACCGCAAAATACACACCAATGTACATGTACAAACAAATCTAAAATTGACCAGTCTAACAAAACCATGAAATTTATTCTCGGTGATCTTTTTGAAGCTGATGACACCGATGTACATACAAGTGACAAAGACGCCGAGTTATGTGCCTACACGAGAGTAAAAGCTCCTAGTGTTGATTCCAGGGAATGGTGGAAGAAGAAATCGGAAAGATTCCCAAAACTTGCCAAGTTAACATGGAAGTTTCTTTCAATTCAAGGCACCTTAGTCGCATCCGAGCGAATATTTTCTGCAGCTGGGGTCGTTATCAGCAAAAGGCGGGCAAACCTTGATACAGGACTGTCGACCAATACGTTTTCTTGCTCATGGTATGGTGTAGATCGAGCCTGTTCTCCCGAAAAATCTCACATCTGCTTGCAATATAACTTGTTTTATGTTGATAATCTGCTGAGAATCGCATCATTTTGAGTCGAAAATATGTTGAAGATGGGAGCGTTTTAGTCACATTATCAACTCAAAATGAGGCGATTCTAAGCATATTATGTGCGCACATGACACATATAAGCCAACGACTGTTCAGGTGTACGTTCTTTAACATGCTTTCAATGTGGCCCGCGCCATAAAACGAAATAACGGACATGACTCCATTATCTGCTTATCTCAGAATCAAATTATCACATTATGTATCTATTTCACTTTATATGTCGATTATGTGCGTGTTTGCGCGAGGTTATGTTGGTATGTCAGTTGAATTGAGTTACGATCGATATTCCGACGATGTTGATTTAAGTTGGGAGTCTTGTCAGCCCACTCTGAAATCGAGTCAGCCGTCCGAACTGAATGGAGATAACGCTGAAGATGCGTCTTCAGAGAAAAGGGAGTATTCGTCCAGTATCCCAGTATATGTTCATGTACAGTGCACAACATCGGGTCAACTCGGATAGGATGAGATGTGATCAAACACTGCTATGGGATTATATATGTATTCATGTTGTTCATTTGAATCATTTCAAGAGTGCTATCCTTGTGTTAATTTGTTATTTTAAGTTCTATGTCTACATACTATTGTTCATGTATTGTGCTTGATTATGTCCATATATCAGTCTTATTTATAATCAAGTAATTGATTCAGTGTCATATAATCCACAAATCCCTAAAGTGAACCAACGGTTACAATGTACAGCGGAATAGCTCGCTGATCGTTATGTAAAATATTACACATGTGACACATAGAACTGCGTATACATGTACAGTTGTAATATCATAATCAATGGGCGCAAAATAGACTGCACATGCGCCGGAAGTCAGGAAGCTCCCCTCATTTCGAACTTTCTATATATAGCTACATGTATGACCGTCACTTCTACGGACCACACGCGAACATACCTTCAACGCCGAAGTTTACCCCACTACTGTATGATATAATTCATGTTCATAACACTTACCTGCCATTAGACTGTCAACATCGATAAATATAATGACAAATATGCATGTTTAATAAATTTACGATGGCAATCAGCTGTGAAAATTCGCATTCCAACCTGTTCCAACACTCTGAAATCGGCAGATCCTCGTACTTGATGTCTGAAAACTACTTTGATAATCCTGTGCTGGATGTTTATCGTTCTATATATAGTAGGTGTCAACTAGTCGACTAATTGTCGACTAGGGCCCGTCGACTACGAAATACCCTATTCGTTTCAACACTAATTGAAATGCATGCAACAAAAATTCAGGCACATTTGCGAGTGTGTGAACGAGGCCTTAAGGGTAAGTTCACACGCTGGAAATTTGCACGCTAATCTTGCAGGCAATTCGCTGTAGATAATGTAGTACTCTAGGACATGAATTACAACAAGTGATATCCGTAAAACAGTTTAATAAGTTCTCTTTCTGTATATTGGGAAAATAGACATTGGTCGCCACCTGGTTCTTTGTCAAAATGGTCAAACATGCTTTCGAATTACACGGCGTATACACGTACGTTGCGAACATAGAGATAAATAGCGGCGACTAATCGTATCCCACATAAAATCAAGACTATGAAAGGCTCCAGAATCTCAACAGACACGGAAGTGGTTACGAGCAGCGCTCGTAAATTTCAAAGTTCAGTTTCTAGAACCCGCCATACAATCGCGCGGTGTTATACTGTAATGGATATACAATAACGTATGATAAATTCAATCGAAACGTACGTAATTTATACTCGTAAACAATTTTACAAAACCACACAATCCTGAGTCGCGCTGAATGTTAACAACAATATATAGATTTATTTACCCGCACCCTTATCCAAGAACGTTCCATTGCAAAGCCGGAAAATACAGTCGTAAATTGGTCGCGCTTCGGGTGAGAATTGGCAGGTGCTACTTCCCACCCATCACTATTTGACAGCCATGATTGCGTCTGCAAGTCGCCCCCGGAATACTGTCTAATATAACTTCCGGAGCTGAATAACGGCTTTCACGTCTGCTGCCCCTTCGCATAACGACGAGAAGCAATTGCCACACATCATTGTGTAGTTTTGACATGTATTACAAAGCTACTCGTGGGACGACAAAGACAAAAGACCTTTTCGCGTGTTACATAAGAACAGTTTTCCATGGAATTGTGATACTTGTCTGGCAGTATGTGGTCGATAAGTCTTAATGCTTTGTCTTGGACGTGACTTCATTTGAATTTTTCTCTTCACTGTCCCGCTTGAACATGCAACATGTATGTTTTTCATTGCGTCTTCTGTCCTTTGTATTTTCATCAACGTATCTTGTAAGAGTCGCGCACCATATTCCCTGTGAAAAAAGGAAATACTTCCAATTCTGAGACATTGATTTATCATACACTCTTTAATGGAGTTTTCACAAGTCTTTCTTCCCCCTTGACTTTGAAAATGGAAATAGCTAACCGATCAACATAACGGCGCTGATGCGTGGGCACATCCACTGCAGGCAAAGTGCACCCAACGCGGGGTTAGTGATTTGTGTAGTGAGCTGTATAGCAATACATATACATCACACTAACCCTAGTGTGGACAATTAAACAAAATATCTATTGTGTCTCTTTAATTATCCATATCTTTATTTCACATTTAACCGTACCTTAATACTATTGTATGCACGTCACGTCGTGATGACGCAAAAAACAAATATCAACTCTAACGGAAAAATCATCAATTTATTATAATATCTATGATAATATTATGATGTATCTCAAATAAATATTATTGGAGAAGGGATAAAAGGACTTCAGATGAACTTCTCAACATAAATGAATAAAACAACGATCCAATCACGTCATCTTAACTAAATCAACATCGGAAAAAGTGAGTGCACGAATAATTAAGGTGTCATTTCACGCTAACGAAATGTACAATCATGTTTGAGGAACTAATTGAAGAGAATAAGGAGACTTTCTTGCGTAATATTGACAATTGTAAAGATGATTATTCACGTTATATGCCACAGGGAACAAGAAGTCCCTCACGAAAGGCTGTTTCGATCTATAGGATGAACTAAAATGGACATGTGCGATCCAAAACGCTAGAATGGTTTCATTTACAGTGGACATAGTTGAGAGGTTAATTCTATGGATAAAATTAATCGCCTACAGCTATCATGAACAATTAGGAAGCAACAGTCAATACTCTGTTAATTGGGTAGACAAAGTGAAGGATAATGACCCATTGAATGAGATTTGTGTACAAGTTCACAAAATACAGAAAATTCAAAACTATAAATCTAAATTAGAAGATACGAAGGAAGAAAAGGTGGTGACTCCGCATATATACCCAAGGACATTATTTACCCCCCTGCTCAGGGTATTTCAATCAAATAATCTAAACCAAGCGAATAACATTCCTCAAACAAATGTTAGTTTACACGAGAGCACGTTAATAGATATCACAAGGCCACATATTCTAGCCTTCAGCACACCTAGAATAATAGAGCCACCCCCACGTCTAACTTGAGAAAACTTGAAAATCAAAAGTTACAGTGTACAATACATGTTCTAGAGAACAAAGTGTGTGCAAATGAAATTGCATTACAAGGGAAGCAGAAAGAGTTAGAAAGTAGAATTGAAGAACAATTCCACGGAAATCTGCAGGGAACATGGAAAGAGCTGGAAGTTAAGTTTGAAGAAAGGATTGAAGGTATGGCATAAGAGATGAAGGAGAACGTATTAAAAGTAAGAGAAGCAGTTATCGCATAAAGAAGAAACGGGTATGGAAAAAAAAAATCTGGTAGAAGAAAATAAATCATTACGAAAAACACCTATTAAATGAAGAGAATAACTGCTGTAAAACTATGAGGTTACAGAATGATGAAAATGAGGATCTAGTAAGTGTGATAAATAAGACTTCACAGACTTCACAACTATATCAGACAAAAATAGAGAACATGGATTGAAGACTTTAACACAAACACAATTCTTGAAAACACATGTGAGTGTCAATGATCAGATTACAACAAAACACTAGAAAAAAGGCACACAGATTCAACAGGAGCTTTCAAAGTGAATGGGCACGTAGGAGACAGAACGTTAGTGTTTTTCGATTTACATGGTAATAATCTGGACGAGAAAAAGACATACAAGTTTAGAAAGGTGGATATTGAAGTTCTTGGAGCAAAGCAGAAAGATCACAGTAGCATCGAAATACATTACAACAATTAAGTATGTTCCAAACAATATTGTGTTAGGGGTAGGCAGTATTGACCTTTCGTCTCCCAAAGAAGCAGGACAAATTTGGAAGACTGCTAAAAATGGTACAGAATAACCCAAAATTAAATGTTCATCTTCTACCGGAATTTGAAAGAGTTAGTCAAGACGCCTACAACGAGAATGCCTATAAATACAAGAAGAAAGTTGAAGATTTGTCCCATAAATTTTGTAATGGTTATATAGTAAGAAATGAAACAGATCGCACAGGCCTATATACATATGGGACGGAATTAACTTTGCACCCAATGGAACAACATTCTTAGTTCGACTGCTGAAAAACAACCTAAATCCATTCTTGGGTATGAAGAGATGTGACGAATATCCCCAGGACTCCCTCACAGCAACAAATTACAATCAAAGACAAAGTGGCAATAATTAACCACCTAATAAGCTGTATGGGTGAGAAATAAGACCGCAAATACAACAAGACACAAATCCAGATAAATCATCAGCAGATTTTTAATTTATTGAGAAATTTTGAGAGAAGTCATCATGACGGGTTTTCATGAAAATTTGATAAAAACCTACTGTAGAAGACTGTTTGTTCATTTTAAGTTAACGTCACTTGTCTCCTTATAGATTACATAGTTCAATTGAAATAATACCTCAATAAATGAGATTACTATATTTATATAAATACAATTCCACCAATTTATATTTCTTTGTACTAGATGACATATTCATATTCAAAATACATAAATGGATGAGAGTGACGCTTGACTTGGAATTAAATAGCTGTCTCACTACAGAACTTGTACAAATACATTGAAGAATAATATGTTATATAAAAATATGTACTGAAACTGAAAGAGTTAAATAGAATGAATTTATTCACATTGATACAATGTTATATTCAGTTAAATTACTAAAATACAACTCATTTAGATGCTAAATCCTTTGAAATTATAACCTTATTGGTTCAAAGCCATATATATATTGAATAGTATTACACTATCTTAAGATACTAAAACAAATGAATAACAATATTCAAGGAGGTATATACATGTATATATTAGTATCAATACAATGCTAGTGGTTGGTAACTGTTGAATATATAACTCATTTGTTTTCCTCATACAGTCACAGCATCATTGTCTTTGATATTATTACGAGTATGCCTCATATCAAATTATATTCATACTATTAACTTGTTGTAAATTATTAACTTGATTTAACAATGTGATTATATTGAGCATGTTAACTAGTTAACTTGAATGACAGTTGAAGTCCCAATCCCTTATCCAAATAGTCAGTAATAGTAAAAATGATCAATATCGGTTTTTGGAACATCCATGGAATGTGTAAAAAGCTTTCAGATATTAAGTTTACTTCTCTTTTAGATAAATATGATATATTACGTCTTGCTGAAACTATGTCTAGTTAAATTCCCAGCATTGAAGGTTTTTGTTCACCATTTCCATCTAAAGATAAAAGAAAAAGAAAAAAGGTCCAAACTCGGGCGGTATTCTAGTTTATTGCAAATCAAGCATAGGAAAACACATCAGTCAGATAACATATCAGCAACTTCAATGTGGTTTGAACATGACAACAAACCAGAAATGTATACTTAATAAGAAAACTTCAGAAGTAATATTCGAAGACATTAGGCATGAGAATCTTTCATTTAAATCTTGTTGGGAAAATTTGCTTTAATGGAGATTTTACCGCAAGGACTTATGGCTTAGCATATTTCATCATAAATGATTCTATGGACCACATGGGTGCATATTTATTAACAAACTGTAATAATACCTATGTATAGAACTATCAAGAAATCAACTAAATGAACAAAATAATATCCAAGGAGAACTTCTGACTGAAATCTGCAAAGATCTTCAATTGAGGATGTTAAATGGCAGATTCTTGGGAGATTCACTAGGTTATAATACATTTTAGTCACAATGGTCAATTTACTGTTGATTAAATGATTACCTTAATGCAGCTATTTTATGACATAGTTCAATTTAGACTTCATCCACCTAATGATTTTTTTTTATCATGCTCCAATATCAGTGATATTACAAAATAATGACTTCAAAAACTTTGATGACTTAATCACATTCAACTTACCTGCTAGATATATTTGGAAAAATGAATCTGCATTAGACTTCAGAAATGCAATCGCAACACAGAAATATGTGGGTAATATACTTTCATTAATGGACCCCATTGAAAATAAATGTTGCAAAGATATTGATCATTTAGCAGACAAATTAAAAGGTGTTTATAATGATGCTGCCAAGATTTCACTTCAATTCAAACCTAAAAAAAAACTACAAAAAAGATAAATTCATAAACAAAAGAAATAAATATAAAAAGGGTAGATGAACTCTGAGTGTTTCAGGTTGAGAAGAGAAGTTAGAATTTTGGCCAAAAAGCGACAAAATAAACCAAAGAATGTAGCACTGATAAAATCATTCTGCCTAACCCGGAAATGATACAATAACATGAACACAAATATAAGAAAGAATATCTTTGAGTCACTTTCTGAGAATATCAATAACCTAGGTCAACATAACAATCCCAAAGAATTCTGGAAGTTCTTCCAACATTGAAACAAACAAACTATAGTTCATTGCTATGTTCAAATCTCCCCGAAGATAATACTAACAAAGAGTCAGAAATATCTCATATATCAAACATATCAGAAGAGGATGAGAATAATCACCTGAATACTCCTATAAATTGTGAGGAAATTAAAAAAGCAATAATTAACTTGAAAATGTATAAAATTGGGGGCCCCGAGCTGATCATAAATGAATTCGTTAAATATAGCTCAGACACAATGTCTTTGATTTTAGTGAAGCTTTTCAATTTTTTTTAGATTGTGAAATATTTCCCTCAGAATGGAATCTTTCAACCGTAACATTTATCCACAAATCAGGAGATCCAAGAGATTGCAGAAATCATAGAGGGATAAGCATATCTAGCTGTATCTGAAAGTTATTCACAAATATACTCCAAAGAAGATTTGGGAATTTTTAGAAAGTGGAAACATTTATCAATGAATCACATAGGATTCGGACAGAACTGTATGTCATGAAAACTTTATTAAATAAATATCTGCAAAAAGAAGACAAACAAATATACACAGCATTTATTGATTTGAGAAAGGCATTTGACTGTGTATATAGATCATACTTCTTTCTGAAACTGACAGAAAAGGGAATAAATGGAAAATGTTATATTATGTAAAATATGTTTTCCATTACCTACTATTCGTGTACATTACATAATGGATGTAGAGAACCATTCAAAGCAGATATAGGGGTGAAACAGTCTCAGCCCCATACTTCTCAGTCTATATATAGGTGAATTAAAAGACTACATAGACGAGAACCGTTCTGACCACATGACATTAAATTCTATTCATTTCAACCATATCCTCTATGTTGATGACTTGGTTTTAATTTCGGAGACACCAAAAGGCCTGCAGTCATGTCTTGACTCATTTCAGAGATACTGTATAGATCGCAGAACCAGCTGTTGTTAGCTCAAAGAAATAAAAATCTAGCATTTTCTCAAAAAACTGGACCTTAAAGATGGATTATCTCTTTAAATAACAAATTTTAAATAGTTGCGTGGGTATAAAATAATAGGAATGAACTGAAGACCCCTGTCCGGAGAAGCTTCTATCAATTAATATTGATTTTATTTCGAATATTAAATCGGGCCCATTTATGTTACTATTTTTAGAACCGACCATTCGGATGAGACCGTATTGCGAAATAGAGCACTGGGCTGATCCTACGGCTACGCAACGAATGTCAGATGTCACAGATTGGTTGTTTGTACTGTTTTGTTCCACAGATATAAGCGATAATGAGTATAATTAACGTTTATTTGTGACAAAATTGCACAATATAATTTCTGGTCTCTGTTAACAGTAACCACTATTGTTCGTTAGCTGAACAAACACACCTTTTTAGACCAGAAAATATTCGAAATAAAATTAATATTAATCGATAGAAGCATTTCCGGACAGGAGTCTTCGATTCAAATCTAATATGTTATACCCCGGTAACTATATAATACATGTTTACAAAGAGATAATCCACCTTTAATACCAACTCTTTTTACTATGGACCGCTTGCACTAGAAACGGCGGAAGAATATCAATATTTAGGGATATTTCACAAGAGTGAAAATTTGATATCATCAGCATCAAACCTGTCAACAAAGGCAAAGGCATATTATGCATTGAAAGGTAAATTAAAAGAACTTATCTGTCAGAAATTGGATGTGCCTAATTAACTCGATGATTCTCCCCATCCTTACTTATGGATCAGAGGATGGATATCTGACTTAAAAATTAACACCATCTCACTTAAAAACCTCTTTAACTCTTGTTGACAAAAACATACACATTTATATTGAAATATATACTCGGAGTTAACAGCAAGTCAACAGCAGTATACTCAGACAATACTTCAGGTGGTATTTATATTCCACAAAAGGTTGATGGGCCTGGCAGGCGAAAATGGCGAATCACAACAACATAAACTCTTAATCACAGCTTTTAAAGACATGAAACTGAAAGGAATAAAACCAGCTTTCTCAGGGTCGAACAACATGACTAAAATTGCAAAATTGGTAGATGTCAGAATAGATAATTTTGAAAAGAATCACAATTTAAAGGCACGAGTGGCGTTCGTTGTAGACATATTCATATTTGTTCAAATCGCCATTAATAGGAGGAATATTAAAATATTTATAGTTTTGTTCATATGCCAAACATAATCAGCGCGTAAATAGTATATTGTCGTCAAGATGTACGATGGTGTACGTAAACAAGAGCCTGTTCGTGTTACAGAAGTTTTGCCTCTGTTTACATAACACAGCTAAATTATATTGGTTAATCACACACAAATGATATAAACGCTCTTTATTATTTCCATATCAGGAAAACAGTAACAAATAATACTCTTTATGTTTACCATATCCGGATCTAAACAAAAGCCAGGTTTTGTAACGTTTTTTGCTTTTGTTTACATAACAAAGGAGAAACATTTGACAATAACATATTGTTTATGTCATATTTCTGATTGGTAAAAGAACAAAGTCTGTCTATATTTTACTATTCTTTCTGTTTATGGCGTTTTTTTACGGAGATGAATATCTTAACAGCATACCCACCGACAATACCACCCGTATCTTTAACGATGTAAAAAGGACACCATTTACAACAAAAAGATAGCAAACGAATATAAACGAATGAAAGCCCCAAATGAGGGGGAAATTAAGAATCTACAGTAAAATCATTACAGGATTCAAATTTAGAGACTATCTGAGTTTCAATATAACAAAAGATCTCAGAAAAGATCTAACTAAAATGATAATAAGTGTACACACATTGATTATAGAAACTCTGAGAGACTCAAAACCAATAGATGAGTTAAAAAGGTTTTGTTCACATTGTCTGGATAACGTTGAAAATGAAACGCCTTTTCTATGCCATTGTGGGCTATATGATGATGTAAGTAACATTTTCCACATTAGTCATTATGTGAATTGCCAAATCCATACTGAATCCATCAACCTTCGCAAGTACTAAACAGACATGTACATACATAAAAGAGCTATGCAAACAAAAACGATTATCTATTCAAACATAACTCACCCAATTTATTATTAAGGACATATCTATAAATTCGTGCACACGTTAAGTCGACCAATTGAACGGTTTATGTACAGCGCGAACAATAATATTCTTATTAATCGGCTAACTGGGGATATTTGACCAAATCCTGATAAATAATGGCAGTATAATACAACAAAACAAATTTACCGAATGTCTGTATTTTTAAATGAATTTTTAGGCACACACTGAATAAATTGATACTCTATCCGTCGCATGGTTAGGACTACGATTAGTATGCGCATAATTTGATTACTTATTACCCTAACCGTTGCCCTAAACGTATCCGTTGCTCTATCCGTGAGATGCGAAAACTTTCTATTGTTGGCCCGACGTAAATTTTACGACGAAATTCGTAATTTAAGTTTGATAAAATAACATTCACACCTCCACCTTCCGGTTGCAGTTGGTGCTTTTCGCTGCGACTTCGTATTTGCTGCTCGTCATGCTAACTTAAATGTGAAAGCCAAATCCCAATTGCACCTCCTCGCTTGTGAAGTATACAACCGGTACATGTAACTCGTGCATTCCAACTATTGGTAATTTACAACTTATAGCCCACTAAGGTCATACATTAAGAAATCGTTATCAAAAATATTAGTGTGGGGACAAAATCATTATCTAAGGCAACATCGTGGGGTACATGGACATTTTAAACCTGGATGTTCCGCTGAGGGGTTAGCAATTAACATCCAGGTGTTAAACCTCCACGTACCCCGATGTTAACTTATAATACTAGTCACCACAGTGACCAGTCTTTACGTTTCATATTGAGAGAAGTCACTTCTTCCTACATGTATGTGTCTGTTAGAGAGAATTTGACTTTCATCAATAAACAATCATAATGGCCCACGTTCCACAGGGTTCAAAATCGAAATCCAGATATATGCTTCCGGCGATAACTTATAATCCACAATAGATGAATGTATAAATTATATGAATGAGTATGGCCAGAAGAAAATTCAATCTGAAGAAATTACACACACATGTATCTTGGATCGTGATGCTTGTAGTGTAATATCGTTTATTTGACTATGCCAGATTGGTAGTCCAAAGCAATAAACGGTCCACTCGATTAAGGGTACGTTCATACACTGGCAAGTTTGCACAGTATGGTTGGCAGGCATAGAAAACGACATGGTGCCATAATATGAACGGAAACAAACACATAAAGTGCATCTGTGCCACAGCTAACTACGTGCGAAGTAAAATCTCTGTAGTTCCACTGGTAACGATGCTACCGGAATTTGCCTGTAAATATCATGCAATTATCTCGCAAGAAGAACTCATACAGGTATTTGAAGGCAAAGTACAGTAACACTGTTAAAAGTGGAACTAGATAAATGTTACTTCTCATGTCTTTCGCTTTTGGTAACGATGCATGGTAAGTGCACCTTTCCGTTCATATACTGGCACCATGTGGTTTTCTATGACGAAATTCCCGCTAAACATACCGTGCAAACTTGCCAGCGTATGAACGTACCCTAAATCTCGTGACATATTCCTTTTGACCTCCATTGTGATATATCTATACGTCAATAAATGTAATCAAATGATTACTGTATCCAACGATGTTGGCGCAGATACGAATCCCGATCCCTGATCCGAATGGCGCCACTGTTGACATATTTAAACAACACGATTAGATTCCTCATATCATGGGAACGATTATATATAAGTTTCGTGACAATCGGTGACAAACATTTGTTCTGCCCCTCCCCCTTTTCTGCCCCTGACAACGGCTTCACTTTAGAGAAAATTTAAACCCGCAAAATTATCTTTCTCGTAAAAAGTTACCACCAATAGACCTGTTTGGTGCCGTCTAGATGGTCCTCGGCGCTAAACTTAGTTTATCAAATTTTGGTGCCCCTCTCCACTTCCGTGCACCCCTTGCTCGAACGGCGCCACTTTTGACATATTTAAACCACACCACCAGATTCCTTATATCATGGGGATGATTATATATAATTATCGTGGCAATCGGCGACAAAAATAGTTTCTGCCCCTCCCCCTTTTCTGCCTCTGACAACAGCGGCGTCACTTTAGAAAATCATAACCCGCACCATTATCTTTCTCGTAAAAGTTACCCCTAGTAGACCCCTTTGCTGCCATCTAGATGGTCCCCTGTGAATTTCTATAGAACACAGACTGACAGACAGACAGTCATTCGCAAATATAGATATAGATTCTGATAGATTGGTGAACATTGGCGAGTATACAAATTCGTATCAAATTTAAGGTCCCCATACCTCTCACCCACAACACGATAAGATTCATCGTATCACGGAGAAGAATATGTATCAATCTGGTGGAAATCGGCGCTACACATATTGTTATCATTTTTTGTGTCCCTCTCATCTCTATGCACCACTGACTCGAATGGCACCACTTATGACATCCTTAGACCACACAAATACACTCCTGATATCATGGAGATGATTATAAGTTTGGTGCAAATCGGCGACTAAACATTTGTTTATCAAATTTGGTGATAAACCCCTCCCCTCTCCATCTCTCACACAAACAGCACCACTTTGGCATCTTTAAATCACACAATTAGATTCCTCGTATCATGGTTAAGAATGTGTATCAATATGGTGGAAATTGGCGCTAAAAATATTGTGTATCAATTTTGGTGCCCCTCTCCCTTTCAGTGCACCCCTGACTCGAATGAGGTCACTTTTGACAGATTTAAACCACACCATTAGACTACTCATACCATGGGGATGTATTTGTATACGTGTGGTGGCAATCGGCGACTAAAGCCATTCTTATCAAATTTAGTGCCCACCCCCCCCCCCAATCTCACACCCAAACGACAAATTTGTCGTCACTAAATCGTACAATTAGATTCCTGGTATCATGAAGAAGAATATATATCAATTTGGTGGAAATAGGCGCTAAAATTTATTTTATCAATTTTGGTGCCCCTCTCCCCTTCCGTGCATCCCTGACTCGAACGACGACACTTTTGACACATATAAACCACACCATTAGATTCTTCATATCATGGGGATGATTATCTGTAAGTTTCGTGGTAATCGGCGACAAAAACAATTCTGCCCATACCACTTTTCTGCCCCTGACAACAACGGCGTCACTTTAGAAAATTCTAACCCTCACCATTATCTTTCTCGTAAAAAGTTACCCATAGTAGACCCCTTTGGTATCATCTAGATGATCCCCTGTGAATTTCTATAGAACACATACAGACAGACAGACATACATACATTCGCAAATATAGATATAGATGTATCTGATTCTGTAATTCTATAGTCTGTAATATCACTATATGATGACCAGAATAAATTGAATTGAAATGGCACATTGAAAAATCCCTCAAGACATATCAAGTTTGAAAATCGGTCGATTTTCGTCAGTGCATCGATGCACGGAAGAGGAGAGGGGCACCAAAATTGATAAATCTAATTGTTGCACCGATTTCCACCATATTGATACATATTCTTTTCCATGATACAATGACTCTAACTGTGCGATTTAAACTCCAAATTGCTGTCGTTTGGATGAAAAATTGTGGGAGAGGCACTCAATATGGAATAAGAATGGGTTTAGTCGCCGATTGCCACCACACTTATAAAATATCATCCCCATGGTATGAGGAGTCTAATGGTGTGGCTTAAATCTGTCAAAAGTGACGTCATTCGAGTCAGGGGTGAACTGAAAGGCAGAGGGGCACCAAAATTGATACGCATTAATTTTAGCACCAATTTCAACCAAAGTGATACGCATTCTTATCCATAAAACGAAGAGTCTGATCGTGTGATTTAAAGACGCCATGTTGGTGCTGTTTTGCTGAGAGATGGGGTGGGTGGGCACTAAATTTGATCAAAATTTATTTAGCCGCCGATTAGTACCAAACTTATCATTAATCATCTCCATGATATCAGGAGTCTTAATTCATTTTGGTGTAGTATATGATGCCACAAGTTGTCTCAAGTGGGGCCAATTTCACGAATGTTATATATATTTGTATTATCTTTCCATAATGAGTCTAAGTGTGTGGTTTAATGATGACAAAAGAGGCGCCACCAAAACTGATAAAAAAATGTTTAGTGCCAATAACCATCATACAAGTTCTTCTCAAATGATACGAGGAATCAAATCGTGCGTGTTAAAACGTATGAGCTAGCAAAACAGATACGTAGAAGAAAGCATTAAACGTATATTTCTCATTGTTTTAACAGATACACATATTCTTGAAAACTAAGATACCTCGAACCGTCAGGGGATTGCATATTAGAATGGATCATGCATATATTATAACACAATTGAGTCGGTTCCATTCAATATAGTTTCCACACCCAAAAAATACAATAAACCACTCAAAATCGCGCTCTGTGTCGGACACATGTAGCTGATATACATAGCAGCATTTCTTTTAAACTGAGAATATTTCGCCATTAGATAGCGCCATGAACTAGATTTATTGATACATCTCTATATATATAAAGCCCAATTGTGGTCTTTAAATTTTGCGAACTAATGTGTTTATGATGTTCATGTTTCATGTCATAACGTCTGACGTATACGCAGAAAATAAATAAATACTTCTGTATTGGTGGAACGGATTAATCGCGATAAACAAAATGACAATTGACAAGGTGAGCCACTACTTACATTCCATGTGTAAGATTGATGTTTTGTGATGCTATTGGAATATACGATTTATGATAATACGTGTAACACTTTGAGCAAGAGTAATCTCTATTCCCACCAAATATCCACAACATGCAGAAGGTTTCACATCACTTTAACCTGGGCAACGCCTGGTAACCCTGCTAGTAGTATATATGCATGCACATGCGTAATAACATATAGAGTACATATATACGAAAGTATAGTAATGTTTATGCTTGTTGCTTTTAGATGGTAATAATAATAAAACTAGTATTAGATTTGTTCTTTGTGGTCCAGTTAGTGGGGTTAATGTTACGAATGCTACTTGAAGCATCAAGAGGACTTAAACAAGTCTAAGACATTTCAAACGAAAATCGACAGGTTCCTTGTGCTTTTTTCATTTCAGGAATTAAATAATTGCAGTAACTTATGTGAGTTTGGTCTTCGAAAATAGTAAAGGCAAATATATCTCAGTCTCAACTCGTGATTTTTTTAGCATTTAAGTATAAGGTGATATTCATCGCCCAATTCTAAATTACAGAGGGTACATTCCGATCGGAATAAAGGCATTTAGAACATAAATGGTAAATGTTTCACTCACATACGAAACAATGAACGCACCATACTGCGCCTATATACACTGAAACGTAATATCACCAGACATAGAAGGCTCCCACAATCTTATACTGTGTTCACTTTTCTTCTGAAGGGTCGCGTGTTCCACAGATTGACACATTCTAATGGGTCGCGTGTTCCCGAAATGGAGACCATCGGAAACATTCTCGTGACGTCGCAGGAAATCCGCGACATGATCAACTACAAATCTCAGCATATACCGGAAAACCCACATGTGTCCATCGTAATTGAATCTCGCGTGTTTCTGGTTTGTATTGTAGACTTAATGTAGTCGCTTCAGAAAAGCATGCAATCCGTATAATGCCAACGGTATACTCTGACAATTACCGTCAACAACGAGAATCGATGGTCGTGCTAATCCTGTGGGATATACTCGCATGCTTGTTCTCCAACATTTGGACTTCGGGTTTAAACCAAATTAGTCCAATTTCCTATGCACATTTTCGGCACCCGGCATGCATAAGTAAAATAGAAAAATATTCCAATCACTATCATTCGTATCACGCGAAATTTCATCGCGAAATTCAACAAAATCACACATATGTAATGCGTCGAACGAAAACGATTACCATAGAGCTCATAATTGAGAATGCTCTTTATTCTCTACATGTACCGCTTTTAGGAGACAAAAGCATGGACGTTCTGTATAAGAGGCGATGATTGGAAATTTTGCTATGCTGACAAAAGTCCGAAGCATGTTAAACCTTCATCTTTCTAAAGTCGGTATTTGGCCATCAACAACTCCTATTAATGGGCTCGTGGGTCCGATTTAATTATTTTCTGGCATAGAAAATGTACCAATGGTGGCTTTATATTGCCAAATGGGACCGAATATATTTAAAGATAATGTATCTCTCCCCGGCGATAATTATAATATCATTTTTACAAAACCGGATATCAAGACTACAAATAACCTTTTTGTGAATAACACACAGTCAAAACTGAAGATTAAGTATATTATTTGTCTGCATACATTCACAATTTCCAAAAACGACAGAAAGGCATGATGACATCTGGGGTACCGAACAAAGTGTCTTCTCAGAAAATCTACCTGAAGATAACTTTCCTAAAATGTGGAATCAACTGGAAGACAGCTTAAAACATATCAGTGTTAAAAAACGATTATACTCGATCACCTTTCTGTCGTCTTACCAGAAGAATCCCAAAGGTAACTATAAATCTGACCTGATTATATAGCTAAATAGTCGGAAAATAATCGAAATACAACTATCAAAACTTGTGTTACATGTATATATTATTCTCGCCACAAGTGTGATTAATCTACAAACAAAATTCGCTATCCGATTAAAATCACTATTCATCCATAGCTTCATCTATAGTAGCTGTACTCAGACAACAGTGTCTCTCTTAGTATATTTTACATCAGTGGAAGTGGTAGTCCAGTGGTTAGAGTGTCGGACTTGTAATGGTGTCAACGCACCGGCATGAGTTCGCGCCCTGTCGGTGGACTATCGTCTCCGCAACAGTGGCTTGGCCGGATTATATACATTATCATATATTACAACTGTGAATACGGCGTTTGGGTCCCAAACAAAAAACAGCCATTTGCGCGACATGTAACAGAAAAGAGCGTTCCGTGGTAGTCTATTCCTGATAAGGTAGTAATAAAGAGCGTTTGTCTGACTTCTGGCGAAAAGTTGAAAACGGCTGAGAAATGGCTGTGACGACTTTGGCAAGTGTTTTTCAGAGCACGTTTATTTATCGACCTCTCGTATCCGTCGCTCCAAATTACGTAGAACAATATTTCGAGGTTCGAATGAGCCATGTCCGTTTAATGCATACTTTATATAGCCGAACTTGGTAAATATTTATCAGTTTATAACACGTAAGCCGGATTCGTCATCTCAGGTTTAAAGGTACGGTTGGCCTTGGCGGTGGGTATCCTGTGAAAATATTTCCACCCGTCAAAAACCGCCACGAACAGAAAGAACAACAAAATGTAGACAGACTTTGTCCGTATACAAATAAGAAATATCGCAAAAACAGTATGTTATTGTCATATATTTGACCATTGTTGTGTAAACATAAGCATAAAAAGTTACTTTTCTGGTGTCTGTTTATATTATGATGGTAAACATAAAGAGCGTTATTTGTTTGTGAATGCCTTATATGGAACGAATAAAGAGCGTTTATGTCATTTGTGTGTGATTAGCCAGCAGCATTGTGCTGTCTTCTGTAACACAATCAGGCTCTTGCTTATGTAAAATATAGTAAATCTTTATGATAGCATGCTGTTTACGCGATGGTCATGGTATATATGAACGAAACGGTATGCGTTTTAATGTTTTTGTCCCCCGACGTTTCCGTCGGAGGACTATAGTAATGACCCTCGTCCGTCCGTCCGTGCGTCCGTGCGTCCGTGCGTCCGTGCGTCCGTGTGTCCGTGCGTCCGAGATTGGGTACCTTCATGGTGTAATCAACTCCTCCTACAGTTTTAAACGTAGAGATTTGAAACTCTGGGATATTGTTCCTAACATGTTGGTGATTTGCAACATCTATATAGCTAATCAAAAATATAAATTTTTCCATATTTTTGGGGGGGTTTTCGACTTAGAAAATTTGGAACATTTTTGCCTTTTGGATGAGATTGGGTACCTTCATGGTGTAATCAACTCCTCCTACAGTTTTAAATGTAGAGATTTGAAACTCTGGGATATTGTTCCTAACATGTTGGTGATTTGCAACATCTATATAGCTAATCAAAAATATCATTTTTTCCATATTTTTGGGGGGGGTTTTCGACTTAGAAAATTTGGAACATTTTTGCCTTTTGGATGAGATTGGGTACCTTCATGGTGTAATCAACTCCTCCTACAGTTTTAAATGTAGAGATTTGAAACTCTGGGATATTGTTCCTAACATGTTGGTGATTTGCAACATCTATATAGCTAATCAAAAATATCATTTTTTCCATATTTTTGGGGGGTTTTCGACTTAGAAAATTTGGAACATTTTTGCCTTTTGGATGAGATTGGGTACCTTCATGGTGTAATCAACTCCACCTACAGTTTTAAATGTAGAGATTTAAACTTTGGGATATTGTTCCTAACATGTTGGTGATATGCAACATCTATATAGCTAATACAAAAATATCATTTTTTCGCGTTTGCATGCGTTTGTTCATCGGGTTGTTTTGTCCAAGAAATTTTGCGGTGGTTTGCAACATCTATATACTGTATAACATTGTTGCAAATAGTATCCTTCTAACAATTCCAATCATGAAGTTTACCACTCGAGTCGGGGGACATGTGGTCTGCGACCTTTTATTCTGTTTACGGTGATTGGAACAAATATGAATATTTTCGACAACTAAGGCCTCACGTGCCTTTAAACCTGGTCTACGTAAACCTCTAGGTTTAAACCGCCGTGAGTCAGCTATATGTGGTTTAAACCCGAAACCACAGATCTTAAGTGACGCATTTGTCATCTCTGGTTTAAACCTGGTCCAGCCAGACCAGTGGTTTAGCAGTAGTGTCTCGGTGTCGTCGAGGTCATTAATCGTACTTTCCTAAAGCGGACCGTCGCGCTTATATTCATTGCGAAAATCAATAATTACGACAGCCAGCATATTTTGAATGGAAATTCATAAGCGATAAGCACTCTCACCTATACGTGTGGGATAAGTTTTTGTCAATTTTCTATATACTTTTTGCGTTTTATAAGCTTAAACCGGCAACTAAACCGTCTAATTCGGCGGTCCAGCTAAACCAGCTTTACCGACGCTAAACTTGAGGTGACGAATCCATCCGTCTTTTCTTCATCGCGGTTTAGAATTGTCAAACAATCCGTCAAAGGGTGGAGCTATAAATAATCTCGAGTGAGGGCGTGTCGACTGCCGACTGGTGTTGTCATGTCACAGTTGATTCATTCGCACGCGAGCTTTGCTCAGATATGGACATGTTCCTTCAATATGATTTTTACAACTATCTTGTGGTTTTGTTTTGCTTGTGGCAATCACAAATACTGATGTTTTCCTACGAATTCATTTGAAGGGTTCAACGTTTTAATTTTGACACTACTGCATGACCAGATATGCTATACACATAGTTTGCTATTCTAAACTTATATTGCTATATGAGTCAAAGTTGATAACTTATTTTTATGTAGGTTATGCAACAAAGCTCTACTCTGGCTACGCCCATAAATTCCCATAATATTCCACCAGTTCAAAACCTGGGAACTTTTTGGTTTTATGCATGTCGAGAAATTTACGACATTGAAAAAAAACAACGCATGTAATATATTTCTTTATTAAAAGCTGTCGTTCTGCGTTGTTGCCCACTTAAAACAGTTCAGATGCCGCTCTGGTGTACAATCATAAGCAAATTGCCATTACTTGGCTGACCTCTTGGTCCAGGATTTACTCGAATATGGAGCTTTTATTCAGAGTCAGAGGGGCATTCGCCCCCTTTGTGCGATAGCGGCCTGCGACACATTTGCGCACATTTTGATAATTTGAAAATTTTAATTAAAAAATTAATTAAATTTAAAGGCACGGGAGGCCTTAGTTGTCAAAAATATTCATATTTGTTCCAACCACCGTAAACAGAAAAACATTAAAACGGATACAGTTTCGTTCGTGTATACCATGACCATCGCGTAAACAGCATGCTATCATAAAGACCTACTATATTTTACTTAAGCAAGAGCCTGATTGTGCTACAGAAGACAGCACAGTGTTACTGGCTAATCACACACAAATGATATAAACGCTCTTTATTAGTTCCATATCAGGAATTAAGCAACAAAAAACGCTCTTTATGTTTACCATCATAATATAAACAAACACCAGGAAAGTAACTTTTTATGCTTTTGTTTACATAACAATGGTCAAACATATGACAATAACATACTGTTTATGCGATATCTCTTATTTGTATACGGACAAAGTCTGTCTATATTTTAATATTCCTTCTGTTTGTGGCGGTTTTTGACCGGTGGAAATATTTTGACAGCATACCCACCACCAAGGCCTCCCGTACCTTTAAAACAAACACATATTAATTTTAATTTGAAATTTTATTTCTTGTTAGATTCAACACTTTACTCAATTTAACTCAATTTAACAATGCAATTTTTTCATTTTGTTTTGAAATTAAATTTTCTTATTTTTAAATCAAAATTTTACACCTAATTTGGTTTAAATCGGTCCAGGGGTATGGGATACCAGTTGCGAACAGACAAACGGACATACAGAAAGACAGCTCATATACCCTTTAATATATACAGATATACATGTAAATACACAAAATATTTTGTCTTTGCGGATAAAGCATCTTGTAAAAATATCTATCACAATCAAAGTGATGAACAGTGCGTGAAACACGTATTGAGAGACATGCCCTTTGTCAGATTGATTTAAACCCAGAATGAGATCGGATTAATGGTCCATGCGCGATACTCGTTTCTCAATGAATAAATCCATTGAGTGTGCACGCGATAATCTATGACGTGTCAATAACCATTATTATATCGGCATGTCTTTTGGTCCGATTGGTAAGAGGGTAGTTTGACTGCATGCCCATAGGGTAGTTTGACTGCATGCCCATATAACCGAATCGAGTTGTCAATTAGCTGGCAACTGAAGGACAAAAACGCACATTAGACCCGGTTTGGCAGGACCGCCAATGTAGGTTCAAACCTGAGATGACGAATCTTGCCTATAAGTCCAGAACGAATACCGTTTTGTTGAACTTATTGTCTGAAAAATTCCCAAGGGAACTAATCGTCAATGATAATTAAAGGCATTCGTTGTAGAAATATTCATATCTGTTCAAATCGCCATCAACAGAAGAAATATTAAAATATATATAGTTTTGTTCATATGCCAAACATAATCAGCGCGTAAATAGTATATTGTCGTCAAGATGTACGATGGTGTACATAAACAAGAGCCTGTTCGTGTTACAGAAGTTTTGCTTCTGTTTACATAACACAGCTCAATTCTATTGGTTAATCACACACAAATGATATAAACGCTCTTTATTATTTCCATATCAGGAAAACAGTAACAAATAGCGCTCTTAATGTTTACCATATCCGGATCTAAACAAAAGCCAGGTTCTGTAACGTTTTTTGCTTTTGTTTACATAACAAAGGAAAACCATTTGACAATAACATACTGTTTATGCCATATTAATGATTGGTATAAGAACAAATTAAGTATGTCTATATTTTACTATTCTTTCTGTTTATGGCGGTTTTTGACGGAGGTGAATATTTTAACAGCATACCCACCGCCGCCCGTATCTTTAAATAACGTAAGTAACTAAGGGGTTAAACAATTCGAAGATAAGACCACAGACATACTACTGTATAATGATCCAAGCCCATCAATTAGATAACCATATCGTATTTGCAGTACCGCAACAAGACTTCGTCGCATCATGAAATGGTTGGCATACTGTTTTGACCCATGCATTTGCAAGGAGATCCACAATCAAATTTTGACATACGATTACCCTCTCCGCACAGCTAATGGGGGGGGGGTACAATTAGACATCATTATTGCTCATTTCATTCGCGACTGAACATCCATTGAGTTTGTTGAAATACATCCTTTCGAGATTTGCGTTGAAACAAATGTCTCTGTAATAGTCAGAAGACAACCAACTCCGGAAATGGTACCCACTTGGAACAGCCTCGGACGCCAGAGAAAGCTTGCGGAGCGTTAATGAAGCGTCTGTCTGGCAGTTTTAAGTAGCATACTTGCCTCTAATTAAGTTGTTATCGACACAAAGGAGCAATGGTGGTAATGTTCCATAACATGTCATCGAGTATTTTAGTCAGGATATTCATAAATATATATGACAGAAAATGGCAGAAAATGATAACATTTTAGTCACATTATCGACTATTAATGAGCCGATTCTAAGCAGATTATGTGGCAACAATGACACAAATAAGCCAACTCACGACTTGTCATGTGTATGCAGGGATGTGGCTAGAGGGGGGGGGGGTGTGGGGGGGTGTCTCACCCCCCCCCAGCAGAGAGCTATATTTTCAATAGTTGGAAATTTCATACCTGCCGCAACGAAATTTCACACCAACAATAGGTTGAAAATGTTCTTGTAGTTTGATTATACAACAATTTATTGGGGGAATTTATTGTTTTTCGACCAATATTTGCATATGTTCCTATTTTTTGTCAAATTTTTTGACAGAAATGGACATCAGTTGGAAATTTTCCAACCTTAGGGGGGTGACAGGTTGGAAATTTCCAACACTTGGAAAGCTTGTGTCCTGGTCCCTCCCCCGTGGGCAGTCAAAAACTTCTAGTTAATTTAAGAAAACAATATTGTCATACAATTGGTCAACATTGTCATTGGAATTGTCATCAGTTGGAAATTTTCCAACCTATGTGGGGGTGTAGGGTTTGAAATTTCCAACAGTAGGAAGGCTTGAGGCTAGTCTAGATGTTAGGATTTTGCGATTTTCTTGTTCAGATTTCAAAATTTTCGCACACCGGGCCGAACCATGGTCGGCCCGGTGTGTCATTGTCCCATCCACATGGCCAATACAAAACTGCTAATTAGTTTAGCAAAACAATATTTTACTACATTTGGTCAAACTTGTAGACATAAATGGTCATCAGTTGAAGAATTTTCCAACCTGAGGGGGAGCATGAGGTTTGAAATTTCCAACACTAGGAAAGCTTCAGTTGAGGCCAGTCTAGATGCTAGGATTTGCGATTTTCTTGTATATAGTTTTCAAAATTTTCTAACACCGGGCCAAACAACCATGGTCGGCCCGGTGTTTCCTGGTCTGTTGTCGGTAGCTGTGTGCATTTGTCTGGAATTAGATCACTAGTTTTTTTTTTTGGGGCAATTTTCAGGTTAAAATATCTTAATGTTCTCATACTGGGAAAATAGAAGCATGGCTTATGAATATATAGGAAATTAGGCCTGAGCATGAGGTACAAGGGGGGGTGTGCAAATGGAATTATGCAAAAAGTTGTGTTTGTGTGATTCCGACTCAAGGGGGGGGGGGGGGTGCAGTTGGAAATTCCCAAGGTGGACACCCCCCCCCCCAGCGGAGACCCTCTAGCCACATCCCTGTGTGTATGAACAGGTGTTTTCACTGTGGCCAGTGCCATAAAACGAAATAATGGGTAAGAGTCCACTATCTGCTTATTTCAGAATCAAATAATCACATTATGTACCTATTTCACGTTGTATGTCGATTACGTGCGTATGTCCGCGAGGATATGTTGTTATTGAGTATTTTGGTCAGGATTTTCATGAGTATATGACATGCACAGACCGACAGTAGCACTGTTAGAATATAACCGTGCAAGAGTGATCACTTCAGATCAGATATGCTTTGCCAGTGTCCGATATTATCGTGTTATTGAGTGTGTCAGACTCGTGTCAGAAAACCGAATCTTCTTGGAGACCAAGCATCACATTTTCCGGTATAACAAGGGAATCGTCAAGCTTGCAAAACATGTCACATTTTATCTCTTCTTTCTGTGGTCTTTCGATACAGCGCTGTGTTGTCAGAGTGAACCCATGTTAATTAACATCGACGCGTTCAGTCCGTTATATGCGTATCGGTCGTATTACCACAGCTGTAGAGGGCTTTCTCCTCAGTTCAGTGGACGTCAACATCCACGCTTCCCATTAAAATGTTCTGATCGGCTGTAGCGGAATCCTGCCACCAAAACCCTGTGCCACTGCATTCTCTTATATATGAGAGTCGACCATCGGTCGCCTCGCATATATAAGAGAATGCATTGGCCTAACAAATTTTAGATTATTTTTTAATAATTGTTAGAAAATGTAATACAAAATTGAAAATGCTAAAAAAAAATTAAAGAATGTAAGAAATAATGATTAAAAATTATAAAAAATGTTGAAGAATGTAAGAAAAAAATTACAAAAATTGATAAAGAAAGTAAGAAAAATTTATAATTTTTTTTATAAAATTGTCCAAAAATGTAAGAAAAAATTATAAAATTGTTCGAGTACAAACAATGATAAAATTTTATAGAATGTAAGAAAAAAACTGATAAAAATTGTTAAAGAATATTTTTTTTGAAAATAATTGTTTCTATATAGGTTTCTGAGAACATTTAGATCGAAATGTATTCATCACACGGGGGAACCGATCCCGGGAAAACAAGGATATCCCTGGAAAACAAGGATGGCCAACGCGGCAACAAGTAAAATTTGTGTTTTCCGTGGCGGTGAAATTGAGTTTTCGCCGCCAAAGTCCGTTTGTTAGGACAATGGAACGGTACGTATCACCTATCATTGATTTAACCCAGTGAACTGGTTATTGTGAAGGGTGCTGGCAGTGGTTAAATGTCTGAGCAAACGATACACGCTGCTGTAGTGGTGCCACCAACTGGATACCCTTGGCCAAAATACCGGCATTGTTGACAAAACATCCATCATTTTTTTCAAAAATATACACTTATCGGTGGGTGCGATTGAGCCGATTCGAAGCCAAATATCTCCCAAGTATTTCCACAACATTTCAGTGCAAATGTCCCACAAATAAGCATTTTATTGAGCATAACGTGAAGGTGGTGCAACGATTATTTGACAACGCGGGTGACGAGGAAGTGCCAACGCGGAACACAAGATACGAAATTCAACCGGCCGGCATTGCACACCCTTCCTAGAGTTGAGCCCGTAGTATAAGCCCCGAATACAACAGACTAAGGCAACGGAGTTCAAGCATGCATTAACTTGGTCACTAGTTCACAACAAACCACTACACAAAAAGATATCAACTAAGTTAAACACACATAACTCGTATTACAACCAAGGTAAGTCTTCTCGCTGGTCCGCTTTTGGAATCGGGGGGGGGGGGCTTTGCTTCCTGCTGGGTGGCATGTAACCCATACTCCACAGGCAAGCATCTAATGACTATTAAACACTTACAACCAAACTCAACAAACGCTCTTCAGCGGCACTATGGCATTCAAACGTGGGTTGTAGGAGAGGGCTTACAGCCCTTTCAAATCTTCCCGGGGGGATCATCCCAAACCCAAACAGGCATTAACAAGCAGTAAAATAATAATGGGGCCGACTTCTCTTGACCAATCTTTCATTTACCTGGCCGACTTCTCTTAGGCCGACTTCTCTGGGCCGACTTCTCTTGGGGCCGACTTTGTTTTGGGCCGACTTCTCCAGATACCCTTTTATATTTACAGAACGAGATCGAATAGTGCCGATATGTCCGATATGGATATGCTCGCTTGCCATCATTTTCCCCGAATGCTTTTTCGTGTGTCGATTTTTAATCGAATCGCCGATTTGAATGATTTCTCACATATGCCGCATGATAACGCACTCTCAATCGCAGGCTCAGACTCAGAGGTTGACTTTTTTGACGACTTTGGTGTTGATGTCATAACAACTTCATCCTCAAACGGAACGGTTTGATCAAGGAATATTCCCCTCGACATATATCCCGTCTATGTCTTGAAGTGGAGCGACTCCATCCATATCGGACATATCGGTACTATTCGATCTCGTTCTGTAAATATTGGTTTGATCAAGGAATATTCCCTCGACATCTATCCCGTCTATGTCTTGAAGTGGAGCGACTCCATCCATTTCGGACATATCGGCACTATTCGATCTCGTTCTGTAAATATAAATGTAGTTAACATATTTAACTTGGTCGCATATATAGGGGTTATTGACAAAGCGTGCACGTGTTGTATATACCACATAGCTATATAACTACTACATTTCCATAGCTGAATAATCCTATGATACTTGATTTGCATCTTACGGCATATATATCAACAACAATAGTGATATATATACCACACAGCTGCACAGACGTGACATACCTATTTTCGAACATCATATTTGAATACATTCGTATCTTGTGTTCCGCGTTGGCACTTCCTCGTCAACCGCGTTGTCAAATAATCGTTGCACCACCTTCACGTTATGCTCAATAAAATGCTTATTTGTGGGACATTTGCACTGAAATGTTGTGGAAATGCTTGGGAGATGTTTGGCTTCGAATCGGCTCAATCGCACCCACCGATAAGTGTATATTTTTGAAAAAAATGATGGATGTTTTGTCAACAATTCCGGTATTTTGGCCAAGGGTATCCAGTTGGTGGCACCACTACAGCAGCGTGTATCGTTTGCTCAGACATTTAACTACTGCCAGCACCCTTCACAATAACCAGTTCACTGGGTTAAATCAATGATAGGTGATACGTACCGTTCCATTGTCCTAACAAACGGACTTTGGCGGCGAAAACTCAATTTCACCGCCACGGAAAACAAAAATGTTACTTGTTGCCGCGTTGGCCATCCTTGTTTTCCCGGGATATCCTTGTTTTCCCGGGATCGGTTCCTCCGTGTGTTCATGCATCAAAGTAAACCTAGCAATTCTTCGATTTTGTCGAGTTCCAAAGATCTAAATATAGGCATGTGTTAATATAAAATATAATATATACAAACTTATAGAGTAATGTTCTCTTAAAGTAGTTATAACGCAGTGATATCTATTGTTAAAACATGTAGAAAATTTAACCATATATAATGTTTGGTTACTTTTTAATAGCAACAGTGTGTCAATTTAATTTTGGGGATCATTCGTTCGCTTCGCTCCACTCTTTATTGGGGATACAATTCTGTATTAGATCCCCAAAAACATTTCCATCTTATTAATTAATGTCACGTGAGTCTAATTGCTACACTTTAGTAAGCAATTAAAGGTACATTTAAGACTTTTAAGATGCTAGTTGCGACGCGAGTTTAATTGGTCACATTATAACATTAACACGTTAATTGCCATTAATCATTCTTAGATCGTACTTACATGTAACACAATCGTTTAATTAAACTCGTGATTTAGACAGAGCGAAGCCAGCTGTTTTGATCCTCATATAAGCCAAGTATATTAATATTATAGTCAATATATTATCATATTATATCTTAAGCATGTATTATATAATAAACATATTTATATTCGATATTAGCTGTGTATAATTAAATTGGTGAAAGTACATGTAACTTTCAGAGTTTTATGTTACAGAGCTAACACAATCACCCAGGTCACGGTTCCCACACGGGAAGACCATTTGCCTCACAAACAGCGTTCCTTATCTCTTTGAATTATCGTCCAAATTATGTGCCAGCGGGGATCGCGTTTCTGTGAGAAGTCTACCATGTGGTTCGCTTATATTATTCCCGCATCACTTCATAGTAAACTCGTACCCGCGTCAGTTTGATAGTTACATTTTGTGTGAGAAAGTTTCATTTGTCCGCCGCCACCCCGCCTCACTCCTGGCATTAATTACATTTCTCGTGGGCACGCATTACCTTGGTACTTATCAATGCGAGACGTTTGTTGTACACACCTCGCACTTGTTGTCTTATAATGAGTTTTACTCGGCTACCTCCTTTCTAAGACACTTACCTGTCCACATGGTCTGATGTAGATCCATGTATTACGCTATTATTATATGTCGTTTTGTCTTTTGGTTTTATTGTTGATGAAGGTATATGTTTCATTTGTATACTGTTATTACTATTACCCACTTGTATTTTATTTGATAACCTGTACTGCCAACATAGGGTCATTCGAGCGACAACGATCCGTCCATGAATAGCTTGACATGTTCCTCGGGTAGATGGAGGACCATATGGCTGGCTTCCCTCCGTTTTTGGTCTAGGGATTCATCCGATAAATGATAATCACTGCTCCTTCCTTTAGCATTATGCTCTTATGTCACGATATTTGCTTCCGCACCGCAACGCCATTTATCGAGGACATGTATCTCAGCCGCGAACAATAATGGACAACTGCATGACAACAGACTGCGTTTCAAGTCCACACCGCCATTAACCATGTCTTCCATCACGCACACGTGTTCTCGGGTTCCATTCTGCTCTGCCACCATGTCACGGCGGACATGTATCTTCACCGAGAACAACTAACTGGCCAAATGCATGACAACTGACTGCATTTCAGGTCGACACCGCCACTAACCACGTCTTCCATCACGCACATGTGTTCTCGGACGCTATTCCGCTCCACAAACATGTCACCGCGGACATGTATATGTTACACGAAGAACAAGTGGACAACTGCATGACATCAGAGTGCTTTTCATGTCCACATCTTGCTAGCGTTCTCCGGACATTGTGTCTTCCGACGATACCATGCTTACGGATGCTCTCCGCTTGTAAGGTCAACAACGTTTTCATGGGCCGCCAAGTAATGGGTACCTACCAGGGCCCACCAGCGTCTGCGTCTCCGACGTCGGCGCTCTTATGGATGCTCTCCGCTTCGTAAGGCCAACGGCGTTCTCACGTCACCATGCTTACGGATGCTCTCCGCTTCGTAAGGTCAACCACGTTTTCTTGGGCCGCCAAGTAATGGGTACCTACCAGGGCCCAACAGCGTCTGCGTCTCCGACGTCGGCGCTCTTACGGATGCTCTCCGCTTCGTAAGGCCAACGGCGTTCTCTTGCGCCGCCAAGTAATGGGTACCTACCAGGGCCCGATACAATTCTGTATTCGATCCCCAAAAACATTTCCATCTTATTAATTAATGTCACGTGAGTCTAATTGCTACACTTTAGTAAGCAATTAAAGGTACATTTAAGACTTTTAAGATGCTAGTTGCGACGCGAGTTTAATTGGTCACATGTAACATTAACACGTTAATTGCCATTAATCATTCTTAGATCGTACTTACATGTAACACAATCGTTTAATTAAACTCGTGATTTAGACAGAGCGAAGCCAGCTGTTTTGGTCCTCATATAAGCCAAGTATATTAATATTATAGTCAATATATTATCATATTATATCTTAAGCATGTATTATATAATAAACATATTTATATTCGATATTAGCTGTGTATAATTAAACTTGTCGACTTCATCATTGTCACTCATTATCAGATATGGAAGAATGTAACAATCATCTACCATTGCCGATAATTCCTACAGCGTAGACTGTACGATTTTAAAAATGTCTGAAGTACTCGCAGTATTAAATAAATAAATACTTCTTTACTTGTGGGACGAATTAATCGCGATAAGCCATGACAATGACTCCAAGGTGGGCCGCTACTCATAATCCATGTATAAGAATGACGTTTTGCCAATTTTCCCAATTTGGGTATACAATTTATGAGAAAACATGTATATGTAACACTTTGAGCAAGAGTATTCTGTATCCCAATCAAATGTCCAGATCAGAGGGTTTTGACATCACTTTAATCTGGGCATCGCCGGTTATCCCTTTCATGACTGGAGCTTCCTGATTTTTTGCGAAAAGCCTTTGCCAATGCATTCTCTTATATATGTGAGTCGACCATAGGTCGCCTCGCATATATTATAGAATGCCTTAGCCTAACAAATTGTACATTGTTTTTTTATAACTGTTAAAAATGTAAGAAAAAATGATAAAAAATTGTTAAAGAATGTAAGTACAAATGATAAAAAAAATTGTTAAAGAATACAAGAGAAAATTATAAAAATTGTTATAGATTGTAAGAAAAAATGATATAAATTGTTAAAGAATGTAAGAAAAAATGATAAAAATTGTTAAAGAATGTAAGAAAATTGATAAAAGAAATGATAAAAAAATTGTTAGGCCAATGCATTCTCTATGGTCGACTCGCATATATAAGAGAATGCATTGGCACATGGTCTTTAATATTGCGCCAGCGCAGCTCCCGTCATGAACGGGCAGACCCTTGCTTGTATATTATATATAGATACCGTATATTTAAAAAATAACTCCTGTTTCGATTAAGGTTATGCAGTTGTATAGTAAAATCATCTTCAAACATTTCCGTTATAATTCATCACTTTAACCGAAAGAAGAGTTATATCTTATAACTTAATTTGTCATATAACAAAAGAGAACCACACTAAGTAGAAGGTAGAAGTAAAACGGGCGAAAAACTCCGAAGAAAAAGACACATAGAGTTGAAAAAAGACACGCTGTCACTCAAGCCTCTAATTATCGATTAGGGTGTGTTTACATTGGTGTAGATCGGTGTATATACACTAGTGTAAACGGGCAGATACAGACATGCATACAGAAAGAAAACGGTAATCGTTCGTGTGAGCAAAACTCGTGTCCGTTATAAGTCACCGTCAACATCGAGGCATTGCGACAGGCAAATCGGATTTGATTAAACGTTACTCGGGCTTGGTGTATATATGTGCTTAAACTTTGTCAGTTCAACACACGTAATAAGCTATGCCAGGGCATCAGGTGGTTCGCTAAGGTAATCACATTTAAGTGCTTAGTATATATATGGCCGAGGAATCATCTGCGACGATTTTGCATATTTCTTAATCAGAAACCAGAAACTCGGTTCGCAACACACATAGTCCGGTGCCATGTGTACCCCAGTATTTTTTCTCTGTAAAATCTAGTTTCTTTTGCTTCTGGCAATCATAAGGCAATTATACACCTGAAAAGTTTTGGTGCCATTTTTTCTGAGACCATTTAGGGTAAAACAATTCCGATTTTCGAAGGGTGGGGTCAAAATTTCGAAGAAAAAAATTTGTTTGGTTACATATGCACAACAAAGTATGGCATAATGCATATCAAAATAACCGTAGTGATGCCAGGAATCTATTTACGCCCACCCAAGAAGCTTTCGTGAAGAATTGAGAAAACGCGGTTGGGTATATATGGAAATATTGGTGTTTTTCGACTAATTTTTTAATTTTTCAGGAAATTGTTATACAATATAACCTTTTGCCATGTGACATATCAGAAATGATTAGAAGAATATTAACACAAGACACCTTAATATCTTAATGCATTATTAATCACATACATGGTTTACATAATTATTCATCAGAGTCGCCGGAGTCTTCTTCAATATGTGCATCACTGTCAGTATTCTCAGACCCTTCACATAAACACATTTCTGTACACCTCACCTGATGCTTGCGACATGAACAACAATTAGTTTTGCATCGCCCTTTGCCACATGAACATCTAACTAGTTGTAATACAGCATCGGATGCAGGTTTCTGGCTTGATGTTTTTGGACGACATCGTTCACTGTCTTCATACCATCCATAGGCTAGCGGTGATGGTATGCTTGGTTGTGCCACAAGATCATTGCACCAAACGATTCCTTGGTAGTGCGCCCGTAGAATGTGGTTTAACAAGACTTCCTTTGTTGGTGGTAATTGTTCTGCCTCTGTCTGCTTTTGTTTAAAGAGTGCCATCGTAGATCCCCGACGTGTTCAATTTTGGTCTTGGGGGAGTATAGTTTACAGACATCGTTCTAATTGGCGAATGGTAATTTCACTGGGCATTTCGCTTTTTACAAGGGTACCGAATGCTGTAATTATACGATTGTCCGCGTTATCAAATGCTTTCCAACATTTTAGCTTCCCTTTTCCAGCGAAACGGCCAGTTGTATCACAACCAGTAAAGGCGTGAAATCCAGGAAGTGCAGCAACCTTGTCTGGTCCCAGTGCTTTGGTTACTTGGTTGAGATTAATCTGTCGGAATTTGTTGCCAGCACTTAGAATCACACATGCGTCCGGTCCAAGCTCCTCAGCTCGTCGAAGCGACAACACCAACACGTCAGTATCTGGTGATAATATGTGCACTTTGTATCCTGATTTAGATGCATCTGTCCCGTTTAGCATCATTATCGTGTCTGCTTCTTGCGTTGTTGACAGATGACTGGCACATCGTGAATTTCCCTGTGTGCCACTCTCTGTTGACACGATAACATCTCTGGTGCTTGTCTTGTAGTAATCAACAACGTTTTGTGCAAGATATTCTGTAAGACTTGTTTTTGTTTTCGAATTGCTGAGGAACACATTCAACCCAGATTGTATTGGGGTAGCATCAACACATATATACTCTCGATTATCCTTCACAGACCCTTTTCGGCGATCGCGTGTGGCATTTTTAAGTGAATCGTCTGCGTAATGGTCGAACACAACATGCACAGATTGATAACGGGATGATTTTTGTTCCAGGAATACCAGTGCCATGCCATCTACAATGAGTGCTCTTGGTGAGCATTTTTCGTCGTCATTGGCACTAGTGATTGATGCCGGGTTGTCACCAATCGTTTCCATTATCTGTGATAGCTTTGATTTGTCATTGCATGGCAATAATGATGCATTCGGTGAAAATAGTGACCTTGGTGCACATGAGAGTTCATACATCTTTATAGTATTTGACACATCCAGTTCGGGTCGTGATTTCGCGACAATGGCCATCCTGGCAAACAGAAATCGGTTATCCTTCAACTCAACGATTTTGCCGTCCACATTCGTTTGGAGAGTTTTCCCGTTTGAATTCCAATTCTTAAGCTTGCAGTTCGTCATTGGCTCCCATAGGTTAACTGGCCCATTGCTCCGGTTGGTTACAAATGATTCATACTCTGCCTTCCCGTAAGATGCTCTCTATAGAATGTCCATCTTTACTTCTTTGGGGACCACCGATTTATTAATGATATTGATGAGATTGTCACCAACTTGACCATAAGGATTACAATCCCGCATCGTTTTCTCAAGTTTTAATACTTTGTTCTCGTGGTTATTGCTGAATGACGTTGAATGTTGGTAATGTCGAGTTGGTGCAGAATGTTTGATATCTGCCATTGTGTCTTACTTCACATTAAAATGTATCCAGTAGAAATTTGTTATAGCATAATCCCTGTTAATTTTTGCCATCATATGTTATATCTTGTTGTACAAAATGTAAATATTATAATTTATGATTTAATATGTCATACTTGTTTACACGTGGGATACATACATGTGCATATATATATAGTCATTTATGGACATATATTTCAGTTATATATAAATTTGACTACATAATTAGTTAGTGATACAACACACCAATTGTGACCAATAGTATAAACCTTCAATTTGATTTGTCCCAGGGCAGAAAGTTATAATGTATAATAATTTTCTTGAAAATCAATAAAAATAGTTGAAAAACACACATATTTCAATATATACCCTACCGCGTTTTCCCAATTCTTCACAAAAGTTTCTTGGGTGAGCTTAAATAGATTCCTGGCATCACTACGGTTATTTTGATATGCATTATGCATTACTTTGTTGTGCATATGTAACCAAAAAAAAATATTTTAGAAATTCTGACCCCACCCCAATTTTGTTTTCGAAATTTTGACCCCACCCTTCGAAAATCCGAAAATGTTCGCCCTAAATGGTCTCAGAAAAAATGGCACCAAAACTTTTCTGTTGTACAAATGCCTTATGATTGCAAAAAGCAAAAGAAACTAGATTTTACAGAGAAAAATTACTGGGTCTAGATTGGGTACACATGGCACCGGACTATTTCTGAATTATCGCGTGGTGTTTCATTATCTTTGGTTAATGCTGGTGTAGTTCGTCGAAATGAGGGGGGTGTCAAGTTGGAAATTTCCAACACTTGGAAAGCCGGAGGTCAATCTAGATGCTAGGATTCTGCGATTTTCATGTTCATATTTCACATATTGCACACTGGTCCGACCATGGTTCTGGTCCTGCCCCCTCCCATGCAGCAAAAGCTACAGGGATCGAGATAAAAGTGTTAACATAACTAAGAAACGCCACTCTCCCAACAACAATTGACATCTCCTCCATCTTCCGGGGAAAAGCAGCACCCCAAGAAAAAAAGTAAAAAGAAGAAATGAAAACTCTATAAAAATTGCTTCTTTTTTTTTATGTGTATTTATCAATTAAAAGCTGAAAATGAGGGGTTAACCCTTTACCCAACAAACCGGCCAAAACCGGCCAAATAAAGCTTCAACAGCCTAAAATATCTTCGGTCTGTCTCAATAGAACCATACACATATGGGTATCATTGGAACCGGCTCCTTGACCACATTGTGATAGTTACAGCTATGCCCTGTGCCAATGCATTCTCTTATATATGCGAGTCGACCATAGGTCGCCTCGCATATATAAGAGAATGCATTGGCCTAAAAAAATCTTTTTTTAACACTTTTTACCATTTTTTCTTACATTCTTTAACAATTTTATAATTTTTAATGTGTTAAGCCAATGCATTCTCTTATATATGCGAGGCGACCTATGGTCGACTCGCATATATAAGAGAATGCATTGGCACAGGGCCGTTCTGTTGGGTAAAGGGTTAAGGAAAGGGCCATTCGGCCCTTTCGAAGATCCCGGGGTTAGCCCCCCAAATCACTCTCCCTGAAACGCCACTCTCCCACGAGTTAGACCACCAGATGGCAGGATTTGTCAATTTCCAGGTTCAGATATCAAAATTTGCTCAGACGTTGTTCAGACCTGTATAGTCTACCCAGTTAATTATGTTCCTCCATCTGCATGACTAGTGACCACATGACTACTTATCCATTTAGAACAGGATACGGATATCTCTGCCATCCAAGCCTGTGAGGGAAAATCAGAACTAGAGGGGAGGGATGCAAATGAGTTGCAATCTCGTGGGATTGATCTGATTCAAGGAAAGGAGGTACAGTTGGAAACTCCCATGTGGACCCCTCACGGAGACCCTGTGCGGCACAGATCAAATCGCTTTGGTCTATACTGATAGTGGATTTTTTTGCCTTGCCTAAACTGTCGAGAACTCGCAGTGAGTTATCGTTACCAGGTAACTGACGAGCGTGCGTACACTACCAGTAATCATGTTGTGATCACAGTAATCCGTGACGCAAGACACATGTTTCTGTACACAGATATACACCAAAGTAAACGACTATTATCAAGAGTCGCTTTTTGCTATGTTGGCTATAGTGCCAAGTGACCCAGCAACGATTAGTTAACACAGAATTGTTAGTTTCAATTTCATTTCTTTGAAAATGTATGGAACGAGTCTTGTTGATTTCTCTGGGTACTTTTGCATTGAGTGTTCAGTTATTGGCAGGGCATTCTTATCCCAACATCGAAATTCCCTTTCAAATCCCATGAATTATCGATATTTTTTCATGTACATTTTAGGCACGCGGTATATTAATTAGCGTGGGCATATCACTCGATGCTGTTGTCATTTCTGTTGCGGTAATCAAGTAATATACATGTAGGTTATCGAGAAATAACCTTAATGACTACATGTGTGACAACCAGTTGTATTATAGTATTCCGTGGATTGGCAGCCTTTGATTAATTTATAACTTTGATTGGGCAAATTTACTGAAAAGTCCAATCGCATCGGCCTGTTACAAATCGTAAAACAACTTATATGCTCACCTCGTCGTCTCATATGTTCGCTTTTAGTTACACATTTGCAAAACGTCTGTCACATTCACACTAGGGAGCCATCCAATACACACTTGTGTGTAAGACAAGCGTTATACAAGGCCAGCTAATAGTATTATCTGTCCACGTGAGGGCAAACCGGGAATTGCGTCATTTGGGTGCGTGGTATATCGCATATGAGCAAGGTTTAGACGAACACTATAGTAGAGACTATACTCCAAATATTAAAAAAGATTACTTTATAAAGAGAACAATAGCCTGATTATTTAAAATATATACTCCCGTCTAAGACGTTCTATATAATTTTGGTAAAAAATGGTCCGAACCATCACACATTTATTTCTAGAGTATATTATAGGTATCTGGTCTATAAACCATATCTTCGATAGCACACTGTTGTAATATTCTTTAAAATTTAATTTATGTATCAAATAAATAAAATCACTTGAGTTCTGAAAGAACGACAGCCGATGCTACACGTGGCTGTATTAACGAACAAAGCTGCGGCTGTATGATTAATATACATGCACGTTGTCTTGTAAATTTGACTAAACAGCTATTGCCTTGCTATTATTTTTTGCAGGCATGTGTATTCGTTCATTACAGGGATCTTTGTCAAGTGACAATGATAGTTTGCGTTGCCAATGAACACTCAATGGCGTTATAGGCAGCGACATCTAACCAAACTGGTATACTGTACATATATCCCTGGTCTGTGCTCTGTCAAGCCTTGGTGGTAGCCACTGCAATACGTGTAGCTGGTCTTCCTTTTGTTATCATCAAAACGGTAACAATACAAACTTAGCCCGGTGACCATGAACGTTATGACATAAACATGCACGCAGACATCTGGCCCATTGCGAGAGTTATCTCGAGTTTATTGTGTGCGGGAACGCGACTAGGGGGGTTCTGCTGTGGGTGGGGTATTCAACTTGGAATATGTATGAGACCGAAATGGCCAAGTTCTGAAATTTTCATTTTGCACATTCTGTGGTCAGAATTTTCCAACTGGTACCTCAGATGTTACAACGGCTGAATATTTACAACTTTACACCACATGCATATTCTTGGAAACTTTCCAACTGATGGCAATCCAGAAACTAGATCTAAGATAGAAAGATATAAGACTTTTGGTCTAAGACAATATTAGTTGGAAAGTCAAGCTACATGTATCATAACAAAATCAACCTATTTTTGCCAGAACCCACTTCGAATGCCTTGAGTCTGTTTAATAATTGTCGTGTAACATAGTCTCGGCGAGAGACCATATGCTTATCAGCACGGGGTAAAATTGGTCATTTTATCCAGCATGCAGGAAAGCCTTAAAGCCTGTAGAAATATAATTATGAAAATGTTAGTTACAAACATGTACCCCCATCATCAGAGTTCTGGTCGACCCGCTAACAGGGACGTGGCTGATAGTTTTCTCTGGGGTATCGTAACGTTTAACGACTCAATTCAGTCGAATTGGGTTCATGCGAAAGAACACACAAGTCTGTAAAAACAACTTTCATCAACACGTACGTGAAATGAAAGTGTCGCTGACACTGTAGCTCAACTTGGAAAAGGAATAATGTAATGTGTTACAGTCAATGGAGTGATTAGGAATGTGTAAAGTTGAAAGGCCTAGTTGTGCATAGAGTAAAATCCAAGATGGCCGTTGGCAGCCACGTTTTTTTACCGAATGACCCCAAAATGACTCTTTCCCATCTACATGTCATTGTTAACATCCAAGACAAATTTCATGAAGATCTGACCAAAGCTACGACCTATAGCCCGTGCCAAAGGATTTAGTCATGCAAAGAGTAAAATCCAAGATGGCTGCTGGCGGCCATGTTTTTTGGCCGAAGACCCCAAAATGACTCGTTCCCATCTACATGTCATTATTAACATCCATGACAAATTTCATAATGATCAGACGAACAGTATGACCTGTAGCCCGTGCTAATAGATTTAATTTTGAAATCCAAGATGGCCACTGGCGGCCATGTTTTTTTGTCGAATGACCCCAAAATTACTCATTCCCATCTACATGTCAATGTCAACAGCCATGCCAAATCTCATAATGATCTGACCAAACGTACGACCTGTAGCCCGTGCCAAAGGATTTAGTCATGCAAAGAGTACAATCCAAGATGGCTGCTGGATGGATAATAGATTGAATTTTGAAATCCAAGATGGCCACTGGCGGCCATGTTTTTTTTGTCCGAATGAACCCAAAATGACTCGTTCCCATCTACATGTCAATGTCAACAGCCATGACAAATTTCATAATGATCCAACCAAAGCCCGTGCTAAAGGAAATTGTTGACGGATCGCGCACACACACACGCGCACACACCGACGACGGACGACAAAGCTATGGCAATACCTCAAACTTTACAAAGTAAAGTTGAGCTAAAAATAGATTGGCTTTGTTCTTATTTTCACTATTAATGACTCTCCAATAATTATATTTCGCATATCAAAACCACTGTTATACTCTGAAAATCGTATCCAGACTAAAATATATTATCTCACTGCACGATAAGTGATGTGTGTTAACAAATCACTGTAACTGTTTCAACAAGCGATATATATATCCTCGCGTAAATACGCACACAATCCAGGGGGGGTCGGAAAAAATTGCCAGGCACGTATGATGGGGTGGGTGGGTGTCTCTTGGGTCCAAAAAGCATTTTTTTCCATATGCCAAATTGTTTTTCCATTCCTGCTATTGAATCTTATTTTAATGTGTTTTGAACAGAAACAGGTCATATATAGTTAATAGTAATGCTATACTACATATAGAGGTTATCAAAAGTTGGATCAGTTGCACAATGGCCAACAATAACCCAAATTCAACTTGATAGAACTAGAAACAGCGCTATTGGAAAAATAAAATTTAATCAGGATTCCATCTACTGATACAACAAAATAAGAATAACTATGCCGAACTCAGTTGAAAATAAGCGATAAAATGAAAGCACACTTGACCATATGTGACATGGATATAATAAATAATGGAATAACATAGACTTTTGACAACGTAAAACATAAAATCTTAACTAATAAATTGAAGGCCAGCCGGGCCAGCTTGAACAATTTCACATTGTTTTCCATGTTAATGTGGATCAGCTTGTAATGTTAATCACAGTAATGAAGATTTTATCGTCACTGATATCGTGAGCAAAAAAGAAGTGAAATTGGGCTATCCATCCATATTATTCCCAATTATTACGAAGCCTATTACTTCAGGCAGTGGCTACCAGCCTGCCATTACACCCTATAACATGTTTCCTCAGTTCTGGTTTCTGAGATGCCCCAAGAAGAGTCGCGCGGGTATATCATGGTTATGTATGGTATTAGCATTATTCTTCAAACTGGGATGAACAGTTGTATTTCCACATGTTTTGATAAACAATTTGATTCCAGCAATACAGTGAGTAATGCCCTAATTAAACGACTCCATAACCACAGCAGAATAATGGGTAATTTTTCAGGATTTAGTCAGAAATATGGCTTGTTGTCATCGGAAAGCTCTCAGGGAGAAAACTGAAAAATTACCCATTATTCTGCTGTGGTTATGGAGTAGATTAATTAGGGCATTACTGTATATCACATAGCAAATATCAAAATATCAAATAATCTTAAATTTGTTGTACCGGTACCATGTATTATGTAGAATACTCAAATGTGATTATGTGACTTGATCATGTGACTATATATTATGAAAATGAATGTTAATAAAAACTTTGGCACTCTGCCTATATATCCCTAGAAATGTGATTATGTTGACACATTTCTTGATTAATGACACTTATATGATAAATTAAAATAGTATCGTTATCTCATTATGCACTGTTCTATTCAAATATCGCGCAATAAATTATGATAATGCAGGATAATCAGCTATTTTGTTGCTCAATTGATCATTTTCTCAAATTTAGGGGGGGTGGGTGTCTAAAACTGACCGGAAAAAACTTCCTGAAACGGAAAAAAAAGGGTGGGTGTCCAAAATTGCCTGGAAAAAAAGGCCGGAAACGGAAGAAATTGGGTGGGTGGGTCCCCCGAGGCCGGAAAAAATAAAAATCATCATACGTGCCTGGACATTTTTTCCGACCTACCCCCCCTGCACAATCGACCAATAATATGAAATAGGTACATAATGTGATTATTTGACTCTCAATTAAGCAGATAATTGACTCATATCCGTTATTTTGTTTTGTGGCGCGGGACATAGTGTAAACACATGTTAAAGTGCGTACACCTGAAAAGTCGTGAGTTGGCTTATTTGTGTTATTGCCCGTTTAATAATCGCCTCATTATGAGTCGATAATGTAACTAAAACGCTCTTATTTTCAGCACATTATCTACTCAAAATGAGTCGCTTCTAAGCAGATTATCTACCTAAATCAAGTTCTATTATAAGCAGATAATGTGCGGGTTTTCGAGACATTTCTTTATTGGAGAATACTGAATATTTAAGAAGTCAATCTATTATTTTTCAGTGTTCTTCTTAGTGGAGATGTGTTTGTATACTTTTATATCTTTTGCACATTTACCTACTGCCTTGTGTCCCTTTAATTACCAACTGAATTCCTCACACGAACTCAAATGTAAAAAATATAGGACACTGCATTGTACACTGCACTGAATATTCCTAATTGAACTTCACTGGTTGCAACTGTTGGAACATGCAAAGTTAATGTGGAGCTCCGTGGTCCAGTAGATAGAATGTCGGATTGTATTCGCTATAAACACAACGATATTGGTTTGCAGCGGGTCGCTGGTCTATTGTGAGTCTTCAAACAGCAGAGGCTTGGCAGTTTTGAGCTTTGAGCAATTGTCTGATTGCTCGCTGTTTCAAATCCCGCGCCATGTTGTGACCCTTGAGCATGGTCGCTCGTACTGTGTCTGCTTCGCACCACTCATGCGTTAAATGAGTACCAGTGCCTTGAATGCTGTTGAGTATCGGAGCATGTTCTGATCAAACTAGAGCAGCGCCTGGATGGCTGCAGCCGGTTCATTGGTTGGCTTGTACAAATGACAGTTGTAATGTTTAAAAGCGTGTAATAGGTTAATCGCTATATAACTCTGGTCATTATTAGTATTAACGACTCATGTTTTTGTCCGCTGGCTCTTTTGGCTTGTCAAATGAATGAAATATATACGGCGATCTACCATGGAAGTATAATTCCATTGTTGGTTGTGCGATGCTCTTGGTAAAGTGTTTCTTTGAAAATAAGTCGTCGAAAAGAAACATCTCTTCCAGCCGCTGCCCAATCCACGCATGCAAGTGGTCAACGAGGTCCAATGGTTACACCTTTTTCAAGCCTCAAATTGGTCATAGTATTTAGTAGTCGCTGTGATATATCGTGGATCTACGTAAGTCGACACACACATGAAGTACTTATATTTTGACTCTATATTCTCCAGAATGACTTGTCTGTTGTCGGTGTGACAGAAATCTATTAAGTGTTTCCGATTTCCATAGAGACGTTCTTTATTTTTTTCATATCAGGAATAATAACGAAAGATCCAAATTTTCACATGATATAGAAAAGGAACCTTTCTTTTTATGCGGTTATACATTTATATATCGTTTGGACCATATGTAGTCCGTATATAAGTACTTGATGCATGTTCGATCTACTGTTCCAACGTTGACCTCCTGTACAAAAGGGTGGGAGAGTAATTGACATAGGTTAAGGGCCAGACGGACGTTTCGCCAAACGTTCCTGATATTTCAAAATGAATTTTCTCTAAATATGTCTGGAAGCTCTTTTTGTAATTTGTTATAAGCGAGTATTGCGAAACAATAGTTAAGATCTATCAACCCGTTGGAAGTTATAATCTTATATACTACATTTTCATCACATGAAACATATCTAAGATTTCTGTAAAACTTCTGCAACAGTGAAAAGTGAAGTTTATATAATTATCGACGACATATTACGTCTTATCTGAAGATCACGAAAGGGAACTTAAATTTTCTTGGTAATTAGATTGTCCTGTGAAATTATGAATTATTCTAGCAGATCTTGGTACCTAGATGGTTAAAAAAGAAAATGATATTTTCAACCTCTGAAATTTATTATCATGCATTGTTTTGTCCGGGGAGATGCTATATATAGACCAATGCAGTTGAGGATATATGAAATTCAAGAGTTCTCGTCGGACAGATCCAGAGAAATTATTTGTTGAAACTGTCTTTAATTTTTTGCCTAGATATATGCAAAACGCCTGTATCGTCCTTAAAATGTGAGCCGATTGTAGATGGCGTTCGGCTTTAATGTCTTCCATGACTGGCGCTTCCTGAAATTTAGCGAAAACCCAGTGGCAATGCAGTATCTTATATATGCGAGTCTCCGATAGCGAGCCTCGCATATATTGAGGCTCCCTATGGAAGACTAGCATACATAAGATAATGCACTGGCACATGATACTTAATGCTGCATCAGCTCAGCTCACGCCACGAAAGGGTTAATGTCTTCCAGCTTACAAATTAATACACGTATACACACACCACAGTTTAATAAATATGGAAACCAGTTATTTTGTATAAGCTTGTTTATTGGTCCAGTCAGTTTAATTATATATGAGTAAATGTAAAAAAATTGGATATGCAATTGTTTACATGTTCGATATATATGTTTTAATGTGACTAGCACGAAGGATTTGACCATCTGATATCGTTCGTCAGACATCCTGAGGGCGTAGTATTGCCAACAATATTGATCATGTCATGTTGGACCCACAACATTATATGTAATTGTACATGTAAAGTGATTACTAAAACTTATTCCATGAAATAATTTAATTGTCTGACCTGATAATTATGTGTGTATTATGTCGTTTTGCGGCATAGTAGATTTCGTTTTCAAAGGTACGAGGCCATGATGAGAGTAACCAAAGTCATGCTAGTGACTACAATACCTAGAGTTAAGATAAGTCACATTTTGAATAAGATTTGAAAATATTACAGCTTGCCTATCAGAGCGACTGTTTCTGACTGAAAATGTGTTACGTTATTGCTCTCGCCGCATAGTAATTTATTGTATGTGTCCATACCAATGTATGCGACCACCGAACATAGCTTCATTAACAATGTAGTTTATTAAGCTGACCCAAGAAATTAACCGAGCAATTGATAGTAATTTGAATATTAATACCCGACTAAATTATTTCCAGGCGTTACCCCATCCCAACATATGACATATGCCTGTACACATGTGAAGCAAAGGCACGATTCACACATGTATATCGGCTCTTGTCCTGACAAGTTCAACCAGAAACAGTCCCCGTGCGCATATCACCAACGACAAAAAGATGCATTCTTTTTGTGATTCGTTCATATGAATTTGATATCGTCCTTCCGGTTCACATGGTGTGCCTTCTACTGCAGAGACGAAATGCAGTTAGTAAGACCATGGTGATTCCTCGTCATACAGTTCATGTCAGAGAATAGCGCCTTGTCTCGTCCCGTGTCCTGTTGATTGATACTGATTGAGAGTATTTAAATCACGCAAACAATAATAAAATCACACACATAAACGAACCCAACAAGTGTACACAAAATAATTTTTTGAATTGTCTGGATCTGTACTGAAGATCGGAGACTTCTGTACGTTCCCTGAATTTCACACTCAGCCGAACTTCTTGTTCATGCATTTGCAAACTGGCAGAAAGAGGTGGCACACACAAGAGTTTGGTGCACAACACTGTGTGAATTTGTATGGTGAGTTTTTGACGCACGGCATATCCCAAGGCATGCACATCGGGTAGGCTCTCCTGTAACGAAAACATAGAATAGGTTAAATCATCATCCGTTTATTGTCTAGCATATATACAAGACATCTTAGATAAAGAATAACATATATACAATCATATTCACGCATGTACATGTTATTAAATTTCGCATGCAATTTATCTGCGTGGTATATACTTTAAAATTTGATTCATTTTCATTTAAATTGATACAGTATCTAGCACACATGAATTGTGTTGTTACGCTTCGCGTCCGGGATGGTCAAAATGATCGAATGATTTCCTTCTCCCCATTATTTGTTGAGTTATATATGGAGTTTTTTATCATAATAATTATGCCCGACGAGGAAGTAAAAGGGGCGGGGCCCAATAACTTTAATATGGGGTAAGGGTCCCATGAGAATCCTCTAGCTTCATGTAACTAAACACAGGAGCGCAAGACGTGAGTTGTAAAGTAGAACGTATTAGATATGGGAGGGCGGGGAGGGATCGTAAAGCTGCTTAATTTTGAATTCTGTTTATTTTGTATTGTATTTTGAATATCGAAAGTAAAGATTTTAAAATTATTGAAACCCATATCATTTACGGTTATTTGAACAGACCAGATGCATTATATACATTGTTTTGTTGTTTGTTACCAATTGCAATCGAATGATAGCGACGAATTGTACAATGATCATTAACATTTTCTATATAACATATGAAGCTTGCATGTTACAAAATATACATTTTATTTATTTTATTGATGTGTTTATTGTTGATACATCTGCATTTATGTACATGGTTTGATGAAGTTGTATCTAGAACAAATATGTATACAAGTGCGTGTTTATGACAGGAAATTTTGCTGGGCAGATCACGGAGATATTGAGGCTGGTTCAGCTCAAGCCTGTGTGTGCATACCTATTCTGGAATGCACAATACCAGTACAAAAGCAAATTTGCACTGTATGCTAAATCTGGTCATTTATGGGACCATCTCCTTTTATACTCAACATGATATATGCAACAAATGAATTAATTTTAGCCATGGATTAGTGAAAAAGACGCTCGTGTGCTCTACGAATTATGCAAACATGGTAATTATAATGAACATGAGTTTAGTCATAAACCCATTTTCATTAACCCTTTGAGTGCCAGGGGCCGATCTCATCGGCCCTAATCCTACAAAATAAATCTGTTAAAGAATATAAGAATAAATTATTAAAATTGAAAACAATTGTACAAAAACAAAAAAAAGGTTAGGCCAATGCATTCTCTTATATATGCGAGGCGACATATGGTCGACTCGCATATATAAGAGAATGCATTGGCACAGGGTATATGGGTTGATACAAAAATCGGACCTGGCACTCAAAGGGTTAAAATTACCTTGTTGATTGCATCGTTGTTTGCAGAACTATGTGTATATTGTGTGAAGGATCAAAACAACATAAAACAACATAGATATTATTCAACCAAGTTTTCAATAATCTGGCAGACATAAAATACTGATTCATCTTTTCAGGCGTTATTTAGTTTTATTGTGATTTGTTCTCAAACAAATAGTTCTGCAAATGGCTAAGAAACTAAAATATGCAATGAAAAATGTTTGATTTATTTTTACGCAGACAGTCATGACTTCAGATGGTAGACTGAGCTCATACCCAGTGTGATTTCTGCAAATATTTCCTGCCAAACCCTCTATCGGCCTGCATTACAAAATCTGGGGTTTTGTTTTTAAAAAAACTTTTTTTTACATAGTTGTAATATGTTGCACAATATCTCTCATAGTGCGAGGGTAAAGAGTTGTTGCTGTAGTACTGTAGCATACATTGGTTATAAGGGATACGGATTTTTTACTTCAAATTGATAGTTTGAAATTGGGATTTTAAGGGGGGAACTCCGGGTAACCAACCCTGCTGGTATTTGATACACATGAATGATTAGTAAACACCTAGACAATATATCGCAATAAAACTGCTGCACTCGTGAATCCACTCAGGCATTATTACTTCACAATTGATGTTTATATTCTCTGATTTATTACATCATTCAATAATATAACTATTCTCTCAATTTATGAAAAACTAGCGTCGGTCCTAACAAAATGTATCAATATTTCAGGAACAAAGATCACCTGGTTCTCAATAAATAACGCCCTATACGCTACACAAATTGAAATAGTCATAAACAACAAACAAATGGGTTCTTTGTGTTGTCTTCGGTTAGTGTTATACCAGTGTATGTCTACCACGGTGTGACGTCTATATCATTCATCATATGCCGTACGCTCATTTTCATCAATCATTTTCAACGATTGGTTCCCCTTTGACAGTTCTCCGCTGGCACTGTTCAAATTCCTTCAAGGATCGAACCAACACGGGTGCTAAAGAGTGCGTCACTCCCATGCCGCGGTGTGGTTCGAATATCAAACGAGGCGCATCCACTGGAACGTAGTTGTACGCTTTGAACTTCGGGACAATCGTATGTAGCCTCACGCGATGTAGGGCGTGCACCAGTCGATTACCTACTTCGTGACACAATTAGTCTGATTTCTACTTAAAGGTCACAGCGGGTCTGCAATCAAAGTGGGACATCGATATTTTGACAAATGTCCGATAAACTCATTTAATATTCATCGATTGTGTATCAAATCAACATTAAGTGTGAATCAAACTGAAACGGTCGCGGTAATATTAATCTATGGAAACCAACTTTCTGGTAAATGTGCCATTAGTGCGCAATATAAAAGATTGATATCGCATGAGATAGCGAAATCGTGTATCAATTTACATCGTCCTATATACACGAAGTAATTCTAAAGGACCATGATAAAGAAGTGATTTGTATTTGTGATTTTGTGTAAACATCATGTTAAAGTTATGTGAAACACTCCGGTAGTGTGATAAAATAGAAATGGAGAATAATCGTGATCTAGTTATTTTTTACAAATATATCCCAATTGAAAACACACACCGTAATTCTTAATATTAATCAAATGCAGTCTCTCCATGGCAAAATCGTTTCGTTAGTTTATCGCTAGTTGCGTCCCGAACCGAGATGTAAATATTTACAATTGAGCATGGTTCAGACGTTGTTTTCTATGGATTGGTACGGTGATGAGAGAGAGATAGAGGGGGAGAGAGAGAGATTATGATGATGATGATGATGACGAGAGACGATTTATTGGCAAAAGAGCATACATTCTACATTTAATACAAAAAATTAAATGGAATTAGACTTTTGTCATGTAAACCAATTTCTTGCCAATTTGGGGGTTAATTGCCTCACTCTTACTCTCAAACAAGCGCAATTTTGAACATAGCCATGCAAATGGCTGCCTTTCTGTCCACCCAAGTATGAGTTTTGGATCAACTCCGGGTTAAAAAACATCTCGGGGTATGGCATAAATCGTTTTGTCCTCGCGGGTTATTTGCATGTAGATATACATGTATATATAATAATGCATCCTAATTTTTCTTGAAAACCCACGGGACAAGTAGGATCAGATCCAGTTAGAAAAAAAAGATGGAAGGGTGGGATTGACTTTTAAATATACATACGAATGAATGCATTTAATATGAATAATACATAATATACAGTCTGTAATTTAGAGTTCAACCAGTGTACGCATTCTAGGCAATGTGGATTGTTACAGATCATTGCTGTGGGGTATGAACTGAGGAATTTATTGATTAATGTTTTTTTTTAAATTATACCGTACCGGTTCCGATTGGAGTTATTTTGTAATGTTATTCAAAATAGCGAGAAATTTGAATGTAGGGAATGTCTAGGAATTTTATCCTTGACTTTGAGAATTTAAAGAGACAAATTTGACGAGTATTTCCCTTGTTCATTTCAAAATATGCATTAAAAGAATCTGGTTCGATTTGCTTCAGATTTTCGGCGAATAGAGTAGAATGTTATATTCCTCCAGTTGACATAGCGCCTGGCATACTAACTTTATCCATAATTAGTGCACGTGTATCCACGAGAATGTCGAAACTACACCAGGGTTCAACAAGAATATATTATATATCACATGAAACCCCTATTATATAATTAAAAAGTCATTAAATAGTTCCTTATCTCTTACTAGTGATGAACAGGCGCGTGCTTCGTGGGATACTTTGCATCGCGCCAACAAAATTACCGCGCGGATTAATAGTTTTGAAAAGCCGCACATGAGACAAACGCCAGGCATTGCAAAATGATTGCTTTGGTCATTAAAGTTAAATTCTTGTCCAATTTCGTTGCACTAACGAAAATAGGCACATATTGGTGGCACTATATTTTTTGTCGTCAGTCAGAGCGCGCAATACTGTCGTATACGGTTGTGAAGCGTCTCAAAAACTCGTTTGATAAATTTGATTCACAACTCTTCTATGACTCGTTGTGAATCAAATTTATCAATCTCGTTTCATAAAATCTTATATCCTAACCTAACTTGTTGTAGATCCTCTATATATCATGTAATTTTGTCTGCAAACTACCATATGCTATTTAACGGTGTGACGCACTGTCGTGCATCAGTATAGCTATCCGACATTTAAAGATCCACTGTGGGATATAACACCACTAAATTATTATTTCTTCGACTTAATTTGGGGGTAAAACTATTTGTTTTGAGTCGAAGAAATCACCGTTTAAAGCTCAGCACTTTTAGATTTCGAAACCAATTTTTTGCCCATTTGCCATTAATGTTATCACCAACTGAAATTCAAATGATTTTCTGAAATATTTGTCATTTTTCTGACATGTTGTAATGTTAAACGGACATGGTTCTTTCGAGCTTTCAATTATATTTACGTAATTTGGAATGATGTATAAGATAGGTTGACAATACACGAAACGTTGATATACAATGTACCGGCTTCATATGCTCTGAAAATAATTCCTATGATCACAGAATGTATGACTTCAATGCGTTTTTCTGGGACAAATAATGATCGTAGAAATTTAGTTCAAGAATATATCGACCTATTTCGATACCGTGAACAATTCGAAGGCAAATATTATTAGGTGTATTTTGGAGCGCAAACTGCCCAGTGACTTTAATGATTACATCTGAATTTGCTCAACTGTTTGTTGATTCTATGTATTTGTCCATGTTTTCCTATTGATAAAAACGTTCCACATTTACCTACTTCGAATACTTATGTCCCTTTGACATCGATCAGTGGTTATTGTCCCGATCTAGTGTAACTCGGGAGACTTTGAACTGCTCTGGGCGCTGGAAACAAAATGCGTCGTTCGATACAATATAACGATAGGTTCATGACTTTTGCTGACCACGCCATTATAATATTCCCCTTGGGATCGATATATTTCCCTTCGCCGGCACCGGGAACTACATGACTCTCTCTCGAAACCTTTATTTGTGATTTAAACTCCAAGACATGGTCTATTAATTAAATGCATCATTGGAAAATCGAGGGTTTGATGTATATTTCATATCCGAGGCACATGGACAGTATGTGAGGTTCATTGTTTTTTTTTGGATAGAAATTGCTTTGTTTCAATCGGAACGATATAAACATCGAGGTTTCGAACAACCAGGTCACATATTTGCCATTATCAGTTTGCAGTTCACGACCGACTCGTCTGACCATGATTGTAATAACAGTAGCGACACAATCACGTCGGTTTCGGAGATAACCACGGTCCCATTTGACTTCATAAAACTATCACCAGGATTAGATAGTGACAGCGAGCTAATTAATAGAAGGTTCTGATGACAAGGGTTCGGCTTTCAAAGGGGGGGGGGGGGTTTAAAGGGGGACTGCACACAACAAAATGGTCATAAATTCATTTTCGTTATAATTACCATGTCGTTTGCATTGTTCATGGAGCACATGGGTGAATTTTTCAATAATAAATGGCTCAAATTCATTCATTTGTTGCAAATATTCCGTTGAATGTAAAAGGAGATAGAGGGTCTCATAAATGGCCGGGTTTAGTGTAGAGTACCTCTTTAACACCTTCGGAATTGTGTCAGGCTATCAAAACAATTGCAATGATCGACTCTGATAAGGAGCCTCCTTGTTTTCGTTTCCCCACAAGCAGTAGTTAATACAGTTTTTAATTATGATATTTTGTACTCGTGTTCAAACTGGTGGATGTTTTTGTATTTGTAATGCCTTTGTATAACAGACATGGTATACCAAAAAAAATGACCGCCATGACAAACGCCATCTTCTATGGGATCTACGCGGCCACTTATTTCTTGTTAACATCCGATAAAATTTGTCATACACATGATTGTGGGTGAAAGTTTAGTGGTGCTCAAGCAACCCTAACTGTAGTTATCATCTGCATTGACATCAAGACAATCAGACTTTTAAGATAAAGAAAGGTCAGTAGCTTCGTACAAATGGGCGGACGGAACCACCGTAAATCGAAATATTCTGATAGTGAACCTATACATACCAAATGTTAGTAAGTTCAGTAAAACTAAAGTTATCGAAACATGAACTAACTGACGAACAGACACGCACAGACACACCAAAAACATAATACGTTTCTTTTAATAAAACAGCCCTTATAAAAATGAACATAGGTTTGGCGAAGAATGTATCTACCGGCGATCCATCTTATCTCAGTGGAAGAGCGCACCTATAATATAGTTTCCGACTCGGAATAGCACGCATCGGTAATTGTATGTTTCTGAGTTAGCTCTTCGTCCGGGTGTGTGGGTGTAATTATAGACCAAAGTGACAGTATTCTGTCGCATTAACACACATGGCGAGGCAAACATTCAATTTATTTAAGTACAGGAAATGAGAATTGGACTGTGCATAGCTGGCAATGGAATGTAACATGTAAAATTCAATGGATTAGATTGGATTCACGTTCCAGTATGCTGTAGCTGACCTCATACACGACACAAATACACAAGCACTTTTCCCGAAATAGCGTTTGTGTCTAAAAACTAAATTGGTGCCGTTTCTATTTTGAGATATGATTAACAGAATGACTTCTGCCAATTTGTCAGCCCAAAATTAAAGATGCCCCAATTGATTTTATTCATCGATTCATGAGACCATCTCCTACTATACTCAACATAATATATGCAACAAATGAATGAATTTGAGTCAGGGATGAGTGCAAAATACACTCAATGTTCTCTATGAACGATGTAAACAACATGGTAAAATTATAATGAATATGAGTTTACGACTCGCGCCATGAACTCATTTTTTATAATTATCATGTTGTTTGCATGATTCATAAAGAACATGAGTGTATTCTTCACTAATCCGTGTCTCAAATTCATTCGTTTGTTGTATGTATTATGTTGAGTATAAAAGGAGGTGTTCCCATTAATGGCCGGCTTTAGTGTACATCACCCCTTTAAGCGTTTAAACTGATATACATGTACACAGTATGTACGTTTACTGTACATTGAAGTAAATGTTATTAATCCTACGAGTCCATTCACGAGAAGCTTTAGTGGCCAGATATCGACTTTCAAAACCATCATGGTCAGGCGGCCACGCATTAAAAATATCACTAATGATAGTGCATCTACAGTAATGCCCTAAATAATCGAATCCTTAACCACAGCAGAATTATGGGCAATTTTTATCCCTCGCCAAATTGAAAATTTGCGGGGGATATAGGAATGGGTTCCGACCGTCCGTCCCGAATTTGTAGGAGTCATAACTTGAACAAATGTCAACGGATTTCCAAGATTTGTGGTATATGAGTTCACCTGACAATTACTTAGAATGAGTTCGCAAGCCAGGTCCGGCCGGATATTTTTACCGGAGTTATTGGACTTTGTTTATTAGTTTTGTCGAATTTACCAAATAGCAAATAGACGACATCATAGGGCCCATTTCCACAAATCTCAACGGATTTCAAAGATATTTGGTATATGAGTTCACCTGACCATATCCTAGAACGAGTTCGCAAGCCAGGTCCGGCCGGATATTTTGCCGGAGTTATTGGACTTTGTTTATTATTTTTGTCGAATTTACCAAATAGCAAATAGACGACGTCACAGGGCTCATTTCCACAAATCTCACCGGATTTCAAAGATATTTGGTATATGAGTTCACTTGACCAGTATCTAGAAAGAGTTCGCAAACCAGGTCCGGCCGGATATTTACGTCACAGGGCCCATTTCCACAAATGTCAACGGATTTAAAAGATGTTTGGTACATGAATTCACATGACCAGTATCTAGAACGAGTTCGCAAACCAGGTCCAGTCAGATATTTTCAGCAGAGTTATTGGACTTTGTTTATTATTTTTGGTGCAAATGGACGACGTCACATGGCTAATTTCCACGAATGTCAGTACCTAAAATGAGTTCGCAAGCCAGGCTTTTTGACAAAATTCCACCTCTTGTTTAGCACATACTGAGAACGCAAACGTTATTGAGAATGCACTTCCCCAACTGCACAATTCGGCGGGGAATACCGTCGTCTGCGACTGCTTGTTCAGGATTTAGTCGGAAATATGGCTTGTTGCCATTCATCGGAAAGCTATCACCGAGAGCTTTCCGATGAATGGCAACAAGCCATATTTCCGACTAAATTCTTAAAAAATTCCCATAATTCTGCTGTGGTTTAGGATGTCGATTATTTAGGAGATTACTGTATATGCACGATCTTCTTTCCCATTAATACCCTATACCATGGAACGTTCCTATGCATACGGTATGCTTATTATCGAATCTTGTTGGATGTTCTTGTGGGATATATACGTGAGGGGTGTTTATGATGGCGAAGAGATTGATTATTTATCCATCGTTAGCTATGTGCATTTTTTCTTCAAAGGCTATATCTTCCAACAAATGAAGATATATCATTTTGATTTTTAATTTTGCACATTTAAATTTGTTCCAAATATAAACTGCATATTTGTGAATACACCACAATATCTTACCAAACTATGTTCAACCGATTGCATGGTTAGATGTGTATGCAATTTGGCAGGAAGTGCATTGTTTTATTCTGATAACGGTGAATTCGTTCGGTGTCACACTTCGAACCCATTTCAGACTAAATGCCCGGGCAGATCGACGACCATCTCATTCAGGGCCACACGAAGAGGTCGTGTTTTCGAACCCGACAGGGGCGAAGATGGGCGCTTGAAACGGACATCTCAAAGAGTCATTCCGATCGTAAAATGGTCATTTAGATAAGTAATAATTTGTTCACGCACATATGAAGCAACGAGCACACAATGCCATTACCTCAACACATTATCTAATGAATCAATGTGTTGGTTTTCATAAGGATGTAACACCAGCTCATTATAATTTGGTCTACAGAAATACATATTCTGTCACCGGATCTTTACTCACAAATTAACTCCATTTGAAATTCAAAAGTAACTATTCAGAAAATAGTTATTTCCATTCTACTGTAAACGCATATCAGTGATATCAACTCATTTGAATTTGAGCAACGGTAACTTTCAGAGCGGACCATGTGAAAATAGGTTCATAACAGCCTGTTCTCCCAAAAAAACGCACATTATGTGCTTATAATGTAACTTGTTTTTGGTGGATAACCTGCTTAGAATCGCCTTATTTTGAGTCGAAAATATGCTGAAAATGCGAGTGTTTCAGTCACATTATCAACTCACAATGAGGTAATTCTGAGCAGATTACGTGCAGACAATGACACAAAGAAGCCAACTCATAACTGTTCAGGTGTACGCTCTTTAACATGTGTTCTCATTGTGGCCCGCACCATAAAACGAATTAACGTTTATCTGCTTATTTCAGAATCAAATAATCACATCATGTACCTATTTCATATTGTAGGTCGATTATGTGCGTATTTACGCGAGGATATGTTGGAAATAAGCTCGTATTGGACTTATACTCATTTATTCCGTTTTATGGCGCGGGCCATGGTGATAACACATTATAAAGAGCGTACATCTGGTATGTCAATGTATTATGGTAAATGTGCGAGAAGTAGAGTAATTGGATTAAATAAGGCCGATATGAACCTGTTTGAATTGAAATTAATCCACATGGAACTTCTGACTGTTATCGCGAAAATCCGCACATCTACTTATAATAAAACTTATTTTTGGTAGATAATCTGCTTAGAATCGCCCTATTTTGAGTCGATAAGGTGCTGAAAATGAGACCTTTTTAGTCACAGTATCGACTCACAAATAGGCGATTCTAAGCAGATTATATATGCGGATAATGACACAAATAAGCCAACTCACGACTGCAGGTGTACGCCCTTTAACATGTGGTTTCACTATGGCCCGCGATTATGTGCGTATTTGTGCGAGGATATGTTGGTAACTTATATTTCGTTGACCGTTTAGGTCCATATATGGCTTATTCCACATCTAAATAATGCCAATTTCCGCCCCATGAAATAAGTTCAATATGAGCTTATTTTCGCGGGAACTGGCCGGAGAAGCGTATGCGAACATATTCACCTTTTGTCGGTGTCTTGTCCGCTCAGGTATGATCTGCTATGTGACACTTCATTGTACGGCTCGTTGTATCCATCTGGAAATACAAAACCAAATGGTAATTAAATATATATGAAAGAAGAATACTATTACATGTAGATTGTTTAGATTGTTAAGCTGCAATTTTCAAACTTGTGTTGCTATATAAATATTCTTTGTGCGCAAGCACCACCGGATATACCCGCGCGAATGACTGGCGTGCGCCATTAAGTTGAACGACATGGCGACTTTATAGCGGAAATCATTGTGTCCATCGCAAAACCACTCGCTTTACTGCCTGTAACAATGTAATACGTATCACGATTATTAACGTACTGTAGAAGGCAACAGTATGCCGACAACATGCATTGGATTTTCGCGATTGCTGAAAGTTTGAGTTTGACGTGTGCATCGTGTCACGATTATTAGAGAGATTCGGCTTCTAGCCATTGCGCGTGTGCCGGTGATTGTAACTCTAACGTCACAGGTCACGTGATTCTACACTCTTGTTGTCTATAAGCGACTGACTTGTGCCAGTACGGCTTTCTCTACTTGTAAACACGGGGTATAGTTCTATTTTATTTTTTTCTAACTATGATTCTGCATAGATGGATTATTGATCAAAACCTCATTTAATAGTTCGACATGACCATTGCATTAGAAAATTGGTTGAATATGTAGGTAAATATATTACTCTTGGAATACACAATAGTTTGCGCCAAATTTAGACTATAAAATTGAACTATGTGAGTCTCTGTTACAGTCTGAAATGTCGAAATAATCTTGTTTCAAGCATGTCATTGACCAATAATATTGTTTTTTTTACTTGGACATCTGGTTGTGTGAGTTGATAGACACAAAAACATCGCCCGCCTGGTACCACGTCCGCTTTACTTATAACCACGTACGTACATGTACAACGCCTAATTGTTCGGTGGAGTGTATGTTACATTGATTATAACAAATTATTATAAAAAACTTAATTTATATTTTATAGCCTGAGTTTGTCAATGGTGTTGCTGTTCCGAGACATGAAAATTTTGCTTAGAATTGGGGAGTGCGTTGGTTTTATTGGCAAAACGCTTGTAGGTTAATTGCTAGGTAACATCGCTAAAACTAAGATAATACATGTACTCATATCGACTCATATAGCGTGGAAAATCACGTGCTGGATTAAAAGTCGCATGTAACAACAATCAACATTTGTGGATCGAGGCACACACAGCGGTTTTATGCCAATAATCTAGCAATTATATATGTGTCATCGTCTACGTGCATTACACATTTACAAGTAACATTATCCACGTCTAGCCTCACCCACATGGCACACACGAATATCTACGTAGTACGCAGTTACCAGGGATACACACTCAGAATATCTGCACTCCATACAAACGCTACAAGCGGAATCTCTCTATTAACGTACTGTACATGGAAACATGCTGTCGACTATGTGCATTGGATTTTCGCGATTGCTGCAAGTTTGTAGTTGACGTATGGACTCTGGATTATCTAAGTCAATTTCTATATAAAACGAAAACGGCTGACGACCACGTGAATCGGCTGACAGTTGGTAGCTATTAGCGACGTAAGTTTGAAGTTTCGCGTTGTACAATCTAAGAATGGAATACATCATCGTACAATAGGTTCATATTGGACCTAAATTTTCCCATACGCTCGTATTGGACTTTGATTCTCAAGTAAGCCCACAGTGTATCCGTTATTCCGTTTGATGGCGCTGACCATAGTGGCCGGATTCGTCATCTCAGGTTTAAACCTGATCTACGTTAACCTCTAGGTTTAAACCGCCGTGAGTCAGACAAATCCGTGGTTTAAACCCGAGACCGCAGGTCTAAGTGACGCATTCGTCATCTCTGGTTTAAACCTGGTCCAGTCAGACCAGTGGTTTAGCAGTAGTGTCTCTGCATCGTGCAGATAATTAAACGTACTTTCCTAATGCGGACCGCCTCGTTTTATTGATTGCGAAAATAAATAATTACGACAGCCGTCATATTTTGATTGGAAATTTATAAGTGAGAAGCAGCCACACATACAAAGCGGTTGGGGATAAGTTTTTGTCAATTTCAATATAGTTTTTGCGTTTTATAAGCTTAAACCGGCAACTAAACCATCTAATTCGGCGGTCCAGCTAAACCAGCTTTATCGAGGATAAACTTGAGATGACGAATCCGTCTTTTCTTCATCGCGGTTCAGAATTGTCAAACAAAAGCAGTCAAAGGGTGGAGCTGTAAATAATCTCGAGTGAGGGCGTGTCTAAGTGGCGACTGCCGACTGGTGTTATCATGTCACAGTTGATTCATTCGCACGCGAGCTTTGTTCAGATATGGACATGTTCCTAAATATATGATTTTTACAACTATCTTGTGTTTTGTTTTGTTTGGCGTGTGGTAAATGTAGATGTAGATGTAGATCATGCCACAAAGCTCTACTCTGGCTACACCCATAAATTCCCATAATATTCCACCATTTCAAAACCTGGGAACCTTTTTGAGTTTCTGCATGACGGGAAATTTATGACATTGAAAAAATAAAATCAACGCATGTATTATATTTCTTTATTAAAATCTGTCCCTCTGCATGGTTGCCCACTTCCAACAGTTCAGATGCCGCTTGTGGTGTGCACTCATAAGCAAACTGCCTTTACTTGACTCGCTCTTGGTCCAGGATTGACTCGATTATGGAGAGTTTATTCAGCGCCAGAGGGGCTTTGCGCACATTTTGATCATTTGAACATTTTAATTTAAGACACAATTTAATTACATTTAAAACAAACAAATTTTAAATTTTGATTTCTCTTTAGATTCAACTCCTTACTCAATTTAACACAATTTTTTTCTTTTTTTTAAATTATATTTTTATTATATTTAAATCAAAATGTTTAAAACCTAACGCCGTTATACCACACGAATCACCACACCTAATTTAATTGAAATTGGTCCAGGGGTATTGGAGAACAGTTGCGAACAGACAAACGGACAACTCATATACCCTTTAATATATACAGATATACATGTAAATACACCAAATTTAGTCTTTGCGGGTGAAGCATCTTGCAGAAATCTATCACAAACAAAGTGATGAACAGAGCGTGATACTCGTATTGAGAGATATGCCCTTTGTTAAATTGATTTAAACACAGAATGAGATCGGATTAATAGTCAGTCAGCGATACTTGTTTCTCAATAAATAAATCCATTGAGCGTGCACGCGGTCACGATAATTTATGACTTGTCAATAACCATTATATCGCCTATATTTTGGTCCGATTGGTAAGAGGGTAGTTTGATTGCATAATCATATCACCAAATCGAGTTGTCAATTAGCTGACAACTGAACGACAAAAACGCCCCCTTAGACCCGGTTTGGCTGGACCGCCAATGTAGGTCTAAACCAGGTTTAAACTCGGCGGTTTAAACCGGAGATGACGAATACGGCCAGTGAAAACACATTACAAAGGGCCGAACTCTGTTAAGTCGTGAGTTGGTTTATTCGTATTATTTTCCAGTCTGTTCTCGTGAAAATAAGCACAATACGGGTTTATTTCATATTAAGATAGTCCCATATAGGACTGTTTTCATTCAAACCTAAAATACGCTCATATAGAGCGTATTTTATGGTTCAAATAATGCCAATATGAACTAATGTCGCGCAATTATAGCCCATATATTGTGCTTATTCTTACGACAACAGTCTGAATCTAAACCTGCCCAATATCACAATACCCAACCGATTCAAGTCCCCTCGGTGAAGATGGAGGCGTGTCAGTGTTTGGCATAAGAATATCATACATATGCCACTGGAAATATGATTAAACGCATGCGGCGTCAACATTATAGTCCCTGGAACGCTAGGAATATTCACTAACATTGCAAAATGTGTTGAAATCCATTACCGAAAACCGCCCACACATATCCTTGTGTCTGTTGTTCACATTACAGTCGCAATTAACGCTACCCAGTGGTGTTACAGTGAAGTGATTTAAAACGACTCGTGTCGATTTCCGGAAATTATGTAGGTGCCAAGCGATACTGTTTTATGTGAGTGCGATTTTCGAACGAAGAGCTAGGACGAATTTAGACATTAATTCAACACTCAGTATGCATGAATTCAACACGTTGTAAATATATTCAATTTGACTTAATTTGGCGCCTTGATATAAGCTACTATGTTTTCTGTACCAGACATGTGATAAAAAAGACACATCCATGGGGTTTTGATGAGATCTCATGCATAAATACCGACTTTCACATATGGTGAACAAAAGCGTGTTTACAGCTTCGTTGTCATTTAATGGTGAATACTGAAAAGCGATTTTAAAGCCACATGGCGGCATGTGCTCCAAAATACAAATAATAATTTTCGCTTTTGATTTTGAAATAGGTCGATTTGAACTACCTTTCTGCGGGCAATATATGTCACAGAAAGACACATTGAACTCATAAAAAAAATCAACTTTGAACAGGGTGTTTGGATCACAAACAAGCAAAAGCCATGTGCACAGCATGGACCAGAAAAGTTCAGTGTTAGTCTATTCCTGATATGTTAGAAATAAATAGCGTTTGTTTCACTCCTGTGGGAAAATTGAAAACAGCTGGAAAATGGCTGTGACCATGGCAAGCATATGAAGTCGGTATATCGATATTTCGTGTATTTGTCAACATATCTTATACCCCCTTCCCAATTACTTACATGTATACACAATTCGGAAGCTTGAGTGAGCCATGTCCGTTTAAAATATTTTTTCATGCCAATTCTCAGTACAGCGGACTATTTTGGATGTCACTGTGGGGCCTTGGCGATTACAAAGCATCGCTGTGGTCTGCAGCTTGGAATTTAGATGATTCCATGAGCCTCTACCTTAATAACGTTTCTGTTTTTAAGTATTATAAATTTCCCCGTCATAGCCCCTTTAATTCATATTGTTTGGCTTCGGCAATCTGCTACGGCAACTCGTTGCCATGGCCCAGTTTGCTTTGGCAAATGTCTTCGTCGTTGCTGATTGCCGTCGGCAATTATAACGGTTGCCGTCAGAACTTCAAAAGGTGATCATGTGGAATATGATCTCTATACGGGCGAAGCCAGAATATAAATTTATGGCATCATCTAGGAACATGCTTGTGCCAATTACAATTGTCTTGTTGACAGTACAATGCAGAGCACAAGTGTCAGAAATTGCAGCTGAAAGCTGTAATCATGATTATGCAGGAATAAGCGAGATCAATAAGTCGCAGCCATATTAATTCATCCAGTCCCGTTCCGCAGTTTCAGCACCCGAAATATACAAATACACAACTCGTTACAATGACTTGCAAGTTGTTATAACGACTTGTTTTTATTTCTACAAGTCGTTATTATGACTTGTAAATTAATTTTACTACAACTCGTTACAACGAGTTGTGAATGTCGTTATAGTGACTTGCAAGTCGTTATAACGAGTTGTTTGGAAGTCGTTAAAAAGAGAGAGCATTATTGAGCACACCTTCTTAGACTTGGAAAATAATTATTTGTTCTTCCATGGCAGCATTTAGCAATGCCCAATCTCTAAACTGAGCACCGGGTCATAATGTCACGTTTGGCGTGTTCGATATATAATACATCCAAGAGACGGCCTTTTTAAAACTTATTATCTGAACATTGCCCACGAAAGAACAATAATCCTTCTGCACTTGTATTAGCGTTTCGTCTGCTTGTCGTCTGCTCTTATTATCTGAACACCCATCTAGATAGACAGTTGCAATGTCCACTTTTATGATCGGAGAATCCATGTATTAAAGGAAGGAAGGGTTAATTTCTTGCTGGCTCTTCCCATATTTAAAGTAATACTTGTTGAATTGTTTGCTTTTGAAATATAATAAACAATTAACAAATCAGATGATTTATGTCGCGTGAGTCATATAGCAAATTGGTAAATCGGTTGAAACGATGAGAGCGTGTTAGTGCCATATACAAAACAATAATAATTTGTATACGCAAGACAGCTAAGTTATATATACAATATAGCTATCTTGTATTTACAACTTAACTATCTTGTATATTCAAATTAGCTATCTTGTAAACTGTGAAAAAATCCCGTAAAAATTTACGGCAGAAACTTGCCGACAGCTATGATACCGATACAGTAGATCAGTTTATATAATTGAACGGTAAATTCCTAGTGAACGGTATTGTTTCCCCAGTAAATATATATCGGCATAACCTCACGTTTACAATAGCTGTATCTATGATAAAATGTATTTTTTTGTTGTAAAGATCGCCATCCACCATAATCGTGGTTGAGGTTAATTATCTCATAAAATTCATTAAACTGTTTACGTCTGTGAGGGCGATTCGAGCTTCTATTGTGCGCGTCTCTGTCGAACCCAATATATGCCAAATCACCTGGTAGGACAAAACAGATCAATAGACATTAACACAAATTCCCAAATGATGGACAATAAAAATACTCATGCAATTTCACATTGGTCAAATTGGGGTTACACATCATTTAAAAGCTCACTAAGATATGACAATTATGCAGGTGGATAATTATAGGTATTTGATCTTTGTTGAATGCTGCTTGATTAATTAAATCTTTAATCTGTATGTGATATCGTTCATATACCATCCAGGGAATGTGTATGGCCCTGACTTCCTTCGACTGTTCACTATATTTAATTATTTTATTTCCTGCCATTTCATAGTCATTGAAGTAACTAAAAATACACTCAGGGAATTCTTTGGTAATCATACCATGTATAATTGCTGTAAATTCACAGTGTATAAACGTATTAAGCCATGATGCCAATCTCACTCATGATTTATTTGTTTAAAGCAAACCCTTTGCATCAAATTAACTACTCCCATATGGAGGAGGTTACTGGATACCCAAAACATTAATCAAATAATCTAACTAAAAAAAAACCAGTGAAAATTGAAATTCCATACTTTTATAACTCATATTCCATACATTTATAATTCATGTGTGTCATGTTATGTTCTTATGTTTATCCGAATAAAAAAATATTAAAACAAAAACTTTAAATCTTTAAATATGCTATTTCATCTGCGACAAACATGCAGTGCAGTCATTGCCATTCTGGTATATCCAGTGATCAGTAGTAGCCTCGACCATCTAGTTTACGAATGTACAGTAGCTCGTCCACTACCTCTGACGTGGGTTAACCCTTTACCCAACAGAACGGCCCTGTGCCAATGCATTCTCTTATATATGCGAGTCGACCATAGGTCGCCTCGCATATATAAGAGAATGCATTGGCTTAACACATTACAAAATTATAAAATTGTTAAAGAATGTAAGAAAAAATGGTAAAAAGTGTTAGGCCAATGCTCATTGTCAACTCGCATATATAAGAGAATGCATTGGCACAGGGCATAACTGTAACCATCACAATGTGGTCAATGAGCCGGTTCCAATGATATCCATATTTGTATGTTTTTTTTTAGACAGACCCAAGATAATTTAGGCTGTTGCAGCTTTATTTGGCCGTTTTTGGCCGGTTTGTTGGGTAAAGGGTTAATAGATAGGAACTATTATATTTGCTCAATTAATGCACAAGCACATAAAGATATGCTGAGTGGTGGGACATACCTTATAACAGAGTACAACGGGCAATTTCAATCAATATCCAAAAACTCTTAAGACAGATGTAATTGTGATACATGATTGACTGACCATTGACCATGCACATATATACTAACTGCATTTATATTCTAAAACACTTATTTCATGTGAGTTTTTCAATTAAGAGTAATACTATTTTTGACCAATCTAAAGCAATCGAAAGGAACACAGGAATTAGCTATCACATTTATAACTCCAAGTTATGCTAAAGTAAAATATTTGAATTGGCATACGTGTTGTAAGTTAACTTTGTAGTCCCTCAATTTCACAACTCCAGTGAATAAATGTTCATACTCCTGTTTGCGGGAACTGACGTTATTGTCTGGGTCAGTTGATACAGAGTTAACGTTTTCAGCAAATATCATCAGTCCGAGCTTGATTACTGAGTCGCATGATAAGAGTGAACCACACTTCCCGGAGCCAACGTGAAAATGGCTGAGAGTGCTCGGTCACCACATTTCAGTTTAGCCATAACTTGTCCAAGACTGTGTTGATCCACACGGGAATACCTTAGTGACTGATTTTTCAAGAGTTGGTTGTGGAGACAGGTTCTTGAAGTCACGTGCATCGATCACATGTATACCAGCACCTGAGTCAGTTATCAGTCTGGTCACAATTCCATTTATTTCGATGTCAAACTATATTATCGGTTGTTTTGTGGTGTTTATAGCAGAAACATATTCTGCACCACTTTCCTCGTATTGCTGGTCATCGAAACTATAATTTCCATGTGTTGATGTCAGTGTCATAATATATAACTTTCTGTTTGCTATTATGATTGCGATCACAGTGTCAGTTATGTCCCAATTGACTGCAAATTATCTGAAAGTGATTGAAACCCGAACACTCTTTATCGTTTTGCAGGACAAGCTGTTCTACCACATGGGTGTGGATACTTGTCACCGCATAAACCACAGCGTTGATGCTGTTGATACTCCGATGGAGGTTGGTGTTTATTTTGGGGATTTGGTTTGATTTTTGTTCTTATTTGTGACACATAGTTGGCATAGTTGTGAAGATGCAATGTCATTGGTATGTTTGATAGTAACTTTCTCGGTTATCGCTTTGTGGAGCAACTGTTTGAATGATATATACCTTGCGCACGAAGTGCATAATGTTGTATTTTTGATTAAATCCATCCATTTTCCCCATCATATACCAACAAACAACACATTCATCTGGATTCGGACCAAACCCGGGAGAATCTGGTATCATGCTTGCCATTTTGATATATTTTAATCAATGTCGCCAATGTGATGTATTAGAGATAATTTGGAGGTGAGCTATACTCGAACCGGATCGAACACTTTTAATCGTTAGATACGGGCGCAGACATATACGTTGATATAAAAGTGAGATATTTACCTCAGCGAAACAAATGAAAACACTAAAATGCGTTTTGCATTGAATAGTGTGTGTACTCACAACTTTATGTTATAATGCTGTATCAGCACCAGAAGACACAAGCAAATCAAATATAAAACTCTTAAAACAAGCTAACGTATGCGGAATGGAATCTGTGCTAACATGGTGGCTATTTCTTCTCCGAGCACGGTTAATTCCACCATAATGGCCGCGTCTGAGAATTTAGACCAAATTTCACGGGTGCTTTTGTCGTATAATTTACGGGAGAATATATATTATATAAATATGAGACAACGTAGCTATCTTGTATATACAACTCAGAATATTTTTGGCATGCGGAACCGATACGCAGCCGTCATAAACAACAAACCATACCACAGGTTATACACTGTAACTGGAATTGAAACCCAACTACATCGACCTTCTATTTCCCCGAATGGGAACGCTAAATATATCATGATTTATACCATATCTGTACTCCATAATGGTCATGTCTCCCAAGTTACGCACAGCGGGCTCCCGCGGTGACATCCGTCAGAGAAATAATTCGCTTTCTTCCATCCGAACCCGAAAACAAACAGCATATTGCTTGTGAACCCCACGTAATCCATGCCCTAGTCGGTAGATGTGTCCTACTAATTAGCATACCATGGGGTATGCATCAATTTTAATCATACGTGACTCCACAAATAGACTTACTGTTCTTCCGGAAACAATGAAATTGAGTAAAAAATATCCTAAACTGTATAAGTGCCCAAAATAGAGATACATGTAATTTCTTGACAGTATATATTAGGTATATATACTATGCTATGTACAGCACAAAATAAATATTATATCATGGTTGCGTACATCGACGTTTATTTTCTAACAAAGTTGTTGTACCGCCGTGTTGTACACACACGAACCGTGTCAAGGGGCGTTGTTTTGTGTCAGCCAAGGACTATTTTGTTCCAGAAAAACGTTCGTAAACATCTCAAATTAACAATCTTTCTTCTGTGTAAATGCTATTTTGTCCTTGTATAACATAAAACTGTCGAAGTCAGTTAATGGACTCGCGACTGGACTATTCGTCAACTAAACGGTCTCGGCTGCGGCCTGAACTATCTAGTTTACCAATATCCAGTAGCTCGTTCATTACCTCTGACCGAATAGCTTTAGCTAGTAATTATTATAGTGGCTCAATTACTGCCCATATACATTTACCCGCTCTGCACGCCAACGGAAACATACGCCTACAGCACACCACACATATCACGCGAACCTAAAATACAGTCAGGCCTGTACTTGTCTTCAGGTAATAGCTTCTGATATAAACTCGTGAGCATGAAACCAAATGACTCCCAGTTATGTGTTATTAAGTTCATGATTGGTTATCAAATGAATGGAATCTTGATCGATGGTATCGGCTAAGAACTTGATTGAGCACATGTTTCGTGCGACTTGTTCCATCATGATACATATGGCACTGGTATCATCAAGAATCACGCGATCGGCCCATCAGACATCTTAGTTACCATTCTCAATGGCAATAAATGGTCAATTATGTCATAACCAAACAAAAAGGTTTCACAATAAATTTGTCTTCCTTCTACAATTATAAGCACGCAATCTCCTCTGAATCGATTCTAATTAGCATATAATATCAAACGAATAAACTTTGGGACGCGACCCTTTGGTCGTACTATTGTAAAATTATATTTAAGCAATAAAGCAATATCTATAAAAGACGATCCACCAAGATATATATGTGATGTTTGTGACCGGGCATCTGGGAGTGATCCATGTCCACACGTTTGTTTGGCCACAATATATTGGGATCACTTTAAGACAACAGTTTGTAAATATGGTATATAATATGGTATATAATATTTCACCGGAGCTAGATTATAATATGGATAGATATCAGATACAACTAGGGGCCCCTATTGCCGCCTACCTGAGACTGACTAGATGGAAATGACACGAATATTGCACCGATGAGGGAAGGTGATTGTAGTACTGTCAGTTCGAAAGCATCCATAACGCAGATGAAATCTTCCAAGTGTTGTCGTAGCCTCTTTGGTTCTGATGCGAAACGTTGCGTTGCTGGATTACTGTGTCGGTCATATGGTATTTGAGCGCGTGATGTCCTCAGGAAAAAGCATCTGGAATCTGTTTGAATCTGGAACACCTGTCACACCTATCAGAACTCTTATAGAAACTGTCGACACTGGGGTCACGTTATTGGGTATATTCTCGGAACAAAATGTATACTAATTACTCGTATCGATAATAATTGGCAAGCATTAATACGGTATCGAATTGGTAATTATACTTATACAGTAAGCGTCAGGAATCGCTACCAGTAGCCTGCTGGGTGCGTAATGTTTGTTTCAGTTAATTACGGCGTGAATCGTAATTATCTCGTCCTCGCCGCAAGTGGTTGTCATCCCGAGGTTATGTCCCATTGACATCAAACAGTTCGTGTTGTCGGGCGAGAAACTACGCAACATAACAGGAATGAGAGTTTTGTCCATTCATGCCGTGTTCCGAATGCCTTAGATGCCAGATTCATCTTAACGGAATTCATCTTATGATAGTCGATGTCATAGATATGTTCTAATGCCGACGCACACACCAATGTGTCGGCATGATGGGCATCATTCTTGGTGGAGCAATAGCGGAGAAGACAATAAATAATTAAAGGACTATCGCGTTTGCAACAGGAAATGACGGTCATTTGAATATATCCTTTTTCTAGGAATGACATCTCTCCACAAATTCTTGTCATCTCAAATTTCCCAAATGTCCAAGTGGACAAACTTATGTTATTTAATATCATTGACGTGAAACACATTTGAGCATATTCCCTATATTTCTATGAAAAGTCGTTGAACATCTTCTGGTACCAAAAATCTGTCGATAGCCACACTTTATACTTACAGCTTATATGGTGTTATATGACGTGGGCTTGTATATGAAGAGTATCCGATAAACATGAGGATTTAAATTGATAGGTAGGATGTTGTAGTTTTGCAATGCTTAGGTACCAAGAAGTTCTAGAATAATTATATTTTTTCCCTCCAAAATAGACTACTCAAATGGCTATATACAAGTTGCCTTGGCTTATCTTGAATTCTCATTGCAAAACAATGGTCACCCACCAATATATTACACTTATGAAACAGCTACAGATACTCCAGGCCAGATGCAAACTGAACCTGCATATTCTGCCCCATTACAGAACATAATACTTATCTGGGAAATGAACAGAAGTGATGTAACACATGTTGGCGAAGGTGGGTAAAACAGGATTATTTTACAGATGTTTCCGGCAGCTCATCGTACCACAATATGTCATTGACACATATATGTCATGGACATTGTCAGCAAAACAACTATGATCCGCTCTTTAAAAATATTATGAAATACATTGTAAATCGAATCCAAGAAGTCATGTTCCTGTCAATATCTTCATATGTGATATCATTAACTTATAAACTGTGTTTACGAAACTAACAATTGTGGAGTTCTTGTACCTGAGGAAATAATAGTCTTACTAATTGTCAAGATTATACAAGCATATGAAATATACCTGTTCTTTCCAAATGGTGTGTCCCACTTAGCAACAGAATACCAATGCCCATGACCGGCATTGAGTACGATTTGTCATTTCGTTAGAGTTTTAACATTTAAGTTATTCATAGGTGGTGCAAAGTATCCAGTCTCCTTATATATTTACTTTTTAAAAGAAATTTCTCTGGAACTACAACTCCTGGACTACTTTTAAAACGTCAACATAGACATTAAAAATAAGAAATGAAACATGTTGTGAAACAGTTACCAAGCCAATACACCAAATAAATGTATTTTGCAATATGAATAATTTCACACACAGAGACACGTGCCACTCCAAAACCATTGCTCCTTAGATTGGCATGCATATATGCATACGAAAAGGATAACTTAACCTCCCTATAATTAGCATAAAATAACACAAAATGACAATATGTAGACGTCAATTGAAGTCACATCACTGCTAGTACCACGTCATGTTGTCAACTTTGATGTATACTTCATCTAAACAGTATCAGTATGGAGACATATGGCGCCGTTGAAACTGGCACATTCTTATAACATTAATGGCGTCATATTTGGGTTTATTGTCGCACATTTTCGTACAGAAAAATCTTGTCATGTTCATAAGGATTTGTATACGATGACACACGAACGAGCCATTGAAAGAGAACCCGTAGCTGTCAATTTGTTTGGAAATCACTGGCCATTGCATGTTGCCAGAGACCAAGATCACGCAATGCCAAGAAATGGATGTGACTGGTTAATTGAATGTGACCAGATAATGCCGAAGGCGACAAGTCCCAATTTCCTCCATCCGGAAATAGCTCTTTGGCCTCTCTGGCTCGCCACACCAAACGGACATACATCACGAGCATACGACGTAGTATAAGCTCCGAGTTTATTGCAGAATAAGGTCCTTTCAACTGTCCTCTTTTACAAATAATACGACTCAACCGTTAGTGCTGCAAATACGTTATCTTGGGAAAACGATACTCTTAGTGCTTACATTAAACAAACCGTCGTCTCGATTGTCATCTTAGAGGCGATAGCTGATGGACACGTGTTTTATGGAACTGTATTACAACCGTAGCCCGAGGGTTTTAGCCAGTGTCATATTGACACTCTGCAACGCTGTTCAATATTGACAATGAGAAACATGTCTGTGACATGAACAGACAATGTAACCCTTTCTTTACAAAATACTCATTGACCAGTATATCTCTAGGAAATGTTCAGATAATAAACTTCAACAAACGGCCATACATTTAACTTCTTGTCTGTGCATTTCCTACCAATTGCTTATGTTTTCCGAACATCCCTCCAGATGAAGTATAATGAAAGAGTTAACACTGATCCGAATCAAGATAGGGAACTAGCTTACTAGAATTTGTTCGTCTTGTGAGATCAGCCAAGACTAGAGCTCCAGGATGTGACGGCATCCACTGGATTATTACCAATGTACTTGTAGTGTGGTATCAGGATGGAAAGGAAAGTGGCCATGTGGCACTTTCATGATATTGCCAGCAACATTCGTGGCTAAGCTCAACTTATAATTAAATATTGAGTCATCTGTGTAACTCTTATATGAGATATCAAACCGACAACATGTAACCTAATTACTGCCATATAACATGTGGATGCACATAGCTAAAGTGTTCCAAATGTTCCAGACATAAACCGGTGATATAATGAAAAAAGTCTCGGAATATATATCGCAAACAATATTTATCTAATTGGTTAATTAGCATGACTACTGAAGCGCATGCATCAATGAGGTTGAACTGTCACCCATTGTCAATTTAACGAGATAATTGTTCACTCCGTGTCATTTAGTCTGTTCATCAAACCCCAACACGTTCGCCGTAATCATCACCCCAGGGTTTGTTACATTATATCACATAAAAATATTTGTGTTATCGCCGATATACACATTAAGATTGGCTATAGGTTGTTGATACACATTCGTTTGGATTGGTTACCCCAGGTACACAAACTGACAGGCAGGTACACAAACTGACAGGCTTGCCCCGATACACTCATCAGGTTACCTTAACTCCAGTTCCACGTTTAAGCCAAACAAACAACATATGCGGCTGTGGTTTCCCTACCGATCATATTCAAAATATCCCACCATAAAGTTTGTTTCGTGATTTTCAGGAAAATCTTTAAACAATATAATGTAAAACATTTGATAAACAGCAAAAGAACTGGTATGTTTATGTCTCAGAATGGGTTGATTTCGCAGGTCAAATCATTGGGTTTATTGCAGTTTGTACAAATATAATAACAAATTATCTTAGCTCAACATTTAATATAATTTGTCACATGAATAGTCACCATAATAAGTAAAAAATAAAACAAAAGTTATTAAATAATAACAATTACAATGTATGCCTACCTACATATCTTAATCTTTTCTGACTTGTAAACCCAATCATACATTTAATTTTCTTTGGCCTTATGCCACTAAACGTTGATCCAATCCTTATCTCTGTATAAATGGAAAATCACCATGAACTACCAGAACGCATCCATTCGTAGAATGTTTGCATGCTATGGATTCGAAATCAGTGGATCGAGACTCCCAATATTCCTCCTAATGGTGACACAACCTAGGTACTGATAACGTTGACTACATAGTTGTGTAATGGGCGGTACTACTCAACTATGGGTGATTGCCATCTGTGTTTGTGATATATTCCCAACCCCCAGCTCACTACCACGGTATCTGAATTAAACTACAGTAGTTTATGACGCCAATAAAAAAAAAAAAACTACGTTTTGCGGTGGATAGGTGATGCATGTGCGATAGCAACATTTGACTCGTTTTATGAGTAGTTGGTGAATCTCCAATACCAAATATAGGTATTCGGTTTTAACAAATGGATATTCTAAACATAGTATGCTTTCCCTCACAATAATTTTATAGTATATTGGTATCCATGAGATACCGATTTGGCTAACTATTCACTACGACCAACATGGGCCATTAGTCGCACGCAATATGTAATTTTAATACGAAATCACCACGCAATCACCACGCAGCCAATGATATTTTCTTTCCAATTTGCGAAAACGGATCAGATGATGTTCAATATCAAAGGAGTAATTTGTGCACAGATTGATTTTTTGAATTAAAGTGTATTAACTGCCTCTAGCAATAAAATGGTGCATGTACTTTTGTATCATAGCCTCGCTGTTTGTTGGTCAAGGGTTCTTTGTATGACTATGACCGGAGAGCATGCACATGTTGTAATACTACATATACATGTAAGATTGATTGATTTATTGCATAAGTCACATAACAGCGAAACAAGCAAAACATATATACACTATGTACACAACTTTGAATATCACATTAATCATTATTCATTTCATATACACAGCAGTAATTAAATTAGATTACACAATAATAGGCGATAAACTTAACAAGTATGATAATTACATGTGTTCACCCATAACAATAAATGATTTCGATTATATAGTATAAGACACCTTCTTAAAGGCACACCTTAGGAATATGCATAGTCTTTTTATGAGGCTTATATTTTGAAGAGATAGGAGACCATGGAATTTCTCTCTCGTAGGGTTCTTCCAAAAGTACTCAGGGATATATTGTTTTCTGATTTCATCCAAATGACTGCATATAATAACTAAATGGTATTCGTCTCCTAAATATTCTCCACATATGGTGCATATATCCTATTGTCATTTTCATTCTGAGATTTCTTCCATCTTGAGCACTCTATAGGCAGTTTATGATTTGCAGTTCTGAGCTTCAAGAGGTATATCGATAGATTAGACGGCAAAATCTTCAAGTAATTTGGGTAACCGTAGTCAGTTTTAATAAAACTATAAAATTGGGCCCTCGATGAAGCAGATGTGTTTATGTCAACGAGTAGTGCGTCCCAATGACGTTGTTTGAGAACAGTTTTTGCATTTCTCAGTTCAATAGCGGTCAGGCCCGTCTGGGTGATCCACTTTGATTGCAATTTCAAATCATAAAGAGCATTTTTGACAAAACATAACCATTTGGAGTTATTTTTGTCTGCTGTCTGTGAGTTCATCTCATGAGTCTGATAAATTAAGGTATAAATATTCTTAGCTAGCTCAGAGCCGTTACTCCATACGAGCTTTGACCAATATGTCAGAGCTCGGCATGTTATTTCTATAGAGACGGGGTGTCGTGCGAATTCTGCATAAACTATGTAATTGGGGGTACTCATTTTGATGGACGCAACCATCTTACAAAATTTTAGATGTAGTGTCTCTACACTTTGAATAAGCATAACTTTAATGCGATTACTATTCTCAAACGTCAATGTCAACGTAAGAAGTGCTCGCTTTTGTCAGGTTACGAACATCAAAGTAGGTCGATGAATACACGACATGCAATGTATTTACAATAATATGATTGCGTTGCCAAGACTTATCAGAGTGATTGAACTCATTATCGTTTTAGGGAGAATAAAAATGTCCCATTTTTTTATCACTCATGCAAAGATAATGAGTCCGTCTAACCTCTGTCTGGAACGTTGATATCAGTTATTTCAAGTCACTGCGATATCCGTACGTTGTTATTGAGCATTTATTAATTATATATGGCACTTTTGTCCAGAACGGCATGTTATCGAACTATGAAAATATAATTTTAATATGCCCTTAAACCGAGTAATATCATATTACGATATCATAAATCAGAGCGATGCCATTTTACGACATGCCGCAAATCTACTTCACTGCTAAATAATTTGTAGGTATCGATTTTTGTGACTGTCACCCATTTGAAGAGTTATCAGTTACTACGACGATCTAATTAATAAATAGGATATGACATAGTAGGTTTGATATTATAGACCTGATATCAGCCCTAGGTAATCTCATATCAGCATTCAGTCTCGAACGATATGAGGTTACCTCGGGCTAATATTGGGCCTAATACCAAACCAACCAAGTAATATCCTCTAAATGAACCGTCCCCACGATAGGGATAAGGCCCGCATGTTATAATACATATGTTGTCCCGGAACATAATGAAAGCAACATATTACTTGGCTTAGTTGGAATCCGACGGAGAGTCGTTGTATATTGACCAAACGGGTTATCTTGTCGTCGAAGAGAACAGTTTTATATCGCTGGATATCGTCGGTCTGACTGTTACGAAGTTACCTCCGGCTGATATCTCGGCCGATATCAAACTAACCAAGTACTAATCTCGTTATTAATTAGATCAACTATATGGTAATACCATTACTATTACATCAAATGGCAGTTAATCAGTGTAAACAAAATATTGAATGGACAGCGGATAGAATATAAAGGAGGTCGCTAAAGTTACATCTTAAATAAGATATTGACGCGTTGACATTGTGCGTATGACCACGCACCTTATCTGACCAAGTAGATATTCACGTATGCCATTGCCATAACGGTTTAAACAGTTCGAAATGGCATGAGTCACTCTCCATTACTTGAAGTCAATTAGAAATTGTCGTTATATCGAAATATCACTGTAAATGCGTCCCCCGAATGGCTGTTACGTATATATATTTACACACTAAGTGTTGTCATCACTAAATCCAGCATTCTTATTGGTCGGCGCCCACGTGGCTAGTTGCAGTTATTTCTCGGTGAATGCGCAACGCCTCATAACACCAAGCTAATAACACCATCGATACGTCATTAGGTTTGGAAAGACGAACGCGTAATGTTTTGGGCGCATTTGGACTCGCGCAGGATTGACTTAATACATCATCGGGTTTCAATATGAAGATAAATTGTTCCTATTAACTTTTGGCAAGGGTGCTATTGGGTATTTTGGGCTGATCTTGTCACGATACACTTTTCGATTTAAATATATTTACAAAAGTGGCTTTCTCGCTAAATGTATATAAATATAAGGATTAACTGTCATGTGGACTATTTTTATGGAGATGTAACGGTGAGGTAAGTGGACATAACTTTCGGGTTTTACACAAGTTATGTCCGCTTACCTCACCGTTACATCTCCATAAAAACAGTCCACATGACAGTTAATCCTTAGATGGACCAGAACAGATGTATGTGTCAAACAATATACATGTCGTTAAAATAACTTGTTATTTATAACAAAGATATTATCTATACACATTCTTGCGATGTGCCCATTTTATTCTCAAGTGCGACATTGTGTGAATATATTCTGATATTTGGCAGGCCACGATGCCGCCGTCAACAAACATATATGCATACAATACCTATAGGCAAACAATATTATGTATATACATGTTACAAAACTGTATAGGGGGTACGCATCGGACGATCAGACATATACTTACAGCATGTAGAATAACAAGAACAAGTATAAAATTAATAATTGCACATTACCCCTTTTAAAAGAGAGAGATATATAGTTAACATGTATAGCATATACCGTGTACTTTAGTAGAACGCGTTATTTAATAGATCATACATTGTATCAGATTTTAAAAGTAATTCTTTGTAAAAATAATTCATGGGCGATCTGATGCATGCATCTTTATTCTTGTTGCTGATTGTTCTCGGTATACAGTTGTACCATTGGCTCATGCCAATATATATTGGGCTGGTTTGATCCGATTCGGAGCTTGTTTAAAACAACTCCATATGATAACAAAGAAAAGCAATGGTAATTTCGGGCTAACATTTACTCATATTGGTAAACCAAGAGACACATGTAAAATATGTTGATACAGTGAAATCCAACTGTCCCAATTTATAGTCTCCCTTTGGGCGAAATAAACTGATCAACGATGCTCCCATCCGGATTACGGGAACATCTACTTCAATCATCGTTAACGTGACATTGTAAATTAATTGATACTCCGATCCGATCCACATGATCTGCCAAACAATACAATATATTCCTTTCCATAACTAACTCATGTAATGGGATATGTTGGTCGGGGTCAAAATAGTATTATATTCACGTGGCATTGCGGTATACATATATTTAGAGATATATATCAAGTGTACAATAAAGTGAGTCAAATATTCAGACAAATAAATGGTATTGCAATTTAAGACACTACCGTATGTTGGATAATGTTGTGAATGTGTTTAACGGTATTTTCAAGGAAATGTAGGATTTTTGTCATTTTAATAGGAAGAAAATAATGTAGTGCTAGTGCAGCCATTGCTGTAAATAAGTTTAAGAGGAAATACGCAGAAACACCTATTATATCGTTACCGATTAGGTCTGCCTTTAGAGTTATTGTTCGTGAAAACAATAGTGTGGCGTTTGTTGACAATACTGTCTGGCTGTTACAATAATTGTTCATGAACAATCTTTTCAACGTACGGAAGCTCGTCACTGGAGGGTAATTGATCATTAAAGTATGTTTAATATCTTCTATGTTTCCATGTTCTTAATATTTTGTGGTTATACCCTCGTGAATGCCTTGGGGTTTATCATAAACGTTTACATTTCCAAGTGAGAAACGGTTCCAGGAGCGAGATCGGAATGTACGGATTGCACATGAAGATTATTTGGCAAACGCAATACTCAAAATATAATGCCTTTGCGTTTTATAAAACTGAAGATGGTCATTCTCTATGCGTGCCTTCATCCCAGGAAATAATAACAACCCAACAACCTCTTATTTGATCTAGCATAGAATATTCCGCAAAGTTATATACATGTCGGTATATGTTGAAATTGGTTTTACGAAGGTGATTTCCCTATATCGTTATTTCTGATGAAAGGGGTGTGAATTTATTCTAACAGCAACAAACTTTATCTTTTGTGATTCATTCGGTTATATAGTTCGCAAATCGTCCAAATTTGATATGTGCATTTTCAAACAAGGGTGCGAACTTCTCAGTTAGCAAGATTCTGAAATGACGTGAATGACGCATGGACAAAAAAAGACGATACATGTACGTTAGGAATATGAAATAATACTGTAAAATATTTTTGACTTGTTAAATTTATTGATCATGTGTTACCGATTATTCTATGTAACTTTCTCAGAGGTTTAAATTATCATCATTATCATAATTTAGACTGGTATCCTTCATATATAATATTCCGTGCACGTAAATTACCTTACCAGATGCGACGTACATGTAACTCCAACAGCAATACCAAATAGCAACAGATTCATATAATATATTTAAAATTTAACGGGTTGTACACTTGAGAAAGGCTCATTGGAGCGGTAGGAAGTTCGTGATAAATACATCTAACAAGTCGAATAACGTGTTACATTATTATTTGATATGTCTTTATTGGAGACGTGCATGGTATGCCATATAAGTTAGGTAGGGCGATTATGTGGTGGAATAGTATAAATAGGTGGTATAAAGTTGACAACATGTGAACAAGAATTGAATCACGTTATATGGGTGCATGCCGGGGAGATCGATATGAGGGGAAACACTGCATGGTTGCGACAAAGCTTAATATATATAATGCATACGGGTACTTGTGTGTGCAGGCGGGTCTCCATATTAACGTAGACACATATACGTTACTATGGATACCATGACTATATAATGGCACAATACCGTGGTATTTAGGAGATTACTTTCAAATATATGTTGGAAGATGCACTGTTGGTGGCAAACAGCCGAATTAAAATACAATCTATGTTCTTACCGTAATATCTAAAAGGATCTGAAAGAGAAAACAGTTTTACTAGCTATAAAGCTGTGGATATGCAGGAAGCATATGTCGTAACATCAGATTTTTCTCTAAAAGCCTCATCTTTTCCATACATGCATGTCCTGTGTTTGAAAGTCGACAGGCTGAGTTGGTATAAACGGTTTTCGGTTGCGAGAAGGACATCGTTTTTTCGAATGAGTTTTTTTTTGGAATTCGAACCAAATATTGCAGAAATCAGATGTGTTTAAAGCATTATGTTTTCAGTGGTATCCAGAAAACATCGTGGTCATATATCAGTAAATATATAATTTTATGAGATGCTTCAATTTTCCAATATTTAGTATATTACAGCAGATAGTTTAATGTTATGGCGGGCTCCTGATGTGTATACGATAAAATAGGAAACCTGACGCATGCTGAGGACATATGATTTCCTAACAAGTGAGCACTAGCTTCCAGTGATATCCTGCCTTTATAGATAATCAAATATTTGGTATGTCAATCACCTGAATCGAATCGATTATATATAAACAACACACAGAGCTGGTCAAATAGCTACATGTATTTTAACTAGAGTTATCTGGAACGAACCATACATACATGTACATGAAACAAACTTAAATTCGAACTATGATATACTGTTCATGCATGTGTTACCCATGTGTTAATGCATAATCGAGTTGCCCAATGGGTGCACATTACCACCTATACCATATGGGAACTTAACTTTGAGTCTAGGTCGCTCATAGCAGAGGCCGTGTGGGCTGAGGTACCAAAGGATGCACTTGGTGACGTTACCCCACTACACGGGATAGTGCCACTAAATTCATCTCCTGTGAACCATACTTTGGGGCATGGTGCTTATGTTGATGAACATGTTGATGTCGCTACGATTCTCGTGGGGAAAGAGTTGGAAGAGTGTTGCTATTGTATTAATTCGTATTGCCATTTTAGATTAATATGGAAATATCAATGATACGATACAAGGCAGTTATATACGGGGAACGTCAAGAACATATATATAACTGAACTATCTTATCGAGAGCTCAGAGAAAAATGCAATATGACCCCAACCAAGATTGCTCATCCGAATTTATCCCCAAAATATCCAACTAAATTGTATCCCAAAAAACATAATAGCTAAATCAGCAGGATCCACCAGCTTACCAACATCAAAGCAATTTATCAGATACAGACCAGAATATGTGCTCAACATGCATATGGTGTTTGAGAACAGAAAATGATGACACAAAATACAACGAGATTAACAATGGCAGAAAATAACGACTCCGCTATTGCGTTTGATATGAATAATAAATGATTAATCTGCAATCAGCCTACGATATTGTCGATCCGGTGTGATATAGCATTAAGTGCTGGTTTAGAGAGTAAATTGAACAATGCAGGCTCTATATGTTTGCGTCGGATGGGCCCAGTGACACTTTCAAGAAATATGTCCGTAAATAGAGAGGTTTCGCAAAAACTAAAAATACAATTAAATAAGTTTGTATACAACATTAAAATATCCATTTTATTGCTACAGAACGAAGACAGCATAACATTGTTTCTACACGACTACATTATAATCATAGTGAATCTATTTAAGAAATGGATGTTGATTTGCTTACGTTCCATAGAGTATGGATGCAAGTTGGTCTGACATTGTGTGTGGACAGATTAGAAGAGCATTAAGCGCCCATTTCCAACGTTATTCTCGTGACTTGATGCACAAAAATAGATGCAAGTTGATGTCAGCGCGCGACGTCATGTGACATAATTTCGACCAACCAACGTCCCGCATTCATGTTCCACAACGCGAATGCATGTGTGAGAAATATTGGCTAGTATTTAACCAGTTATTTTCTAAACCACTATTGACGAGTCGTTATAACGAACCAAAGCCGGACGCTTTGGGTCGTATATAGACTATATCTGATTTTGTGACGTCACCAATTATTATCTAATACGACGAAGCTGTTTTGAATTTCGCGACCTCTTTTGTCGCACGGTAGATCGGTGGGCTTAAAGCATTAATGTCGTAATCGGAAAATCTTGTTACTGTATCTTTCGATTACTGGTATTGCAAATGACAATTATGAACATTGAATTACAATGTAAGTTTATTCGTAGTGTTAGTTTACCTTTTATTGAGAAAATAAGACACAATAAATAACGACACTAAAGTAACTACAGTCTACACACATCAGGGCGAGTGAAAGTGATCGAAATTCCTGATGTGATATATAATAAGAATGTCATTGCAAATTTACCGTTCTACTGCTTATGTGCGAAGGTGGGCATTTAATGTACAGCACTTGCCACGGTGCGGTACTGTGCGAAACGAAATATCATACATTTTATAATTAATTGTTATAAGACTAGGCCTATATAGTACATACATGCATGTGGTAATCCATAAATATTGAAATCGAAAGGAACACATAATTATGAACAAAGAAGAAGATACATCCAGGCGAACTCGGTCAATAGGAAAAGTTACACGATGACGTTGTTCGTCGATTTTCGTTGAAATCGACACGGTGACACCTTTGGATGAAATGAACAGCTATGAAATGGACACGCTTCTCGGTATACAATCTCCGCCGCAGTGCTCACCCAGCGTCAAGAAACGAAATAAATTGGTTAAATTTATTAAAGATGTTCCCGTTCCCCTCTCGACAAGGTAACAACTATTTTCACTTTGATGTCGGTACTAATAGTTTATAACCATGAATAGTCTAGCTGTCGATCAAGACTACCCGGAAGTACGATTTGCCTAATTTATATTCGAAATTACGATTGGGGTCCATTCATTCGACGAACCCAGGAAATATAGCCTTATGTGAATCTTATTTGGAGGGAATACCAGATAATCTATAAACTGATTTTTGATATATATATATATAAAAAAAGCCACAACTACCCTCATATGAGTGGTTTTGCTTTGGTTCGTTAATTACGCTAGCGTAATACTATGATCATATTATACCATAGGAAATGTTTAGATAATAAGTTCAACAGATTCCTTCTGCACTTTTATTTATCTGTCGTCTGCTTTTATCACATTATCATCACTCAAAATGAATAATAGACAATTCCAATTTATACCGTTATAACTGCATGAGATAATTCATTTAGTATAGCATGGGTTAAATGATATTATGTGCATACTATTGCAATTATTTGGCATTGATGTTAGAGTTATATGTACGTCGCATTTGGTAACGTAATTTATGTGCACGTAAACAAACGTATGGGATTTCTACAACTAAGAGCAAATTCGATCTAATACTTATTCTTGTAGAAAATCAATGTTTGATTATTCTCACCCATGCATGCACCACATATCCATAGCAATGACCAGTTGTCTTCGTTGCCGGCATTGAAGTATGTCTATTTTTCCATTTGGGTATGCATGCATTTATAGTATACTAGATGAAACAGGCTCCATTCGGAGCCTTTATTCAGTATCGGTGGGTCTGCGGCACCCACACAAGGGGGCATGTAACCCGTTTGCGTTTTTCGCGCACATTTTTATCTAGACAGAGCCTTTATTTTGCGGTGGCTCTTTGTGCGATTCGCGCACATTTTGATCGTTTAAACATTTTGATATAAAAAGCCACTTGGCGATTTGGGCTCCAAAATACACCTAATATTATTCGGTTTTGAATTTGTCCCGGTATAGAACTAGGTCGATAAATATTTGCAATTCTTTTCGACAAGCATTTGATGATACAACTTATTTGGGTCCCAGACAAAAAACAATCAACAGTTTGAAAATTTAACGGCGGTTTAGCATCCACTAGGGTGCTCGAGTAACGACACCAAATTTGGTTGAAATCGGTTCAGAGGCCTGGGATAAAAATCGAGAACAGGCAGAGACAGACAGATAGACAGACATACTCATAGACAGACATACTCTTTTATATATCTAGTATATCATACAATGCAAAATGGCGCATGCTTTTGGTACATAGACAAACATGCAGTGCGCCAGACAATATCGCTACGTCTTGGCTACATGAACGTGTTTCAAAAATGCACATTGGATGATACATTTACAAGTCATAAAATTGGTGTAATGATGTGCCTTTAAGACAATTTAATTAATTTATGTCGATCGGAGGTATATTGCATGCAGAAACAATGTTGATGGTTCCCATGTACATATTTATATTCAATACTTTAATCTCATTAAACAAAACAAAAACATAATATTTGAGATACGCATATATAAAAAATGATTAAAAAAATGTTGAATATAATGTGATCTGCGCATTCGAAAATTAAGTGACATCAGTAAAGAATCACGGTCCGATTTGACACCAAATTTGAAAAAATTCCCAAAGCCAACTTTCCACTTACCCGACAAAAGTAAATGAAAAATACTTTAAATCAAGATCATTCGTATGACGCAGGCATCACGAGAAAATCCACACAATTATTCATGAGCAATACGATCACAGAAGCTCAATAATGAGAATGTTCTTTATTGCCTACCGATGTACTCTCTTTATAAGAGACTGCAATTTTTGCTAGCCTGACACAAACATTCAACACGTGTTAAAACGTTTAAAAGTCAATATCTGACCACCAGAACATTACACTAATGTGTAGAATCTAATTATTTTATGATTTTGAAAGGGACACGTGGTGGTTTTATGGCATCTTTAAATGGGTACTGTACACTAAATATGTTATGGGACCATCTCCTATTATATTCAATAGAATATATGCAACAAAGGAATTCATTTGAGCCATTGAAAATGAGTTAAACGGGAAGGAAACTATTGCATAACGAAAAGACATATACATTAGTCGCAATTATATACGAAATTTATTAACCGAGTGCACTTAAATCGATTTAACCCTTTCAGTGCCAAGTCCGATTTTTTTATCAACCCATATTTCCTTGATCATTTTTCAAATTTATTGATTATAATAATGTGATACATTGATGGAGAGAGCTCTTAGAGCTCTTTCCCTCAATGTATCACATTATAATCAATAAATTTGAAAAAATGGGTTGATACAAAAATCGGACTTGGCACTGAAATGGTTAAGCAAGCTATTCTCTGTTCGTGTGTAAAGTTTCAGCGCAAATCTCCGCACAATATCGGAGATATGGCGTCTCAAACTAACCCGCGCAAGCAATTACGCCGGTAACTTGACGCCGCCATGCATGTTGGAAGAAATATGATCTCCCTTTATAGTTTGTGGCGCCATGGCCTAACTAGGTTGTTTAACGCTAAACTGTATCGCGTACGGTAGTCTGTTTTTAGATATGGGACCATTTCCTATTATACTCAATAGAATATATGCAACAAATGAATGAATTTGAGCCATGGAAAAATGAGACTTAAACTCATTTTCGTTATAATTACCACGTTGTTTCCGTCGTTCGTAGAGCACATGAGTATATTTTGCACTAATCCATGGCTCAAATTCATTCATTTGTTGCATATATTCTGTTGAGTATATAAAAAGGAGATTGTCACATAAAAGACCGGATTTATTGTAGTCCTCCTTTAAAGATACGGAAACGACTCATATAAGCACATACGCTTGCTGTCGGATCCGATCCATGAAATCTTGATTCATCCTATATTTGTAATTGTATATATAATGAAATTACATGGAATAAATACTGTTTAAACTAAAGATACGGGCGGCGTTGGTGGTGGGTATGCTGAATAAAATATTCAGCTCCGTCAAAAACCGCCATAAACAGAAATAATTGTAAAATATTTTGTTCATATACCAATCAGAAAATTGGCATAAACAGTATGTTACTGTCAAATGTTTTTCCTTTGTTATGTAAACAAAAGCAAAAAACGATACAGAACCTGGCTTTCTTTAGATCCAGATATGGTAAACATAAAGAGCGTTATTTGTTACTGTTTTCCTGATATGGAAATAATAAAGAGCATTATATCATTTGTGTGTGATTAACCAATATAATTGCGCTGTGTTATGTAAACAGAAGCAAAACTTCTGTAACACGAGCAGGTTCGTGTTTACGTACACCATCGTACGTCTTGAGGACAATATACTATTTACGCACTGATTATGTTTGGCATATGAACAAAACTATATATAGTTTAATATTCCTTCCGTTGATGGCGATTTCAACAAATATGAATATTTCTGCAACGAACGCCGCTCGTGCCTTTAAACGAGTGGCTTTTTAATAAATTATCACGATACATGCCGGCCTATGTGTGTAATAGAATACGATACTCACCACTAATCCAGTATGCGTTTGAAGACACTACGACGATAACTAATATGAGAAATGACAGCAGGATTGTGTTCATAATTTTCCTGTGAAAAGACAAAAATAACAATGTGGTGAATAGCTGAAGACATTCGTTTCTTATTAAATGCACTGGTAAGAGTTTGGTAACTTGTGCTCGGTTCCCCTGTGCACCCACATCATCGAGTATATAATTATGTGTTTTATTCTATGTATATGTGGGTCACAATACATACGTTCAATTATTTGCATGCACATAGACCCGCGCTGTTGTTTGTTTAGTGACTATCGCATGAGAGCTGGTGGCAGAAGGGCACAACGAGAGCCGGAGGCTTGAGATATATTCTTGCATCATCCTCTCGGTTTCGGTGATCTCTAACCCAAATCAATACGGGTGCTCTCTATATATATCACACACCCTAAATACAAGCACGATTGATATTATTCGGAGCACTTCCGGTTGACTATCGTTGTTTTGCAACGCTTACGACATCACCAATTTCTGACATTCGCGTAACGTCGCACATAGCAACGCAATTACGTCATTTGTCTCCTATAATCTAAGAACAGCATCGTTCGTAACGTGTGCGGTACTTGATACAGTTGGGAATCGAACAGTGATATCTGAATTGATAAACATTCAGGATGGTTGTCTTGGGCTAATGTTTGGTTGAGTATTTGGCGTTTTGGTGTCGCTTTCAGCGACTATTGCAATGTGAGTATTCGCGTTGAACGGAAGTAAACAGAAAAAATACGAAGGTTTCGCAAAACTTACGGATAGAGTTATGACTACGTTTAGGGTACTATGTCAGCAAATTAGGGTACTGTATCAGCAAATTAGGGTACTATGACAGTAAATTATGCGAACTATAGTCGTGATGACCTAACCGTCATAACGGATAGATTATCTATTTCTCCGGTTTGTACCGAAACGTCATTTAAAGATAAAGATACTCAGACAATTAGTTATGTTGATGCATACCAGGCAATTCTTCAAGGATTGTCCACTTATAAATGGACAATCGGTACCTAAAATGGTCATTAATACATGGACAATCCAACCACGCGTGAGGAATTAATATGATATAACAATGTGTTTAACGGGAAGGTAATGCTGCACTTTGATGATAGAGGAACACACTGAACGATATATGGGAATAACCACCTACACCGATATTGAACATAGGCTATCATATTGGTGCGCGCAATATCAGGGGTACGGTGTATCCAACGTCTACACATTTTAAAACAATTATATGGAACAACTGGGAGCTTTCAAGTAACTAACAATTACGTCATGTTGAACCGGTACTATGATATTACGTTTAGTGTTATTGAAATTTCCAGCATTCATCAACATTCTGAACACAATTTGCACTCTCCCAGTTTGAATACTGGAGTACCTCTCGTGGAGACAAATTATTGGTACCACAGTACGCAGAATACGAATTTGTGAATGGCTGTGTTGATACGACACGTGTCGCGGCGCGGTATGATAGAACGAGAAGCGCAACCTCGAAATCTACCTTTCTGCGATGGCACAAGTGCCCTACCGAAAAACCCATTCATACACGTGTTCTTCTGAGTTTATTAAAACTTTACCCGCCGTATAATGCATGCAAATTTGTTTTCTAACGAAACAGAAAGGGTCTGTTTTGTCATGCATGAAGATGCTTTATTTATATTTCACGTTTCATGGTCGAGACGCACGCTTCTCATGTCGACGTTAACCGATTCCACACACGTTAGTGGAATCGCTTTAACATGGAAGTCAATGACGACGGATCGGTGTGTTGTTTTCAGGAACAGGCCTGTGATAAAACATAATTTAATTCACCATCTACAACTGCTGTGTAATTACCCCGGTGGGACGTGATGGGATTTCTAAGTGAAATGAATGGTTATTATATGCCTCCCACACTTGATCCAAAAACAAATAGTCCTATCCTGGAGCCATCGATCGGAAAGTAAGCACCGTTGATTTAAAACACGCGCCGATTCCCCAGCAGGCAATTGCGATTATTCGGCGCAAATATTATCTCATATTTTCGCCTAGAGCATACATAATAAATCCTCCACGTGAACGGGGATACCATTTTGTGCCCTAAGCATGTGTGAATTGTCAAGAGTCTGTACCATCCATGAATAATTGATGTTTGTCACAATGCATGCACCAACCTGGTCGATTTGTATTGCTGACATGTCGTGTTGATTGGGAGTTAGCGTCATTTAAGCTTAAAAGTACGTGCCGCGGTATTTTCAGTTATTTGTTGGAGGAAAGTCCACACATAGGGATATTTTCACTTGAAATCACTCCACCGAACGTGTGTATACGTGTTAGAAACTACCAATCGCCCATGCGATTTGCCCAGGTATACTAAACGTGTTACTCTCCCTTTTTCGTGAAACAAATTTCGCTATTGCTGAACGACATAAAATCGCTAGGTGCATGACGACTGAGCCATCATAAATAGCAACGAGTATCTTGTCATAATTAACCATTTGAACTCCGAGACCATACTATTACCGGAGACCTACGCTCACAAGCTAGCAGCATTATTTAATAATCGCAACAGAAAAAATACCAAAACAAGAGCATCGCTAGGGCGTGGTAAAATACGCCCCTTAGCCATTTCGAATTGTACTACCGCAATATAAGATAATAATTTCAGCGTACAAAGAATATTTTATATACCCCTAATTTCAATGCCAAAATACGGTCAAATTCTAAGTAGAAAAATGGCTGTAACTCGTGTAAAAATAATTTGACAGAACCTATAATCGAACTTGGCCTGTAGTTTTAGCTGGGAAATACACATACCAGCCTTGGTTCAGATGAAATATTCCAAACGGGAGTTATCGGTCGGAAACCGAAATGTTATGAAATCGGTCAAATTCTAAGTCGAAAAATTAAAGATACGGGTGGCGTTGGCAGTGGGTATGCTGTTAAAATATTCAGCTGTCAAAAACCGCCATAATCAGAGAGAGTAGTAAAATATGGACAGACTTTTTTCTTATACCAATCCGAAATATGGCATAAACAGTACGTTACTGTCAAGTGCTATTCCTTTGTTATGTAAACAAAAGCAAAAAACGTTACAGAACTTGGCTTTTGTTTAGATCCGGATATGGTAAACATAAAGAGCGTTATTTGGTACTGTTTTACTGATATGGAAATAATAAAGAGGGTTTATATCATTTTTGTGTGATTAACCAATATAATTGCGCTGTGTTATGTAAACAGATGCAAAACTTCTGTAACACAGGCAGGTTCTTGTTTACGTACACCATCGTACGTCTTGACGACAATATACTATTTACGCGCTGATTGTGTTTGGCATATGAACAAAACTATATATATTTTAATATTCCTTCCGTTGACGGCGATTTGAACAAATATGAATATTTCTGCAACGAACGCCGCCCGTTCCTTTAAGGGGCGTCACTCATGTAAAAATAATTGGACGGAACCCATATTCGAACTTGGCCTGTATCTTTAGCTGGGAAATACACATACCAACTTCGATAAATGTTAACAGACTGTCAAATTGTAAGTCGAAAAAGGGCCGTAACTCATGTAAAAATAATTGGACGGAACCCATATTCGAACTTGGCTGTATCTCTAGCTGGTAAAAATACATACCATCTTTGATTCAGATCAAATAATCCAAACTAGAGTTACCGGTCGGAAACCAAATTTTTTAACAGATGGTCAATTATAAGTCGAAAAAGGGCCGTAACTCATATAAATATAATTGGACGGAACCCTTATTCGACCTTGGTCTGTATTATTAGCTGGGAAAAATACATACCATCTTTGGTTAAGATCAAATAATCCAAACTGGAGTTATCGATCGGAAACCAAAAATGTTAACGGTCGGAGTGACGGACAGACGACTGGACAGACGGACGGACAGACTAATTACAAGGTCATCGATATCTTCCGGTACTCTTGAGGCAAGATTTTCTGACAAGACAAGTAAACCCCCTTCTAAGCACAATATACACGTTCTGTACACATGTACCAATACTTTGTAAAGAATTACCCCAACACCAATATAATAGATTATGCAAATATATACATGTAGCTGCGTTCTGGAGTAGCACCATATAAGCTCAAAATAACTAATTACACACGTCCAGTATCGAACTGCACAACGGCTTAATTATACATTGAACTATTTGAATTTGTATACACCGTATTACACTCTATAATACCTTCATTTGTTGATCCGAGAAATAAATTGAATTGAATTGAATTGAATTGGTGGAGACAGGCTCAGAAAAGCTGAGTGTTGGTAAACAGAGTGGTTGCTGGAAACAGGTCGCCTGTAGTGCTGTGTTTCGAAAACCAGACCACGCAAGATGACGCGCACGCATGTTGTATTTGTCGGCCGCATTTTGCAGACACACATAGATTCTAAAATATCATAAAGCAACATGATTCCAACCTACTCCCACATAATCCAAATCATTTCTACATGAAACTAATTTATTTTCAGACACGTATCAAACCGGCACACCATGTGAGTATATACGTAATAAAATGTTGAAAAACTTAAGCCTGAATGAAGTTCCCATTTATGTGAAACGACTTGAAGTGTCTGTGATCACTCTCGTGTGACGGGCCTGGTCACAAGTCAACCGGAAACGACTCCCATAAGCTTAAAGCTTGTTGTCGAATGCTCTTCATATCATCAATGTTAATACTTATTTCTAATATGTAAATAATGACCAATATGGCACTAATACGATGCCATGGTAACCACATCGGCTTAGCGGGCAATCAAAACCTCAAAATTCCATTGAACAACTTGCGAGTGAGGATTAATACATATATAATCTGACTGCAGGGACTGCTGGTACTTATCAAATTTACTTGATTTTTTTCCATTTATTCCTTCTAGGACAATAAGCTCTCCAATGCAGAGACTTAAGCTAACATCATTCATTTATCTTTTCTGGAAATCGTATACAGCTGCTCAAATGACCACTGTAACTCAGTAGAAGTCTTGTATTTCTAACAGTCGTGGCTGTATTTGTTCTGGTATAAATCAATATTGTAGAGTACATTTCTGTGGAACGGAGACAATTCGATGATCGAACATAACAGTTAGAATACAGATAACTTGAAGGAGTAAATACAGTTTTATATCTGGCTAACTCTAGTATTTGCTAACGAAAATATGAATCAAAGAGCACACCGTACTGTGATTGGAATGGGTCACTCTCAAGTACCGAACGATACCCATGTTTTATAGATGAGAAGAGTGCAGTTTCGCAGCAGGGACGTGGCTAGAGAGTCTCCCCGATGTGGCGATGGTTGTACATACTTGTGTGATTGTTCACATTTACTCTCTGCAAGTACCTTATGTCACTTTGTGTGGTACACATGTTTTGAAAATCTGTTGCGGGTACACCGGTTTTTGTAAAGCGTGCTGAATGGCACACATGTTTTGAAATCTCGTTCGAAATAACTATTCTTTGTTATTTTCGTCCGTCATGATTTCTGCTTGAATAAACTGAAAACAAATTGCTGATGGGTGCCATATTTCAGAAACATGGTTTACGTAACGGTGTTTGTGAGCCGCCCTCTTCTAATCGAATACATAGCTGCTAAGCTTCAAGGGCAAAATAACTTTGCAAGATGCAACAATGCAATCGAGATAGGTTTCAAAACCTGTACACTTCAGCACATCTCGGCTAACCATGGGCGTATCGACAGGGTAACACGCACATTAACTGCTTATATTAAAACTGATTTTAGGTAGATAATGTGCTTAGAATCGCCCAATTTTGAGTCGTTAATGTGCTGAAAATGACAGCATTCTTGTCGACTCTTGACGAAGCGATTCTATGCAAATTGTGCACTGAGAATGGCACAAAGAAGCAAACTCACGACAATTCAGGTGTACGCGCGTTAAAACGTGTTTTCACTGTCGCCCGCGCCATAAAACGAAATAATGGGTATACGTCCATTATCTGCTTATTTGAGAATAAAATAATCACATTATGTACCTATTTAACATTATTTGCGTATTTGTGGTGCAAAATGCCAACTAATGGCGAGGTCAAACACGAAATTCCCACACTCACAGTCACACGTCTCTGGAACGTTGGTTACTAAGCTGTTTAGTCAATATTTCATATGTAATCCCATTGGTAATATCTGGGTCACGCACCTCTTGTTTAATTTTAATTAAATCGCTCATCACTTTGTCATTGATTTTCACTTTTCACTGACTTAATTCGTGACAGCTTTTCGAATGATTTCATACATGGGCCAAAACACTTTTATGAGATTGGAGTGTCTTGATGATGGATGGCACAATACCTAAATCCTCCAGTTCCAAAAGTAATGGACGCAGAATTGAACATGACGTACATGTATTACCCTAGTGTCAGCCCAAACATACATGTAAGATATTGATGTGGACTTGTGGTAACATCGTGAATATGTGCTGTGCGATGCATATTTGATAATGAAGATTCAATATTATTTTAACAATTAGGTATGATAATGATTTATTTTGTCCTAATGTTTGTTGAGTTCTAAGTCCACAGTCTTAAATTGGACATGTTGGATCCATTGACGTGTGTATTCCGTGAACACGTCAACGTTGATAGGTTCCAAACATTTCGTATGGTCATGATATGTGTTGGTACAACATGCTTTATTTCTTTACTCTTCCAGTTTTCGCGACCATGGCCATTGCTTTAGCATTTAAATCACACCATATGGTTTGGGACAAATGCCCAATGATGACTTCATATATCTAACACCCAACACCGGTGGTAACTGCGACCCATTGAAGGTCGGACCATAGTTGTTTTTAATTTTGTTTTTAGCTCCGATTACTGTTTAACACTTCCTTTATTAAATAGTCATTGATGAGTAGTTCCCATAGAGCATGTGCAGATAATGAGTTAAACAAACGGCCACCAATGCACATGAATAATTTTTACTTGTAGTATATGTTCGCCTGACTCCCGCCTCTTATATATCCATACTGTCACTAAAAATTAATAATATAGACCATTTCATTCCATACTTTTACAACTGGGTGGATTGATTGATTTATTGGGGTTTAATTTCGCTTTCAGCAACTGAGGCTATATCACGACATTACCAGTTTTAGTGGTGGTGAAAATCCGCACACCTACGGAAAAGTTGTTGATTTCAATGGCTGATAAACTCGTCGACCATGTGCGGCAAACCACCGGCCATCGGCGAATAACTGGCAACTCAACCAGATAACGATTTCGAGTTCAAAGTCCGTGATGGAAACATGGGGATTTGAACACTCGGCGCCGTAGGGCGAGACGGCTTGGAGTTGTACCCATAATCGACTAAGCCACCGAGGGCCCCATAACTGGGTGGAATATCTATTCGGTGAAGAAAGTGTTACGATCTACTAAGAGCTTTCGAAGACCAACGCATATAGGTTACTGCAATTATTGAATTCCCGAAATGAAAAAACCGCAATGAAACTGTCGATTTTTGTCGGAAAGGTCTTAGACTTGTTTAAGTCCTCTTGATGAGGCTAAGTGGCATTAATAACATAAACCCCACTAACTTGGCCACATAGAACACATCTATTACTATGATTATTGCCATCTATGACAGCAACAAGCACACACAATACTATATTTTCCTATCTCCACTATATATTATAACGCATGTACATGCATATATGTATCTCATTCTGATATATGTAATATCAGTATATGTTGACCAGAATAAAATTTAATTTAATTGAACCACATCTTCTGGAGATTGCTCAGCCAATATCTCTGGCGACGGGGTAACATATGTGTATTTCTGGTATTCGCCACAGCCCTGTTTTTATTATTGGACCTGTGGTTAGTACCGGTCGCAAGTATTCTCCAGATAGAGATTAGCTTGAGTTCGTCTGACCTTTTTCGAACATTATATCAGAAAACAGTCATGTTCGATTGGTAGCTACAAATGCAACATATGTATTGTGTTCATTCCAATATATGTATTGTTTTGATGATATATGTTTACACAGACTGAAATGTCACTATACATGTTTTTGGCAGCCGACGGTATCTTGTTATGGTATTTTGTTTATGTTATGTCATGTATAAACACTGATCTATATACTGTATGGTGTGAAAGGAGATTGAATAGTGAGTGTGCAAGGACCCCCAACCCGCCACACCAGTGGTGTCACTATAATTATTAAAATGATGTGTATGCTTATATATGTGTGTAGGACATCACTGTATATAGTGTGAAAAAAAATAAAAAAATTTAAATACCCAAAAAAAAAAATTAAAAAAAAAAAAGTGTCAATCTGGTCCAGTACGGATGAATACATGTTACGTCATCAGCAATAACTCCTAGCGTTTTGTTTGGTAAATAGAGCATCGATTGGAGTTGACAACCAACTGGGTACTATATATGCGTAGCCAACGACAAGGCATGATCTATTATATTATATTTCACCGACCCATTCGAACTTATATCATGCATACAGCAACACGTACAATATATCCCAACAACATCAGCCGATCAACAAAACAAAATTGCTTCCGGAAAATTTAATAGAAATCAAGCACAACTCGTTTTAATGAGAATAAATATGATTATCCCCTTGTCGATAAACTGTTTAAGAGAAAAATAATTGAGGCAAGAATGTCTTACAAATTCAATAATAAATAGAATCGCGCGGTATCAAGTTCATCTGATAACTCGAAGTTAGTCATGGTGATAATTACACAATTGAATTCCAATACATTCTCAACATCAGATGAAGTACAGTTCCAGGTATGTGTGGACTGAAACTCGAACAGCTTTGCATCGATACTTCATTTTCTTGCCATTCAAAATAATTAAAACGAAAGAAATTTCCGCGCTCTTTGGATCGTGTTTCCCCATGTTACGCCGAGTTTTGTAGTAACTGACGAGTTATGTGGTAGCTCACGAGTTCTTTACTAACAATCGCCGAGTTATGTGGTAGGTCACGAGTTGTGTATTTAATTCAACGAGTTTTGTAGATATTTGATATCACGAGTTCTGTAGTAGAAAATCAACGAGTTGTGTAGTAAGAAAGCAGCTAAAGAATTATGTAGTAAACGATCGTCGAGTTTTGTAGCAACATTATTTTTCTTTTCGAAGACCCGCCATACACTGATTTTCATTATAGTGACCATGTCTGTATCGTTCATAGAGCACATGGGTGTATTTTGCACTAATCCGTGGCTCAATTTCATTCATATGTTGCATATATATGCAGTATAAAATGAGATGGTCCCAAAAACTGCCGGATTTAGTATATAGTCCCCCTTTAAGGGTATCAGCATTTGACTAGGCATATAAGTAGGCAATTGTATTATATTAATAATGAACTAAGATGAGTTAATTATTTACCCCCCCCCCAGTGTGTGAACATATCAAAGTGTATTGGTGACTGTTTTTTTGACCTGCGACTAATTGATCAGAAATGAAAGATCTAAACGATAAACTGGTTGACAGACTAATCAGGAATGCTATATGAGGTATGGGTATTTGAATCCGGTACACTGATCTGCTGTATAGTGTTGTCTTGATAATATGTTTGTAGACACATGTGATTATATACCAATGATTGCAGTTAAAATGGCAAATGGGTAAACAACATATCCTCGCAAAAATACGCACATAATCGACCTATATATATACACAATGAAATAAGCAGATAATACAAAATGTGATTATTTGATTGTGAAATAAGCAGATAATGGATTATATCCGTTATTTCGTTTTGTGGCCCGGACCACAGTGAAAACACATAGCCTGTTCTCACAAAAACCCGTACATTATCTGCTTATAAAAATGTGTTTTAGGTAGATAATCTGCTTAGGATCGCCTCATTTTCAGTCGACAATTTGCTGAAAATGAGGGCATTTTAGTCATATTATCAACTCATACGGAGGCGTTACAAGCAGATTATGTGCTGACAATGACACAAACAAGCCAACCCACGACTTTTCAGGTGTACGCTAAAATAAGGAAATAAAGTGTGGCATTGCAGGAGAACAGGCTGGTGGAAATCTTGCTACACATATATGAGCTTTATACTTAGGGTTTGGCAACCGTCATTTCCTCGTTTAACACCCCTGCATTAATTATAAATTGTACACGATTAGTTTCAAAACCAGAACAGTCTCGATTTTGTCACTACTATTCCTTTAATCAGTCAATTCCTATTAAGTTAAAACTATGCAAATAGGAATGGGCTATTATTCATATGGATTTGTGTTTTAACCATAGATGAGAGAAGACACATATGACTCATATTCAGTCATCGGGAGGGGTTGTTCAGGTAACAAATTCAACAAATGGCACTATGTTCTACATTTTATGTGAGAATTCCCCAAATTAATTATCGTATTATAACAATATAAATGGGAGTGGTATATTATTCTTATAAATTTGTGTTTTGATCAAAGAAGAGAAAACATGGCATTCAGTCATCTTGAGGGGATGTTCATGTAATAAGTTCAATAAATGGCACTGTGCTGAACATTTTATCTGAGACTTCCCAAATGAATTACTCGTATTATAGTAATGTAGATGGAAATGGTATATTATTGATATAATTTGTGTTTTGGTCATAGAAAAGATATCTATGATATTCAATCATCAAATGACACTATGTTGAACACTTTATCTGAGCATTCTCCAAAGTAATTACTCGTATTATAGCAATGAAAAATGGGAATGGTTTATTATTCATACGGAGTTATGTTTTGATGATAGAAGAGAGAAGACAGATAACCTCACATTCAGCTATCCGCAGGGGTTGTTCAGGTAATAAGTTCAACAACTGGCACTATGTTGAACAGTTAGCCTGAGAATTCCGCAAATGAATTTTACGTATTATAACAATGTAAATGGGAATGGTATATTACTCATATGGAGTTGTGTTTGATGATTGAAGAGAGAAGATATATATGACTCATATTCAGTCATCCGGAGGGCTGTTCAGGTAACAAGTTAAACAAATGGCTTATGTTGAACCTTTCGTCTGCGCATTCCCCAAATTAATTACTCGTCAGAGAGTATTGAGTCCACAACGCGTTAAGTTATTAGCTGTCACATTTAGTATATATGATCATGCCACATTTCGGAATGCGTGGTGTTCTACAAAGAAAGTTATGTGGCTTCACCGTGAATGTGCTCTTTGTATGACAGACTGAGCTCTGATATTGTACAAGTTAACTTTTTCTATACTAAATGGATTGTCCCATTGTTATAAAATTTACACTGGAATGGTCTATTATTCATTTGAAGGGATGTCAGGGAAACATGAGCAGACGGCACAAACTAAATGATAATACAAATGCAGAAGAATTCATATTGATTGATGGGAAATATTTGGATATTGAACTTATCATCTGAACATTTCACAAGGAACTACCCTTCAGTGCGTATTTAGGATATAAATGGTTAAGTTAAGTCAATTGTTTATTCACAAACAAAAACACCAGGCGTGATACAAAAATGTGAAAAAGAAATAATACAGCAATAAATCAGCGGCGTCCATGCAAGACTGGGATATGTTGGTTGTTAACAGTTGTATATAGATAGTTAAGTAGTAAATAAATAAATTCGTCAAAACTAATAAGTATATGTAAGTATACATACATGTACGTGTAATTATAATGCAAATAAATGCTGTATCCATGTACAACAGGTACATCTGTCAACTTATATGCATATCAATATCTTATACACATATAGGATAATTAACAGTGGCCACCGTACATTTGTAAATGACTAAGGCATTTAACACATTTCGAAATTTTGCTATACTAACCGTTCAGCTGTTAATGTAGTAACCTCTCAAATATATTTATGGTACTAAGATAATAATCAATGACCGACCATTTTTTTTTTAAATGGACATCGCTCAAATTATTCAATAAAACAGGAGCGCATGTCAAGTCATTGCTAAACAATACTCAGATTCTAGGGAATGTACTGACTTTGGGGTTCTACTAACAATTTATTACATGACATCCTACCCATATTCCAACAAACTCGAATGTATGAAGAGTTTGATAATTTATTTAATCAAATATATACGCCATTACATAGGTCAAAGCGTCTTATTTATCTGGACTATTTCCTTACGCGGGCAAACAACGCATAGTAACGCGAGATGTCATCTCATGCCTTATAGAAGCCAATGTTACGTTCACGTCCCATTTGTTGAGTTAAGTGTGTTTTATCGAGGTTTTGGATCATGTAATAAATAGAATCCTCAGCTCCTCCCCAGTTTGTAGCGGAATTTACAAAACTGGTCCAGTAAAATAGGTCTGGACCTCACCAAAGGATCGGTCCAGACCAAATTTACTGGACTCGTTTTGTAAATTCAGCTATAAACTGTGAACTCGTAGATCCATTGATGTACCATCGGTCACTGTGTACTACGCGTAGATATTCATGTGTAACATGCGGGTGTGGCCAGATGTCGTTCATTTTACTTGCAAGACACGTGACAGACACAATACAAGTTTCAATTTAATAGAGTGAAACCAATACACATGTTCAATTATTGACCAAAAAAAAAAACGTTTTGTATACCTCCACAACTTAATTATATGGAGTCGCAACATTGTTCAAATCCAGTACGGGCTGTTCCAAGTTTTGAGATCAGCTCTATGGCCGTAACCCTTTACCCAACAAAACGGCCAAAACCGGCCAAAACCGGCCAAATAAAGCTTCAACAGCCTAAAATATCTTCGGTGTGTCTCAATAGAACCATACATATGTGGATATCATTGGAACCGGCTCCTTGACCATATTGTGATAGTTAAAGTTATGCACTGTGCCAATGCATTCTCTTATATATGCGAGTCGACCATAGGTCGCCTCGCATATATAAGAGAATGCATTGGCCTAAAAAAAATCTTTTTTTTAACACTTTTTACCATTTTTTCTTAGATTCTTTAACAATTTTATAATTTGTAATGTGTTAAGCCAATGCATTCTCTTATATATGCGAGGCTACCTATGGTCGACTCGCATATATAAGAGAATGCATTGGCACAGGGCCCTTCTGTTGGGTAAAGGGTTAACGAAGTGTCGTAGTTGCAGTTGTTTTTTCACAGTTTTCAGCCTATTTCAAAACACCCCTCTCATCTTGGACAGTTGGAAATGTTTATGTCTCGGAACAGCATGTAGCTGTTATTAAAAGAGTCTTTGGTCATCATGAAATTCACGCACAATCACAAAATTGGCAATCTGTTATTTAAAATAGAATAACACCCATTGTCTACAAGTATATATATACAGTCGCACTTGCACAGCAAGTCAGACGATTATAAACAACGAGCGTGTAGAAACACGTGGTCTGTCGTTATAAGTTACAATTCCTACACTCCATATAGAAGAGCGATCTCTGTAACAACTCATAATGCATGCTAGATCAATTTCCTTACTTGAAACTCTGGTGATTCGGTAGATCATGCCATCCATGAGTCTATACGTTAGCTACGCCCGTAGAGATCATATTCCACCACTACAAAAATTGGGAATTGTTTCATGTTCTGACCCGTTCTGACAGGGAACTTTATAACATTGAACAAACAAGTCAGGGAATATATCTCTTTGTTAATACTTGTACCTCAGTAATCTACGTCGCATTAGAGGGTGGTTCCAGCTCGAGATTGCATTATTTTGTGTTAATTTGTGAGCTGACATCGCAATAAACATTGAATTAATTACCAGGGAGATATTTCATAATTGTAAGCGACGAAAGAATAATGTCTTACAAAGTCACTTAAATCTTTCAATTTCGAGCTGGGACCTTCACATACTGTGAAATACATTATTAAGGAACATGTAGTAACCAAGAAATATATTACCTGCATTGAATGTTCAATGTTAGAAACTTCCATGTCACAACATCAAACAGTTCCCATGTATTATATTGCTGGAATATGATCTCTACGGGCTTAGGTAGAGTAGAGATTGGTGGCATGATATAGTTATTTGGCTAATAGAATACATAGAAGCGTTAACCCGTCCATGACTGGATATTTCTGGAAATTTGCGAAAAGCCTGTGCCAATGTATTCTCTTATATTTGAGAGTCTCCCACATGGAGCCTCGCGTATATAAGAGAATACATTGGCCTAACAATATTTACATTGACAATGTAAGCCAGTGCATTCTCGTATTTACGCGAGGCTCCATATGGAAGACTCGCATATATAAGAGGATATACTGGCACATGATAATTAATGCTGCACCAGCCCAGCTCCCGTCATGAATGGGTTAAGGTGGCGCTGATGTGGTCATTTTGTTCACGCTCACAGAAATCAAAGTTACTCACAAATGGAAATTTACCAGATGCCACTGAACTGCAGTCGTCATTGTTTTAGACACTATGTATACTGTTTTGATGCAAAGGGAGATAATTCATACTTTAGAATGTGGTGACAGTGACATGTTTTTTTTAACTGAACATATATTTCTAAAAATTGAAATAAATCAAACTGTAGTTGAATCATTATAAAAACCACAAGAACACAAAAGTTAATATTGTAATCTAGTACGCTCACTAGTTTATTACTTGAAATATATTCACTTTGGCAGAGAACATAGATCTTTTGAAATGAAAACCAGGAAACGAATACTCGTGGGATTGGCTGAAGCTCGTGGTGTAAATCGCCAATCCCACTCGTGGATTAAATTTGTTATTCAGAAACACTATGCGTATATTTTGTTTATGCCACGATCTTTACAATGCGATGGATAAACACTTTACAAATTGTATGGAGGAAGTTTAATCCACTCTGCGAAGTTTATGCCACGATCTTTACAATGCGATGGATAAACACTTTTCCGTTCAAATTGTATGGAGAAAGTTTAATCCACTCTGGGAAGTTTAATCAACAGCAGGCACGTTTAATCAACAGGTGCGATTAAATGTAAACTTTAAAAACATGGCTTTATTGATATAGTAAGATAGGCGATCGTGGTATAAAAATTAATAAGTGTTTTCTAAAAACTAAAATAAATCAAGCTGTAGTTGAATCCTTATGAAAATCACAAGAACAAAAAGTTAATATTGTGCTCTAGTACGCTCACTTGTTTATTAGTTCAAATATATTCACTTTGGTAGAGAACATAGATCTTTTGAAAAACTAGGAAACCAGTACTTGCACTAAATAATGAATCCATAATATATGAGGATGTAGCTTCAATACTGGAAGATGACGTTTCTGAAAAAATTACCATAACCATCAATGTTGAAATTAGTAATATCTGCGCTACCTTAACAAGCTGTCCGAGTCACCGGCACATCTATTGATAATGGAATTTTGAGAAAACCCTGTGCCAATGCATTCTCTTATATATGCGAGTCTCCCATAATGCACAGGCACAGGATTGTTAATGCTGCACCAGCACAAATGGTTAAGAAAACGTTTGCTTAAATAGAACCCATGAATCAAGTTTGAAGTTATAACAACAAAAGTACATGGCCACAATAGAACGATGTGCACATGTAGCAAACATGAAATCTCTAAATAGTGAAGTTTTAGATACAAAATGAGAGTAAAATGTTATTTTCGCCCACACTCTACTCTCTCTCTCTCTCTCTCTCTCTCTCTCTCTCTCTCTCTCTCTCTCTCTCTCTCTCTCTCTCTCTCTCTCTCTATCTCTCTCTCTCTCACCCAATCGCCGTGCACAAATCTCTTTGGACCAAATGTCACTTGCCGCTCCGCTGAGACCATATCATATCCTCGATTAATATACAAACACGAACCTATATCAAAGCAACTGGCAAGGGATATCAGTCAAAAGATCAATTACCTACGACGTGAAATATATAAATCCAGTAATATTCAAATTGATATACAGCACAAATCCCGAGCGTCCTAACAATAAACTCCGTTATATATCTATTTACCTATACACAGAGTACGAATCCATGCTCCGAAAGGCGGGTGACTGAGGGCCGATGTATCTCTGACTGGCAGTCGCGGAGAATCAATCCCCTATTTATTGTCATCCGATCGCACGTCAAAACACCCACAAGCAGTTCGATCCAATTCAGTCACAGCAGACCGGTCGCGCGCTCCGTTTCCGATGCCGTATTTTTAATTTCCATAATTACCGGAAAATAACTGGCACGTGGCCGATATAAATCACGTCCTGTGTTTCCTCATTATAACGTCATCTAGTATTAATTGGCCATCACTCTATTATCAGAACAGAAGTATAATAATGTTCATTTTCATGGTCGTTAGGTCGCGATCCTTCACCTCAATGTAAAAAAAAAGAGGTCTGACATTGTGGAAGTACCCATATGGCTTGGCTGACATTGCGGTAGTATCCATATGGTTTGGCTGACATTGTGGCAGTAGCCACATGGTTTGGTTGACATTGTGGTAGTACCCATATGGCTTGGCTGACATTGTGGTAGTATCCATATGGTTTGGCTGACATTGTGGCAGTAGCCACATGGTTTGGCTGACATTGTGGTAGTACTCATATGGCTTGGCTGACATTGTGGCAGTGGCCACATGGTTTGGCTGACATTGTGGTAGTACCCATATGGTTTGGCTGATATTGTGGTAGTAGCCATATGGATTGGCTGACATTGTGGCAGTACCCATATGGTTTGGCTGACATTGTGACCCATTTGGTTTGGCTGACATTGTGGTAGTACCCATATGGTTTGGCTGCCATTGTGGTAGTACTCATGTGGTTTGGCTGACATTGTGGTAGTACCCATATGGTTTAGCTGACATTGTGGCAGCAGCTATATGGTTTGGCTGATATTGTGGTAGTAGCCATATGGATTGGCTGACATTGTAGCAGTACCCATATCGTTTGGCTGACATTGTGACAGTAGCTATGTGGTTTGGCTGATATTGTGGTAGTAGCCATATGGTTTGGCTGACATTGTGGTAGTACCATATGGTTTGGCTGACATTGTGGTAGTAGCCATATGGTTTGGCTGACATTGTGGTAGTACCTATGGTTTGGCTGACATTGTGGTAGTACCCATATGGTTTGGCTGACATTGTGGTAGTAGCCATATGGCTTGGCTGCGGTTTGGACAATATTTAATTTGTGTTGAGTTTAGTACATGTACATTAGCTTTGATGTCCGTTTGGATGCGTTGCGGATTAATATCAGTTTAAAGTGACCGGCTGGAGTTTTCAGATTATAAATATAGAGTATATGTAGCTACATGTGGTGCCGTCGCTTGAACTGTTTATGTCCTCGAGGGGATTTTGAGCATCCTTTTGGCGAGGCTCTGCCAATTATCCCAAGCGAACATAAACAGTTTAACAGACCGTATTAGCTACATATTATATTTATCCAGCTCACAAAAAGTGTTACTTGCGTAGGAAAAGTGTCATTTTTTCTATGACGGCATAAAACGGCCACCTCCTCTTCGGTTATTAATCTGATATATCAAGTTAGTATTCTGATATATCAGACAGGGTTGGGGTAATCGTAATCAGTAATTGTAATCAAAGTAATCGATTACAAAATTTGGAGTAATCATCTGTAATCAGTAATCATGACATTTTTTGATTACAAGTAATCGTAATCGTAATCGATTACTTTCAAATTTACCTGTAATCATGATTACATTTTGATTACTTTTTGATTACTTTTACTAAAATATCCATATGGATGACTATTGGATACTCATAGTCTCACACTGTAGTACTGTGGAGTGTGCACAGATACAAACAACATATCAGAAAGTTATTACAATTGTTTCATGTGGTACACTGTGTACATTCTGACAGTGGACACAGATAACAACACACAATTGCAGAAATGTTGAATACAGCATGAATGGCAATTAACTTATGACACAGACAATGAAATATTCTGATATGAATAAAATAGGCCAGCCAACGTCAATTCGGATTAAATTTTATTGGGACTGCTGCAGACAATTGGCTGTAGAGTCACACTGGTACAATAGGGCTAATTAACGGAACAAAGCAGGTGTGATGTACATCGGTATACCTAATTAGCTGGTTTGTCATTTACTGCACTCATGGAGTTAAGCCTCATTTAATCCTCATTAGGAGATCAATGGATGGTAATCAAATAAACCTTAGTGTTATTTTCATTGTGTTGGGTAATGAATCTAACAGAACATGCAAATAATTTATAATTGTTTCTAATGATAGTTTCATATAATGCGTTAGTTTCAATGCATGTAAGAAAATTAAAAAATATATTTACATAAATAAATACACAAAAAACATAATATATTCCCAATAAGTTGATGCACAACTTCATGGTGAAACATCACCAATGGATATAAACGTAAAAAGTGAATGTGTTAATTGCTTTGCTTCTTTCTATTGTTTCAGTCGTTTCTTGTTTCCATGTTATGTAGTGATGTTTTTTATTAAATCAAATTTGAAATTTTAATTTGATTTATTTCATTATTTATTCCAATGCGATCAAATGGTTGGAAACTAACAATTGTAATCAGATGTAATCAAAAAGTAATCAATTACATTTACCAAAGTAATTGTAATCGTAATCGATTACATTGAAAAAAATGTAATCAGTAATCGTAATCGTAATCATGTAAATCGAAAGTAATTGTAATCGCAATCGATTACATTGGCATGTAATCGCCCCAACCCTGATATCAGATTAGTTAATCTGATATTTCATGTTAGTATTATGATATATCAGGTTATTTAATATGATATGTCAGGTTACTTATCTGATATATCAGATTATTTAATTTTGCAAATCATATATATTAGATTACTTGATCTGATATATCATACTTCTTAATCTGATATATCAGATTAGTAATCAGATATATAAGATCTGATATATCAGAATACGTAATCAGATATATCAGAATAATAATCTGATATATCAGTTTAAGAAATCTGATATAACATATTAGTAATATCGTAATACGTAATCTGATAGATTATTATTCTGAAAACACATATTTCATAATCTGATAGATCAGATTGCGATGGACCAATCGAGAGGTCCGTCTCGTTGGATACGGCTTGTAATTCATCGGTTGGGTATGTGGGAGGTGTTGGATGATTGAGTGGCTACACCATAGTTAGTGATTGAGGTATAGTTGCACCCCCAGTGATTGTCTGCTGTGCGTTCTTGCCCATGGTCGTCCACTAAGAGCCTCTTTATGTTTCAATGGTCAACCAAGGGACGTGCCGACATAGTTTTGTGTGTGGTAGGATGGGGTACATCATAGTTAGTGGTTGTAGGGTAGCTGGACTCTCCAGCTATCGCATGTTGCGCGTTTTTGTTAGCCTAGCTGATTCATTATTCAACCCAGGTGATCGTCCGTCGCGCGTTCTGATAATAAGTGGTCGTTTAATAGGACTCCAGCTGTTTCATTTATCAACCCATTGACGCTAGGACAGGGATGTGGTAAGTGGGAGGGGCGGCGCACCTTATATTCAGTCATCGTGGAATAGCTGGATACTCCAGTGATCGTCTGTCGCACCTTCTGATCTATCACTGTCCACTCAAACCCCAGGTGGTTCATTAATCAAACCATGGACGTGAGAGACGGGTGCGTGTATGTGGGAGGGGGTATGCATGTGTGAGGGGGTGAAAAATTCAGTGATATTGGTACATATTGGGTCTCCAGCAATCATGCTTTTCGCGCTCTGCTACAACATTGTCAGCTTGTCCTTTCGTACTTCATAGACCCTGCCATAGCAATATCACTTACGCCAGAATGTTTTGAGAGTTTAAGTGGAACAAAACAGAGTATGATTATAGATCAAGTTATAGAAAATGTTCGCGCGTTCGTCATTGTCAACATGATCCAACTGAATATGACTTTGTCTAACTGACCAATGACTAGCCTTCTCGATTGGTCCATCCATAATCTGATATTTTAGATTAAGTAATCAGATATATCAGATTAGCAACCTGAAATGTCAGATATATCAGAATATGTAATCTGATATATCAGAATAATAATCTGATATATCAGATAAAGTAATCAGATATCAGATTAGTAATATGATATATCAGATTAGTAATCTGAAATATCAGAAATATCATAATACGTAGTCAGATATATCAGAATAATAATCTGATATATCAGGTTAAGTAATCATATATATCAGATTTGTAATATATGATATATCAGATTAAGTAATCTGATATATCAGAACACGTAATCTGATATATCAGATTAATAACTGAAGAGGAAGTGTCGGTTCTACACCGCCGTATTTCATTCGTTTATTCGACATCGTCCATGAATTTATGATTCCATGGATGCTACTCATGACGTGGGCAAACCGGGGTTTGCAGTCAGTGGAGGTAGTGAACGGTGGATCAAACATAATTGCCCTTTTAAGTAAAACGTTCAAAATCACAATGACGTAATTTAGGTACATTGACGTTGTCTCCTGTTATCTGTGCAATTTGCATATACAATTACTCCATGAAACTTCAATGATGGAAATGGTACTAACCTAATAAAGCTGCGCTCACGTTGCCGATAAATTTAACGTTTATCGAGAAGAAATAGACGGATGAACGATTGATCAAATCGAAGATATTCGTTCTCAACGTGTATTCAATATGGGCAACGTACATATCACCATCCGCATGTGTTGTTTATCGCAATCCGCATTTGTTGATTGCACCAAAATAGTGATACAGTGTATAACTGACAATCAACTAGACAAAACAGAGAGCTTGTGGTAGGGGCAGTTTGCTTCACGTACACATAGCATACACACAGACCAATGCGGATGATCAGTATGATCAGAGCAGAGAATAAATATAAAAAGAGATATAGCAAACTGTATGCCTTCGTTGACCACGGTACGCTCGCGGATACATTTGAGAAACGTCTGAAGCGAGTAATGGAAATCCGACTACCTTCATGTAGCGACCGATTGAAACGCAATGGAATATCAGCAGGTGTCATCTTACACAAGGAAACGCGGGAAAGCTCATTTTCCACCCGCAAGTTACATCGGTGAATTTCTGATATAACAGATTAGTAATATCGTAATACGTAATCTGATAGATTATTATTCTGAAAACACATATTTCATAATATGATAGACCAGATTGCGATGGACCAATCGAGAGGTCCGTCTCGTTGGATACGGCTTGTAATTCATCGGTTGGGTATGTGGGAGGGGTTGGATGATTGAGTGGCTACACCATAGTTAGTGATTGAGGTATAGTTGCACCCCCAGTGATTGTCTGCTGTGCGTTCTTGCCCATGGCCGTCCACTAAGAGCATCTTTATGTTTCAATGGTCAACCAAGGGACGTGCCGACATAGTTTTGTGTGTGGTAGGATGGGGTACATCATAGTTAGTGGTTGTAGGGTAGCTGGACTCTCCAGCTATCGCATGTTGCGCGTTTTTGTCTATGACTGTCTATTCATAGCCTAGCTGATTCATTATTCAACCCAGGTGATCGCCCGTCGCGCGTTCTGATATTAAGTGGTCGTTTAAAAGGACTCCAGCTGTTTCATTTATCAACCCATTGACGCTAGGACAGGGATGTGGTATGTGGGAGGGGCGGCGCACCTTATATTCAGTCATCGTGGAATAGCTGGATACTCCAGTGATCGTCTGTCGCACCTTCTGATCTATCACTGTCCACTCAAACACCAGGTGGTTCATTAATCAAACCATGGACGTGAGAGACGGGTGCGTGTATGTGGGAGGGGGTATGCATGTGTGAGGGGGTGAAAAATTCAGTGATATTGGTACATATTGGGTCTCCAGCAATCATGCTTTTCGCGTTCTGCTACAACATTGTCAGCTTGTCCTTTCGTACTTCATGGACCCTGCCATAGCAATATCACTTACGCCAGAATGTTTTGAGAGTTTAAGTGGAACAAAACAGAGTTGTTGAGTTGTTTCCGGCCGAAGGCCGGGTAGGATGTTCGGACTGCAGTTTGCACGTCCCTTCACCCTTTCTTGGCTTTTCGATGAACAAAACAGAGTATGATTATAGATCAAGTGATAGAAAATGTTTGCGCGTTCGTCATTGTCAACATGATCCAACTGAATATGACTTTGTCTAACTGACCAATGACTAGCCTTCTCGATTGGTCCATCCATAATCTGATATTTTAGATTAAGTAATCAGATATATCAGATTAGCAACCTGAAATGTCAGATATATCAGAATATGTAATCTGATATATCAGAATAATAATCTGATATATCAGATAAAGTAATCAGATATCAGATTAGTAATATGATATATCAGATTAGTAATCTGAAATATCAGAAATATCATAATACGTAGTCAGATATATCAGAATAATAATCTGATATATCAGGTTAAGTAATCAGATATATCAGATGTGTAATATATGATATATCAGATTAAGTAATCTGATATATCAGAATACGTAATCTGATATATCAGATTAATAACTGAAGAGGAAGTGTCGGTTCTACACCGCCGTATTTCATTCGTTTATTCGACATCGTCCATGAATTTATGATTCCATGGATGCTACTCATGACGTGGGCAAACCGGGGTTTGCAGTCAGTGGAGGTAGTGAACGGTGGATCAAACATAATTGCCCTTTTAAGTAAAACGTTCAAAATCACAATGACGTAATTTAGGTACATTGACGTTGTCTCCTGTTATCTGTGCAATTTGCATATACAATTACTCCATGAAACTTCAATGATGGAAATGGTACTAACCTAATAAAGCTGCGCTCACGTTGCCGATAAATTTAACGTTTATCGAGAAGGCTTTATGTAAGAAATAGACGGATGAACGATTGATCAAATCGAAGATATTCGTTCTCAACGTGTATTCAATATGGGCAACGTACATATCACCATCCGCATGTGTTGTTTATCGCAATCCGCATTTGTTGATTGCACCAAAATAGTGATAGTGTATAACTGACAATCAACTATAGACAAAACAGAGAGCTTGTGGTAGGGGCAGTTTGCTTCACGTACACATAGCATACACACAGACCAATGCGGATGATCAGTATGATCAGAGCAGAGAATAAATATAAAAAGAGATATAGCAAACTGTATGCCTTCGTTGACCACGGTACGCTCGCGGATACATTTGAGAAACGTCTGAAGCGAGTAATGGAAATCCGACTACCTTCATGTAGCGACCGATTGAAACGCAATGGAATATCAGCAGGTGTCATCTTACACAAGGAAACGCGGGAAAGCTCATTTTCCACCCGCAAGTTACATCGGTGAATTTCCCAGCTCCCGTAGATAGAATAGAGCAGACCACCATATGTACTGTGTTCGCCATCTACTCTGATATTACATTGCATTTATATGTTGTTGCCGCGCATAGATGTCTTATTTCAGAATGTGTGTCATTGCAAATTGTATTTCTTTAAAACGACAAAGTCCCCCCCCCAACAACAAGAATGATGATACGGTGAGTGGCTATACACTTTGGAATGAACACCTGATGAATCGGATGAAGCAACTTTACAAAAAAAATGACAACATCACTGGGTTCACAAAGGGGTTACATGTTGGCTTATGACGAACACTTGGTTATGTTCAAATATCAGAATTCTCGACTAAATACGCGCGGGTGGACCTCTTCTTGGTAACTCGGTACCGATGGCATTAAAGGGGGGCTACCACTCTACTTATAGTGGACAATGACGCAAAACGAATTTGCAGGCTCGTGTCATTGTTGAAACCAGTGTCTTCTCATTACAATGCGAGAACTCTATATCCCAAGTCATGTCGTGACACAATCTCTACCAGAGCGCACCAGTCATACTTCCTTTCTGACTCTGTCATCGGCTGGATACCAGTCTGCCGTTTCTATATTTAGCGCGGGGATTTCCAAACAAAATGGCGACAACCGATCGCCCCAAAGTCAAATTTCCTATGTGCTTTAAGAACAATTGCCGCACTAAAAACTTAATGACAAAATGGAGGGTCAGAGCGGTAGTTTTGTTGGCGATTTTCGCAAGCAACTCGTCAAAATTGGAGCAAATTAGAACTCTTGTGTTTGAACTGCCACGCGTGTTGTCAGGACATTGTCGTCCATGTGCGTTTAGACATTTGTGTTGATAAAATAATCGGAGAACCGAATCACACCATTTCGAATCACAAGTGTTCATCGGTTTTAGTGGGACTTTTCAAACTTAAGGTTCAAAATTTACACAAATTTTGTTCGATATTTTGTGTGCTTAACAAGGGCAACATGTTGCACGGTTCGCTTAGTAAATATCTAAATATCGCAGAAGTCCACTAACTATGGGTAAAATGTCGCCGGTAGCAGCGGTCTCATCGAGTCATCAAGGGAGGTAAACCCTGTATGGAGTTTGGTCGTGACAAGGGGTTACATTCAGAACTAAGCTGTTCTTCACATTAGTCTTTAGTTGTGTTTTCTACTATGATAACGGTTTCTGAGTTTAGTTGATCACTACCTCTACACAACGTTGCACAATCAAGCCTGCAAGCACTCAGCGCGTCGACATTAGCTTAGTCCGTGAGTCCTATTATACTGATTACACATGCAAAATGCCATGACAATCGACAACAGAAGTCTTACGGTAGAGTATAATATGTCAGGGGCACTTAATTAATGTTTTTAGAGATATTTTTTTGTTCAAAACATGTCACCTAATTCTCAGGTTTAAATTTAACGTGTTTCCCTTCGCAATGCAATAGTAGCTCGGTAGGGAATCACGTGGTTTCGAGTTGATGAGTATCACGCATTCAAAATGGCCGAGGCGATCTAAAACGGGACCAGAAGCGAGGGGAAAAAAGGTAATAAACTAAGATATGAAATATTACATAGTATTTTGACAGCTACGAGCAGATGCTATACTATTTTTCAAACACGGTGATACCTCATTTATGTCCGAACTCACATTTGTTTGCTCTAATATTCTGACCAAAGCTGTCAGTCGAAGGATTTTCCAAGATGTATTGACTGGTGTATTCCACGCACCTCCGACTGGCAATGTTATAGGAAACCACTATGTATTTCCGAACAAATAAGGCATCAACTTGTTTCAAAAATAAATCAGCATATGCTCGTAACAGTCAAACTGGTATGTTTTGTGTCAGTTCCTCGTATATTATGATTTTGTGCGTTTGCACATTTTGAATGCGTGGTACTCACCAACCTCGAAACCACGTGATTCCCCACCGGTGCTAATTCAACCACATAGTCTTTACTATAAATAATTATTGGCGAGTTGTTCCCTTTGCTTTTAGTAGATAGCTACAAGCAACTAATTCGTTGAAGTCTTACCTCTTGACATTTGTATAGGGGAAACTCGAGTCAATATTAACCCTTAATATTCTAATATGATTATCCCTTTCAGTTTATAAGATTATTCATTGGAAAGGTATATTATTCATTTGGACGTGTTTTCATGAAAAATAAGCACTGACGAATGATTATACAAGTTAAGAAGGACTCACATTAATTTGGTGGGAAATATTCAGATAATATGTTCAACAAACGACCTATTTCAAAAGGAACTGCTCGTCATGACTACTTAATATATAAAGGATTAACCCTTTCTTATATACTCATTGATGAGTAACTTCAGCTAGGCAGTTTTCTGAACATATTTTAATGATTATATTTCCGCCTTCCATCTCAATGCCAGACCACAATCCACACAGTAAAGAAAGCGTTAAATAGACCTCGAGGGTTCCACAACAGGCGCAAAATCAATGTTGACGAGTCTGAGACACACCCTGACTCAATGGTAGACATGTGATAGGACGTACATGTAAGCCCAACGTAGACCACCAAATGATGGGAGGCAAGAGACGTCTAATGCGGAGGTGAAAAGAGCAGCCACGTTCTCACCTTCTGGACCTCGGGGTGTTGGTCGACATCGCGTGGGTTACATGAGCACCCTTCATCTGACAGATTAATCACCATCTGTTGGGAAACTGTGTCTGCCTTTTGGCGTAAAATAGTCTCGAGTGGTGAAACGACTTGCTGCATACAAACGGTCGATTCCGTGGGAATAACTCATCCCGTCTTATGGTTGGCGTGCACTTACATCCTTTATCGTAAATTATTATTGAAAACTCGCTGACATAGAGTAGCCACTGAATATATAGAAATGTTCACTTTCATAGAATCAATGCGTGACGACCATTCAGCTATTGCCTTTAACGTATCTCTACGTAGCTAACAATAGTTTAAACAATATTATAACAATCTTTTCTGTCAGTAACAGCAAACAATTCCATTTTAAAAGAACATATTGTCTTAAGTATCAAAACGTTCCCATGAGCACGTGCTTGTGCTAGGCATAGTTTATTCAAAATTAAAAACTATCAATATGAACAGAATAAATATCACCAGTCCGCGGGAAAGATAATTTCACTGTTTTCTAGTAAGTATGTGTTTGTTCAGTATTTTCCAAAATAATAGAGGTGATATCAGAGTATCGTGCATTTTGTGATAAAAGCATGAATCTTGGTATGTATAGGGCCTTTCCCGGAATATTTTTGAAGCTTTCCACCAAACTCGGTTGTCAAGGTAACCATGGTGACGATGGCAATCTTCTTCTTTTTTTTTAAGCGCACAATGGCACATTTTTCGTGTCTCGAGTCCTCTGTAACACCTAAATATGTTAATATAGATATTTAAAAGTCTACTGCATATTAGTTTAGCCATAGGCTGAACATTGTGCATGGGATTGGGGTCTGATTATATCAACACGGTTAACATGGAAACATACTCTGTTGTATCAGCCATATAGTTTGATGTCTTTGCATCGATAGCAATATTCCTTCCGTATAAAATGTTACTCGTCTATATTTACAACCGCGTTGTGGAACACTTTGAACACTGCAAGTTGATTCGTTGAAATCTGGTCATATGACGTCGCGCGCGATCCCCATATTATTTCCATATCATATGGAAGCAACTTGCAACTCTCTATCAGAATATCGTTGTACATGGTCGCTAAATGCTCTTATAATCTGCTAGCAGAACGTGAATATAAGGAATGTGTATTGATTGTGTTACGTTCCATGGAATATGGGTGCAAGTTCGACTGACGTTTGTATGTGTGGAACGCTTCACAAGAATGACACACCAACTTGCAGCCATAATACTCCATGAAACGCAAGGAAATCAACATCCAACGTATTGAGTTAATTAACAAATTTAGTTGTCCGTTGGTGTTGTTCTTGACGCATAGTTAGAGTGCTAATATACCAGCGCTGTTGAAAGGACGCTGACATGAAGTGGGTATAGTTCATATATTTTTGCCAGTTATTGCCTGGTTGGAAAATAGCAATAATGCACATACTCGCAAATGTTTAGCATTGTGACTGAAGTACCAACTGTTGGATTCGAATATCTACTCGTTCAGTGATAAATATGCAGGAAATGTCACCACATTGCAATGGGGTTCATCCATTGATTTTCACCAGAGTTGCGGACGTTTTTGAACTTAGAAAATAGCAAAACTTGTTGTGCATGCTTACGTTACGTGGCTGCGCTTACATATAGTAGCCCTTAGTTCATTCGGAGTTTAAATATTTAATTGATGTTATGACTGCCGACGTCATGGCTATATACACCACAACACATCGACATATTGTTTACATGTCTATACAAAGAATTGTATGCTCAAGGGGATTTGGTGGATCACTTTCGAATGCATAATAATTATTTACTGCAGCTATTTCATTGCTCTGAAGTCTTTGTCGGTGAAGTTGGTTAATGGCGCATACATGTAAGTGCCATTACATTATTTATATAGAGATACGTATTTCAGGGGAAGGCGTCCAAGACAGCTCCCTTGGCTATTCCACCATAGCAATTTTATTATGGCTGCAACAACCAACACAGACTTTATAGCAATAGATGTACATGTATATATTTGTTTTTATGAGTTTTATGCACATAGTGGCTTTTCCGCCACTCGTTCAGATTACCCAACTGTCGCAAAGAAGACAATTTGAGAAACATAACTTTATGTTTCATAACAGCATCGGTTTGGCCAACCACTATCATCGCAATTCAGCATGACCCACCGACATTAGAGCTACACAGCAGGACCCACAGATACCAGAGCAATTTAGCATGACCACTTAATCCTTGGGGTATACGACATTATTATGTATTATTTATTGTACTATGCAAGTGTAATTTGTAAATAAAACTATCCTATCCTATGAAACATATACACTGAAAATTGATAGGTTCAGCACTTAACCCGCTCGATACTAACATTGATGGTGCCATTCTGTTATTAAAGTATACTCTGGAATGATATATTATTCATCTGGAGGGATGTTCACAAAATATAAGCAGACAGAAACATGATAGAACAAGTGCAGAAGGATTCCTATATACATTGGAGGGAACTATTCAGATAATAAGTTCAACAGACGTTTTTGAACTTATTAACTGAACATTTCCTATGAGATAACAACTACTCATCAATGAGTATTTAGTAAAGGAAGGGTTAAAGGGACTCCAGTCACTCGCAGTGTGTAATTATGCAAAGAGTACATGTATGTAAAACATCACCAATAAGAACATGGAGAAATATATTAACTGTGTTCTTATATCCATTAGTGAGTGTTCCCCAATAATTCAATTTCGGCTGATGAAACAATTATTATTTAAACAAAACTGATAGAGTAAAATTTTTAACAAACATCGCTAATCATCTCCAATGTTTACCATTTGATTTAACTCTGATATCTTATTGGACTAATTGGATTGTGTCGGTAATTCCACTGTTTACATAATAATGGTGTTGACATGCGAAATCTCATTATTGGAGAGTTAAAGGTACTTAATCCGATCAGAGGGTCAAGATATAACAACAACATTTTTTCAAAACACGCTTTAGTTATCAGAATCGATTAATTGCAACAAAATAATGCTAACCACTGTCAACTATGGTATCAATTTTCCCAATACTTGTTATTTATCAGCATTTTGTTCAATGAAATATGGCCGTATTATCACTTGAGTATTCACGAAATGTAGCCGTATTACCACTTGTTTTTAGAGTTATCCATCTTCATACGCAAAATTTTGACCGAGACCATACATTTGACGGCGTGTTTCTGGGCCACATACAATTGAAATAACAATATCAATTTGAGCTTTGATGTGTAGGTTCCTCGACTCGAATCAAATATTGTTTACCCCGGAAGTCAAAGAAATAGTAATTTAGGGGTGTTTAATCGGATTGAGTATCTTTAATAATAATGGAAATGAGAACAAGGGCAATCTATTTGTTCATGTATTTGTTGGTCATAGTTGTTTCATAGACCTGTATGTTGTTTCGCATAAATATACTTTGAAGGCATGGTGTCCCTTTAAATTGTAGCGTTTGATCCAACTATTTTTGTTTAGACAACATAGGAGCTTTTCGATAATCATCAGCGAATATCTCAAAGTTGCGGATTTTGTAGGAGCATCAGGACCGTGTGGATCGAAATTTCCAATACCCAACCTTCCCTGACCATTCTGTATGGAGTCAGGTGCACATGTATACTAGTGTAATGGTGTCAGCGCACCGGTATGAGTTCATCGTTGTCGGTGGATTAATGAGTTTCTCGAAAATAAGGGCTCGGTCGGATTAACGATTTGTGGCTGTAGAGTCGCAAGTTGTACAAATCTCGCGCCAAGTTGTGACAATTGAGCAAGGTCAATACGCCCTATGGGTGTATACTGCCAGGCTGATCTGGCCGTGTCAATGGAGCTATGGGGATTTCGGGTTTCGCGCGATGCGAGTTATTTCGATAAGTATACGACAAACTGTTTAACCGCATAAGCCAAATATTACGACAAATAAAAAAAAATCGAATCGACGGTAAACAAGTAACGGAAACTTCGATAAGGAAGGATTAATCAACAATTTCTGACGTCGCATATATGCTATATACCGTATAATAATATATAATAGTCAGATAGTAACATATATAATAAATGTATTGTATTTGCACTGTATTGTATTAACTGTTTTCTGTTTATATATTCGTTAGTATTGATAACAAAAAAAAGAATTTTAAAGTAGGAGCTATGGGGTAACTTTAATTAATACCGTAAGCTGCATGTCGCTAGACCTTTTGCAGGATGTATATATTCGCGGATGTATCTTCGTGGATTTCTCATTGTTGCAGTATGTAACTTTTATGACCGCATTAATTGCGGTCGATATTTAGGTGTGAACAATGGCTGGGCCACGCTGGAAGATTTTATTGTGGGAACAATGCATAATATAATATCTTACATTGCTGATGAAGTATGTCTCAGTTTGTTTGTAGACTAAATGTCGTATTGCGAAGTATCGGGTGTGTATTTAATCCGATTAGTAGAGGCTTTTTAGAGGCTTTCATTTGAGGTGAATGAGAAACTTGCAGTGATAAGCCGTAGTTGTAATAATTTGAAGGATTAGTTGTTTTAACAGAATTCTGAGTTGGTGGATTCATGAAACCAATATATTTTATGTTATAATTTATATATATGCCTAGTAATATAATCTTGAGGGCGTTACCATTTTTCTGACTATGGTTTTCTTGTTCATACTCTGACGGCTTCACCGTGCTCATACGCGAAATAGGTACCCAGCGTATAGTGGAAGCGTAAGTTCTTGTGGAGGTGTGCACGTGCGTGTCTCGCTGGTCTAGCGAAGCGCCTTAAAATGGCAGCACCCATTAGACTCGGCATTTCTCAACAAATTGTGTAGTAATGTAACTGCTCAAACGCTTAGGAACTCATGTGATTAGGCGTTATACGTATATATAAAACTATCCACTACTATCAACTGCAGTCTGTGTCACCCGGAAATTATAATCCTCATCATCACCATAATCATCATCATCATCATACTCATAATAATCAACTTCGTTGTCATCACCACTGTCATCAGTAGAATGCTTATCGTCCGCATCATCATCATCATTGTCGCCGATATCATCATCATCCTCAACTATCATCATCAATATCATCGTCGTCATCAGAACCCGCCTGTGTTTGTGTGTTTGTATGTGTTTGTGTCACTGTCATCATCGTCATTATCATCTCTATCACCTTCACTATCATCATTATCACCACTATCATGCAATCATCATCATCATCGTCATCGTCGTCACCGCTACCATTATCGTCCTCAACTATTCCGACAAACTGACAGAACACATTACTATTTTTAGAACATTACATTGTTGAGCAGAAATATGTGTATGTTTTTAGATTGAAAATCTATATTTGACGTCAAATACATGTATATGGAAACACCAGCGGTCAGATGCTCATACCCCGTTTATATATAACCATGGGTATATGCCAGATATAACCGTACAAAAAAAACGCCGTTCTTTTGACCGTGTATTTATCCATGGTGTGTGTGCCTGTGGTTGTCCGTAACATGGTGCCCGGTATTATTGTTTTGAAAGGTAATCATGTTCGACTGGTGTTGTTAGATTGGTAATATGATATTAGCGGTTTCTATGTCTTGTCTGGTCATATTTACTGTTTGAACTTCGTCGGAAATAGACGCACTTTTTATACTAGAATTTGCGCAACGGGAGCGCAGGGAAATCGCACGTCGAGTTGGTTTAAGGGTTTTTAGACAAAGTATTTATATGATATAGACAGAGACGTGGCGACGGGGGGATGTACAAATTTTCAACAGTTGGAAATTTCATACCTGCCAAAACATTAGTTGGAAATTTCACAGCAACATTAAGTTGAAAATGTTCTTGTAGTTTGATATTCAAACAATTTATTTGGCATATTTTCCTATATTTGGTAAAGATTTTGGACTGAAATGGTCATCAGTCGGAAATTTCCAACCTTAGGAGGGTTATAGGTAGGAAATTTCCAAAACTTGGAAAGTTTGTGTCCTGGTCCCTCCCCCGTGGCCAGTCAAAAAACTGCTAGTTAATTTAAGAAAAAATAGATCGGGGTGTAAATTTGTGTGGTGTTATACCACTAGATGTTAAGATATTTTAATCTCATACTGGGCCGAACCATCTTTTTCACCATGCACCCCCCCCCTGCATGACAAGTGGCCACAATATTACTGGTTCGTTTAGAATAGGCTACCATCTAGTAGTCTGTGAGGGAACATTTGGGAAAAATTAAAGCACGGGGGGGGGGGGTGCAAATTGATTTACGCAAACTTAAATGGGCGTGAGTTTGCTGTGGTTCAATGCAGTTGGAAATTTCAAGGTCGAGACCACCCCAACGAAAACCCTCTAACCAAGTTCGAGTGCCAAATATCCCACACTCAACCACCTTAGATTCTGCCCTCGGCATAGGCCTATATTTGTTTCCTATCCGAGAATGCACTTCACTGGCAGCAATGTATTGACCATACTCTGAAAGAAAACGCTTCCGTGACGATCACACGATAAAGTCGTGCTGCAAGTAAGCGGATAAATGTGGTTGTAGAAATGATACGGAAGACCGATTGTAAAAAAACTCAACATCAAAATACACAGGGCAAGACTTATCAATCCAAACTGTGGAGTGTGTTTTCGTTGTGTATTTTTCGCATATACCCATGGTTATATATAAACGGGCTACGAGCATCTGACTACAGATGTCTCATAGGAAATAATAATAAAGCGTGCCCACAAACCAAGTTTCGTAGTCATTTAGTTTTTGTTGTTATCGTTGAGATTGTTATTACTACTACTGATAAGAATTATGAATAGGGTACTACGTCACTATAATTTGTGTTCTTTCTATCACGGGGACGGAAGTTAGACAACCCTATTGGTTATGTGTCCCCAATAACTCATTGTCATAAAATAAAATGATATTCTACTACCTGATGTGCTCGACTTCGTCCGGGCTATTTAGGGATTTCTTTGTGATCGCCTACGTCTGGGCAAAATATACAGCATCGGTCCAGAAACATGCCTACATCAGTGTATATGAGCGAGGTCAAGGACACGGTTGCTCGTGAAATTGGACCAGCCCACATGTTTCCCGTGATCCAAGTATAGGCTTACATACAAAATGTGAGTCGGATCGGTCTAGGTCCAGAAACATGCCTATATGAGCGTATATGAGCGAGGTCAAGATCAAGGATACGGTCGCACATGAAATTGGACCCGCCCATATTGTTCCAGGGATCAAAGTAGGCCTACATACCAAACTCGAGTCGGAACGGTGGAGGTCCAGAAACATTCCTATATGAGCGTATATGATCAAGGTCAGGGACACGGTCGCACGTGAAACTGGAGCCGCCCATATTGTTCCCGGATCAAAGTAGGCCTACATACCAAATTTGAGTCGGATCGGTCGAGCAGTTTTTGAGTCTATAACACACACATACAGACAGACATACAGGGAGACAGACAGACCGAAGTTCCAAAATATATAGTAGATAGTTATGTATTATTTATAGTTATGAATAAAATATTATAGTAATCATAATAGTATTAGACACCATTCGCGAAATGAACGACTAATGATAAGAATAGCCAAGAAGGTACTACGTCACTAGAATGTGTGTTATTTCTATCAGTTGTCGTTTTGTCATAACCGTAGTGACAATTATGGATTAGGGTGTTCAAAACAACTTACAAATACATTAATTAGTATTAAATTCGCGATCGATTTTCGGGTCCTCAATGCGGGAGTTGACGACGCAAATGTGTCCTTAAATTGTAAATTATTTAAATGTGGCCTTAATTGATATAATAATGGCAATAATTTATGGCAATAACATCATTTGGAATTCGGTTTTAAAATACACACCAGCTGAGTCTTCGTGTACTTTTCAAGTGCAGTACGTCACGTTGTAGTATCGGTATTGACATCATGCAACGAATGGAGTTCCGCCCACATGACAATCCTAAATATGGAAAGTGCTGAATATAGCACGAAGTTCGATCGCACTATTTCTGTCGCAACGCCACGAGGCTGATACACACCCGGGTGTAGACGTAGACTGTAAATAAACTAAACAGACAACAACGTGTAATTCATACTTTATCACATAATTAGCCGCTAAACCCGGCCTCATATATAGTAAGACACACGTGCAGTGGCGCAAGAGCTTAGCGCAATGATATCGATATCACTGCTATTATCATGTAAATTTGAATATAATGATATTCAATTTGTGCTGGGTTACTTAGTGCTCCCTGTGAGAATAAAAGGCCGTCCGGCCACAGTGTCCCCCGAAAAAGTGCCTTAATTGGGGGCATCAGCTTTTCTGAAAAAAATAACAAGGACCCGAAATCCGATACTAAATTTCAGAACAAAATGTGTGGATCGTACCCATATTCGAACTTGATCTGTATTTCGAGCTGATAAACTCATATACCAAATTTGATTCAGATATGATCACACAAACTAAAGTTATCATCCGGAAACCAGACATTGACAGGATTCCAAGTCGTAAAAGGGCCATAACTCTCACAAAAATGGGCAGAGCAAACCCATATTCGAACCTGTCCTGTATTTTGGGCTGATAAACTATAAAACTAAATTTTATTAAGATATGATCACACAAACTAAAGTTATCATCCGGAAACAAGAAATTGACAGGATTCTAAGTAAAAAAAGGGCCATAACTCTAGCACAAATCGGCGGATTGTACCCATATTCGAACTTGACCTGTATTTCGAGCTGATAAACGCACATACCAAATTTGGTTCAGATATGATCACACAAACTGAAGTTATCATCCGGAAACCAGAAAATTACAAGATTCTAAGTAAAAAAAATGGCCATAACTCTCGCAAAAATGGGCGGAGCAAACCCATATTCGAACTTGACCTGTATTTTGGTCTGATAAACTCACCTATGAATTTTGCTTTTGATCTAATAACCGAAACTAAAGTTATCATCAAGAAACCATTTCCGGACGCACGCACGGACGCACGGACACACGGACGCAGACGCACGGACGGACGGACACCGGCTATTTTAATAGTCCCCCGAAAAAAAATTCGGGGGACAAAAACATCGGTGATAAGGGTGGTTGAAAAATTTTGTCAACATGAAAAGAAAATGGAATAATATTTGTTGTTGAAGGTGTCTTTATACCATATTTATTTGTGATAAGGAAATAAATAGTCATTGATTAAGATATTCAATTTGTGTTGGGTTATTTAGTGTTCACTGTGAGAAAAACATGGGTGATAAGGGTCGTTGAAAATTTTTGTCAATATGAAAAGAAACATTTAAAATGGAATAATATTTTTTTGTTGAAGGTGTCTTTATACCCTGTTTGGTTGTGATAAGGAAATAAATAGTAATTGATTATGATATTCAATTTGTGTTGGGTTATTTAGTGTTCACTGTGAGAAAAACATGGGTGATAAGGGTCGTTGAAAAGTTTTGTCAATATGAAAAGAAACATTTAAAATGGAATACTATTTTTTTGTTGAAGGTGTCTTTATACCATATTTGTTTATGATAAGGAAATAAATATTAATTGTTTTTAACCCCAGCCGTTTCGATATAGTTTTTCATTGCTACATGTGATTATGTGATAAAAGGGATCTCCAATTCGTCGCATTTCTAAGGAAAATTAATAAACCTCGTCCACTAAATTCGATTCGAGCCGAGCTTTAACCCTTTCAGTTCCAAGTCCGATTTTTGTATCAACCCATATTTCCTTGATCATTTTTCAAATTTATTGATTATAATAATGTGATACATTGATGGAAAGAGCTCTTAGATGCTCTTTCCAACAATGTATCACATTATTATAATCAATAAATTTGAAAAATGATCAAGGAAATATGGGTTGATACAAAAATCGGACATGGCACTGAAAGGGTTAAATCGATTTGAGTGCACTCGGTTAATAAATTTAGTATATAATTGCGACTTATTGGATGTCCTCTATTTTTGTCGCGTAACTCGTGTGCCCATTCGTTGATGGCACATATATAGTTCATAGATGACAAGCACATCGATATACCGATATATAGCGTGGTCACTCAGTTATCCTCCCACACACCCCAATGACCTCACATTATACCAACTACATTCTTGATTCATTACATTATATTATATTGATGTTTACATCCATGTTATATATACTATGTTCTTGAAACCTCCAGTTCCAAGATATGGAAGTATGTAAATAAACATATTGATTGATTGACAATTCCCAATAGCTACTGGCATCTCTGTGATTCCGCGCATTATAATGACACTCCCATGTAATTAGGCGTGAGAATAAATTTCTTGAGCACAATTGAACAATATATTTAATTACATGATTGGTATATAACTGGCCGACGGACCAGAACCACCTAATATTACATTTCGTGGCTTCTCCGTCGACAGTCCAGTAAAGAGTCACACCTACACGTATAGCTGGCCAGCGCATCCTAATTGTCTTTATAGTTCCTTGTTAAATCCATCTGGCAGCATTTCATTGGTCATAATATTAACCTTAACCAAGCCACGCATTCGCCTGTGTGTACAACTAAACAGTAATCAGTTGTTGCACCTTGCATAAATGTTCTGGCAAATACCGTAATTCGTAAACATTTGAGACCCCAAGAAGCAGAAATGATTTTAGGCGAAATACGGTATCATTGATATCAGTTGTTATGGAACAACGATATTCCAATAACGTTTTGTTCTTATTACGAATGCTATTTATAACGAATAACCCCTTTGTTCCCAACATATTACCGTGCAAGTAGGTTCATATTAAACCGAAATATTTGCATAGGCTCTTACTGGACTTATTTGATCCTGAAATAAGCACATGGTGACCTTATATCCGTTACCTTTAGGCTTGTATAGAACATATTGCTCAACATATTGCTCAAGTCGTGCCATATTTGACTTGTTTCGTTTTGAAATTCGTTCATATTGATGATCCCGGAGAACAGGCTGTTGTTTCATATACAGTAATGCCCAAAGTAATTGACCACTTAACCACAGCAGAATTCTGGGTATTTTTTCAGGATTTAGTCGGAAATATGGCTTGTTGCCATTCATCGGAAAGCTCTCGGTGAGTTAAGTGGTCAATTAATTTGGGCATTACTGTAAGGCCAGTTCCAATATTGCAGTATGCTTCTTACTAGCGTCCGCCAGATACATGTATCTGCAGAAATAGTTGAGAGCGAGTACACATTCTTCCATAGTGTCATTGTGTGGTTTGAGTTCTTTATGCTCACAGGATGATCGGCGGTAATGATGTCAGTGATACCATAACTATTTGTTGTTTACTAACCTATATATACACGACTGGACTGGATCTGCAGAGGTTGTAAGCAATAACTAATGCTATCTCACTTCTCAATGTACAAGCATGCGTATGACAAGCTCTGTCTGAAAAATACCACTTTTGTCAAGCCAACATCACGTAGATTTGTCCATGAATAATTCGGAATCATCCAATCCGAGACCACCAAGATATTGGTACACGGAACAAGTAGGTGCCAAAAACAGTGCCTGACATGATTGCAGAACCCGTTTAGCGTACTACGCGGTTAGCGATATTAATTGAAAACTCACTGAAACAGTTTTGCTCACATAACAATGGTTTCAAACTTCGCCATTGGAGAACCACCAATAACCAATGTAAGACAGTGTTATCTACTTATCCATATTCTTCTGATAGTGACGGTGTAATGCAGACTTTTATATTTCTTGCACACTTACCCGCTGTCAGTGCATTTGGTCCCCATAAACAGTCATTTGGAGTAACCCATACCGTTCCGCAAGTCAATATGAATATCTAACTCAAATGCACCCACCTCATGTGTTCCGCAAAGTGAAAAAGACGAATGACTGACGCTGTGCAAAAAGCGTAATCGGATGCCCAAACATTACAAAACCAACGGTGGTCACTCTTACTGCTGATTAGTTCACAACCAGGACCCCGCCAAAAATCAGTATACAGGACCTGGATTTGCATTCATAATATATGCCGTACACACAACTCGCATACTGCAGTACATTTGTCTTATTGGTATACACTTATACTGCCATACACCTGGTATTTTATCCGAAATTTCTCCAACAAAAGTGCCTTATTAACACCAGATCCGTGATAATTGGTATACAATAAACGATGAGTCCATCCTCTTTAAAGCAGACACACTTTTTTTTAGATTTGTGCGCTATTTTAGTTTTGGTGATTTATGACAGAATTAATTGATGACCTATCATGCTAGTTTTCGCATAACTTATCAATGAGCGAATTCACCTTGTGTCAAAGTGACAATAGCTACCGTTATCAGCAACATCTATGTCATGTGTTTGGGAAGGTTCGTGCCGAGAGAGCCTCAAAGTCTCAGAGAAAAATAACTGCTCCCGGTGTCGTATGTACACAGTTTATCATATTTTAATGTATCAAGAAATCAGATTTGAAGGAGCAATTCTGTCTGACATTAATTTTGTAACCTAATAGAACACTTCGACTTTAAACGATGTGCATTATAGACTGTACTGGCATTCGACTACATAAATCGGCATCGTTGAATGTATAAAGTCCGTAATAGTGACTAAAATGTATAATAGAAATTAGAGCAAAACATACTGGCATTAGTCGATGCTTGGATGCAGATAGTTGTTTGGAAGTAGTAGTAGTTTAAACAATATCTATTTCTTCCCAAAGGCATATAAGTTTATCACTTCCGTATTATTAAAGCACATTTTGTCACATTACGCAACAACTAAACTCTATTATTGCATGTGTGTTAATCTGAGACATCCATTTTAGGTTGTGACATTTAGTTTACAACTTCACTAAGACCAATATAACACGGGTGCTTTCCCGGCGATTCGAAATGGCCATCGGCTTAATATTACACTCAAAACCAAACACAATATACTTTAAGAACAGTTTGTTTTTGCTTCATTTGTGTGACGTCACACCGGTACATTGAAGAAAAAAGCTGACGCATAACTCAGATGAATGTTTGACAGAGAGTTAGGATCGCCACCTCTCAGGATGACTACGCCACCGAAAATCCCGAATGCTATCACAACAATGCTGGACTCCATGCAAGTCGCGCCTTGTGTGAGCTGGTCACTCCATGCACACAAAGGCGGATACCAGTTGGTTTTGGACTTCCAGTCCTGCCCGGCAAATCCCTTATCAGGGCTCTCTACCGGGAGAGGTCTGGAAACTACCAAACCAGCTAGGAAGAAGCGAAAGAAAATGACTCCATCCAGGAAAAAGAGAGACACAGAGAGATTGGCTGCGTGGAAAAAGAGGAAATCGACTGATGTCACGCCAGGCGACACCTCCGGCGCAGCCGTGATTGGTTCACCGCCCGAAGTGGTAATGGACTCCCCATCGCCACGGATAGACGCGGACATCTCCTTTTTCAACCCGAAGACGCCGGATTACACCGAACCGGAGTCTTCACCTGCCTCTCCTACAGCAAACGAAGCACCAACATCCGACCCCGAAGATACATCCGACTCCGACGACACTTCTGACTCCGACTCCGAAGACACATCTGACTCCAACCCCGAAGACACTTCTGACTCCAACCCCGACGACACATCTGATTCCGACTCTGACTGCGACCCCGAATCCGACGACACACCCGACTCCGAAAAAGAAGAAAGACAAAAGAACTTAATGGAAATTGTAGCGAGAGCACAAGAAGCAGTAAGAAAATCCGAATTAGTACAAGCCGAAACCGAAAAGATCATGAATCGTCCGACTCCAAGTTTGCAAACATCACCATCCGAACCACCGCCAAAAAAGAGAAAGAGAAATAGAAAGAAACAAAACAACCGCCGCTAAGACCCCTCCACCACGCTTTCGCCGCCTTGCCTCCAACCACAACACCTACGACAGCCAACATGTTCGATTTTCATCGGAAAAAACCAAGGAAGGGTGAAGGGACTTGCACACTGCAGTCCGACAACCCTACCCGGCCTTCGGCCGGAAACGACTCAACAACAAGCAAAATCTGATTAGCACGTGCACCGATGTCTGACGTCATTGCATTTCCTGTTATGATTGCTTTTGAGAAACTAACATGTCCGGCTGGGTAGGGCCAATGCTTGCTAAATGCCGGTAATGTGTGGACAATAAGATTTACAGAGGGCTAATTTCACTACATATATACATTGGCACTTACATAATATCCTTTACAAATAGATTTTCTCGCTTCATAATCAGTGCTAGCACCGACGAGCATTACCGTGCGAATTTCACTCACACCGAAGAACAAAAATTACTTAGGAGTTAGGACGAAATTATTTCGCATAATTTTTGTCTAGCACATTATTTTTTTATTGTGTGCAGACGTATCTATCTCGGAACATGAATTGAGTCAGTCCGAAATCATATAAAACATTACATTATTTCCCTCCTTTGTAATAGTATTGTTTTAATTTTTTATTTTATGCCCTAACGATTCTGGAAATTATATAGCCACATTCACTCGCTCTACATGTAGCTCATGAGCCACCACAGCCGTCAGCGCTTGTACGAGTTAGCGACAATAACTAGGAAGTAATTACGTAGGCGTGGTTATATCGGGAATTAGATTCATCAATTACTGACGCTGTGCAAATCAGGGTTGGGGCGATTACATGCCAATGTAATCGATTACGATTACAATTACTTTTGATTTACATGATTACGATTACGATTACTGATTACATTTTTTCCAATGTAATCGATTACGATTACAATTACTTTAGTAAATGTAATCGATTACTTTATGATTACATCTGATTACAATTGTTAGTTTCCAACCATTTTGATCGCATATGAATAAATAATGAAATAATTCAAATTAACATATCAAATTTGATTGAATAAAGACATCACTGCATAACATAGAAACAAGAAACGACTGAAACAATAGAAAGATGCGAGCAATAAAATAAACATATAAACTGTTTTACATTTACATGTATTGGAAAGGTTTCATCATGAAGTTATGCACCAAATTATTGGGAATACATTATGTTTTATGTGTATTTATTTATGTAAATATATTTTAATATATTTTTAATTTTCTTACATGCATTCAAACTAACGCATACTATTTATGAAAATATCACCAGAAACAATTATAAATTATTTGCATGTTCTGTTAGATTCAATACCCAACACAATGAAGATAACACTAAGATTTATTTGATGATCATCCATTGTTAATCCTGATGAGGATTAAATTAGGCTTCACTCCATGAGTGCAGTAAATGACAAAGCAGCTAATTAGGTCTACCGATGTACATCACACCTGCTTTGTTCAGTTAATTAGCCCTATTGTACCAGTGTGACTCTACAGCCATTGTCTGCAAAAGTCCCAATTCAATTTAATCATAATTGAAGTTGGCTAGCCTATTTATTCATATTATAACATTTCATTGGCTGTATCACAAGTGTATTGCCATTCATGTTGTATTCAACAATTGTGTGTTGTTATCTGTGTCCACTGCCAGAATGTACATACACACTGTACCACTAAGATAACACATGGCAAAATTGTACTAACTTTCTAATATGTTGTTTGTATCTTTGCACACTCAACAGTATGAGACTATGAGTATCCAGTAGCCATCCATATGGATATTTTAGTAAAAGTAATCAAAATGTAATCATGATTACAGGTACATTTGAAAGTAATCGATTACGATTACGATTACTTGTAATCAAGAAATGTCATGATTACTGATTACAGACGATTACTCCAAATTTTGTAATCGATTACTTTGATTACGATTACTGATTACGATTACCCCAACCCTGGTGCAAATAGCGTAATCGGATGCCCAAACGTTACAAAACCAACGGCGGTCACTCTTACTGCTGATTAGTTCACTACCAGGACCCCACCAAAATCAGTATACAGGACCTGGATTTGCATTCATAATATATGCCGTACACACAACTCGCATACTGCAGTACATTTGTCTTATTAGTATACACTTATACTGCCATACACATGGCTTTTTATCCGAATTTTCTCCACCAAAAGTGCCTTATTGACACCAGATCCGTGATAATTAGTATACAATAAGTGACGAGTCCATCCTCTTTAAAGCAGACACACGTTTTTGTTTAGATTTGTGCGCTATTTTAGTTTTGGTGATTTATGACAGTCTAATTGACTACCTATCATGCTATTTTTCGCATAACTTATCAAAATGAGCGAATTCACATTGCTTGGTGTGTCAAAGTGACAATAGCTAACGTTATCAACAACATCTATGACATTCGTATGGGAAGGTTCGTGCCGACAGAGCCTCAAAGTCTACGAGAAAAATGACTGCTCCCGGTGTCGTATGTACACAGTGATACAGCAATGCGTGGCTAATCGCGCGCAGTGAGATACCTGCTTTGCACGATATATCAGATTAAGCACAACGCGTACAGTAATATTATATGTAGTCAGCTAAATGAAGATCGTATCACGGGGCTTGAAAGGTGATGGCTGTATGCTACGACAAAACTTATTGACTGAGTGCCTGTATCTTTAACTGAAGAAAATGATACCCTACATGCGTTGTGATGGCGGTTGGGACGCCACGGCTGTCAGAACGTTCGCATTATTTGATGATGTATAGTATACCCCGAACGTAGTCGTAACTATATCCGCGAATTGTGTGACAACTCTATGTTATTATTACCATGATTTTATTTCATATGTTCCCGTTAGCAATTTTTTTTTTATCAATGCTTTAACGACTCAATCGTGTATTATCATGATATAAGAGTTGATGAACATATATGCACTATTTACAAGTAGATGATCATTTCCCTTACGTCGTCACCGTCGTCATCATCCTCATTGTCGTTATCGTTACCATCACCATCATCATCATGATTATCATCACCAACCTCGTTATCATCACCATCATCGTCGTGGCCATCATTAGCGTCATCGTCTGTTATTGGGATGTACACGCAAGTTCAGTTATTCCATATACAAATATTCCGTTGTCTGTCATAAAATCACCGCTTCTACGAAGGGTCACTGGCAACATATGCACTGCATGGTACTGATTGCCACAATATTATAGCTCACTGAGAAATTCCTAAAAGGTTCAACTGAGAAATAGAAATGAAAAAGACGGCACGGTGAGATGGATAGCGAACGCTGCAGGCTTCGGTTCATTAATACCGGATCATTCATTAATGAGAAGTATCAAAACTTAATTGAATTCAAAAGAAAGCTTGGTTAAATTTCACTGAGAAGCCCTTGATTCCACATGGGAGACATTACTTGTCTTCCTCACTTCCCTTTTATTTTTGTTTCTCGCGAGCCGTTTATCGATAATTGAGCGAACGAGTTGTTCAGTTTGTTGCCATTTGGTCTGTAGCCTAAATGCACAGGTGAGAATTCTAGTACTCGTGCACGTGGGTGGGTTTTGAATCGTTATAAATTGGATTGCTTTATTTCACTCAGTCAGCGTTCAGGGAAGATATCCGTATCCATATGAACACTGAACTTTCACTCTCTTGCATATCATACATCGATGTTGCTAGTGAACATCTGATGCAGTCTATCCAGTCGGCCCTCGATAAGGCATGCCCAAAAAAGCTGGCTAAATATGGAGCACCGAGGGTGACTAAGGAAACTCTCGACCTCATCAAGCAGAAGCGCCATGTGTTTCGGATGTGGCAAAAGCACAGAACACCGACCCTGTTGACGTGGTACAACACCCTAAACCGAAAGATGAAGGAACGGGTCAAGGCAGTCCGCAAACAAGCGTGGGAAAATATCACCTCTGAACTCAACACAAACGATCGGAACAACGCACGTGAGTTCTGGTCAAAACTCAAAACCCTGACGGGCACCTAAACAAAATCACAGCAATGGGAACGTCGAGAATCCGGTGTATCGTATTGACGGTACGTTAACTTCCTCCACAAAGAAAAAAGCGGACGCTTTTTCAGACGCACTCAGTCGAGCCCATCAAGTTCAAATTGGCCCATAATTTGACGACGACTGGAAACAGGAAGTTGACAACCTAGTCAGTCAGAATGAGGACTTATTCAAACCCTCAGGAAAACGTGAGTGACGAGATGGGGGACGACCACGATCTCACTAGAGAGATCACTTCGGAAGAAACCATCGGGATTCTCTCCAAGTGCAAATCTAGATCGGCCGCTGGCCACGATGGAATTCCATACAGGGTACTCAAAGAAGCCCCAGTTGAACTATTTTCTTATACTACCAAGCTGTACAACACCTGTCTGAAGATTGGCTACTTTCCAGTTGCATGGAAAGAGGCAATCGGCATCATGATACCCAAAAATGGCAAAGATCTTAAATACCCTGGCAACTACAGACCAATCAGTCTTCTTAGCTGCATCGGCAAGCTATTCGAAGCAATCATTGCATCACGATTCCGAAATCATCTCGAGAAGAATTTATTCTTCAACAAATGGCAGAGGGCATATCGAAACGGATGCGAAGGGGTAGAACACATCTACCGCCTTGTGGAGGACATACGCAGTGGCTTCCACACAAACTGGGTAACTGGTACAGTGCTACTTGACGTTGAAAAAGCGTTCGACGGCGTCTGGCACAACGGCCTCCGGTACAAGTTACACAATTATGGCCTTCCGGTCAAACTTGTAAGGCTCCTCTCCTCTTTCCTAACCGACCGCTCAATAAAGGTGAGGGTGGACAGAGAATCGTCCGACGCTGTTCCACTGAACGCTGGTACACCACAGGGGTCGGCTTTAAGCCCTTATGCTCTACATTTTCTACGTCAATGACATTGAAATAGACCCGAGGCACCAAGTGTAACTGTCGCAGTTCGCTGATGACTTGGGTCTGTGGATCACCAATGGCAGTACAAAGTATGTGGAGCTCAGACTGAGGCGGGCCCGCGGTGACCTGGAAAGATGGTGCTCGAAATTGCGCATTAACTCTTTCAACCCGGTAGCCCTCTAAAGCGGGCACGACGTAATTTACGTTCATCCCGGTAGCCCGCTTTAGCGGGCAGAGCGCAATTGTCGAGAATAATACAATATTTCCAGAGATATACAAATGATTTTATTGGTTAACGACTTGTATAGCCGTTGTGTGATATTCGGTATCAATACTGATGTATTTGTCCGCACGAATACCTAACATGTACGCCATTAAGAGGATTTCCAGGCCTAAATATAGACAGCACCTGTATGACGTCACGATTATTATTTTGGGGTTTCCTAAAAATCGATGACGCAATAGGTGTGGTGCTTTGGGTCACATTTCGATTTTGGTTTATTGTTTGTCATAAAAACATACCGATAACATTAGTATTATTACGTTTATGAAATAAAGAAGATAATGTTGATCTTTATAACGATGTTTTAGTTGTGGTATCCGTCTAATGTCTCCTATTTTCGACGCAATATTACGGAAATCACCGTGCCGCACAACGGTGCGACTTTAATAATAATAGCCGCACGTGCATATTATAAACATAACATTGACATTCATAATCATTTTGGGAATCCGATCAGGACATTGGCAGTTGTTTTATTTGGAATGTTACACATAATTCCTCACCATGCTGACAAGTAAATGCCTGTGGGTCTAAACTTGCTAACTGTGGGAGTATATGTCTGTTTCGATCAAATAGCGTCTTTTGGGCATGCTAGCTATAGGTTAGTACTGGTCTGCTCTTGCCTTTGATGAAGCAATTATGTCCAATGATCGGCATAACATTTGAAATCATGCAGTGTATCATATCACAACAACGTTTATACACCACACTTGCAAAGAATGACACATACATGTATGTATTTGTGGAAAACATTGATATGCGAAGTTGATATCCCAGATACAGGCGATACATGCGAGAATAGCATATATTGGGGTTCAATGTCCCTTCTCGGTTCCCACATGCACACACCTGATATATTATTAGGAAGTGACGACCCCACCTGGTATATAACACAAATTGAAGGTAACTTGTTAACGATCATAAAATATGCAGTTTGCCATACCCGACATCGCTCTAATCCTAGTGTTGCAGCAATACACCAGGGACACATAATTGTACTGAGGCGAGCTGATAATCCAGGGTTCTGGGATATCCATATCTGTATATTCAGGGATGAAAGAGTTAAGCTCAATGCGAACAAAACACAATTCGCCCTATTTACGAAACGAAAACGCAAGTCGGCGGTCAAACTCATTGTCAGTGGCATTGACTTAGTTGCCGCAAAAGAGGTGACATTGCTAGGCGTCACCTTGGACACCAGACTCACCATGCTAACCCATGTTAAGCAGACAGCCAAGAGGGCCATGCAACGAGTTAATCTCCTCAGACGGCTGAGGGGAACTTCCTGGGGAGCTAGCATGGCCACGCTGCTTAGAGTCTTCAAAACGTTTGTAAGAACAATCATGGAATATGCATCGGTGGTTACCAACCTGGCACCAAATTGCGCGATCCAAATGCGTCAGTTGGTACAAAACAAAGCCCTGAGAATGGCACTGCAAGCACCGTATCACACCCGGTTTGTAGATCTGCATACCATCGCTGACGTGGAACCCATCAGAGAGCGCCTGTGCGATCTGGCGGAAAGTGCACTGGCGAGAATGGACGGCGGTGACACCATGAGGGAGTGTTTACAAGGCAAACAGCTTCTCTGTGGCTGAAAAGACCCGCAGTTCAATATGCTTATTGGACCGTCCCGGGTTTTAGGATACGCAGTCAAGCAGGCTATGCTAGACCGTCCCGTATCCCGCATCATAAAAGACCCGCAGTCCAATAAGGTGTATTGGACCGTCCCGGGCGGTAACAGAAGAGAACACGCAGTCCAGTGGAATCACTGGACCGTCCCGTACTCTCTTAGCAGCCCGCAATCCAATGCCTCCATTGGAAGGTTCCGGGCGTGGACAACCAACTGAAAATGCGCAATCCAGCATCATCGCTCGATCGTCCCGCATTTTCCAAGATGCCGAGACAAGGCAAAGGCAAAGATCAAGGCAAAGATCAAGGCATAGATCAAGGCAAAAGTACAAGGCAAAGACCAAGTGAAGATTCAAGACAAGATCAAGACACCTACGACACTAGCACAAACACAAAACTGTTGTTGTATATTTCTTATATATGTATATGCACTGTTACTATGCTGCTATAATTGTAAAGTTGTATTGAGTGTTGTCATATGGAGAGGAGGTACATCTAAGTGGCTAGCACTTGTCCTCCAATCCCGTCACCATATCATTTTGATAAATAAATATGTTTAAACAAAATAAAACTACGACACTGCCCGATCCCGACCTCAAGATTTCTCCACCCGATCCGCGGCCTGACTGTCGAAGATAAAATACCAAAGAAGATTCAAGACCGGGCGTAAGTGCGATCTTCGGATGATCACACCACCGTCCTCGTGCCGCCCTTCGGGTGGGCACGCACATCCTGTTCCTGCACTCAATCATTTTCATTCATTCATCATTCATCAGCAGTCGGACCTCCAGAGAGCTTGGATCGCCACCTCTCATGATGAACACGCCACCGCTAATTCCAATTAGTGTTACTACAATGCTGGAGTCCATGCATGTCACGCCTTGTATGAGCTGGTCACTCCACGCCCACAAAGGCGGATACCAGTTGATTCTGGATTTCCAGTCCGGCCCGACACAGCCCTTTTCAGGGCTCTCTACTGGAAAATACCAGATCAGTCCGGAAGCCCCACCAAAGGAAAAGGAAGAAGAAAACACCATCGAGGAAAAAAAGATATGCCGAGAGATTAGCTGCGTGGAAAGAAAAAAAGACGTCGGAAATTAGACCAGTCGTCTCCTCCCACACAGTCGTGATACCGGACCAGCCTGGCCGAAGGCGAAGACGAGGACCCCGAAGACTCCGGAGTACCCCGAGCCGGAGCCTTCACCCTCAACCGAAGCGGAAGCCACCGGATCCATGAGAGGAAGCGACATAGACACCGAAGACGACGAAGACGAAGAAGACGCGGTCTATATTTTTTGTACAGATACCCAATGGGGTTATGACATATTTATAAAACGGTTCACACCCCAAGGCAAACACAATTGAGCCACATTCTATTCGACGATTACCTATCAATTACCATTCAATCAAAAGTTAATTGAATGGATTGCGGTGTTACATATTCCTGTTGAATAATTGGTCAAATGTTCGTTGACAATCGGCTCACTTCCATCTACATTATATATCAGCATTGATAAATCCTTTTGTGTCCGAATTTGATAACGTTTTACACTGATAACGTGTTTCTTGATAAAACAGATTCTTCGTTGTGACAAACTGTTTCAGCTGTTTAAGTTATTTTTCGCCTTGTTGCCATATTGTAATTATCGTTCAAAACACAGGAAACAATGTGCCGATAGTGTTCGGACTCCGAAGTGAAACTATTCACCATTGCATGAAGTTTGTTTGATAAAATATCACCGGCCTTCATAACAAAAGACGTAAGCAAACCTGTGTATAGTGCCTGTATTTTCCGCGCACATGCTTGTATATGCGAACAGTTTGTGAAATTTTCTCAACGTATCATTCTAAAGATCATTACGTGATTATTGTGAATTATACATTCGAAACAGGTTTGGATCTCGCTCAGTATACTTCAAATCGCCCGCCCTCCCGATAGACCAACACATATTCAACCAAAAGTTGAATGCAGACCACCCCTACATGTCGGCTAACAATGGAATGATCCGTGTTTTAACTTCCGGAGTGACTGGTGCGATCATTATCATGGCGCATTGTTAGAATTTCACACATACCGCTCTGATCTTCTTCCAGCTTACTATCCAATTAATGTCAATTGATGTGTGATATTTAGCTCAAGTCTGTATTTTGGCCCCGTTGAAATACAGATTCATACAAGAAATATTGTTCATGAATTGGAGCAATTTGATTGGCCGAGGGGTGTCAATCGGTTTATAATGAGTGATACAATGCTTAAAATAATTATCAACAAAATTCCTACGCCGATAACACCACTTCATTCACCTTCATCAACATCATCTTCTACATCACCACCACCAAAGAAGAAAAGAAAACAAGACAAGAAAAAGAAAAAGAAGAAAAAGAAAAACAGTTAAGAGTCCCACTCCACCTGACCCACCGAGTCACGGCCTGGACAGACATGCATGGTAAAGAAAAAAGAAAATTCAAGACAGAGCGATCTTCGGATGGGCCCATCACCGTCCTCGTGCCGCCCTTCGGACGTGCATGCAAATCCGTTCACAACAACACTCAATCATAAATGGTTATGCAATACAGAGTGAAAACGAGAGTGTAAATAAATATTAGTAAGGCCGTTGCGTTTGGGGGTCGCGGCCCTCAAGTGTCATTCGTCGTCATCTTCATCATCATCATCGTCATCATCATCACCATCCTCGTTATCATCACAATCATAATAATCACCGTCGTCTTCGTCAGCATCATCGTCCGTTATCGGGATGTACGTGTAAATGGTGATATCACGAGTCAGATAATTCAGTTCTTCCATATACAGATATGCCGTTGTCTGTCATAATGTCATCACTTCTACGAAGGGTCACTTCGCACTAAAAAGGCCATTTGCACTCCATGGTACTGATTGCCACAATCTTATATCTCACTGCGCAATTCTTCAGAATTTCAATTGAGAAACATAAATGAAAAAGACGGCATGGTGAGATGGATAGCGAACGCTGCCGGCTTCAGTTCATTAATACCGGATCATCTATTAATGAGAAGCATCAAATTCTAATAGAATTCAAAAGAATGCTTGGTTAAATTTCAATGAGAAACCCTTTGTTCTACATGGGAGACATTAATTGTAATCCTCATTTCCATTTTTTGTTGTTTCTCGCGCCAGCAGAGGATCGATAATTGAGCGAACGAATTTTTCAGTTGGTTGCCATTTGGTCTGTATCCTACGTGCACAGGTGAGAATTCTAGCCATCGTGCACGCTGTGGGTTTGAATCACTGTCCACTATAGCTGACATGGTTTCGTTCATTTTGGTACCCAGCTGAAAAATAAAAAAGCTGGGTACCCAACTGAATTGACAGAGGATCAGAATGACTATTTCAGCTCCACTGAGGTCTGGGCACGACTTTTATAGATCTAGGGTAGGGCAGAACTGCAAGATATGTTCACTTAAGAATTGTTTCTGGAAGCATTTAGTGGGCATTGTCTTCATTGTAGAATGTAGAAACTGATCAGTACTATTACGAGTATTATTACGAGAAGGCAAACATGAATTTGAATACACTGTCGAGGTTGAAACATTTTTTTTAATCTTTAGCAACCAAGAACTGCTAGTATAATTAGATTAGATTGGAGTCTGGCGGATGGACCGACAGCGTGCAGTCGGTTCGGAGGATAAATATTTGCTGATTTCTCCGGATTTGCAATGTTTTGGCAAAAAATTCTGACACTCTCTTATAGGAAATAGTTTTCGCCTTTGTTTTGGACACTTAGTTACTTCAAACAACCGTAAGTTGCTGAATTTGAGACGATGCATGTAAGACAAATTTTGCTAAACGGATTTCCAAATCCGCCCAATATGGGATGACTTATCAAACTGTCGCTGTTATTTCTCACCATTCCAAGGGCGCCCAATTGACTCAATTCATCCCAAAAATTCGACTTGCTTGATGTATCGCACGATGTTGTCATCTCACAATACAATCGCCTGCCCAATCACCAACTGGACTGCATTCATTCTTCAATCATTGAAGCAATTGTCACCGTGGGCGTTGACTGTGATCATATACCAATCAGCTTATGTGTATTTGTGATCGCATTCTTGACCTACAACTGTTCCTGTCTTGTTTAATATGACATTTCGACGAATATGATGGAGTCAACTTCAATAAACTCAACTGACGATTCGTCGCTGCAGACATATGCAGATGTTCACTCTGCTGAGCAAATTGACTCTCTTGATTACATCGACAAACCATTGTTCCCAAACGTTTCGACTATCACAGATAGTGTTAAAGGAACACCACCTTGTCAACCAACAAAATCACATTTTTGTTTACCATCACATTCTCTTGTTGAAAGTATGTCAAATCTGAAAGATTCAGCATCAGGTCTACAGCTGTTGACAAGTGATCAAATTTCTCTCTGTATATTTGATGCAATGAAATTCTTACACTCGACGCCTAAGGAAAACTTTATTCACATAATAGAAGACTCGGCTGCTGGAGATGATACACTGTTGAAAGCTATGCGGTCAAACATATTCTATGAGGTCAAGAACTCGCGAGATTATTCTCTGGACAAAACCGCATGTATGAAAAACCGTATAGGAAACAATGTGACTGTCAAATTAGCCACTGACATTTATCAGCTATGAGTTTTTTTGGTCGACGATGATATTGAAATTTTGAGTGAGATCATCAGCAAAGGTTCGCGATGCTTATCCACGAGCGTCAACACTCCATCAAAAGCCAGTGTGCCAGACACGGACAACAACGGATTGAATCTACCGTCAGTTACGTCATCATTAATCGACTTACGTAAGGATGTCGTGATACTCCAAAATAAATTTGATGAACTTTACAACTTTAATCATGAAACTGTGCCAGCATTACAAGGTGATGTCAAGTCATTTTTTGCTCGCTTGAATGAAATTGAATGCAAAATTGACGTGATCACGGAGGATTCCAAAGACTGTAAAAACAGATTACATCATTTAGAGGGAGTAACTGCAGATCTAAGTCGGCGAGTTGCGGTATCCGAAGCTACACTGATTCGTTTACAAGATTTACGTGCTATTGGCACGGCTTCTACCAGAGAGGAACTCAATGTGCTTCGTCTTGAAATGCGCACATGTGTCGAAAAAAATGCTGATGTTTACAAGGAGCTCCGTCTTGGCGACATGCATGTTAGTGCATTGAAGAATTCTTTTGCTGACATCATCAGGCGTTTTAAAGAAGCCGAACATGTGGACAAAGTTAGCCGTGGTGTAAACGATTCTTATATGGATTTCTTGCAGAAAGCTTTAACTAACTTGTCAGATACAATTGTTTCCGAATTTGATTCAATGAAGAAAGTACCAGCCAAAATAGTCACACCAAAACAGTCACCGGCAAAGCGTTCCCCCATTCGACGACAATCACACTCTAACCAGGACCACCGACATAACACAGGGAGGTCACCTGACCACGATGAGCGCTTTGACAATTATAGTATTAACTCTGTGCCTCATAGCACTGGCGGTCGTTCTCATAACAGTTACAACAATGACAATTCGCAAAGGTACCATGATGAATATCGTCAAAACAGAAATGGTACCAATGACAACACAGACATTTATCTTCATAAAAACCCATATCCTATCAAATCTGTTCGCCTTTTCTTGGGTAATTTGGACGAAAATGTCACAGCTAGAGATCTTAGTGACTACCTCATCGCATGCAAAGTACATTTTTCTCTTGTAAAAGTCATGTATAATCGTCGTACGCAGACTGCCTCGGCCAGAATCAACATTGAAGACACTAGCATGGAGACAGTTTTAGACCCTGAATTCTGGGTCCCTGACGTTGTTTGTCACGAATGGCAACCATATTCGGAACGTCACGGTGAATACATATACGATACCAACCCACCACCAACACCCAGCTTTGGCAAAGGACACCATTCCTATACGTAATTCTCAGCATTTTTGTGAAAATTCAGATGTTACATGTATTCCTTGCATTTCTCCACAATGACATCACATAACTGTATTTGTATGCTTATCACTGTCTTCCTCGTGCATGTGTTTATTTCATGTTCGGCAAAAAAGTGGTAATGGCCCTGTACGTGTGGATATTGTTTAATATGGTAACATTTCGTATCTGGAATGCTACGGGCATAATGTCAAGCGCCCTATACTTGAGTAGGACACTAAATCGGATAGAAGCTGATCTGGTGGGCATAAGTGAGCACTGGTTATATCAGAAAGATATCAATTTTCTAAATTGTATCCATAATAAATATTCATATCACGCCGTTTGTGATGCTTCTCAACGTTTGCCAATGCAACGCGGTCGGCCCAAAGGTGGTTTTACAATACTTTATAACAAGGTTAAATATGAAGGTAAAATATCAAGTATTGATATAGACGACGACCGTATAATTGGTGTTCAAATACAACTTTCAAATACATCATACATGTATGTGTTTCAAGTGTATCTTCCATCCTCAAATTATACTATCCAATTTTATCGAGATTACATAGCTATTTTGAAAAGTCTTTATGATGCCTATATTGTGCTTGGTGAAGTGGTATTCATGGGCGATTTTAACGCTACAACTTACAAACACGATGATCGTGGAAAAGAATTCAAGTCTTTCGTCGAATACGCATCATTTTTATCAGCCAATGAGTTTGTAAATTCCAACATGAGGCTCAACACCTATGTGCCAAAAATGGACTGTCCTGGTTCTGTCATTGATCACATTATAATACCAAAACACAAACAGAACGATATTATATATGCCAATGTAATTGATGATGATGCTCTAGATTTCTCAAATCATCGACCGGTATTAGCGTCAATAAAGTACAATGTTAACACGGAAATACCTGTGTCTGTCCGTAACCAAAGATGTAATTGGAAACTATTTTCCTCTAATGCAGCATATCAGCTTCAATACCAGTCCGATATAGCACTGAGGCTTCCAGATAAGAATGTCAATAGTCGTCGAGATCTTGACAACTATTATGACACTTTAATCGAATGTATAACTACATCATCAGATAACAATATTCCTCAACGTAAATTCAAACAATTTCTAAAACCGTATTGGAACAATCGTATTGGAAATTCAATCAATTTCTAAAACCGTATTGGAACAATCATTGATCCTCTGTCAAACTGAATTGACAGAGGATCAGAATTACTATTTCAGCTCCACTGAGGTCTGGGCACGACTTTTATAGATCCAGGGTAGGGCAGAACTGCAAGATATGTTCACTTAAGAATTGTTTCTGGAAGCATTTAGTGGGCATTGTCTTCATTGTAGAATGTAGAAACTGATCAGTACTATTACGAGTATTATTACGAGAAGGCAAACATGAATTTGAATACACTGTCGAGGTTGAAACATTTTTTTTAATCTTTAGCAACCAAGAACTGCTAGTATAATTAATAATTTCACACAACAATCCAACCACCAAATAGCTTAATGTGTCTTGAGACTTAGTTGAAAATGAGCTTCAATGTTTAATGTTGTTGATTAAATAACGACATAGCATCATACCCCCATATAAATATCACAACGAAGAATAAAACAACATCAAATATGTCAGCTCCAACTCGCGGTCTTCATACATGATATAGTGGATATTATAAACTATACTTGGGGGGGGGGTATAATTTTGCAGAAGTCCTTGGTAAATATTTAAAGATTATTGTTCATATGAAGTATATAATTCTGGCTTATGATTGCCAAATGATGACGTCCTCTAAAGTTTGGTACATGCAAACGTTAATCGCATTCACCAAATGTGACATTTATCGACACCCGACCGAGTACTCTATTAGCGTATGAGTTGTGCGAAGCAATCACAATACGAGCGACCTTCCTGTTTGATCACAGCTTGGCGCGAAATTTTGAACATCGCAGAACTCTACAGTCACACATCGCTTTATAACGTATCAGGAAAATACCAACAAATAACGATCATTATTGTTCCATGCTGAAGAAAATTAAGGACCAGATTTTTTCTAAGAAACCAAGCAGCTGCTTGGAAACGCATCAGTCGACCGGTGAGCGTCGATCTCTTTTGTGACAGGGACGACAAGTCGAACCACTGGGCCACCGAAACATCCATAACTGTCACGCCGTCAACTAAAGTTTGGTACATGTACACGTTAATCGCATTCACAGAAGGTGACAATCATCGACACCCGACCGAGTACTCTATTAGCACATGAGTGGTGCGGGGCAGTCACAATCCGAGCGGCCTTCCTGGGGGATTTTAAGCATCATACATGTATAACTCTACAGTCACACCCCGCCCAATACCAAACCAAGAACACACTAACAAATAACGATCATTATTGTTCCATGCTGAAAAAAGTAAGAAACCAAGCCGCTGCGTGGAAACGCATCAGTCCACCGGCGAGCGTCGAATTCAGATCGCTGGTTAATTAATAAGTACATAAATATTTTGCTCAGTCTTTCCTTCACTAAACATACTGATAATGCCATCCAAAAATGTAACGCCATCAACCGGGTCATTTGACGCCAGTCGGGTCGCTATCATTTCCACTAGACACCACCCCTTGGGGGGCTTAATGCGATTTACCCAAATGGAACTCCACATTGATGTACTATATGACCACTGATATGTAATGAATCGACAAACGAGATGGTTGTCCGTAGTGCACACAATGGTAGAATGGTCATGCGATTGTCCGATATTTGGTGGCTCACAATTCCATTCGGACGGCGGTCCAATTTGTTCGTGTAATGGGATACTTAGCAAACACACATTATCTCCTGTGTACCATTATACCGTCATGGGCGGAATATTGGTGTTGACATTCTCATCATTGGAATTCATATCTGGTCACGAAACGACAAAGTATGTTGGTCTCTCTCGTGATATACACGCTCAAATTGCATGCGTGTTTCGCATTTCATGGGGCAAAACGAAACCAGTAATTTCTGCTTTCTGCCGCATTTCTAACGTATGCCATAGCATTTGTGTCTCTCGGTCACGGACAGACATGTCTATAGCCGTTTGTGTGAGTTATTTGAAAAGATAGTGCGACATAGGGTTATGGTCCTGGTGTAGATTCTTCTCAAATAAATGGGTTTTTGCTTTTGGTTTTATTTGGGGGTTTCGCCGTTTCAGCTACTAGGCCATATCACGGCGTTGTCAGTTTTACGCGTGTTGGGTTGTGAGGGGGGGGGGGGGAGACCGCTCCAAAATACACCTAATAATATTCGCTTTTTAATTTTTCCCGGTATCGAAATAGGTCGATACATATTTGAACTACTTTCTGCGAGTACTATATGTCCCACAACAGCCTGTTCTCTTGAAAATAATCGCATAACCAGACATAATGGGCTTATTGTAATGAGTGAAATAAGCTCATATTGGCATTATTTAATCTTCGTTTTCTCATCGACACGACCTACCAGACTAACGCTCTTTATAATATGGTTTCACAGCTGCCCGCGTCATTCAACGGAATTCTAATATTAAAATGTTCATTTTTAGTCTATTCCAGATATGGTACAAATAAAGAGCACTTGTTTCACTTATATGCGAAAATATGAATGTATTTGTTCAGAGCATATGAAGTCGGTATATCAATATTTCATGTTTTTGTCAACCTATTTTATACCTCTTTCAAAATTACGTAGACATAATTTGGAAGTTCGAATGAGCCATGTCGTTTAAGATACCGTCCGTGTGTCTGGATCGCAAATCCGCGTTATTTGGGTTAGAACTAGCTCCGCCAGCCCGGGACGACACACGAATAAGTGTACAATGACAATGAGAGTGTCACACTTAACCTCTATATAAGAGCTCTTTCCATCAATGTATCATATTATTATAATCAATAAATTAAAAAAATGATCAAGGAAATATGGGTTGATACAAAAATCGGACTTGGCACTGAAAGGGTTAAGTGTGACACTCTCATTACGACTAAATACGACTCTCCTGTTATTACGTGTGTTTTATTTTATTTTTTTCATGCTATATTATAAATGCAGTGCGTGGAATATGCAAGTACATGTACTCAGCCTATGCATGGTCGATATATCACTATATATATAGGGAAAACGACTCCAAATCCAAATGAATATAATTTAGTCGATAAGGGTGTATACACACTTGCGTGTAATTTCTGTATGTAAAATCCATGTTTTCCATGTATGTTACATGGTTACACCAATCATTGCTAGCATTAATTGCCTGCGCGCGATCGATTCATTTCAACAAGCGAGACCATGCAGTGAGTATAGTTATAAGCGATTGTCAAACTGACTGCCAGTCTTATTAAAACTAGACCTAATTTTCATTACTTTCAACTTACTGAGAGTTGACTGTAAGGACACCTTGGTCTAGTTATTACTAGACTGACTGACTGCTATCACGGAATTCCAGGCCAGTCATAAACATGTCTTCTGTCATGGATGCCGAAACTAAAGCCTGTCTGATAATATGTTAATGTTTTTTACGAGTTTAATTAATTTCGAAAGTCGATTTGAGTCCGTTGATTTTATACTTGATTTGTTTCTCGTCATTTCTTGGAAACAGGTTCATTCAAAACAGAAATAAAATATGCAGAATCTGAAGCTCGTTTAGGGCGATTATGCGCACGATTGTTTAATGTCCCCGCACTGACTCCCGAACTGATCTCTTCCAGCAAAACCCGAACGGCTCTCTTGCTCCACATTTTTGAAATGACCACCAACTACCACAACAATACACATGAAAATCGACTAACTCATACATGGTGATTCCAATGTAACGTCCATGTCTGCATGCGATGTGTATGTCATTTCCAGAGATTCCAATCTCATGAACGTATTTTGAACGATGAGGTGCTTATACTAGGTAATATTTTGCACAAGTTCAAAATATTGTATCACAACTATTTGTTTGCGACAGTCCTGTGTCACGGACAACGCCGTGTAAGAGGCACGACATTGGTGACACAAGTTCCGTAAGATGACAGTGTGTTTCTGTCACTTGACATCGAAGAGTTGTCAGAAGACATACCATAATCGACAACACAGCAGCGTGTCGTTAAAACGAGTAAAAATATAAATAAAAAAAACATAACTTGAAAACGAGCGCGCCACTTTAACAAACTCATCGCTATTGATATGATACGTTACAATGGAGTTAACTATTTAGAATAGGTCATCAGCTACCCTTTCTTTAACCCTTTACCCAACAGAAGGGCCCTGTGCCAATGCATTCTCTTATATATGCGAGTCGACCATAGGTCGCCTCGCATATATAAGAGAATGCATTGGCTTAACACATTACAAATTATAAAATTGTTAAAGAATGTAAGGCCAATGCATTCTCTTATATATATATATCTTTATTTCCTCCGATTCAGGAGAGTATAACTGAACAAAAAAAAAACATACATGGAATAAGCAATAAATATTTACAGACTAACATGACGTGTAATGAAATGAAGAAAAAAAAAAAAAAGAGTTTATATTCACGATTCTGCGTTTCTATAAACTGTGAACCTGGCATGCAAAACCCCACAGGAGACACACCGGAACACTTGATGTATAAGGAGTTGTGCAAGCCGCAGGGATGCATATATGTGTGCCCCCATTGCGGTCTACAGCTGCCCCAAATCATTCAGTGTTCCGGTGTACTCGGGCTGGACTAACAAACCAGATTCCACAAAACTGTTGATTTATATATATAGCGGATAGACCTTCAGTCGTAACAGCGGAGAATGTGGCAAATGTTACCGTGCGACATATAAATCCTGACATACATTATCCGACCATCGACACCACAGTGAGTAAGTAGCGTTAATAAAAAATTGCACATATTCAAGCTTGTCTTCGACGAATGGTTCTAATGTGAGGGGCATATGACCCAAAAACACATGAATAATTTGCTCCGGGCTCATGTTATCTAGTACGTGATAAAATGAAATTCCGAATATATTTATGATATCATACCATATATTGTTTCGTATAGATGTGAGAAATCTGCATGATTCCACGAGATGCTCCGCTAGATCCGATATGGTCGCTTCACATTTGTTGCATTGAGTAAGTCTGTTATTTGATGAACATATAAGTTGCGCAACAAGCACATATTTATGTTTATCGCGAGGATGCTTATGACAAATGCGCCATAGATTAGAAAGAACAGGTGCTGGATGGATCGCAAAAAAACGTGAAAATTCGGTGTCGGATGATACTCTATTATCCCAGTCACGTTGATTGGATACTTCTGAAACTTTAATAAGTTCTTTCCACATTGATTTATTCATAAAGGTGGACGTGTCTATAAAAGACACAATATGTTCTGTCAAATTACGCTGATTTGAAACATATAAAGCATTATTGCAAAATGATTGTGAACAAGTAAGACCAGACAATGCATCTATTAGACGACATATGAATACTTCTTTCACTCTCTTGTAAGGAGAAACATGACATAATGCACATAATAGTGATAACACTCTACGTTCAATGTAAACACGCAGTGGTGGCATTCCTATGAAACCCAATGCCATATCAGTTCTGGTTCTTGTATGAAAACCTTGGATGTGCTTCAAACACATCCTATGAATTTTTTCAAGGCGATTATAGTCTGTTGAATTTAGACCGGCGAGTATTTCTGAACCGTACAACCCTTTAGGTAAAACTATTGATTCATAAATTTTCTTAGAGCTAATAGGTGTCAAACCACCTGAGTACACGCCACAATTGGACAACATAAAGTAAACTGATCTGATTTTATCAACAATGGTTTCTACGAAAGAGCTCATCAAGCGGGACTTATTGAGAGGTATCCCCAAATGTGTTACTTCATCTGTTTCCATTATTTGGCTTTTTCCAAGGTGTCAACATCTTTTCGCTTTAGATGCTTCATTGTCTGTTTCATTAAAGACGATAACGTGTGTTTTCATTGGGTTAAAGCGATATCTCCACTTATTACTGTATTGTACACATAAATTACACATCGATTGAAGACCAAGCTTCGTTAAGGAGAATAATGCCATATCATCAGCATGTGTTACAGAAGAGCAGTTAATGTCGTGCACGTGTAGACCAAATCCGGACTCATCTAGTATGTTTAATAATTCGTCAATGAATAAATTATAGAGAAAAGGTGATATTGTGCCTCCCTGTCTGGTTCCATGGCAAATATATATCCATTTAGAAGTCGAATTCTTGAATAAAGTGATGCATTTGATTCCAGTAAGTAAGGTGTTGAAAAGTCTTAGTGTTTTACCTCGAATGTCGCGTTGGTGCAATTTGAGAAGAAGGCCATTAATCCAAACTGTATCAAAGGCCTTCCAAACGTCCAGGAAACATGTATACAGTTTACTTTTCTTTTCGGTCGTGTAAGAAATGCAATCGGAAACCAGGTAGGAAGACATCAAACAATTCACCCCCTTTTGAAATCCGTTTTTTAACGGATGAGTTTCAAGAGTTTTGGGGGCATTAACTTGCAATCGAGTTAAGATAACTCTTTCAAGGAGCTTGTATAATGTCGGCAAAAGTGTAATGGCTCTGTAGCTATCAAAGTCGTCCTTCGGCTTCCGACCACCTTTATGCAGGGAAAATATCACTCCTCGTTTAGCATTTATGGGAATGTACTCATGAAAGAATATCTGGTTAAATAGATAGGCGATATGTCCTGACAGGACGTCGCCACCAACAATGATATGTTCATTGCTGATATTATCCCAACCAGCAGCTTTATTTAGAGATAGGAGTCTAAAAAGTGAGTTAATCTCTTGAGATGTGACGGTGTACATGACTATATTGTCTATTGGGCTGACGTCCGACTTTGATAACTCTCGTGTGATGAAGGAATTTGTTTCAATAAAGTGTAAATCGTTGAATTCTGAGCTCTCAATTGGAAATGAAAAAATAGACTCATAATATGAGGCCCATGCACCGACAATTTCGGACGGATTCCTCAGTATGTTACCGTTATATTTAAAAATAGAGCTAGACAAAGAGTTGCGACTTTTACGATTTGAGTTAAAGAGACGAAAAAACGTTTGTTGATCTACCTCTGCCGAATTATCGACTTCAGCATTGAATGTATCCATGTATGATCTAGTATATTTTCTATGAGCTTTCCGAAAAGAACATTTTGCATCTTTATAGTTACGGTAATTGACATTTTGGCAGTCACGTGGTCGTCCTGCTGATATCCAGATTAATCTAAAGTAGTTCATAGAATTGTGAAGACTCTTCAAATGATTGTTCCAATACGGTTTTAGAAATTGTTTGAATTTACGTTGAGGAATATTGTTATCTGATGATGTAGTTATACATTCAATTAAAGTGTCATAATAGTTGTCAAGATCGACGACTATTGACATTCTTATCTGGAAGCCTCAGTGCTATATCGGACTGGTATTGAAGCTGATATGCTGCATTAGAGGAAAATAGTTTCCAATTACATCTTTGGTTACGGACAGACACAGGTATTTCCGTGAAAAACATTGTACTTTATTGACGCTAATACCGGTCGATGATTTGAGAAATCTAGAGCATCATCATCAATTACATTGGCATATATAATATCGTTCTGTTTGTGTTTTGGTATTAGAATGTGATCAATGACAGAACCAGGACAGTCCATTTTTGGCGCATAGGTGTTGAGCCTCATGTTGGAATTTACAAACTCATTGGCTGATAAAAATGATGCGTATTCGACGAAAGACTTGAATTCTTTTCCACGATCATCGTGTTTGTAAGTTGTAGCGTTAAAATCGCCCATGAATACCACTTCACCAAGCACAATATAGGCATCATAAAGACTTTTCAAAATAGCTATGTAATCTCGATAAAATTGGATAGTATAATTTGAGGATGGAAGATACACTTGAAACACATACATGTATGGTGTATTTGAAAGTTGTATTTGAACACCAATTATACGGTCGTCGTCTATATCAATACTTGATATTTTACCTTCATATTTAACCTTGTTATAAAGTATTGCACAACCACCTTTGGGCCGACCGCGTTGCATTGGCAAACGTTGAGAAGCATCACAAACGGCGTGATATGAATATTTATTATGGATACAATTTAGAAAATTGATATCTTTCTGATATAACCAGTGCTCACTTATGCCCACCAGATCAGCTTCTATCCGATTTAGTGTCCTACTCAAGTATAGGGCGCTTGACATTATGCCAGTGGCATTCCAGATAAGAAATGCTACCATATTAAACAATATCCACACGTACAGGGTTATTACCACTTTTTTGCCGAACATGAAATAAACACATGCACGAGGAAGACAGTGATAAGCATACAAATACAGTTATGTGATGTCATTGTGGAGAAATGCAAGGAATACATGTAACATCTGAATTTTCACAAAAATGCTGAGAATTACGTATAGGAATGGTGTCCTTTGCCAAAGCTGGGTGTTGGTGGTGGGTTGGTATCGTACATGTATTCACCGTGACGTTCCGAATATGGTTGCCATTCGTGGCAAACAACGTCAGGGCCCCAGAATTCAGGGTCTAATACTGTCTCCATGCTAGTGTCTTCAATGTTGATTCTGGCCGAGGCAGTCTGCGTACGACGATTATACATGACTTTTACAAGATAAAAATGTACTTTGCATGCGATGAGGTAGTCACTAAGATCTCTAGCTGTGACATTTTCGTCCAAATTACCCAAGAAAAGGCGAACAGATTTGATAGGATATGGGTTTTTATGAAGATAAAAGTCTGTGTTGTCATTGGTACCATTTCTGTTTTGACGATATTCATCATGGTACCTTTGCGAATTGTCATTGTTGTAACTGTTATGAGAACGACCGCCAGTGCTATGAGGCACAGAGTTAATACTATAATTGTCAAAGCGCTCATCGTGGTCAGGTGACCTCCCTGTGTTATGTCGGCGGTCCTGGTTAGAGTGTGATTGTCGTCGAATGGGGGAACGCTTTGCCGGTGACTGTTTTGGTGTGACTATTTTGGCTGGTACTTTCTTCATTGAATCAAATTCGGAAACAATTGTATCTGACAAGTTATATATATAGTTAAAGCTTTCTGCAAGAAATCCATATAAGAGTAGTTTACACCTCGGCTAACTTTGTCCACATGTTCGGCTTCTTTAAAACGCCTGATGATGTCAGCAAGATTTCTTCAATGCACTAAAATGCATGTCGCCAAGACGGAGCTCCTTGTAAACATCAGCAATTTTTTCGACACATGTGCGCATTTCAAGACGAAGCACATTGAGTTCCTCTCTGGTAGAAGCCGTGCCATTAGCACGTAAATCTTGTAAACGAATCAGTGTAGCTTCGGATACCGCAACTCGCCGACTTAGATCTGCAGTTACTCCCTCTAAATGATGTAATCTGTTTTTACAGTCTTTGGAATCCTCCGTGATCACGTCAATTTTGCATTCAATTTCATTCAAGCGAGCAAAAAATGACTTGACATCACATTGTAATGCTGGCACAGTTTCATGATTAAAGTTGTAAAGTTCATCAAATTTATTTTGGAGTATCACGACATCCTTACGTAAGTCGATTAATGATGACGTAACTGACGGTAGATTCAATCCGTTGTTGTCCGTGGTGTCTGGCACACTGGCTTTTGATGGAGTGTTGACGCTCGTGGATAAGCATCGCGAACCTTTGCTGATGATCTCACTCAAAATTTCAATATCACCGTCGACCAAAAAAACTAATAGCTGATAAATGTCAGTGGCTAATTTGACAGTCACATTGTTTCCTATACGGTTTTTCTTACATGCGGTTTTGTCCAGAGAATAATCTCGCGAGTTCTTGACCTCATAGAATATGTTTGACCGCATAGCTTTCAACAGTGTATCATCTCCAGCAGCCGAGTCTTCTATTATGTGAATAAAGTTTTCCTTAGGCGTCGAGTGTAAGAATTTCATTGCATCAAATATACAGAGAGAAATTTGATCACTTGTCAACAGCTGTAGACCTGATGCTGAATCTTTCAGATTTGACATACTTTCAACAAGAGAATGTGATGGTAAACAAAAAGGTGATTTTGTTGGTTGACAAGGTGGTGTTCCTTTAACACTATCTGTGATAGTCGAAACGTTTGGGACAATGGTTCGTCGATGTAATCAAGAGAGTCAATTTGCTCAGCAGAGTGAACATCTGCATATGTCTGCAGCGACGAATCGTCAGTTGAGTTTATTGAAGTTGACTCCATCATATTCGTCGAAATGTCATAGTAAACAAGACAGGAACAGTTGTAGGTCAAGAATGCGATCACAAATACACATAAGCTGATTGGTCTATGATCACAGTCAACGCCCACGGTGACAATTGCTTCAATGATTGAAGAATGAATGCAGTCCAGTTGGTGATTGGGCAGGCGATTGTATTGTGAGATGACAACATCGTGCGACACACCAAGCAAGTCGATTTTTTGGGATGAATTGAGTCAATTGGGCGCACTTGGAATGGTGAGAAATAACAGCGACAGTTTGATAAGTCATCCCATATTGGGCGGATTTGGAAATCCGTTTAGCAAAATTTGTTTTAGATGCATCGTCTCAAATTCAGCAACTTACGGTTGTTTGAAGTAACTAAGTGTCCAAAACAAAGGCGAAAACTATTTCCTATAAGAGAGTGTCAGAATTTTTTGCCAAAACATTGCAAATCCGGAGAAATCAGCAAATATTTATCCTCCGAACCGACTGCACGCTGTCGGTCCATCCGCCATTTCCATGTATTATAAGCGATTGTCAAACTGACTGCCAGTCTTATTAAAACTAGACCTAATTTTCATTACTTTCAACTTACTGAGAGTTGACTGTAAGGAAACATTGGTCTAGTTATTACTAGACTGACTGACTGCTATCACGGAATTCCAGGCCAGTCATAAACATGTCTTCTGTCATGGATGCCGAAACTAAAGCCTGTCTGATAATATGTTAATGTTTTTTACGAGTTTAATTAATTTCGAAAGTCGATTTGAGTCCGTTGATTTTATACTTGATTTGTTTCTCGTCATTTCTTGGAAACAGGTTCATTCAAAACAGAAATAAAATATGCAGAATCTGAAGCTCGTTTAGGGCGATTATGCGCACGATTGTTTAATGTCCCCGCACTGACTCCCGAACTGATCTCTTCCAGCAAAACCCGAACGGCTCTCTTGCTCCACATTTTTGAAATGACCACCAACTACCACAACAATACACATGAAAATCGACTAACTCATACATGGTGATTCCAATGTAACGTCCATGTCTGCATGCGATGTGTATGTCATTTCCAGAGATTCCAATCTCATGAACGTATTTTGAACGATGAGGTGCTTATACTAGGTAATATTTTGCACAAGTTCGAAATATTGTATCACAACTATTTGTTTGCGACAGTCCTGTGTCACGGACAACGCCGTGTAAGAGGCACGACATTGGTGACACAAGTTCCGTAAGATGACAGTGTGTTTCTGTCAATTGACATCGAAGAGTTGTCAGAAGACATACCATAATCGACAACACAGCAGCGTGTCGTTAAAACGAGTAAAAATATAAATAAAAAAAACATAACTTGAAAACGAGCGCGCCACTTTAACAAACTCATCGCTATTGATATGATACGTTACAATGGAGTTAACTAATTAGAATAGGTCATCAGCTACCCTTTCTTTAACCCTTTACCCAACAGAAGGGCCCTGTGCCAATGCATTCTCTTATATATGCGAGTCGACCATAGGTCGCCTCGCATATATAAGAGAATGCATTGGCTTAACACATTAAAAATTATAAAATTGTTAAAGAATGTAAGGCCAATGCATTCTCTTATATATGCGAGGCGACCTATGGTCGACTCGCATATATAAGAGAATGCATTGGCACAGGGCATAGCTGTAACGGCGATAATTCAGGCCTTAATAAAACTCCTGAAACGATTCCAAAGATCGAGGAAAAGCTATATTTTACAAATCTGGTACACAATTCTAGGCTAAACGTTAAAGTGACGTGAAACACTCCGGTAGGGTGGTCAAATAGAAAATGGAGAATAATCTTGCTCAAATAGTTATTTTTACAAATATCATATCCAAATTGGCAACAATCATCGTCATTCTTATATATTAATTAATTGCAGTGATTATCGAAGGTGAAATCGTTTTCGTTAGTTTATGGTCCCGAATCGAGAAGTAAATATTTACACTTGAGGGTATTTCAGACGATGATTTATATGGAGTGGTACGGTCGATTTGCTTTAAATTTTCGCCGATGTTACTAAAATGCCACATTCATCCAGTTAACATAGCGCCTGAATGCCAACTTATCATTTTCACATACCCGAACAAGTCCATAATTTGTCTTTAATATAAGAGAAAAATAGACCGTCGATTTCAAATTCAATATTTCTTCGATAAAAACACCCAAGTTTTGTACCTATCTGAATCCAAGTCTCCACTCATTTCCAATATTTAAGCAATAATTGCCAATTATTTTTGATTGCATTGGAAATGATGAGCACAATGACTTCCTTGGAGAGTACGCACTCGGCATTCTGATCGTTGGTTGGTTTATACCGGCATCACGCGTATTTTGTCTACCATGAAATTTGTATTTCTTTAAATATAGGAAATATAGGAAAATATTGGAAACTTGGATTCAAATATGCGATTCATTTTGGCACATTAACATTATTTATGTCGATACACGTAGAAAGTTTGTACAAAGATGTGTTTTTATTGATAAATATTGTTTGAAATCTACGGACTAGTTTCATCCTGTAGTAAAGCGTGGACATCGATCCCGTGGTTTCCATTGATTTTTCGTTCATCATCTGTTTTATAAGTTCTCGAACAGTTTATCATAGAATAAATATTATACGTGTTTCGTGTGAACCCACATCGAATGCATTGAGTATTTAGTATTAAAGATGCACAATCCGAATTAACGCTCCCAAGTTACTATTTATTTGGCTTTGGGGTGAAACATATTTGATCCGAGTCAAGGAACCCACCCTTTGTTCTGCTCTACGCTAAATATAGTTTTGTTTCCACCACAACTACCATATTACCTTCTGTCGCGCCCAGTGACTACTATTATGTTAAACGATTTATAATTAATGAACATGTATGATGTGTGGGCTTCGCTTGGTACAGGGACGACTACAAAAAGCTCACGCTTACTGTCGTTCCTTTTCCAACCAAATACATATATTATACATATATACATAATTATATGCAAATGGAACAGCGTGAAATTTATTTATTATGTATACATTTATATAAAATTTGTAAATTAACATGTAATGAATTGTGTTGGAGAATAAACTATGTTTAAACAAGAAACACACCCATCAAAGGTCGGGTAATACTCATGGGGGACTTTAATGGAAACTTTGATAAAAATGACAAAAGAAATCAACTGTTCAAAATGTGTGTTCAAACAAAACAATTCTTCTCTGCTAACCACGAGAATTGTCCGACCAAGAGACTCCCGACGTGTGTATCTTATAATGGCACAGGTCAGTCAACAATTGATCATTTCCTACTTCATAATAATGATAAGCATTTTATTCGCTCATGTGATGTTATCGACGATGATTCTCTTGATGTTTCGAACAACAGGCCATTGACAATTGCTTTAGAGATACCGATAACTCAAGATAGACCGAACATTAACAAGCGCATATCGCCACGTTATAATTGGAAAACGCTCAAGTCTGACGCAAGTATTCTTTCAAATTATCAAACATCATTAGCAAATTATATACCAACACTCAACTTTCGCACAGAAAATGATGTATCTGAATCATATCAATGTATAGTGTCGGCTATCAATAATGCATCAGAAAATGTTTTGCCGCGTAAGAAATGTCAGAGACATTTGAAACCATTTTGGACTCCAAATCTGAGCAAACTGCACATTGAAATGCAAAAGTACAGAAATGAATGGATAAACAATCGTAGACCGCGTGAAGTAAATGACATTAGTTACATTAACTATAAACACGCAAAGGCGCAATTCCGTCGCGAGTATAGAAAAGGGTCAGAACAATTCATTAAGCAGCGTGACGACGAAATTGATAGAAGCGCACAATTAGATCAAGACACTTTCTTCAAATTATACAACTCAAAACGTTCTGCAACCAATCAAACATCCACTACATTTTTCAAGGAAAATGGCCAAACTTTCCGATCAACTCCAGAAATTGTCAATGCATGGTCTAGCTATTTTGAGAATTTATATTCACCACTGACCAGTGAAAATTTTGACTCGGATCACTTTGAAATGGTCACCAAATCTGTACAAGAAAAGCTATGCTCTGCACATAATGGTCATAATATAACTGATGATGTTTTATTATTTCCAGTTAGTCGAAATGAATTATTGCCAGTGGTGAATACTCTCAGTCGCAATAAATCTCCCGGTTATGATAATATTTACAATGAGAATATTATATATGGTGGCGATGGTCTAATCGAAAGCCTCTGTCAATTATTCTCAGCTCTATTGCGGCATGGTTATATACCTGTTGCTGCCAAACGAGGTGTCATTATCACATTACATAAAGGAGGATCCAAGCCAAAACACTCGTTTGACAGCTACAGGGCCATAACTCTAATGCCTGCCTTATACAAATTGCTGGAGAAAGTTTTACTGAATCGTATTGAGTTACATACACCGCATATCTTATCTGTTAGTCCTCTTCAGCACGGTTTTCAAAAACACATTAGTTCTAACATGACTTCTTATCTAACCCAGGAATGTATACATTTCAATGCTGAAAGAAATCAAAAATTGTACTGTTGCTTTCTAGATGTATGGAAAGCCTTTGATACGGTTTGGATAGACGGACTTATGTACAAACTGTATGAGAGGGGCCTAGCTGGAATTTCCTTCAAATTTGTGCACCAATTGCTATCCGATGTTTATTGTAATGTGAGATATAATGATGCTACATCAAGATTAATCAAAATAGATCAAGGAACAAGGCAGGGGGGAATCTGCTCACCTAAATTTTACATGGTCTACATTGACGAACTGATAAAATTACTATCAGAGTCAATATATGGCTTTCACGTGGAATCAATTAATTGCACTTGTCCAACCCACGCAGACGACATGCTACTTCTATCACTAACTGAATGTGGTTTGAATTCACTTATTGATATGTGTGTGAGGTATAGCTATACATGGCGGTATAAGTATAATTCGTCTAAATCTGTAGCAATGGTGCTTAATGAGACAAGGAAGCAAGCCAATAAGTATAAACGCAAGTGGATCATGGGGTTTGAACACCTTAATGAAGTGGACAGTACAGTTCATCTGGGAATCCCAATTGATAAGTATAAACAAACAAATAATTTTATTGAACATGTATGTGATAAACTGAGAAGCACTTTTCTTATGCTATCGAATTCTGGTTTGTATGCCGGAGGTCTAACTCCCCTGAGTTCCTCACTCATTTATAAATCAGTCGTCTTGCCAAGAGCATTGTTCGGTACGGAACTTTTATGGAATCTATCCCAAAATGAAATTATGAAACTAGAAAGGACTCATAGATTTTGCATCAAAAGGATACAGGGATTTGAACCCAGGACCCGAACCGACATTGCTCTTGGCTTACTTGGAATTCATTCACTAGAATTCTACATACATAAAAAGAAATTGTCACTATTATCATCACTGTGTAATGTCGAATGTAACATTCACAAAACTGTTAAACAAGTTTTCCTCCATAGAATGTATGAATACATGCTTTTGCCTACCACTAGCTCATCGTGTTTCCATAACTATTTTTGTGACATAATGCAAATACTTGAACGATATGATTTTTCGTACTACCTTAACCAATTTGCCACAGAGTCTTGTTTTCCGGACAAAAAATCATGGAAACAAATTTTTAACATGGGAATGGTAACATCACACGATGATGCGTGGAAGTCAAGAACAAATTCTGACCCAAGTCTCTCACTCTTCAATAGAATACACACAGACTTATGTATATCTTATGTTTGGCGCCTATGTAAATCGCATCCAGAAGACAAGACCATTTATCTAACGATTGGCAAATTGATAAGCCAAATAGGAATTAACAGAGAAATATCCTGTACGAATTGTGGTTCTACCACGTCCGATATTTTATCTCACATATTCATTGAGTGCACACCCTTGTATTCATTTAGAAATGAGATGGAATATTTTATTATGGATGCACTTGGGATTAACGCCTACATCAAATACGATACGTTATCAAGAGAAGCCAAATTAAGTGTGCTCCTTGGGAACTTATCAGAAATTGAGGGCGATCAATTGATTACAGATGATGACATTCCAATTCAAATTTTCAAACATGTTGTAAAAATGTGGCAGGCTTATTATCTGTATGCTGGTATGACCGGTATTACTTAATATAGTGCAAGCTCGACATTCTTGTTATTCATACACTATATATCGACCAGTACACGTACCCTTCATGTTTACTTTATAGATATACACTAAACTACTGTAATCGAAGTAACATTTCGATGTATAGTTATATATCTCACTATACTTCACTTTTTATATGCGTAACCTTGTCGTGACGTCCATCTATATATATATATGTAACCAATTCTGACAACCACATGATTTGTATTATATATTAATCACACACGCCATATAAAGGCATTCAATATCCAATCATATGTGGCGTGAGTTGCGTATACGTGCGTCTGTGTATGTGGATGCGCGTGTCCCATTCTGTCGGATTCAGTGGCCAGTGGAATGACGATGCAAGTCGTTTGTCGTTCTTCTGGTTATTGGGAGATGACAGGATGTCGTGACCGATTGTAATGCGCGTCCAGATGCACGTGCGTACGCGAATACGAAAACGAAGGCGGTTGCGTTTGTGCCCTTATGTGTGCGTACCCACCCATATGGCGCTGGCAATTGCGCTTGTAGCATTGCAATGCATGCAGTCATGCTGAACTGCTTTGATTTGGACGGTACATGCAGATAAGAGCGCAGACCCAACTCGAGAATTGTATTTATATGTAAATACTTTGATTTGTTGATACATGTATGACCGGTTGTATTATGTTCTTTATATACTATATTATAATTGTGTTCATATATACAATCTTCAGTAATGGAGGATAATTAAAGATATATATATTACCTTCTGTCGCGCCCAGTGACTACTATTATGTTAAACGATTTATAATTAATGAACATGTATGATGTGTGGGCTTCGCTTGGTACAGGGACGACTACAAAAAGCTCACGCTTACTGTCGTTCCTTTTCCAACCAAATACATATATCTATACATATACACATAATTATATGCAAATGGAACAGCGTGAAATTTATTTATTATGTATACATTTATATAAAATTTGTAAATTAACATGTAATGAATTGTGTTGGAGAATAAACTATGTTTAAACTAGAAACACACCCATCAAAGCTCAGAGTGATCAGATATAGATTTTAAAAATCTATTATTTTGTACAACCGGTACTTTTTAGCCGGCGATCTTGGACCAAATTGCGGATGAAGATAGGTAACTATAAAATCATGTTGAACAACAGTTGATAAATAACAGGTTTTGGGCAATTTTATACTATAGTATAGTTGATGGTGGTTAGCGGCATTATTTTTGAACAATTAAAGGCACGGGCGGCGTTCGTTGCAGAAATATTCATATTTTTTTCAAATCGCCATCAACAGAAGGAATATTAAAATATATATAGTTTTGTTCATATGCCAAACATAATCAGCGCGCAAATAGTATATTGTCGTCAAGACGTACGATAGTGTACGTAAACAAGAGCCTGCTCGTGTTACATAAGTTTTGCTTCTGTTTACATAAAACAGCGCAATTATATTGGATAATCACACAAAAATGATATAAACGCTCTTATTATTTCCATATCAGGAAAACGTAACAAATAACGCTCTTTATGTTTACCATATCCGGATCTAAACAAAAGCCAGGTTCTGTAACGTTTTTTGCTTTTGTTTACATAACAACGGAAAAATATTTGACAATAACATACTGTTTATGTCATAGTTCTGATTGGTATAAGAACAAAGTCTGTCATTATTTTACTATTATTTCTGTTTATGGCGGTTTTTGACGGAGGTGAATATTTTAACAGTATACCCACCGCCAATGCCGCCCGTATCTTTAAACACAATCGGAATTTCGCGTCACGATTCCTCCCAGAATCACACGTCAATCATGCAATATAAGTGCCTAATATAGCTTTTTATAATGGGGATATGGTAACTGATGGCGTCTGAAACCTGACAAGTATTACGTGACATGATAATCACGTCGCCCTAACAGCCGTCATTAATGCATTTTGTCGAGTATAGACGGAACTGGCGCAATATCATTGAAGAACATTTTATGTCATTAATTGGTTGGGTGAACTTGGGTTCACACAACCGTTGGAGAATTGATGCTGCAGATAAAAAATCCACAAATATTCAGAATAAAGTTCATATAATCATCCTTACTAACTTATAATCCTATAAAACTTGGAAGCGAAATTCAATCCCTATGACGAGACATGACGGGAGTGAAGCCCCGATGGTTTCGTTGAATACGACTTCTGTCTGGGACAAAATGACACACACAGAAACTTAGTCACGACCGAGTAGCACTCCTTCATCTGTCATTTAAATGCTATATTACCTATAATGTTCTGCTTTGGTAGTAAGTGTATCACCAGACCATTACAGAGGTATACATTAGGAAATATGGCTTGTTGAGAGCTTTCCGATGAATGGCAACAAGCCATATTTTCGACGAAATCCTGAAAAATTACCCATAATTATGCTGTGGTTAAGTAGTCGATTATTTAGGGCACTACTGTACGCTATACCAAGGGGGACCTGCTTAAAACGTTAGGCGTACCAGCGTATAGTTTGAGATCCGCTCTCCTTATACTCCGAAATAACGCTAATAAATTACTATTTCTTCGGTTTCGGGGGTAAAAAATAGTTGATGAACCCATGTGCACCCACCAAAGCTCAGGGTTATCGCATATCGATTTTTGACATCTGTTATTTGCCACCACCTGGAATATTGGGCGGCGTAGGAAATATTCGACGATCCGATCGACATACTCTCGATACCAAATGTCGTTGAACAAAATGTTGATATACAATATAACATGTTTTGGAAATTTGTATACTAAAGTTGACAGTGGTTAGCATTAATTTTTGGTAATTAGTCGACCATTGAATCGGATTGTTTACCTTTAACAGTACTAACATCGTTACTGCAAGGGTGACAAATATTTGTTGCAAGAATAATAGAATAAACATATCACTTCCGCGTCAAGTAAATTTTGACCTGAAGTTTCTGATAATTTTAAGAGGTTTTACCTGATAACATATAACATTGTTTTGGTGGATTTATTGACCAGAGCGAAGTTGTTACATGTATTTTTGTATCTTTTGGTCTGAAGTTTCTTGTAATTATAACAGGGTTTCCTTGGTAGCGTATGACATTATTTGGATGGATGTATTTTGACTAAAGCGAGGTTGTTAGATCATTATTTCTGTATGCAGTTAAAAACAAGATTAGTGTATGTATCGATTAGAATGGACATGGCTACTTTTAACCTAAACGTCATGTATATGCCAATTTCCGTAATAAAGTCAATATCCTATATCGATATATCGTGTTCTATATATCACCGATAAAAACAGTCTACCGATAACATGTCGTATTTTATCAACCGATAAAACACGAAGAGCCGATTTTTAAATTGCATTTACATTTACTATGAACAATTCCCCGAAAACAAATTCAACGAAATCAGAGACATTTGCCAGCTATTTTCGCTTTTAAACACAAGCTTTAGATAAACGCTACGATTTAATTCCATATCAGTAACAGACTGACAAGGAACAACACGCTTCGAACAAATGTGTATAATTTCTACAAAATATGTGTTACATTTGATCTTTAAAAAAAATCTGTGGAAATGACACATAAACATAAACTATATGTCAGTGGAATTTCCTCAACGTTGAATATGTGAGTGTATCATACATGTAGTTAATATATTATATGTGTTCTATTGGAGACACAGAACTCGAAAAGCATACCTCAGAACAAAATATTGGCAGCGGCTTTAAAATTTGTTATACACCATGTTTGTGTCAAAACTGAACAGCACATAATTGTGTAGCACAGTTTTAAAGCGACTGCCAGATTATAATATGGTAGCTTTTAAGATGTTTGTGTCATAAATAGAACATATCACATCTATACTAACTATATTATATACTCACTTATTTACTCATATTCAATGTTGAGAAATGTCACCGACACATATATGTCATTTCTACACAATTTTCTCAAATGTAACACATATTGTGTAGAATTTATACAGTGTTCTGAGAGTGACTATTTATTGTTTCATGCTGAAGATCGTTGTTCTTGCTACTTGTGGTCTCCCGCATAATATCTCGGCCTTCACTGATTAGCAGTTTACTACTGAATCTTTAAATAAGTCTATCGAGATCTGTATTGTTCTATTCCGGACATGTTAATGCAATATCGGACCGTAACTGATTATTATCTGCATTGTAGTCTGTCTATGTATACCCCGGAAAGTTCTAATTTGTATATATATAGTGTATATATGTTTTCTCATGTACCATGTATTATAATGGCTGAGAATAAAGCATTACTTACTTACTTACTTAGTTCCCAGCTAACCAAGCACATATCCCGTGGCAATGCAGGTGGTCAGTAAGTTCAAGTGCGTTGACCAACTTCTGTCAACAGAGCTAGCGTGTATATGTTTATGTCGCATTAACCCTTTACCCAACAAACCGGCCAAAACCGGCCAAATAAAGCTTCAACAGCCTAAAATATATTCGGTCTGTCTCAATAGAACCATACAAATATGGATATCATTGGAACCGGCTCCTTGACCACATTGTGATAGTTACAGTTATGCCCTGTGCCAATGCATTCTCTTATATATGCGAGTCGACCATAGGTCGCCTCGCATATATAAGAGAATGCATTGGCCTAAAAAAAAAAATATTTAACACTTTTTACCATTTTTTCTTACATTCTTTAACAATTTTATAATTTTTAATGTGTTAAGCCAATGCATTCTCTTATATATGCGAGGCGACCTATGGTCGACTCGCATATATAAGAGAATGCATTGGCACAGGGCCCTTCTGTTGGGTAAAGGGTTAAGACAAAACTTCGCATACATGTGTGTGGACTCTCTGACTAACCTTTTTCTTTTTGGAAAATTGTCGACTTTGGATGATAGTTCAATGTATTATGTCGACGCCATCTGACACCATGTGAAAATTAGGTGAGGATTTTGATATAAATGGAAGCGATTGCCACAGGGTCCGATTAAACTCTATGTTGAATATAACTGCCCGATTAGAGTTGAATATTTAACTACGAGGCGTATAACAATGAGGCAGTGGATCTCAATTCAATGCAATATTCTTTATTCTCAACACCTTAAATATAGGCATACAGAGTAAATGTTTAACATAAGTATAAATACACATTATGCACATGGTTCGGGTGAATTTGATCCTGTTGGCGGGGTGGGTGTCATAAAGGGAGAAATTATTTCAAAAGGGGGTATGTTTCATATACTGTGATTGATAATGTTCAAGCTTTCAGGGGTCTCAATGCTGTTTGGGCTTTGCGTATAAATCGGGAGATGTTTATGAGAGTTTTCCGTTTTTTTTGCAGTTGAATACGTCGTTAAGTTTAAGAGCATTTGGTCTTGTGTAATAATATGTCCTGATATATTTTTGTCCGATGTCCTAGAGTTTTTGGCATTTAAAAAGAAATGAAATTCGTCTCCTAATTCACCAGTTCTTCCCTGTTCGAAATAAAATACTTTGATTTTGTTTAGTCCAGCCTGTTCTGCCGAACAGTACTGATGTCAGTATCAAATAATCCTATATGAACCTATGTGAATATTATAGGTCGATTTATGAACCTATTTGCGCGATGATATGTTGCTTTATTGATATCGCCGCGCGCCTGGTTATGTGGTCTTGCTAATTTGCTATGATGCTGGTGTGGCAAGTTGGTGCTATTAAGACTATATACCGTTATTTGTTCAGAAGTTGTCGGTTTCGCAGTGTTTAGCTAACTCGAGCGATTTGAGAAAAATCCAGTGTCAGTATATACGAAACATATACATTTAAAAAATATTCTAATCATAGCTACTCTTGCTGATCTGGTGTTTTCAAAATCGACAAGAATGAACGTTTTTATTATGACCGGTTTGTAACCAAAAATATTTTACAAAATAAATGTTTCTAAATGGGCTTTCCTCGATTCGTTCAGATTAGGCCAACAACGCGATAACGACACATTAAAAAATAACTAATACAATATATAGTCTAGCTCAAAGGGACTTCATGGTGATCCAACAAATAACAACGTAACACTCTTATCGGAAATTTTCGGCTACATGGCCTTCTTCAGCCAAAACAAGTTATACAGGTACAATAAATATTAATGTTTCCCTCACAAGGCGCAATATTGAGAACCCTGTTTATTCTCATTTCAATTGAAATTGACGTTGTTCCCGTGACCTAATATTTTCCGTTCTGGACATGGTAAATGGTGGACGTCAGTTGAGCCTTGTGAAGGAAGAGGCATGGATCAGGCGTTTGGACACGCGGATTCCGAATGGACTGAATTAGAAATCCAATTCATGGCACAGGTGAAAGCAACGTATATAATTACGTCATCGTCGATCGAGGCACAAACGTCGAAGCAAAGGTGTGACTATTGAAAGGACTTGTTAAATTGGAGTCAACATTAATATTTATTGTACCTGTATAACTTGATTTGGCTGAAGAAGGCCATGTGGTGGAAAATTTCCTATAAGATTGTTACGTTGTTATTTGTTAAAAAATAACGTTACTTTTTTCTCAACCACGTCAATTTTCCCCACCCGCGTTGTAGCAATTCAGCAATACCCACCAACATCATACCAGTAGCATATTAGCAGGACCACTTGTACATGCTTTGAACCAATGTGAGGTCCATCGATAGGCGGAAGATGCATCAAAGTGACAAACAAATAAAATACATTTTAACGATGTAACACGTAGATCTGATTTATTGCTTTGCGACTTGGTTCACATGGACTTTGTTTGGGAAGGTATCGAATTTCTTTCGCCAAACGGATTGATAGTTCGTGCTAAAATACCTTAAAGAAAAAAAAACCCTTACTCGCGATGCAGTCACCAACCATGGTGGGTCAATCGTTCGAGCTAATTCACATCTCAGTCACGCATACCGGTTACAATTCTGAATTGATAGACGACCAAGTAGGTATAACTCCTGGGATTTTCAATTCATTTTCAATTAATTATAAGCGAACACTGTCGTCGTAAATAGAAAATCACCAAACAGAGATTTCCAGCGATCACAGATGATCGATTGACGTATTAGTGCATTAATTGTGTTTGTGTCGTCAGTACAGTTCCCCCGAGAATCAGGAACGTTAATTCACGTCCGTGCATGTCGCCACCAGAGGGCGCCATGTCGTCTGCGATGGCCGCGTCTAAGTGTCCATTGGCAAGTTGGATATCACTTTATCTAGATAGTTGACACACGATCCCCACGAGATAAGTTATTATATTGTTTGCTGTCCAGGAATCAAGCCCCAAGAGATACGACATGCGTATCCCTGCAAAACGCCTACCAAAATGACTACGATCATCGCAACATATCCTCGCGCAAATACGCACATAATCGACCTATGATGTGAAATATGTACATGTGATTATTTGATTCTGAAATAGGCAGATAATGGACTCATTGCCGTTATTTTGTTTTATTGCGCGGGCCACACTGAACCCACATGTTAAATAGCGCATAGGATAGGACTTAACAAAAGCCTCCAAGCTTGTTGCCAAATCCTCGTTTGAACACTTTAAGATTATATGTTATGTATTTATTGTCTGTAATTATGTTCTGTTTAGTTCAAATAAAATATTGTTCAAACTAAATAGCGCACAATGTTTCCCAGTATCGAAACAGGTCTATAAATATCTGAACTACCTTTCTAAGAGCATTCGGTAACCCAACAACACACAATGAAGTAATAAAAAATGCTCCATTAACAAGGTGTTTGGGTCCCAAACAGAAAAACAGCCATTTGCATGACATGGAACAGAAAAGAGCGTTCCGTGTTATTCTTTTCCTGAGTTAGTAGCAATAAAGAGCGTTTGTCTGTCTTCGGTCGAAAAATTGAAAACGGCTGGAAAATAGTTATGACTTTGGCAAGTGTTTTTCAAAGCACATGAAGCCGGCATACCAATATTTCGTATATTTATCGACCTATGGTATCCGTCCCTCCAAATTACGTGGATGAAATTTGGCGGTTCGAATGAGCCATGTCCGTTTAATTGAAATAATTGTCTACTTGTTTGTATATGATTCTCAATAATGTTATCTATAGTTATATCTGTCCATCCTGTCTGCCTGCCTTGATGCCCGTGTACCATATATGTCTGGTGTTGTGTCTATAGTGTGTGGTAGCTGTGTAGATGTAAGTGCGTACATGTATATGTTCGTGTATGGTGGTATACGTGTACGGGGTGTCTGTGATGTTGCATGTATTAAAATATGCATTACATATATATGTTTGGAAGTATGCATGTGTGAATGTATGTATGTGCATGTATGTATTTGTGTGTGTATGTACATGTGTAAGTATCTATGTATGTGTGCTTGTGTCAACCGGAAGGAGTCAGAGTGGTGTGTGTGATTAACTGATACGATGATATAAAATATATTCTTAAAGCTAAACCTCGACACCAAACTGCATGGTGTATGGAGAGACGGGAGACTATCCATGAAAATGGAAATATCTATGATCCGGCTCTGGGCCAAACTTGTTGATCCCACCCCGAGATCGATGTCCGTGGTTGTCTATAGACTTCTCTACTTGAACTTTTGTCGTGATGAATTCCGAAGCCCATGGCTGCTGTGCATCCGAGATATTCTTAATAAATGTGGGCTGGCTTATGTTTGGAATGACCAATAAGCTGCTGTAGAAGAAGGAGAATACCTAACTAGATATGTGGAACAAACCCGTAAGGACCCGTTCCACGTCGAATGGACGATAGAACTCCAAATAAAGACTAAATGTGTCACATTTCGCAACGAGAAGGAATCATTTGGCATGGAGAAATATTTAATTGAATTACCCGGATAGCTCGGGGTAAACATGACGCGACTTAGAACAAGAAACTCCCGCTTACCGGTTGGGGTTTCTTCATGGAAAAGTTCAAATATTTCTTCACCCCAATGAACGCTCTGCGACTCAGATGAGACCGGTGATGAGTACCATTACATTTTTACTTGTAGCTCATTAAACTCTGCCCGCAGGACTCATATCAAAAACTACTACCAAATGTTTCCAAGCCACACGAAATTGGCAGGACCAATGGACACTACGATCAAAACTGAGCCAGTGCATTTGGCTAAATTTGCCAAAGAAATCTTAAATATTGCATCAGTTTGAGAACTTATATGTACATACATGTATACACCCACAAACTCATTCACTCATCCGACAAAAGCATTGATACGAAACCATTTGGTTGTTATCCATCTGTACGATCTATTAATACTACTTCAAATCCATATTCACCTTTTTTTGGTTGGGTAACTAAGTATATATAATATTTACATGTAGCTGTTGTTTATTTTGTAATTCATTATGTATGTGGTATCCTCCAGTTACATACGTAATGGACGGTGTAATAATTATAGATAGACGTACGTGTGCATGAGAATGAAATTATGTAAATAAATGCTGCGTGTGTTGTGTTGTCATTCTACTTCTTATTCGTATATAATATCACATATTTATACTTTTTATGTTATCATGTTTTCTATTTGTATATATGTTAAATGTCCGTGATTGTATTCGACATCTCTTCATTATATGGAGGAAAGCAAAGATATATATATATAAAATAGAACCAGACGAAGGTTACCGAAGACGCACAAAATTAACAAAAACGGGCAATTTTAGCCTAAAATATGACTACTTCACTTATATCCAACATAGCTTTCATAAAACGATAAAATGAAAATAAATTTGTTTACAATCGTGATGTGATGAGCTAAGCTCACCCAGCGTAAATAAAGATACCAAGCTACAGATAATTCAGTTTCACGCACTTTCAATATCTGAATATATAGCCTAATATATATTACAGTTGTGAGATACATACAATCAAATATTACACATATATTTTTTTTGTGACTTTTGTATATAGTGTTGTCAATTTTACTATTAAACTATGTTTATTATTGATAATAAAAGATAAAAATAATAAGAGAAATTTGCACCTGATACAGACCAATGTTACTCTGTAGTAATACAAAACTATTAGTTAAAATTCCTCAGTGATAAAGGGTATGTGGCATGCCACGCCAGCCGTTGAGGCATGCCAATATCCCATAATATGTCAAATATAGCGAATTATCGAAATATGAAATACCACGAAAAAGCGAAATAGGAAAATACAGCGAAATTGCGGAATAAAAAATGCATCGAAATGACGAAATAGCGCGAATTATGAAATAAGAAATTATTTTTATTAACTAAATAACGGAGATATTTGAAGAAGTGTTTTTGACGAAATAACGGGCATATTCCTCCCCCAAGCCCACCCACCCAAGAGAAGAATTTTACTTATATTTCACCACAGTTGATCTATTGTGGTGTTGTTATTTCTAATACAAATCGGCGTTATTTCGTAAATATACATTCTTTATAGAGTTATTACCCTGTGGCAATGTTACGATTTTAGCTTGTCAAAGAACATGTGGCATGCCTCAACGGCTGGCGTGGCATGCTACATACCCTATATCACTGAGGAATTTTAACTAATAGTTTTGTATTACTACAGAGTAACATTGGTCTGTATCAGGTGGAAATTTGGCTTTCAATGGGCCGTAGACGTAAAAGTCACACCCAGTCGCTTTGTGATGCCAATTGTTCGGATTTAAACATGCACAGTATTGCCCTAAATAATCGAACTCCTTAAACACAGAAAAATTATGGGTAATTTTTTAGGATTTAGTCGGAAATATGGCTGAGAGCTTTCCGATGAATGACAACAAGTCATATTTCCGACTAAGTCTTGAAAAATTACCCATAATTCTGCTGTGGTTAAGGAGTCGATTATTTAGGGCATTACTGTATTTCTTTAGTACTATTTCATTATCCTGTATATCGAAATTCAGCTTGTTGTCTACATGTATATATATTCCAAGGTCTTTTTCGTGTTCTGATGCTGTGGTGGTTGTTCTTTCGGGAGAGTCAGTAATGAAATAGTTCTTTTTCGGATTATTGTACCCAAAATGAAGAACTCGTATTATCTTTGAGTTAAAATGCAATTGCCAATCGTTTTCACACGCAGTCATTAGATTGTGTAGATCGACCTTGTCGGGAATTTCAACTCGTTGCGGACGGCGCATAAACACATTTCACTCAATCTCGGTTGTCGTGAAATATATTCTTGCGTCGTCCGTAACTCATTCGATAAAAGATTCTCGATTAAGATGCGCGCTGTGTTTTGTCTATATCGCTCAGTCGAACTGTGGAATGTCCTCAGTTTTGTCACTAATTGATTAGTGTCAGGTACTTGAAGGACATGTGCCAGTAATATAGAATAATTTAAGGATCTAAAAAATACTCGTTGCTCTACCGTGTAGTGATCGAAAGGTATATACAGTTTATACATGGCACCTCCTTATCGTCCATACCATAGCATAATATAGCCTTCATTAAAACATCAGACCGATTTATTTAATTTTTAAACTGACTTATGTCGACATTCCATATATTTAAATTAATTAAAATTTTAACCTGAGTTATGTCGATATTCCGTATAAAACACGGTGCTGGTTAAACACAGACTCCACAGCTACTAGTATGCTGAGGAGAGTCTGGTGTGAATTGGGGTGATTTCTATTACCACCAGCATTATTACATCAGTCTCACCCAATCACAACATCATGATCCATCATCGGGAAAGTGATGTATCCTATTAGGTCATTGTTGGAATGCCTTTACAGTGGTAAATTCGTCCCATTGCTAATAGTATCGCTTAAAAATTGTCTGTCATATGTCACACTGCATGATTTCAATGTAGAAATTATTTTTAGCCACACACAGAGGCGGACTGGCCGATCGGGGGATCGGGAAATTTCCCGATGGGCCGGAGGCCGGAAAAATTCTGATTCCACGTGATTTTCTATCAAGCGAGAAACCGGGGGTTTTTTTTAACGGTTTGGGGGGGGGGTATATGTGGTTGGGAAATGAAACCGACGTGGGCCGCCACATGTGTTGCTTAACCAGCCGTGTATCCAATACGATGACACTCTTCTCACATAAATTCATGCAGTGAATTCCATTTTACGACGGCGTCTGAGATTGTCCCGGTTGTAACCATATTTGGAACCGTCACTAAACAAGAATATATTGATTCGGTAATTATTCCACATGCAAAATGTTTTACTTCGGACAATGTGTACTGCCAATATATAAATATATATCACCCGAGAATCGGAAAACCGACGAGGAAAGACAGAAGTTACCTAAATTGGGAAGTTTGCAGGTTCCCCATATGAGTATAATGTGACGTTCGGGGTGGGATAGAGGCGGACTGGCCGATCAGGAGACCGGGAAATTTCCAGACGTGGGCCGCCACGTGTTGTTTAACCAGCCGAAATTGCTAATCGTAATTTTGTCATTAAATGAACTTGTCAGCATCATATAACACCACGTAAAGACCTCGTTAATCTCGAGATTTTAACGGTAACTCCCAGCTGTAAATCCCCAAAAAAATATCACGCACCCTCCCGGACCCTCCCCCAATTGAAATTTACAACAAAATGGGAACGCTTCAGTTGATACCAGTCTATTCGCGATTTTCTTGTATAGTTTTCAAAATTTTCTCACCCTGGGCCGAACAACCATGGACAGCCCGGTGTGTCCTGGTCTCTTGTCCGTAGCCGTGTGCATTTGTCTGGAGTTAGACCGCTAGCTGTTAGAATTTATGCAATTTTTCAGGTAAAAATATCTGAATGATCTCATACCGGGAATATATAGAACCATGGTTTATGAATATATAGGATATTAGGCCAGAGGTGCAAATGGAATTATGCAAAAAAACATTTATTTTGTCTGCATCTGATTGAAGGGGGGGGGGTGCAAATGAAATTATGCATACATATGTATTTGGATTCAAGCGGGGGGGGTGCAGTTGGAATTTCACAAGGTGGACTGTGGACACCCCCGGAACAGATGGGCCGGTATTATATTAATTTCCCGGGCCGGCTTTTTGGCCCAGTCCGCCTCTGGCCACACAGAGCGAACTCTTGCTGGTGGTAATAGATATTCCCCCCAATTACCCCAGCATAGCTGTGGAGTCTGTGTTTTAACCAGAACTGTATAAAACAGTGACTATCGTTTCATGAGTGCAGTATTGATCGTTAGATGCTGAAACTATGATAAATCGAGGTTCGGACATACATGCACTTAGTTGAGGGGCGTCAGGGGAAAATCCAGGATACAATGTTGAAATTATTTGTTTGGTGGGGGGCACCTCCTCTTGTCAGATCTCAGACACCCACCCCTCCAACGCAAGAAGTTTTATTAGAGCCATTTGGGGGACCTACCCAAAGAAGACAACATGACAATTAATGCAGACAATTATTTATTAGGGGTTTGGGAGTGGACCCGGGAGGATTTGGAAGGGGCGGAACCCCTCCCCTATATCCACTTTGGAAATTTTGGATGTGACATGTAATGATAATACATTAAACATGAAATGGTGAATGGTGAAAGAATTATCTATTTTACTTCTTTTTGGTACACTTCTTTTTCTGTCTTTCAGTTGTTGATGCTGTTGTTGGTGGTGGTGGTTGAGATCGGCAGATAACTTCCTGTTGTTTGATTTCTTCGCACCTGGCAATTGTCTCCTTTGATTGTTGAGAGAGAGAGAGAGAGATGTTTTATTGCCTCCTTGAAGGTGGTGCTGCTGGTGCTGCTGGTCGTGGTAGCGATGGGTGACTCCGGGCTGATGTATTCCGGAGTCGTCGGGTTGAATGAAATTTATGTCTCCATCACGGCATCAGCAGCAGCTGTCTGTGTCACGCCAGTCGGCATTCCAGCGGGGGATGGGGTGGTCTGGGCGTCTCTCGGACCTCTCCCGGGCTACTTCCTGTAGCATTCTCGGTTGTTGGCAGGCGACCATCTGGCGTCGCAGCCGAGTGGGGAGGGGCAGCCGGCCGATCAACATCTGCCTTCTTTCTCCACTCAGCCATTCGAACTGCGTCCCTGTGTCGACGTGAAGGGGTCTTCTTCCTCTTCGTCCCTGCTCCGGTGGTGAAATCACTGATGAGAACCGTGTGCCCCTGGTGGTGACCAGCTGCTGCGGTCCTGTAATCCACGGACAGATGCACGAAGCCTCCCTCAGCCTGGTGAAGAGTCCAGCTAAGGTTATCCACAACGCGCAATCTGTCCAAGGCAGCTAACAAAGCAGATGGCATTAACTCCATAATCCTCTGCCAAGTTCAAAAGCGCTCACTCTGAATCGCTCGGGCGGCTGAGTCCCGAAGGACGACAGCACAACGCACGAGCTATCCAGAACCAGTCAGCGGAACAGCGACAAGAGACAATGCCCGCTCAACCGCCGGCTGGCGAATGAAATGCAGACAAATGGCGTGAATTGTTTTAAATAAAAACACTGATGAAATGCCAATCAGGCACGCTCAACGAAAAGTACCAGACATTACTCAACACTCGCTAATTAAACTTATCAAAACAGACTTAGCATGCATACATACACAATTGTGCAGGTTACCCGAAAAAGTCCGGCCGCCAGGTCACGGATGCGTGTTTTGGCGTATAAAGTTTTTTCTCTGCGGATTTTGTAAATTCAGGTATCCGACATCAAGATTTTATCGGCTGGCCATCTGTCAGCCTTGAGCAATTTTTTTAAAGAGCCCTAAAATGTATATCCCCCCCCCCCCCCATTTTTTTCACAGACGTATAACCAGTTACTTGGAATTTATTGCAAACTCACATGAGTAATCTAGTAAAATATATATATTTTCATGAAGCTAAGGTATAATGACACTATTTTGGGCCAAAATTGAAACTCACCATCCAAGATGGCCACCAAAATAGCCGCCGGAAGTTGAAATATGACATTTGTTCACAACTATCGTCTATATCAGTTCATGATGTTTGGAACTGGTTGAATAATATGACGTTATTTTGTATTTTTAATATTAACTGATCATTGGAGCAATTAAATATGCAATTAGTGGGGTCCTATCCGCTTGTGATCCCTCAAAAATTCGATTTTACAGAAAGCGGTATAAAATTTCACAAACAAATCACAACTGGGATTCTAGTCATATTTCAACAAGACATGAACAGAAGGTTGCAACTAAGTGAGGCATATCATTACCTATGAATATTCCAACTCACTGGAACCAAAATTCTTACTTTGGCTCAAAATGGCTGCCAAAATGGCCGCCAAAATGGCCGCCAAAATATGGAAAATGGTAAATATTGCCCTAGGGTGTCCTGCAAATTGCAATCGCTTACAAGTTGTGGTTGATGTACAAAATTGGCTATTAGTATGCCTTCTATACATTGAATACTAACATGTCTGCTGCACCATGGTTAATTGTTACTGTTGTCACCACTGACATCAGCAAAAATATTGGACTTTTCTCTCAAAAACTTGACATAAATATCGGCAAAAATTTACTTTTCGGGTTTGGATCATTTTTTCTAGTAATATGTAACTATCTTTAGATTGAAATGTGTCTATTGTATTGGTCTATCTTAAATGTGTCACACTACGGTGTTTATAGACCAAATTGCTCAATATGGCTTCCAAAATGGCAACCAAATGGGTAATAAGTTATATTTTTACATATATCATTATAACATTATATATATATAACATTATTCTCTGCGTTATCCGAAAATGTAGCAAATTGTGACTCACTTGGTTATTATACGTGTTAGTTAATTAACTGACAACTAAATGTTCTATTATGGCTGTCCCAGTTCAGAATGGGTCACGATAAATTCATTTTTAAGTGTGGAATTTTGCGGAGAACCTCTTTTGTGATTTTGACCATATTATTGAAAGGAAATGGGCAGAACTTTGAGACGGAACTGAGATGAACCATTATATGTGGCTCTTCTGGTCCATTATGATAAACCAATATCAACTGGATACAGGATGGTTGCCAAGATGGTAGCCAGGGAGTTACTCTATGTAAGGTGAATAGGTATACATGGAGTTAATGTATGTCATGAATGATGTGAATATGTATACACTGAGTGACTATATGGTTATGAGTGTGTTGTCCATTGTGAGATGTATAGGTATACAGGGAGAGGTCATGGTCAAGTGTGGGGTGAATCGGTATGCATGGAATGACTGTATGGTGTATGGTTGTGTGTATCCTGTACGGGTGCACCCGGTGTGACTGTATGGACATTGATGTGGTGTATGGATATATCTACATGGTCATCTATGTATTGATTATGTATATATGGGTTGACTGTAAGGTCATGGGTGGGATGTACATGTGTTTTCTGTATGATCATGGATGGGGTGTGTGGGTAAATAGTGAGTGATTTTATGGTTACGGGTAATGTGTGTGGTATACGTGGAATTACTGTACTGTCGTGATTGAAGTGTATATGCATACCTGGAGTAAGCTGGGTGGACATTATCGTGTGGGTTTATAGGGAGTGTCCTTAATACATCCACGATATATATACATATACATCCCACCCGTTACTACAAGGACACTTTAAACATTTTTGTGAAATTTTATACCGCGTTCTGTAAAATCGAATTTTTGAGGGATGACAAGCGGATAGGACCCCAATAATTGCATATTTAATTGCTCCAATGATCAGTTAATATGGAAAATGCACAATAAAGTCATATTACTCAACCAGTTCCAAACAGCATGAACTGATCTAGAAGATATTTGTGAAACAAATGTCATATTTTCAACTTCCGGCGGCCATTTTGGTGGCCATCTTGGATGGTGAGTTTCAATTTTGGCCCAAAATAGTGTCATTGTGCCTTAGCTTCATGAAAATATATACATTTACTAGATTAGTCATGTGAATTTGCAACAAATTCCAAGTAACTGGTTTTACGTCTGGGGAAATCTGGGGGGGGGTATACTTTTTAGGGCGAAATAACAAAAATTGCTCAAGGCTGACAGATGGCCAGCCGTTAAAATATTGATGTCGGATACCTGAATTTACAAAATCAGCAGAGAAAAAAACTTTATACGCGAAAACACGCATTCGTGAATTCCGGGTGTTTGGCGACCGGACTGTCTCAAACGTAGTGACTAGCCCCGACTGGATCATCACATTTCTAGTAGTCTATTCCACTAGTAGAATATTGAAGAATACACTAATAAAATACATGTAATCTTTGCAATGACAGAAACGCGAATCCCGAAATCAAAATTGTTATCCTCACAAAGTTGAGTACTTGTTTTGTGATAATGACCAATTTATGCTTGATTGCTCGGATTTGTATTGTATGAGTACATGTAGGTCCCATAGATTCACATCTATCTAACCAACGATTAACATCACAAAATACATACAGTAAATCTATATACAATTCAATTTTCATACCATTCAAAGTACTAGAAGAATATAATGAGCTGACATTTGTATCACATGCATAATGGAAGGTCAAACACAACAATGGAAACCTGTGAGAGCTGATTAAATTCCTCGTCAGAAGCCGGACCCACGGCTATATACAAGAACAAATATTAGCTAATGATTGAAACTTTGCCTGTGTCATGCCCTGTGTATTCGGTTCGACTTTACACTAGATTATAAAATAGTTTCATTTAAAGATACATAATTTCTATTTCGTTGGATGCAGGGGGGGGGGGGTAAAATATTTTATTCCAGTCGAGGAACCCACCCGTCAAAGCTCAGAGTTATCAGATATCGATTTTAAAAATCTGTTATATTTGACCACCTGGAATATTTGGCGACCGAGACAATTTCCGACGAGCCGACCGACAAACTCTCGATACCAAATTGCGTTGAACAAAATGTTGATATATAAAATGTTATACTAGAGTTGACAGTGGTTAGCATTATTTGTGGTAAGTAATCGATTCTGATAACTAAAGCGGCTTTTGAAGAAATGTTGTTTTGTTGTTGTTGTTGTTGTTGTTGTTGTTGCAATCTGATGATGGGGGAGCCATCGAATCGGAGTGTGTACCTTTAATTCCACACAACGACTTATTGAAGTGACAGAAAATTAGTAAGTGATTTGAGAATTCAAAAATTCAGCTCTCAAGAAAATAAAGACCTGGACTTATGTTCAAGCACGTATACACCTTATTTGGTATATTGTTTGTGGAAAGTACAACAGCCTCCGCATTTGTCTGAATGGTAGCTGACAAACACGTAGATCATGCCATGAATCTCCGGTTTAAACCTCCGAGTTTAAACCTGGTTTAAACCTACATTGGCGGTCCAGCCAAACCGGGTCTAAGAGGGCGTTTTTGTCGTTCAGTTGCCAGCTAATTGACAACTCGATTCGGTGATATGATTATGCAATGAAACTACCCTCTTACCAATCGGACCAAAAGATAGGCCGATATAATGGTTATTGACAAGTCATAAATTATCGTGACCGCGTGCACGCTCAATGGATTTATTCATTGAGAAACAAGTATCGCTGACTGACTATTAATCCGATCTCATTCTGTGTTTAAATCAATTTAACAAAGGGCATGTCTCTCAACACGAGTTTCACGCTCTGATCATCACTTTGTGATAGATTTCGTTTGTGATAGATTCACGAAAAGCCAAATATTTTGTATTTACATGTATATCTGTATATATTATATCTCACGTGACTTTCTCGCATTCTGATTGGCTGCACACTGCTATACTATTTTACGATAGTACCCCAGTAGGATTCCTACATGCATACTATTCTTTTTCTATTTATAGTAACAAACTCATTTCGCGAAATCGGGCTGCCGCCTGAAGATACGACCAATCTTAAACTATACAGTGTGCGATATTTGTTGAAATATCGGTATATCATTAGATTTATTGATGAATTGCAATGATCTTACAAATGTCCGATGATATCAAGCCAATGTATTTAATAGTTTGTCCGTTTAGTTGGCAAGCGGCCAGTCCTAATTTTGCAATATCAGTGGACGTTATTTATAATTTCCTTTTCCGGTTAATCGAAGTTAAACAAGTTAACTTCTCAAATTTCGCCAAAATGTCTTTGCTAATGACGTATTTATAAAAATGAATGTATGAATCACGAAGAGATGCTGTTAGATGTAACTAATAACATAGTTATGCTCCCCTGCCATCATCAAAATATTGCCGTAAATTGTAAAATCTGAGACCGATTTCCAAAATTCAAGGTAAATAAAAATGTGACAAAATCAGACTCAGAAATTGTGTGAGAATTGGCCCAAATGTTCGATATAATATAATAAATAATGAATGTCTTGTCGTTGACTATGCCAAAATAGTGGTCCTCGAGGAGGAATAGTCCACGAGCCGCAGGCTCGTGGACTATTCCTCCTCGAGGACCACTATTTTGGCATAGTCAACTCCAAGCCATTCATTATCTATATAATATTAAAGGGTATAGGAGCTGTCTATCTGTCCGTTCGTCTGTTCGCAACTGTTCTCCAATACCCCTGCACCGATATCAATTAAATTAGGTGTGGTGATTCGTGTGGTAGGTATAACGGCGTTAGGTTTTTACAAATTTTGATTTAAAAATATGAAAAATATAATTTTTTTTTTTTTTAAATTGTGTTAAATTGAGTAAGGAGTTGAATCTAAAAAGAAACAAATTTTAAATTAAAATTTACATTTTTTTAATTAAAATGTTCAAATGAACAAAATGTGCGCAAAGCCCCTCTGGCGCTGAATAAAGTCTCCATAATCAAGTCCATCCTGGGCCAAAAGACCAGTCAAGTAAAGGCAATTTGCTTATGAGTGCACACCATAAGTGGCATCTGAACTGTTGGAAGTGGGCAACCATGCAGAGGGACAGCTTTTAATAAAGAAATATATTATACATCAAAATAAGTTATCAAATTTGACTCATATAGCAATATAAGTTTAGGATTGAAAACTATGTGTATAGCATATCTGGTCATACAGTAGCATCGTTTTGGTGTCAAAATTAAAACGTTGATCCCTTCAAATTAATTCGTAGAAAACACCAGTATTTGTGATTGCCACAAACCAAAAAAACAAACACAAAATAGTTGTAAAAATAATATATTTAGGAACATGTCCATATCTGAGCAAAGCTCGCGTGCGAATGAATCAACTGTGACATGATAACACCAGTCGGCAGTCGCCACTTTGACACGCCCTCACTCGAGATTATGTACAGCTCCACCCTTTGACTGATTGTTTGACAATTCTAAACCGCAATGAAGAAAAGACGGATTCGTCATCTCAAGTTTAGTCTCGATAAAACTGGTTTAGCTGGACCGCCGAATTAGATGGTTTAGTTGCCGGTTTAAGCTTATAAAACGCAAAAACAATATTGAAATTGACAAAACTTTATCCCCACACGCTTTATATGTGTGACTGCTTCTCGCTTATAAATTTTCAATCAAAATATGGTCGCTGTCGTAATTATTGGTTTTCGCAATCAATAAAACGAGCCGGTCCGCATTAGGAAAGTACGTTTAATTATCTCGACGATACAGATACACTACTGCTAAACCACTGGTCTGGCTGGACCAGGTTTAAACCAGAGATGACGAATGCGTCACTTAGACCTGCGGTCTCTGGTTTAAACCACGGATTTTGCTGACTCACGGCGGTTTAAACCTAGAGGTTTACGTAGACCAGGTTTTAAACCTGAGATGACGAATCCGGCCTACCATTCTTTTCCTTGACTCTTGTGAGCCGATATCGCAATAACCATATAATTATTTACCAGGATAAATTCCATAATTGTAAGAGACGCAAAGCAAAATCGCTCACAAAACCACTTAAATCTGGAAATTTCGAGTTGGGACCTTCACGTACAGTGAAGTATATTATTAAGGAGCAGCTAATAACTAAGAAATATATTCCCGGCGTAATGTTTTCGACTTTATAAGGTTCCCTGTCAAAACTACAAACCGTTCCAAGGTTTTGTACTGATGGAATATGATCTCTACGGGCGTTAGCCAGAGTAGAGATTTATGGCATTATCTGCCAAACGCGCACCATAGTTTCTACAAAAATGTGTTTTGCGTAGTGCTTCATGCAGACTCGGACGTCAATAAATTTTAAGTTAATATCAAGTGTGTCGTGAGTTTGATTCCTCCGACAGTGCACTCGTGCATATGAACAAGGCGCTTTGAATATTTAATATTTCATGAATAAATTGTTCAGTTTTCCCAAGACATTTGAATGATGAGAACAGTGGTACCAACAGCGCATCGGCGCCCTCTCAACATGTTTGAAATGCGAGTCATAGCGACACTCTCGGCTGTAAAGTGGCCCTCGCCCATCCGCATACGATGAGAAACTATTGATGTTGTGACCACTTAGAGACACTTGGTGGATGTGCCCCTCAAGGTTAACTCACAACTGTAAACACGAAACTGTAAGAGTGTCACTCTTAAAGGGACACTCGCAGTGGGTAAATGTGAAGACATTATACAAGTTTGTACAACCATAATCGCTAAGAGGAAAATGGAAAATATATAGACTTCATTCCTATTTCATAAGTGATAACTCTTCAATGAAGAGATGTCACTTGTTAAAGCCTTTGTTATGTAAACATTACTGTTTACGGGCCAGCCATTTTATCAATAAATTGTTGAGCAAATATTAAACAACCCATGCAGGTCTACATTTACAAATGGTCAGATCAGTGAAAACCCCACAGAGGGCATAGGTTTTCAACTAAAACTTTTAATATAATTTTGCGATATTTGTTGACAAATTTCAGCCTGTTCTCCCGAAAACCGCACATATAATTGAACTAATGTATGTTTTAGGTAGATAATCTGTTTATAATCGTCTCATTTCGAGTCGATAATGTTCTGAAAATGAGAACGGTTTAGTCACATTATCGACTCATAATGAGGTACCTCTAAGCAGATTATGTGCGGACAATGACAAGAATAATCCAACTCGCGACTTTTCATGAGTACGCTCTTCGGATATGATGCATCATATGCTTATTTTGAATCAAATAATCACCTATGTACCTATTTCACATTGTAGGTCGATTATGTGCGTATTGACCCGAGGATATCTTGTAAATTACTTTCAATGTAGCAGTAAAGTTTACATAGTCTGAGATGCGCGATGGTCTACGGTTATTTATTCTATTATTATTTAGTCATAACTCATCCATATAGTATATGCAATTATCTGTACAGTTGTCTACTAGCCGTCCCCGTTCAACAGTAATACCATTATACACGTAAGAATAATTGGTGTTCTCTATGGTTTGTCTTGTTGACTCTAAACATTGGTATATGAACGTTTGTTTGCGTGGAGAATCATGAGAGATCCAATGGCTCGAATAAGGCAGCGAATAAGACATTCGTTTAAGGAAATCGAATAAGGCAATCGAATAATACATTGTTCATTCCTGGGATGGTCAAATCGGAATTTGCTAGAACCAGTGTTCACGCTGTCGGTAGCCAAATTAGCCAATGGCTAATCTTTTTCGAATTTGGCTAATACAAATTTCATTTGGCTAAAATTTTGGCTAAAGTATTTCATTATTTTCGTACTTATGAAATATCGTTCCGTAACAGCAAAAGGTAAGCTCTAACAATTAGTGAACAGTAAACATATTTTTATTTCCAAATCTAACATCAATTTTGGCAAGTTGGTTTTCCATTCTGTGATATGAACGATCTAGTCCGAAAATATCGAAACTGGGAATATATTGCCGACTGTACAAAGGGAAACCCGATCGCGGACAGTACAAAGGGAAACCCGATCGACAACTCTATCAACCAAGCGATCACACAGTGATATGCAATCATCTTTAGTTTTCACAAGACGGACATTCAAAGACGCATGGACATTAAACCGACCGTGGTTGAATCATGACAATGTGAAGAAAGCAATATTTTGTAAAGTGTGCATTGACGCTGGTATATAAGCAATTTGTTCGTAACAGGCTGTTTTAATCTGGAGAAAGATTACGTCACTCTGCACGAAACAGCAAAAGGTTATTATTTTACATTTAATCCCCTAATCCCCCATTGTCTGTCTGGTCACTCACGGGACTCCCGCACAATGCATGTTTATGATGACATTGTATTTATGACGGTCGAGGTTTATGAGCACCAAGTGTAAGACAATAGCTTAATCAGCCAAATGTGAATCACGACAGATATTTTGTGGCTATTTGTCGTCAATACCGATACAGTCAAAATAATATGCATGCTTTTATGACAGATTGTAATTTGATAATGGCGTAACAATATTAAGTTATTAGTTTCCAGATGGCACTTAGATATTTTCGCAAGGATAAATATTTAATGATTTAAAACAAAATATTGATATAAAACAAACAAAAACAAAATTAAGAAGGACAATCCCGGGTTACCCCCCCCCCCCCCCCCCCAAATCACTCTTTCACATAAAGATTAATAATTTTTTAATAAATGATATATATAAAAATACTTCTAGTTCATAAAAATTATTTAAATTATTGTGTATTTTACCTGTGTCTGTTAGATTTTACGTTTTAGTCATCAATTGTGAACCGACCAGAAAACGATGATTTAATTTGGCCAAAGTTTTTTTTAATTTGGCCAAAAAACATTTGGCTAAAGTTTATTTCATTTGGCTAATAAAATTTTCATTTGGCTAAACTTTTGGCAAAAGTTTTTTTCGGTCCAGCGTGAACACTGGCTAGAACATGTCGTTCGTATAGATCGAGATTTCCAAACATTCGGTACAATGCTGATGGCACAGTCCAGCAATTACAGAGGGCGGGTGTAAAATTTTCCAACAGATTGGAAATTAAATTCATGCTTACAAAACATTAATTGGGAATTTCAGACCACATATAGATATAAATTGTTGTCATGTTTTGATTTTCAACCAGTAATTAGAGGGGAATTATGTTAATATTGACCAACAGTAGAACATTGTTCTACTTTCGTTCTAAATATATGACTGAAATGATCATCATTTTGAAATTTTCCACCATTAGTGGTGTTAAATTGAAAATTTAAGATAGAGTTACCAGTAGGAAAATTCCGACCCAACCAGAAGGGTTGCAAATGTAATTTCGCGGACATGACGGTTTGGTCTGGTTCAGGGCGGGTGCAGTTGAAAATCCCAAGGCATATACAACTGTAACCTAGACACAGAATATACCTTGCAGTGTAGTCTGCGACAGCACTCAAATTATGATCAATTAAATCCTTATATGTCTGATCTTTGGGACATTTTTCCGCCATCCTCGTATCGGCTTGAAGCTTGATATCATGCATATGTCACATCATGGCCCAGTTCCGGTGATAATAATGTCGAGAAATATATAAATTGTGTGCACGTATAGCCCACTTTCTGATGGACATACACACAACGACTAAATACAAATGTAAAACATATTACTTTGATGAAATATTTGAAGGAAATTTCTCGAAACCGCGTTTTCAGCAAGTATACACATTTATCATAGTTGGAAACGAATAAAAAAAACTGCCATAAACAGTACATGATCTGAACTAGCTAAAGGGTCGAATGATTATTTAATTGAGAGCAACACTGCTTCAAGAATGTTAACAGCATGTTAGGTGCATGTTGAAAAATTGTGGGCAGCCATTTGGAATAACTGCATGTATTTCTGAAAGGTATGAATGACTGAGTGGGCAGTAAATCGAATTGAACTCGTGTGGGATATCAACTTCTAGTTGTTTATTTGGAACATCTCAAGCTTCTATGGGGAAATACAATATAACAGAAGAATTCCAATGTCCATACCATTTTTGGTAATATATGGGTTAACCCCCAAGCCCACAGCTGATATCAAATAGAGTAGCCGGACCGGGATGCAACGAACGCTATATAAAGTGAGTACATGGGCGCGAAGCGCCCGGGATGGTCGAAAAGATCGAGTGATCTTCTCCTTCACCCCACGGTTGTTGTTGTTGTTGGAGATATGGCACACAGAAAATAGTCATGTCTGAACACGGCAAAAGCGGACACAATTGGATTAATGTTATCTCTTTGATTTAATTGAATGGATGGATTATTTGGGGAAGAGCCCACGAGCTTTAATATGGGGTGTGAGGGGTGACCCGGTGGGTCCCATAAATATATGGTTGAGCTATAGCCAAATGCGCAGAGACAGTATGTTTTGTTTATTTCGTTGTTTCTGGATGGGCCGCCCTACATTCCATGGCACGGGCGTAGGTGAAGACTCTGACAATTTTATGTGCAGAGTTGTTTGGGTTCCGATAAGTGAAGTAAATCTGAAGATTATGTACAAGATAGACTTTAATTGTTGACGATGTGAATGGTTTGTACAGAGATATATATGATTACATGATTACATTCAATAGATTTTTTTGGTTTTATATTTTTTTTGGTAATTTCTTTATTTTGTTAAAATTATGTATACATTTAGTTCATGTCTGTGTTTTTGGGCCGTGAGCCGTCCTGCTCCCGAAGAAATGTCAGAGCGGCAAGCGGGACGATCATATTTTGGTATATGTCGTTCCTAACTCGTTGAGTGCTATGACCACTTATGGGTCTGTAGTTCCTGCACCCCACCCCAAGCTAGTGCTGGGTCGGTTTTCAAGCCGGATCCCGCTTGGTTGGTGTTGTTAGGTGAGTGGAATGTGTATGGCAGAGCGCTAGCTTCTGAAAGTGAATTTGTAATTATATTGGTGGCGGGCAGTGCCTGTTATAGAAATGACGCTAATTTCCAGGCTTCTCCTTTTATAGACATCTGAAAGCGCGTTATATTTTTGGTATCAAAGAGCAAATTGCCAACATAATCTTAATAAATATTCAATGTACCAAACGCGGAGTCATTATAATCCCATCGTTGTATCCACAGACGAGAATAACTAATTATCGGGTTTATACATAGGTAACAATGGGTCATTCGTTATACGGCAATTCCCTTGATATTAGAAACCAATACCTAATTTTATTCAAATCGTTAATTATTCAAGGGTATCAGCGGCGGAAACACTAAGCGGCGTTAAAATAACTATCAATCGGTGGTTGATTATATCCAATGTGAGATCAACCGATTGATGTAAAATGAAACCCAAAGGACAAGGGGACTTCATTTTCTCTTATCTTGACACCATGCATGGTTACTGTCGCGTCTAATATGAAGCCATGGTAAAACGTGAAGATGAAAATAAAAAGGTGTCATATAATCATGTATCGCAATTACTCAGGTTTAGATACAATAGTTACTACTGTTTGTGTCCCGATGTATGTGCAAGTTTAGCCTATCGGGATAGATGCATGCATGTGTTGATACGTCGGTTGTTGTTCATTTTCAATTAGGCATAATACATATTCATATATTTAAGCCAGTATGACGTCATTGCATGGAATCAACCTGTAGCAACGATAACCCATGGAGTTTACATATTTAGTTTTCATATTTAGTTTCCATATTTAGTTTCCACATTTATTTTCAAAACAATTCATTTTCAAAATAATTCTTTCCACAGGTTAGTCTAAAAATGTTCATAACAGTGGTACCGACTTTTCTTTCACATACAAGCTCTTTATTTCTATCGCTTCACCTATCTCTGTCTCGTATTCCTTGTGAATACACCCCTCTCATTATTATCCACATAAGCTTATTTATCATTTCAACACTTATTGTAAACTCGTCTGTACATCATAATATTAATATACCAACACTTCTTAAACCTATTGTTTCTCTAACTCGACCACTTGCCATTCGCTCGATCTTTCTTGATTTCTACAATTTTTCTACTTGTCTGAGGAGATAGCTCAACAAAAGCACATATCTGCTTGCTGCTAAATCCTCTTCCCCTTTTCTATTCTACTCATGTTTCCATCATCTAAATGTTGTTCATCATAAATGTAATATTGGGGCTAATAAATATTGTTTAAATCAACCTGTAGAATACAATGTTTTAATAGCAGTGTTATTTAGCCGCACACTAAATAACCCTGCTATTAAAACACCGTTCATTATACGCACATCTAAAACGTTTGTGGTAAGTTAAGGATCAGGCATCGACAAGTTTGTTCCTTTTTTCTGAGCATGACTGATCCAAATGGCGACGATCTTGCAAATTTATCGGCTTCTTGTTTGGATTCATTGAAAATCATTATGACGGTTTTGGACCAATTACAACTGAAGTGCCATGTATTACTGTATTCAAGGCATAACTCATATATTGTTTTGCATCTTTATAGTTTACACAGCAAGGAAATAAGTTGCCTCTTGGTCGGCCATCTTGAATCCACATGACTCCTAATTCGTCCATAACTTTATGCAGGGCACGAAGTTCACCGTCACAGAAAGGCTTCAGGTGCCTTTGAAATTTTGATATGGGAATGACTTCCCTGGATGAACGCAGAAGCGCGTTTATTATATCGCTGTAGTATTGATCCAACGAGAAGATATCTGTAAGGAGAACGACGCCGTTGTGCGAAAAGTACTGACAACAATATGAAATCGGGACTGACAAGGCGGGATTCTCTATACTTCTTAATAATAAGCCCAAACCATCAATAAAAGACAGTCATGTAGGAGTCAAGATTTTGTATTCATTGTGTGCTACTCAATGAGCAACTCACCATCCCCTGCCTGTGTCTGACACGCCACAATCTACTACTTAGCCCAAACCAATTTGATGTTATTGCTATATCAGAGCATTGGTTGGACACTAATAACATATGTCGCTTCGATTCCATATTTGGCTATTTGCTGATTATTACGTAAATGTATCTGTACCTGGCAGACTGATTGAAATTAATTATCGAGGGTCATTCACACGTGACAGCGTGGCTCTGCTTCTACGCCAGAACTTTATGAAAAATTGTACATATATCCAAATTGAGGAAAAGCGCTTCATTGCTTTGCGAATCCAATATACAACTGACTGTCATACAGGTGTATATCACAATCAAAGCGTGACGATTCGTATTTTAGTGATTGCCTTCAGTCACTGGAAAACTATACAAGAATGTGTAGTTATGTATTAATCGTGGGGGTTTTTAATGCACACATCGGTGACTCAAGATAGCAAAGTCCACCTGCGGTACATGCGGTCAGCCCCAAAACGTGAGGAATTCTCTACAACAGCGTCTAATTAACGGCGCCGGTGTATACTGTTGGGCGAATTTGAGAAATATGTGGACCTATGGGGATTTTTAGTCGAGTTTTTTTTCAAAACTCGACTTATAGTTTGATGAGGGACGGGCGGGGGGGGGGGGGGCGGCGGACGGTCGGCGGACGGGCGGGCGGCGTGTTTTGCTTATAACTCAACCGTTTATTGACGGATTAAAAAATATTTTGGGGTGTGAGTACATATCCATGCACGTAAGCTGCAGACAAAAAATCGGGTTCGTCCGCACATTTATTACAGAGTTATGGCCCTTTGCCATTTTTCACTGATTTTAGGCTCGTTACCGCGACAACTTCAACAAACGTTATCTGATTCGATTGAAATTTGGGATATAGGTGTCTCCCAAGAATATCTCGGACGAGTTCGAAAACCGGCCTGGTCTGATAAAATTTGATAGAGTTATGGCCCTTACTTAGTCATTTTTCACGAATTTTCAGCTCGTTAGCGCGATAACTTCAACAAACGTTATCCGATTTGATTGAAATTTGGTATATAGGTGTCTCCCAAGAATATCTCGGATGAGTTCGAAAACCGGCCTGGTCAGATAAAATTTGATAGAGTTATGGCCCTTAATTAGTCATTTTTCACGAATTTTCAGCTCGTTAGCGCGATAACTTCAACAAACGTTATCCGATTTGATTGAAATTTGGTATATAGGTGTCTCCCAAGAATATCTCGGTCGAATTCGAAAACCGGCCAGGTCCGATAAAATTTGATAGAGTTATGGCCCTTAATTAGTCATTTTTTCACAAATTTTCAGCTCGTTAGCGCGATAATTTAACAAACATCTTCCTATTTGATTGAAATTTTGATATATAGGTGTCTCCCAAGAATACCTCGGACGAGTTAGAATTCCGGCCCGGTCCGATAAAATTTGATAGAGTTATGGTCCTTAAGTAGTCATTTTGTACGAATTTTGAGCTCGTTAGCGCGATAACTTCAACAAACGTCATCCGATTCAACTAAAATTTGGTATATAAGTGTCTTCCAATAATATCCTGGACGAGTTCGAAAACCAGCCTGGCCCAATAAAATTTGATAGAGTTATGGCCCTTAATAATTAGTCATTTTTCGTGAATTTTTAGCTCGTTAGCGCGATAACTTCAACAAACGTCCTCCGATTTGTTTAAAATTTGGAATAGACATACTTGCCAAGAATATTTCGGACGAGTTCGAAAACCAGCCTGGCCCGATAAAATTTGATGGAGTTATGGCCCTTAATTAGTCATTTTTCGATTTTACCTATTAATTAGTCTACCGATACTGATGCACACCAATTGGCGGTAGCCACCGGCGGTAAGCCACCGAAAACGAGACACAGCATATCTGATGCCACCTCTTGTATAAATAGATAATTGTTTTTTCCGGTTATTTTGGGACGCGTTAAATTTGTACTGCGACCCCGAGTCCGGTAAAAGCTGTAGTTGGAATGTTCAAGTTCGTGAAAGTTCTATTGACTATGCCGATGATTTGAGAAGATTTATTGTTTTATGATATTGTAGAAAGGCTAATATGGCCGTGTCAAATTGAACTATATCGATGGGATATCTCGCAGGACAACACATTTCGGGTTTTCGTGCGGTGTGTATTCGATGGATGTCTTATAGTTGCAGTATGTAACTATTATGACCGCGTTAATTGCGTTCGATGTTTAGGTATGAACAATGGCTGGGCCATGCACACTTGAAGATTTTATGGCGGGAACCCAATTTTTTATCCGCATTTAGAAGCTTTCTGGTTTGGTGAATGAAAAACCTGCAGTAATAAGCCGTTTTTTTTTTTTAATAATTTGAAAGATTAGTTGTTTTAACGGAATTCTAGGCGGTGCATTCATGTAACCAATATATTTTATATTATAATTTATATTTATGGCTAATAATATGATCTTGGTGGCGTTACCATTTCTGACTATGGGTTTTTTGTATGTATTGTGGTGACAATTTTTCATTCGTCCCATTCGCTGGAGCGGATCTCATACGCTAATATACCATATTGTGATATCCATATCCATGACGTGATAAGTTCCATGTGTTCTTGGATTACAGATGCAAATTTCTGAGTTCCCGCGTCATTTCGTCTAAATCCGAATTATCTCTGTTGTACCATAACATAGTTGACGCTTTGACACATGCTTCTGAGTTCTCGATATTTTAACCCGTATTGGAATGGAGAACTAGAACTACTTCATAAATATTCTAACTCATACCGACATCTCCGGATCAAGAATGGCATACCGTATTTTAGCTACATTGTAAGTCAGTGTCATATATCAACTATAAAAATGCTAATTATGACTTCGTCGTGCCTTTCGAGGAGCAGCACTCAGATATATGAGCAGAAAACATACGACGATCTTTAACACTATGCAATGAACGACCAATGTTCGTATTGGAAGTTGTTTAATTATGATAAACCGAAAAAGATAGTCACGTAAGAGTTGGAATTCAATGGGTGGCGACTCGCGATCCTGCAGCTTTACAGCGAATATACACACGAAGACCCAGTTTTCGAACAATACGTCCAATCTGCTGTCAATGCGTTTCCCAACACCGAACATGAAAATTATGCATATGAGCAACATTTTTCTCGTATGAGCAGTAAGGTTGTTGTGTTTGATGAAAATACTCAACAGCACGAACAACATAGAACATGGCAGATTGGAAGTCACACTCTAAGTGAAATGACTAAATGTTATCACTCGGAATCATCAGGGAAATTCAATAATGCAGCCAGTCGTTCGGAACAGATATCTCATACAATGAGAAACATGTACTTCGCTCCAGCGGGCATCCGATGACCAGATCATGTTCCCCATCCGTGACAGCAAGCTACTGATATACCTCGTTCTTCCCAAAGTTATATGAGCGTGAATTACTTCCAACAACTCTACAATTATAACAATAGAAAGGTCGTTCCGAGTATGTGTGATACACTTGCAGTCACTTCCAGCTAGGACACCAACAACTATGGCGCTTATTCTGCTGGGAAATGTGGAAATGCAATTACGAACACTGAACTTACTTGACAACCTCGTGAACCTACCAGTGGGCCACCAAACACATTTGAGGATATTCATATCCAATGCGTATCAGCACATGTTATTCGTCCGGATTTGTTAAAGACATATTCCCATTATTAGAGAAATATCGTCTTCTATCTTTCAAGACTGACTTTATGGACACCGGGCTATTTCAATAAAAAAAATTGAGTGGAAGAGGCTGGTTCGCGAACAAGTCGAGAAAACTATTGTTCATCGTGGCATCGCTCAACAGCATCCAATGGCAAACTATCTATATTCTTATGCTGCTATTCCATTCCCAACCAGACATGGCTAATTTGGAATCTGTGCAAAAACATATTGGTAATTCTCGAAGCCATTGCAACATTTAGCAAGGTTGCTAAACAAATCAGCATACACAAAAAATTTGACGTGTAGCCTGTGCGGCTCATCTTGTAAATACATGTACGGGTTATTCCATATGTTTGGTCATGTGTGTCTCCTACAACGATACACTTAGTTGACAAATACTGGAACATGATAATAAACAAACATGGAATCGGTGTGTTAATGTCCCTGTCATCACTCGCGTTAAAAGCTCTGATGCCGGTCTTCTTCGGAGGACACCTTCCTTCAATCTCCGTGGAAATGTGCGATAGCTTAGACTTGATCACTATAGACACATGTGTATTTTTACTACGTATATTCAGTATTATCACCAACTCCGATCATGCTATTTAGTGCGTTACACAAAGTTCACGGAACTTTACTATTGTGTATATTAGTCCATCTAATTGGTGGTAGACTCTGAAGTGTAATTATCTATCTTGCTACACTGTATAAATTTTTAATTAGAACTCGTGTAAAATATCAACTCTCCACAGAGGAGCCAATACAGCCATATACTACACGATTAGCGATGTTTATTGGCAAATCACTGCGACAGTTGTGTTTACTTAACAATGGTTTCAACACACGATTTTTGTTATTGGAGGACTATCAATAATTAATATAAAAACAAAATCTATTTCTCCATATTGTCTTGGTGATGTTTTTTCAGACTTACATTTACGTCTAAACTTCACATCGGTGTCAACCCATCTACGAGATGATACTATCACAGTACAAGCGCAACAACAGCTGTCCGTTAAGAAACTTCAATAATAATTCAACAGGGAATATTTACATAGCCCGTCTTACACTAAATCATGTTCGGTGATTGGTATACTGCAAATGATGTCACCCGTTTCATACCCCAATAACACTGATCATAAACAAATTGTTGACATAATCTGACCTAATCACTAAAGGCGGTCAGCAGAATAATTGGGCGTGCTTTTAAAAGTCAGCCATCTGATGCCAGCTATTTATATCGATCACGTTATCGTTGCTAAGTGCATGGAATATATTATTTGGCTGACTTAATGTGCTGCTTGAGCTAGTCTCAAATTTTCGGCAGATTTTGTTAATATAAATAAGAATACATTCTGCTTTTTATGGGAATAAATCATAAAACGCTTTATAAATATAAGAAATTAATGTAGTGGGTGTGTGTGTTATTGGTGGATACGGCGCAATGGTCGTTGGGGCACATTGTGTGAAGCACTTTCCGCCCACCTAATTCATTTCTTAAATATTAGCGTTTTAAGTCAGATAAAAATATCCTTGCTGCAAATTCCACGCTGAGTGAGAGTTAATCACTGCTTAGCGTAAGAAAGGGGTGGGTTGTCATAATTCACCCAAAAATCAGCGTTTAAAAGGGTTTTAAAATTTTCAAAGCCAAGCTTATCGTTTAGTCACCTCCCTCAAAACCGCCAAGCTTGCATTTTTAGCCACTCTCGCCCGATAGCTCGCCGTTGGACGTCTGGACCAGACATGCCGGACATTAGCTCGTGTCAGGGAAAACTCGATGAACCAGGTGGTTGTATATGTCGAGCCTCACATGCACTATCCTGGACTTTGCCATGTTTGCACCGAAATGCATGGCACGGCTTGTGTTTAGCCCGACATATAAAACAGGCCTTATACCATATTGTTTCTGGTATTTTGTCGAGAACGAATTATTCCAAGACAGAGATATGACATATTAAAACGAGTGATATTTGTTTACTGTTGATTTTAGCCGATATGTCTCCATGTTAAAATATATTTTTCTCACATACGCTAATTGTGTACATCTATATATATGATATATTATGTTCTCATATTCTAATGTTTCTGTATGTTTGTGTTATGTTTGTTTACATTTATATATATATCCATAAACTTTAAATTCCGGAAACCACGTGGATAATATTTATTGTTGTGGATGCTGGTATTTGTTTATAACTTATTTCCCACTCACACATATGTCCTGGCAGTTAAAACCATGGTTAATTCAACTAATTATAACTATTAAGTTTTCCTGCTCTATAGTGTTTCCCTACATATAGATAATACCACCGTATACCATGAGCATTGGTGATAATTAATCGACATGTGTCAGTGGCTCTAGTGCGTCCCAGACAACCCCCATGGACTGGTCCATATGTTTTGATGGATTAAAATATATATCCCTCAGTGGCCTTAAATACACATCGTGTCTGAATTCAGCCCACCCACTGATGACGAAAATCACATGGGATTGCGGAAACGGATCGTTTTGAGAAATGTCAGTAATCAGGTCAGGTTATCAATCAAACCACGCCTAGGGACATATCCAAGTCCTGTTTTAACAAACGAGTTCGACATTCGTGACTGTTTTTGTACGTTTGGGATTATAGCTGTTATCTGCTTTAACCAGATGGTATTGATGCAATACCGTTGAAGTATTATCGAATATTTATGCTTTTCGAAGTAGTTGATAAAAAGTGAGTTAATCTACGAGCATGCAATTAAACCTAGAAATCCATCACATTTATCTAGTCTGGAGATCAATTTAGTGGATCTGAAAACGATTAAACCGTATTGAAGTGACAGGCAGCACTGTGGAGGTTAAAATATTAAATCTTATATGACGTCGGCTGCCAAGCATAACATATAACATGCGTGCGAAATCTTATTTGGACAGTTATTTATAAAAAAAATAAGAACCAACTTCGAAGGCCTTGAGTCCCTTCATTTTAAGGAATCATCTTAAAGGGGGACTGTACACTAAATCCGGCCATTTTACGGGACCATCACCTTTTATACTCAACAGGATGTATATATGCAACACAAGAATGAATTTGAGATATGGATTAGTGCAATCGAGTCATTAGCTCATTTTCCTTATAATTACCATGTTGTTTGCATCGTTCGTAGAGCACACGTGTGTATTTTGCACTAATCCATGGCTCAAATTCATTCATTTGTTGCATATGTTCTGTTGAGTATAAAAGGAGATGGTCCCATAAATGGCCGGATTTAGTGTAGAGTGCACCTTTAAGCGCGTTATAAGACTTTAGAGAGGTTTGTGTGGACTCGTTACTAGAGCATAGTCTCCTCTACGCTATAAGGCGCAACGCTCCGGTAAGTAGCGGTGGAAGCGTTACGTCGTGGAGTTGCCCAGAACAGTGACGTCCGTCGCCAAGAATAACGGACTATAGTTCTCGTGGTGGGCAAGTATTAACCAGTAGTCAACCATTTATGTCGATTCGTTTAAATGGTTGCGACTGATATAATTGTTGAGGTTACTGCATCCAATGCGAAGTTGTGTGTGAATTATCTGGCGAACGTTCTTTTGTCTTAAACGCAGATCTGAATTCAATTTGCATTTGAAGTTTTCTAGAGTTTCAGAATTGTTCATTTAATCAGATAATTGATTCCAATGGCGTGTTGTCGGGAGCAGGAATGAGCGTTGATATGATGATGTGACGGAAATTGGGGGGTCTTAAGACAGTTCTCCGAAATTCATATATTCCAGCCCCTGGGTGTTGATGATTAACATGGTTGTAAAGATATGCTGGCGATTTGCGATTCAACATCTTGCAGAATTGTTGAATTATGAATTTTTTTCTTCTTTCACTTAACATTTCCCAAGCTAGGTGTCTGTCAATATTCAATGCTGTTTTTGCTTCTTATTCCTCCCGATGCTATTCTATCAGTCTCAATTTTTTTCAATTAGCCCACTTTCTGCTTGCGAGGCATATTCCAACACGGGTTTTATATAAGCAAAATGTATTCTCTCTAAAGTTATACGGTCCAGATAGTATTTGAATTTCCTTAGGTGGTTCATCCGTTTCTCGGCTCTATCCATGTCACTATGAACATTGCATGAGCCATGATTGTTAAACGTGAGTCCCAGGTGTTTGGGAAAATTCACCTCAATTACGTCCGTGTTAGACATATGGAGTCGTGGATGATCAGGTGGATCATTTTTCCGCGACAGCCAGGGGGGGGGGGGGGGGGGTGAAAAAAAAATTCCGGCACGTATGCCGGTGTGGGTGGGTGGTCAAAGCCACCAACAAGCAATTTTTTCCGCAACTAAACAAAAAAATTCTGCTTGTTTTTTTAGTGTTTTGGCAATGAGTTGGGCTTCAAAACCACTTTGAATGAGAGAAATAATGTAATTATAACTGGTAAACTGACTGCAGGCAGTTATCGTGTTGTATTTTGTTGCAAATTTTGAAATCCAAGATGGCCGCTGGCAGCCATGTTTTTTTGGCCGAATGACCTCAAAATGACTCATTCCTATTTACATGTCCATGTTAACATCCATGATAAATAGTATGCACAGAAATTCATATACAGCTGTTTACAGTGAATTTCCCCCCGCAAATCTCTGTTTTAGTGTTAAAAGGGGGGGTGGGTGTCAAAAAATGGTCGGAAAAAACTGCCGTAAACGGAAAAAAATTTGGCGTGGGGGTGGGTGGGTACAAAAAATGATCAAAAGGGAAAAAGCCCCCCCCCCCCCCTGCGACAGCAAAAGAGTCTCTGATTTTTATTTCGCTCATTAAAATACGCCCGTTTATGTCCTTATTTTCAGGAAAACAGGCTGCGATTTCAATCCAAATGTTTGATCGAAAGTTCTGAAAGGAAGGTCTAAAAACATCAAATCCTCCACTAATATACTGGTTGGAACATCACAATACAAGGACTATTTCAAGCTAGTGTTGGGATGATATTTCATCTAATGTTGCGTCATGTATGACATTTGCAAATGTTGGACATTTTAACAAAATATGGGGGAGAGAAACCTCCACTTCACTGTCGCCATGCCACTGCAGACCAGTGTGTCGAGTAACGAGTGTCAATAAGCAAACCAAGATGACGTAATCATATTGATATCCTATGATGACTAGATCATGGTTGCGACCCATAAATAAGTTCGAACGAAAGAGATATTAAATTGGTTGGACTGTAATTGCCAATATTAAAGACGTACTTTGTGTTTGCGAGGTTTGAGACTCTTACCCTGGTTGCACTAACTTAATAAGCGATCTTCGTCAGTATTGACTTGTGTGGTTTGTCGTAACCTTTGGCGATGTTTTTGTGTTCGCTGGATGCACAAATTGGATCGCCGAATGCGAGTTGGGAACTCGTTTATGACATTCGTATATAATATCATTGCTCGCGGATATAAATGTGCATGTATTTATCAATGATTGTTGATTTCGGTTTTGCGTTGAGATCGAGTTCAAAAGATCATACTTGACAAAACTCTTGAGAAGCGGAATCATGTTCATTCTTCATGCATCAGAGACGATAATTGGAATTCGTGCTGATTTTTTATTTTTTTTATTTGTACAAATAACAAATGATATATAGCAACAAAATTGTGGACAAGTACTGTAAAGGGGCAGCATGACCATGTATGGTCGTTTTCCTGCTGCCCCTGAATGATATATAAACATAAAGGATTGCGAGTTCAGGGTCTGATACATCTAGATACAGCAGCAATATGTTTTATAAAGTTTATTTCTGACAAGGCCAGTAGCTAGTTTTACTGGAATCAGAGGGTATATGATACGAATTCATGACTATCTGCGAGAAAAAAACTAAATATTTTCATTTCTTATTTTAGTTTTTTTTTTTGGCTGCCATTTGCAGGACTATTTTTTGATAAAGGAACAAAACAACATAAAACCTAAATATTATTCAACCACGTTTTTAATAATCTGGCAGACATAAATACTCAATACTGATCCATATTTTCAAACATTATGTAGTTGTGTTATGATGACTTTATTCTAAAAAAAAATAGTTATGCCAAAAAACTAAAATATGAAATAAAAAATGTTTTATTTATTTTCTCGCACAGTCATGATTTAGACTGAGCGCATACCCTAGTTGGGTTCATAGTCTATATATTGCAGTGTGGTTTTTTTTAATATTTCCTGTCAAACTGTCTATCGACGTAAAAAAAAACGGTTGTTTTTTCTTAACCACTTTGTTTTCATAATTCGAACATATCTCTCATATTGTTCGGGTAAAGAGTTGTTGTTATAGTACTATAGCATACATTGGTTATAAGGGATAAAGATTTTTTTCCTTCAAATTGGTGGTTTGAAATTAAGATTTTTTGAAAAGTTACAAATGGGGCGCTTTCTTAACACTTTCTCCTTGAAAGTGGATAACTGACCATCAGAACTTATAAATAGGATGACGGGTACGATATAGCTACTACGTTTGGTATACATAACGTACACATTGTAGCTATATGGTGTTAAATAGTGTGGCATATTTAAACACTTGCGCATACATGTGTATCGTAAAATTATGTGCACATCACCGTTCTATATTGTTATTAGCTTCATCCATTGTTATCATTCTATATACAAATATATTGTTCCGATGTATTATAGTATTATGTATATTCAGGAGATGAGCATAATACATATACGTTGTATTATGCAACCCCGTTGCCACACAGTGTGTATAGTATGGCAAATAAATATATATAAACCACTTACAATGGCGAACAAGGTTTCCACAAGGAGAACACAATTTATGTCAGATGCGTAATGGCTGCTTCTGGTGTGGGCGTTGAGCTACTAATATGAAAATGACTCTTGATCTTAAAGCAATGAAGTCCCAGTTAAATAGAGTTATATAGACGATCCAAAGTTCTATTGTTTAAGCTATCTATTATATATTTTGGAAGATCTGTGTGTCTGTGTGTGGTCTGTGTGTGTGTGTGTTCGCGATGAACTCAAAAACGGCCCACCCGATTTCGATGAAACTTGGTATGTGGGGGTATTTTCGGCCGGGGACGAACATAGGCCTATTAATTTGTCCGTGCGAGGTCAACTTTTCACGTGCCGAGGTCAAATCTGTTTTTACGCCGTTTTGCGCTAATATATTTCAGTTCGGTGCTTACAAATCGATTCGAAACAGCGCGAATAATAACATGCCAGTCATAATAATGACACTGTGAGAATCTTTCGTGTTTCCTCTTTCCAACGATATATAATATGTATGTATCCGTTTTAGTTATCTGCCTCAATTATTAAGAAGAAGTGGTACGATCTTCTATCAGGGTAAAAACAATGCGTAACTTCTATGACGTCGTTAGAGGTCATAAAGTTAGATCACGTTAACTCTTCTCCGGCCGATGCATTTGACTGTTTCAGACGTCTTGGCGATATCTCGGGCACCGATGGTAATTTATCTTTACGTTGAAACTTGATAATTAATGAGCGTGTGTATATGAGGCGCGTTTATATACTTCAGTGGAAATCAAATCGGGTTAAACTGGCGGATTTTTTCGGACGAAATTTGATGCATAGGGTATCTCGGTATCCGCTGGGCCGATTTCCCGGTATCCGCTGGGCCGATTTCCACCATTTTTGGGGTGTTGGTCCACCTGACCTTGACCTTCAAAATGGTCAATTCAAGGTCAAATCGGGTAAAACCGGATGGATTTCGACGGGTACTTTTGTCGGGTACTTTTGTTCGGGCACTGTGTTTTGGACGGGTCAAATCGTGACCCCACTTGACCTTGGCCTTCAAAATAGACAATTCAAGGTCAAAGCCCGGACGAAGTCGGGTCACCTTCTAGTCTATTATATATTTTGGAAGATCTGTCTGTGTGTGTGGGTGTGTGTGTGTGTGTGTGTTCGCGATGAACTCGAAAACGGCCGACCCGATTTCGATGAAACTTGGTATGTGGGGATATTTTCGGCCGGGGGTGACATAGGCCTATTAATATGCCCATGCGACGTGACCTTCACCTTGAAGTCGGGTAATTTCAAGGTCAAACGCCCGAATAACACGGGATTTCGAAGAAACTTGGTATGTGGGGGTATCTAAGACCAGGGAGTGGCATAAACCTATGAATTTGCCCGTGCGACGTAACATTGACCTTGAAATCGGGTCATTTCAAGGTCAAACGCCCGAATATCACGGGATTTCGATGAAACTTGGTATTTGGGGGTACTTCCGTATGGGGAGTCTCATAAGTCTATTCATTTGCCCGTGCGACGTGACCTTGACCTTGAAATCGGGTCAATTCAAGGTTAAATCGCGAATTTTGATGGGATTTCGACGAAATTTGATACGTAGGGTTACTTTTGTCCATTGAGTGTATTGGACGGGTCGAGTCGTGACCCCGACCTGCCCTTGACCTTCAAAATGATCAATTAGAGGTGGTCAAATAGGGTAAAACCGGATGGATTTCGACGGGTACTTTTGTCGGGTACTTTTGTCCGGGTAGTGTTTTGGACGGGTCAAATCGTGAACACACCTCACCTTGACCTTCAAAATGGACAATTCAAGGTCAAAGCCCGGACGAAGTCGGGTCACCTTCTAGTATATATATATATATATATATATATATAGCTGTTTCTTGAACATGTGGAGTGGAGTATTCTGACATCATCTACTCGTCCATTTTGGGGCAAAATTATCAGTAGTTTTTGTCTTGTTCCACATTTTTAGTCTTATACCTGCATATACATATGCGGTGAATACGTGAAGAATTACAAGTTTTTGTTGTCAGTTTGAAACAATGACAGACCGTTCTGACAAGCCAAATAATTCTTCGCAAGACATTCGACATCGGTGCGCATTGCAGCGACACATATTACTTATTTTTACCAACATCTGGTATATTCAAAAAATGTCTGAGTCTTTCATAATTCAAGACATGTACCAATGGCGTTAGTTCATCTCCCAGATCAACGGACGAAGACTAAGAAATCATCACGCGCAAAATCAGGAAGCCTCAAATAATCTAATTCATTTGAATAAAACAAGATGTCAGTGTCATGTTGAAAGATTACGGACGAGGATTTGAAGACATTGAAAATTTAATTTAGTCTTGGCTCGATAATTTTATCAGCGACAGATTTGGCATCAATAACGAGGAATGAGGATCATGATACCTTTGAAGTGTCATCGCTAACACGACGTGGGATATTCATTATAGTGACGGCAGCTGTATTCTGACGAGATGTAATACATGAGCGCTGCGATACCGTTTGTTGAAGCAGACATATGAGGGTCTTCTGTGAGCAGGTTCATCGTATCTTTACGTTAAAGAAGCACTTACTATCCAACCCTGGAATAAAATTGGCACATCGGACACACTTAAAAGAATTCATGGACACCGGCTATATGCTATACGTCATATGCTATACTATATCATACATATACACTGTATCAAGCTTAAATCATAATTCTTAATGGCAGTGTCATATAAGAAATAAACGGCGGTTTCAATGTGGTCATGGGAGTTCATGTGGAGTTTGCTGATTTTTTATCGCGGTCAAAACCCATGACCACGTTGAATCCGCCGTTTATTATTTATATTTATATACTTAAGTTCATTATGAACTAGGATTGTCTGTCTTTCCCACTATTTATTCATCTATTTAAATGAACGCATGGAGTTCAGTTCAGAAAGTGCGAATCCTCGTTTTTTTGAAAACCAAACATTTTGAGAATCCGTTCTTGAAGAACGGAAAAAAAACGCAATTTCACAGTTTAGTATACACATATGACAAACTGTCTTGTTTAGCTAGTAACTAATGTAGACGTGTTGATTTCAAGAATGATAACTGAAACTAACAATTAAGTTTCGGCTGTGGATAAGAAATCGACAACCCGCCGTTCTACCATAATGATATATTTGTGAGGTTGGGGGAATATTTGTAGCGGTAAGGAAAATGATAAGTGACGGGATTTTTGAACATCAACGTTCAGTAACACCGGGCAACAACACTGATTATAGACCAAAATAAATTTATTGCCAAATTCGGACGTACTATATAGATACTCAAGCAGTCGGCAATGTCCGACAATCCCCGGTCATTTCCGGGACCAATGTGTTCATAAACCTATGAACGACATTGGAAGTGACGTCACGTTGCGTTCATAGGTTTGTGAACGCATTGAATACGGGGGCGTGTCTACCGTAACGCTATGGGGGAATCGGAGGAGATATTAGGTGTATGTAAATATTATCTTGTGAATAAATACTGTTTTTTTATAATGAAATAGCCCTTAGCCACCACATGGCGTTCCATTCAAACTGCTGGATGTTCTGATATACCGAATGTTTTGTATATGCGCATGAACATAGTCGTATCATCGAATCTAGCTAAAATATAATCGAATTACAGTTTATTGGATTGAGTACCATGTTTCAGTTAAAACGCACGTTTGCTTTACACAAGTCACGCCCGAATTGCCAATGATCCACGAACAATATATGCGTATATTAATGTCCTTTGTTGGTCGACGATATGTATAAATACATAACGATTCACCAGAAAGCCCAAATCCCAAGAGACAGGTAATTCAGCCTTTGGCAGAAAGTCGCAATGCGCTGGTGTGTTGGATTCATCACCAGAGTGGGGAATAAGCGTTTGAGGTCGATTCAATGTTACCCAAAGGACCCATACACATCCGCTTATTTTAGAGATGGGAAACATTTTGTGACGAACTGTCATCATCTGTTTGGATCGGCATACATAGTAGGAGAGTCGATAAGTGATTCCCAATGGTCGTTTCCAATGAGAGTACTTCCGGTGGGAATGGGATCGCATACTCGTGTAGTGGTGTAGACTGGATTTAACAATAACAGTTGCTATGTGCATCGTGGAAGCCCCCGATAAGTATATCGCCGCATTATCGGCATCGACTGTCAATTACATCGAGTCAGAAAACAAAGGGCGACTACAGTGGAATCTTTCCTCTCGTACTGTGGTTTGTGTTATGCCCGTCATCAGGGATGTGGCTAGAAGGTCTCCGCTGGGGGGGTGTCCACCTTGGGAATTTCCAACTGCACCCCCCCCCCCTTGAGTCGGAATCACACCAACAACACAACTTTTTACATAATTCCATTTGCACCCCCCCCCCCCTCTTGAGTCGAATCGCACCAACACAACTTTTTGCATAATTCCATTTGCACCCCCCCCCTTGTACGGTACCTCAGGCCTAATTTCCTATATATTCATAAGCCATGCTTCTATTTTCCCAGTATAAGAACATTCAGATATTTTAACCTGAAAATTGCCCCAAAAAAACAACTAGTGATCTAATTCCAGACAAATGCACGCAGCTACCGACAACAGACCAGGAAACACTGGGCCGACCATGGTTGTTTGGCCCGGTGTGAGAAAATTTTGAAAACTATATACAAGAAAATCGCAAATCCTAGCATCTAGACTGGCCTCAACTGAAGCTTTCCTAGTGTTGGAAATTTCAAACCTCATGCTCCCCCTCAGGTTGGAAAATTCTTCAACTGATGACCATTTATGTCTACAAGTTTGACCAAATGTAGTAAAATATTGTTTTGCTAAACTAATTAGCAGTTTTGTATTGGCCATGTGGATGGGGTAATGACACACCGGGCCGACCATGGTTCGGCCCGGTGTGCGAAAATTTTGAAATCTGAACAAGAAAATCGCAAAATCCTAACATCTAGACTAGCCTCAAGCCTTCCTACTGTTGGAAATTTCAAACCCTACACCCCCACTTAGGTTTGAAAATTTCCAACTGATGACAATTCCAATGACAATGTTGACCAATTGTTTGACAATATTGTTTTCTTAAATTAACTAGAAGTTTTTGACTGGCCACGGGGGAGGGACCAGGACACAAGCTTTCCAAGTGTTGGAAATTTCCAACCTCTCACCCCCCTAAGGTTGGAAAATTTCCAACTGATGTCCATTTCTGTCAAAAATTTTGACCAAAAATAGGAACATATGCAAATATTGGTCGAAAAACAATAAATCCCCCCCAATAAATTGTTTTATAATCAAACTACAAAAACATTTTCAACCTATTGTTGGTGTGAAATTTCGTTGTGGCAGGTATGAAATTTCCAACTATTGAAAATATAGCTCTCTGCTGGGGGGGGGGGGGGTGAGACACCCCCCCAACACCCCCCCCCCCCCCCTCTAGCCACATCCCTGCCCGTCATGCATATTAACAAAGATCCTTCCCTAAATGGGGAAATTGCGTAATTATATAAGGTTACTATGTTAATGGGTGGTGTTTGTTTTGTCTTAGTTATATGGTTAATTTGCTATGAAAATGTTACATTATAATGGCTAATGTGTAAATTGCTTGTATATATGTCATGAAAATATCTTTGGCTGTGTTCGACGGTTTCAGCCTTCAGAACTGTAGACTCATTGCACAGTAAATCGGAACGTGGTCCGTCCAATTATTTCACTTCATTTCCACATGTACATGCCCTTTAAAACACTGCTCGCATAACAAATATTGAGTCCACTTAAAATAGCAAATGGCGATTTTTCTTAATCGATCAGTTATGCTCCGTGTTGATTTCGGAAATTGACACGGTTGATAACACAGGGTACATTTGCGAATATGCACATGTGCTTGCTCTTGCAATATGTCGAATATGACTGTCATTTGAATGTCATACATACTATATTGACGATTCGTTTGTTTATCCATTGTGTAGTACACGCATCTAATGTCTGTTGTGATTCTAGGACTATGCGTTGTCAGATTGTGGATACGATTATGCTTAGAGAACAATGTCACCAAGTTATCGGTACGTTTTAATTGTAACCGTAAAGTCCGAACTGTCATAACGGATATAGGGCTTCGATTTGTTCGGTCTGTACAAACAAAACTTATATAAAATAAATAGACATTTAGTCAACAAGGTTTGTTGTATCATACATCATTATAAAACAATTGACTCTGTGGGAACATTGAGAATTGTCTCCCCGAAGAACCAATACTTCCCGAAGCGTTAAGTAATGAACACTGGTTCCAATAGGAGACTATCCGCAATATTCCCATCAAGCCCAGTCATATGTGTATTATACTGAATAGACATGTCTCTCGAGGTGTCACTGAATGTGGGTTGGGTTTCTTGACACTGTCATATAGCAGGTGACAATGACATTGATTTGATTATAACAACGTCCACGTTCTACGGGGACGTCTCTGTCTGAGCGGTAAACATTGCAACAACAAAAACCGGCAATGTTTCATGAATTTCGGCATGTTGCATTATAAAACATGATGGATGTGCTTTAGGGGAACATTGCGGATCGTCTCCCTTAGGAGCCATTACCTCCCGAGGCGTTGGCCAATAGTATACTATCCGTCATGTTTCCCTCAAGCACATTCATCATTTATTTTATTATACCGGATAGACATGTCCCTCGAGATAATACTGAATATTTGTTTGTAGGCAGAGTCTTTATCATCGATTAACTTCGCAATGTCAGACGATGAAACATTCGCAAAAAAGGTGTGTTGACAATAACGGCGTCCATTTACGATAATGTGGAATTCGTCTTGGCGGTCAAATAAAAAAACGACATCTTCGGATATTTTCGTGAGGTATGTCAGTACGTCTCGGTCTGGACAGTAAACATTGCAAAATGTGTTGGCCGGCAATGTTTCATGGGAGGGAAACATTGCGAAATGTGTAATATAATCCAATGTGGAATTACCAGTGTCTTAATATGAGGTATAAATAATCACCTATATATAGTATACCTCATATTAAGACACGGAGTTAATTCCACATTGTATTAAATTACTCATTTCGTGCTGTTTCCATCCCATGAAAGATTTCCGGTCAACAATTTTTACAATGTTTAACACTAAGTAATGTAAATTGAGATATTTTTAAATTCACGAATTCTTCTTAATATGTATCGTGCGACGCGAAATATCACGGAACACGTTTAACCACGTGGTCTTCAATAATCATATATACTCGTCTTCATTTACGCCAAATAATTTTTTGGCCCTACACGAATTTTACGACGGCAAATAGCTAAACTTTGTAATAATTATTTTACTTTCTATCCATGAGTTTTACAAAATCCTCCAATAGGATCACCAATACCTATTTGATTCGTCCAGATTTACCACTTTATGACCGAAACTGTACTGCCTTAGGCTATATTCAAATAATACCGCCGCGTTAACTATATACATGCATGTAAAAATACTTGCTAACATGTTGTTGGAATTAGGTGAGCCAATTTAAATCTAGGGTAAGGGTGGGGAAACTTCACAAATCCCTAATGTATCCCTTCCGCCATGACCCGCCGATGTACCATCATTCAATATGATTTATAAAATAAATACTTCCCATGTGTATTGACTTTGCTATCATGCCGTAGTATATAACTTATGTCCAAGGGTTTTCCCATATTGACCTGTTGCATATCGATTAATATCCATTTAACCCTTTCGATACTAAATAGATTCTCACAGTCAGTTAATAAGTGTACATCGGATTGGTATATTATTGATTTGGGGGATGTTAATGTGATAATGGTAGACCAGAGATAACTGAAAGTGCAGAATGAGCCCTAATTATTGAGGTAAATGTCTAGATAATAACTTATTATATGAACATTTTCTACGTGATAACTACTCATCAATGATGCTTTAGTATAGAAAGTGTTAGCATCGTGTAACTTCTCTGTTAAATCGGAAGTCGCAAGAATCGCAGATTCCACCAAAATCGCTTATTTGCGAATCATGCACAGACTGCACAACAACAGAGAGGTCTCGCAATTTCATTATTACAATTAACGATTAGAAATATGTTGCCTTCAATGAACCACATATATCCCGAGAGTACAACCAACCTGCTCAATCATACGGAAGGCATGATATGGAATACTATTACGGCCACTTCCTAATGGCGCGTCTGATGCGCACCGAAAGCGACAAAACATGCCAAAAGCGACAGAAGCTACAAAATATAATGGCGCACATTTCGATATTCCTAACTGTACTTTTGAAAAATACACAGAAAAATCTAACGCTCGTGAACAACCGTGAGGCAAATTTCATCTTTTCTCAGATTTGATGGAAGAAGTGGCATGCCTGTCTTAAGACTGGACAAGTTTTCTATTCCTGGTGATTGATGGGGCCCAGTTATCGCAACGTGTTTGTAACTGCGAATTTTAAAGGCACGTGAGGCCTTAATTGTCGAAAATATTCATATTTGTTCCAAACATCGTAAACAGAAAAACATTAAAACGTATACAGTTTCGTTCATATATATCATGCATGACCATCGCGTAAACAGCATGTTATCATAAATACCTACTATATTTTACCTAAGCAAGAGCCTGATTGGGTTACAGAGGACAGCACAATGCTACTGGCTAATCACACACAAATGGCATAAACGCTCTTTATTAGTTCCATATCAGGAATTCACCAACAAAGAACGCTCTTTGTGACAAAGAACGTTTTTTATGTTTACCATCATAATATAAACAAACACCAGAAAAGTAACTTTTTATGCTTTTGTTTACATAACAATGGTTCAACATATGAGAATAACATACTGTTTATGCGATATTTCTTATTTATATACGGACAAAGTCTGTCTACATTTTGATGTTCTTTCTGTTTGTGGCGGTTTTTTACGAGTGGAAATATTTTCACAGGATATCCACCGCCACGGCCAACCGTACCTTTAATCGTGAGTTTGTGAGACCTCTAATATGAAATACACATATGACATGGGTTGGTAAATGGACACGCTATGAATGAATGTTTGAAAGCATATAAATATATCCATCATCATGGATATATGTAGGCAGTATGCATATCGCGTTTCTACATGCATGAAGTCATGTCTGAAACTCAAGCATGTAAAATGTGGGGTGTAGGCAGTGTACATATCACATTTCTACATGCATGGATGCGTGTTTGAAATTCAGACATGTAAACGTATCCATCATCGTGGATATATGTAGGCATGCAGTGTACATATCGCGTTACTTACATGCATGAATGCATGTTTTAAATTCAAGCATGTAAATGTATCCATCATCGTGGGTATATAGATGGTACGCAGTGTACATATCGCGTTTCTACATGCATTAATGCATGTTTTAAACTCAAGCATGTAAATGTATCTATCTTCGCGGGTAGGTGTAAGCAAGAATGCATGCTTTAAATTAAAGCAAGTAAATGTGTCAATCATCATGGCTAGAAGGTAAGAATTGTACATACATGTACCACGTTTCTACATGCATGTATGCATGTATTCATCACCGCGAGTAGATGGTTTTCATTTGAGAGGTAGTGGAGCCATGGACAATCGGGCAGATACAATGTATACATGCATACAGCATTATTCCGTCACAAGCACTTCAACAATGGCGTACCTGTTCGATTCAAGATAAGCGCGGATTCGTCACCCGATCCGCATAGCATTATCAGACATAGACACTTATTTGTGTACCATATACGCCTATCGAGCCCACCATTATGCTATACAAGAAAACTAAGATGCATGCATCAGGTCGGCCGTGAACTATCTACCATAGAATTGTTGTAGCTATCGATTATACATTTTTGAAACACCTGTCTGTATGTATGTATGTATGTGTGTATGCGTGAATGCATGTGTGTATGTGTTATAGACTCTAACACTGCTCGAATTTGGTATTTAACGTGTCAACTTGACCTCGCTCATAGGCATGTTTCTGGACCATGACCGATCCGACTAAAAATTTGTGTGTAGGACTACTTCGATCCCGGGAGCAATATGGACGGGTCCAATTTCACGTGGGACCATGTTCTCGAACGTGCTGATATAGGCATGTTTCTGGACCAATTGAACAATAGTTTGGCCAGACGCTGTATATACTGGGTACTGTCCAGATGGAGGCGATCACAAAAAAAATCCCTAACTAGCCCGAACGAAGTCGAGTACATCAGCTAGTTTAATATATATTTTGGACATTTGTCTGTCTGTTTGTCTGTTAGCTATGGCCGGGAAAACTGCCGGACAGATTTGACGAAATTTGATACCTAGGGGAAATTATTTCCAGGGAGTATTTTGGACGGGTCAAATCTTGATCCCGACCTGACTTTGACATTCAAAAAGATCAATTCAAGGTCAAATCTGGTAAAACGGAAGTATTTCAACGAAATTTGATACCTACTGTTACTTTTGTCCCAGGAGTGTTTCGGGTGGGTCAAATCATGACCCTGACCTGATCTTGACATTCAAAATTGTCAATTCAAGGTCAAATCGGGTATAAAGCCGGGCGGATTTCGACGGGTACTTTTGTCGTGACTTTTGTCCGGGGAGTGTTTTGGACGGGTCAAATCGTGACCCCGACATGACCTTCACCTTTAAAATAGTCAATTCAAGGTTAAATCGCGCATTTCTCCGAAAATCAGAGGGGAACATCCCGGACGAAGTGGGGTCCACGAGCTACTATTATATATTTCTATATTTAGTTACAAATTAAATACCTGTATATTGTACAAAGAAATGTTTGACAAATATATCTGTATCAATATTACCATACGGGTCATTAAAATAGATACGACGAAAAAAAATTTGAAGGGTGCATGTATCAGGTAAATTTTTATATTTCAAATGATGACAGGAATGCAGAAAGTTGAAGTACCTACGTAATACTGGCTATCCGCATGAAGAGATATACATGTATATAAAAACCAGATGAGGGATATGTCTGTACAGTTGCTAAACAATTCAGTCATGCAAAAGAGGATCAAAGAGTAAGATACCAAATTGCTGCCTGTGGTAATGTTTTTTAACGAAATTCGGGAAAATTAGATTACTCTCACCCTGGTTATCCAGAAGATAATTGTGGAATCTGATGACGATCGGACAAGGGTGTCGTCTGTAGGATCAACCAAATTATTTAGCCATAAAAATAGTAAAATTGAAGATCACCGCTGGCAGTGATGTCTTCACAAGGACAGTTTGAGAACAAAATATGGCTCACATCTAGCGGTGACCCAAAATATCCACATAAGAAAAAGTTCTCCAATAAAAGCTGGCTGCAGGGTGCGCCAATTGATTCAAATTCGAAATTTAGCAGGGTGTACTGCTTGTGGCCATGTTTTCCCCGCAAATTTGATAGACTGATGGACAAAACCACTGAATCCGTTGAATTAATATACATGTATACATGGATTAATTTATATGCATTGTTATACACAGTACTGGTATATAAAGGTACTGAAAATAACTATATTACTAGTATACACAAAATAAACCATATATCATGGCTATGGGTTCTAATATCCGAACATGACAGCTGAGAACTTGTGTGAATTAAAGAGTGGTGGTTTCTCAAGCATACTAACCCTCCACGTTAGTAACATGCCATTAAATGTCATAAGTATAATCTAGCTTCAGGACAGAAGTGATCCATAAAACCCCCCTTAATTCAACCAGGTCCTCGCGCGATGTACGATCGATCACATGATGATCTAGGGGGATTAGAATTGATGTATAAAAACAGCACTGCATGTAAATATAAAATAAAATAGTGCTACATCTTATTACAGATTATTGCCATATATAATCAGTGATTATACAGACAGTCTGACAAAATAAAGTTTCAGTGACACTCTATCCGAAGAGGGGAATAATTTCATCTGTTACAGTCAATGGAGCAATTATGAATCTGGAAAGGTGAAATTTCTAAGTAATACTAGATATCGACATGACGCGATAAAATATAACGTAAATGCAATATGGCCGCTGGCAACCATTTTTTCCTATGAAATTAAAAAAATATTTGATAGCTCTCATCTGATAGATGAATATCAAGATAAATATGAAGTTTGGTGATGATCGGATGAGTGAAGTGGACTGTGGTCTGTGCTAAACGGTTTAGTAATGCTTAAAAAGATTCTTACCTTAATATTTTTATGTTCACTTTATAAACTTCACTGAGTCATCTTTGTCATGTATTGAGTTTGATATCTTTTGTTAACAGTTTATAAATCATGTATGTCTCATGTTTGTTATTTTAATTTATGTGTTTATTATCATTAAATAAAGTTGCATTCCTTAAAAAGATTCTTACCTCAATGTTTTTATGTTCACTTTATAAACTCCACTGAGTCATCTTTGTCATGTATTGAATTTGATATCTTTTGTTAACAGTTTATAAATTATGTATGTCTCGTGTTCGTTATTATATTATATACACTTTATAGTGTGTTTTCCGAACGAAATAAAATTGAATAAAATCAACAAATTTGTAAATTTAAAAACAATTCAAACGTTGTTGTATTCCATGTCCCAGCCCGGACATATACACCAAATTTCAATAATATTCATTGAGAAACAACGGACCAAACGCTATATAACACCCGTATACATCTTTTATTCCGAATCGGACTCGGGTACATGTTATAGTAGGTACCGAATTGACACACGTCGACTGGGCGAGTTGGCCATGGGGCGATTAGGCCGATTCCGGCACATTCTATAATTTACCGTATGTATCCGTTTACGCGTAGTTTACTTTAGAAAGTTCCGCAATTAATACCGTAAATAGAGCGACCTTATTTGACAGAGAATGCCTCTGTTATTGATTATCAAGTTGCTGTACATTAAAAACGACAAATTCACATGCTCGTTCAAGCGCAGTAGTCTATTTTCCCCATGTTAAAGGACATCCACAAATACTAAATAACGCTAACCTACTGCCGAATGTTTGACACGACAACTGTTAACATATTTGGGCTGAATTCATCTGACGCGGTATTATTCCTCAAAATAAACAACAAAACCATCGTTACTTGGAAATGTAGTTTGGGCTAACATTTACATAAATCCTCCAGATCAATTATCCGACACACACGTCAGATGAAAAAGTCACATGAAGTAACCGGCCAAATTGGCCGAAATAAATCTTAATACTGAACTGACCACGGGCACAACATAATGATTATATTGACGATATAATGCAGTTATTCAGAAATTAAACAAAAAATAAAAACAAAATTTATAAGAGCGATCCATTTTTCGGAGAAGTGATTTTAATAGTGATTTTAAAAGAGTGGTTTAGATTTAAAGAATGTCCTCAAACCCACCCAGCAGGTGAATTTTACTTACGTACGGCCAAAGTTAATAATTTGTAGTGTTGTAAATTGGCATTATTGGGTTATCACCCTTCCGATACTGTGTCCGTAATACGTCAATTATTAGGTTGTACATATTAGCGTAATGATGGGCTCGATGGCGTATATGGTGCGCAATTAAGTATCTTTAGATGGTAAAATATGTATCTATAGATGGTAAAATATGACCGGCATTAAGTATCTATAGATGGTAAAATATGACCGGCATTAAGTATCTATAGATGGTAAAATATGACCGGCATTAAGTATCTATAGATGGTAAAATATGACCGGCATTAAGTATCTATAGATGGTAAAATATGACCGGCATTAAGTATCTATAGATGGTAAAATATGACCGGCATTAAGTATCTATAGATGGTAAAATATGATCGGCATTAAGTATCTATAGATGGTAAAATATGACCGCCATTAAGTATCTATAGATGGTAAAATATGACCGGCATTAAGTATCTTTAGATGGTAAAATATGACCGGCATTAATTATCTATAGATGGTAAAATATGACCGGTATTAAGTATCTATAGATGGTAAAATATGACCGGCATTAAGTATCTATATCTGATCATGCTATTCGGATCGGGTGGATTTGTGGCCAATATACGCAATGGAATGGTAACATGATTGGTCTATCTGGGCAAGATTGACAGTTGCTTAACTGTGGTCAGTGGAGCAGCGAAGTTACTTAGCAATGAAATTAACTATATGTGTAGTCTTTACTCAACCTGAGGGTAGTGTCACACGAAAGGGTAGACATTTTGACGCTATCTCCAATTATCCTTGCCCCATGGGGGTTCCAAAACAATGAGGTATCCAGGGCGGAGCAGGTGGAAAATATATTTTTCTGACCTTTTTGGTGTTTTTGACCCGCAAATTTCAGTATAATCAGGAGAACCAATAAAATAAGACAAATGTTGAATAAAATATACTTGAATATCAGATATTTATTCTATCTGGGTTTCTTAACATTTATGATGTGCAAAAAGTTATATTATCCAACAATTTTTATTAGAAATTCACGAAAATGCCAAAAAAATGTATAAATTGCAGTGCTTTTTCAAAAATGTTTTCCAGAAGATTTCCTATAAAAAATTTATTTTTTGGTATAAAGCTCTCATTTGTGCATCAAAATTTTCAGCATTATATACCTGATTTATTAATATCACAAGCAATGATATCCAAAAAGCCGAGATATTTTCAAAAACTTAACCCAACCCCCGAAAACTTATTTTCTATCTGAAAATACCTGTCAAGTCAGAATAGCCCGTTTTCATTCCGTTTTGTTAACCAATTCAGAGTCTCATCATATATCATGTAATTAGCATGTATCTGAGGAAGTTTATGTTATGGTAGAGTCTTTTTTGTTTAAATATTTGATTTGTTTGGGGTAAATTGGCTAAAATTTTGATTATTTTTAAGTGAAATTGTTTTGAAAAATTCCCATGATTGTCAGTTGTATGGATAACGCTGCACAACATGCACCACAATAAGCACAAATTCGTCCCCAATATCAGACATGAAATGCTATAATCATGTAACACGATAATTAAGAAATAAAGTAAAACTAAACCCTACCCCAAGATAGTGTTCTCAATGCTTTAAAAAGGTCGTTCATACTAGTTGATAGAATTCATATCATAAATTGCAATAGTTCTGCCCACTGATTATGCAATCTCATCTTCACTGTCACTGTCAATTCATCAAATGTGATGGTATTAGTCAATATAATTCTGTGCAACATCCTACGGGAAGAATGGTTCAAACAACGCAGGCTTCCTATCGGCCGTCCATCCATGAATTGCTACACCGGGAGTGGTTGATTCGGCAACTGTTGCAAGTCTCCACAGTTTTGCTATCATGTTGGCTCGTTTTGAGTGTAGAATTAAAGATTCCTCACATGGTGGAACTGCAGAAAGATCAACTACCTTTTGCTGATTCTCGAACTTCTGCTGGAACTTTACCCACCTAGCTTGATTCACTTTTCTCGAATGTTGACCATACATGTATACGGCACAAATTAACTCCTTGATTGTATTAAGCATGTCACTGTCCAAAACCCAATTCGTTCGTAAATAAGCCATGACTTCCATATATCTTGATGGTCTTTCCAGCAAATTCCACAGTGTTTTTTTCCTTTTCGGAACAACGATGAAAGGTAATTATTACCTGTGAAGGAATGGAACCCAACAACTGCATTCTTCTCTATATTTGGCTACCATAATTTGGAAATGGTAGATATTGACCCAGCGTGTCCGGCAATCGCTTACAAGTTGTGGTTGATTTATAAATTTGGCTATTCTGCCTTCTATACATTGAACACTAACATTCCTGATGCACATTAGTTAATTTTTGCTATTGTCACCCACTGACATTGCCAGCAATATTTGATTTTTCTCTCACAAACTTGACATAAATAATGGCACAACAAATTTTCAAGTAAAATGTAACTATGTTTGGTATGAAAGGTGTTTATTGTTTTGACCTACATTAAATGTGTCACGCTAATGTGTTTATACACCAAATTACTCAAAATGGCTTCCAAAATGGCAACCATTTTTACATATATGCAGAACATTATGCTCTGCGTTTCCGAAAATGTAGCAAATAGTGACTCACTTGGTTATTTTAGATGTTAGCTAATCAACTGACAACTAATTTTTCTATTCTGGTTGTCCCATTTCCTTATGGGGCATAACAAATTAATTTTAAAGTTGCCTTATTTGTTTTTTTCCCCGAGAGCCTCTTTTTGGATACTGGCTATATATTTTTTTAATAAATGGGCAGAACTTTGAAATGGAACTGAAATGAATCATAATATGTGGCTAATCTGGCCTATTAAGATAAAAATTGATAAACATGATACAGGGTTGATGTCAAGATGGCAACCGTGGAGTTACCGTGTGGTCATAGGTGAGGTTAATATGTAGAAAGGGATTTATTGAATGCTCATGAATGATGTGAATATGAGTACATGATTAGCTATATGGTCATGAATGGGGTGGCCATGGTGAGGTGTATATGTATGCAAGGAGTGAGTGTATGGTCATGTGTGAGGTGTATATGTCTACAGGGAGTGAATGTATGGTTGTATGGTTATGACTACCCAGTACAGGTGTACACAATGTGGCTCAATGTGCATTGCTGTGGTTTATGTAAATAACGAGAGTACCTACATGGTCACATGTGTGTTTTGTATATATGGAGTGATTGTATGGTCATGGGTGGGATGTACAGGTGTACCTTGTGTGGCTGTATTGTCACAGGTAGGTGTATATGTATACATGTGTTGTCTGTATGATCATTGGTGGGGTGAATGGATAAATATATGTGCAGCTATGTGTAATGCGTATAGGTGTACATGGAATGGCAGTAGTCATAATGTGTATATGTGTACCTGATGTATGCTGAATGGTCATTGACGATTGTGTGGATGGTCATGTGTGGATATATATGTATATATCGAGTGGTTCTATGACTATTGACGTGGCAAATATGTATACAGTGAGTGACTATATGGCCAATAGTGAGGTGAATATATTTTCAGGGAGTGACTGCATGGCCAATGGTGAGGTGAACATATATACAAGGAGTGACTATGATCATGAATGTGGTGAATATGTATACAGGGAGTGACTATATGGTCATTGTTAAGGTGTAGGAGTATACCTGGTGTGCCTGCATGGCCGTAGGTTCATGTGTAGGGTGAACAGGTATACACAAGTGTGGCTGTATGGTTATGGAGAGGTATGTGTATAAAGTGAGTGGTAATATCGCCATTAGTGAGGTGCACATGATTACTTGGAGTTATTCTATGGTCATGGTTGGGGGTATATGTATATTTTATGTGGCTATTTTGCCATGGTTTGGTGAACATGTATAAAGCGAGTGACGTATGACCAATGGTGAGGTGAACAGGTATACAATGCTTGACTGTATGATCATGAAGGTACACAGGAGGTGACAATATGGTCATGGATCAGTAGTGTGAGTATATCTAGTGTGTCTGCATGGTGACTCATGGATGTATGAGCATGCGTGGGGTGCACGTGTATACACAAGTGTGGATATACATGTATATGATCATGGGTGAGGGTTAGTTATATCAAGCGAGTGGCTATATGTCCAATGGTGAGATGCATATCTATACATGGAGTGACTCTATGGTCATGGATGTGGTGTATATGTTTATCTTGAATGGCTATTTTAGCCATGGCGATACTGGGGATTGACGGTATTGCCAATGATGAGGTGAATAGGTATACAGGGAGTGACTATATGGGCATGGCCAGGTGTATGTATAGAGTGTATAGAGTAAGTGACTATCTTGTCATTTGTGTGGTGTTTATGTGTATATATAGAGTGATTGTATGTTACTGGGTTGGTTGTGCATGTGTACATTGGGTTGCTATTGCTTTCCACAATAACTCAACGATATATTAATCGATAGAGTTCTCCATCTTGATGGCGTTTATGTACGATGGAGGAAACGTTAAATGAGTTCCCCTGATAACAGTTAATCAATTTTGATGCTCATGGGCAGGTGATTCGAGTCAGTGATATCGAGATGTCAAATGTACAGAAGAATGCACTTATTGGGTTCCATTCCTCCATGGGTAATGATTACCTTCCAAATAGGAAAATAACTTGTCTGGAAGTTGCTGGAAAGACGATAAAAATATATGGAAGTCATGGCTTATTTAGGAACGAATTGGGTTTTGGACAGTGACACGCTTACTACAGTCGAGGTGTTAGCATGTGCGTTATATGTTCAACGTTCGAGAAAAATTAATCAAGCTAGGCGGATAATGTTCCAGCAGAAGTTCGAGAATAAGCAGAAGGTCAACCACTCCCGGTGTAGCACTTCATGGATTGACGGCCGATAGGAAGCCTGAGTTATTTGAACCACTATTCCCGTAAGATGTTGCACATAAATTATATTGACTGATACCATCACATTTGATGAAATTGACAGTGACAGTGAAGATGAAATTGCATAATCCGTGGGAAGAACTATTGCAATTTATGATATGAATTCTATCAACTAGCAAGAATGACCGAGTTTAGTATAGCATAAATTGAATGCATTGAGAACACTATCTTGGGGTAGGGTTAAGTTTTACTTTATTTCTTAATTCTGGTCTGATACCTGATTATAGCATTTCATGTCTGATATTGGGGACGAATTTGTGCTTATTGTGGTGCATGTTGTGCAGCTGTATCCATAAAACTGACAAAGTCATGGGAATTTTTCAAAATAATTCACTTAAAAATAATCAAAATTTTAGCTAATTTACCCCAAACAAAATTTAACATTTGAACAAAAATAGACTCTACCATAACATAAACCTCCTCAGATACATGCTAATTCCATGATATATGATAAGACTCTGAATTGGTTAACAAAACGGAATGGAAACGGGCTATTCTGCTTTAACAGGTATTTTCAGAAAGAAAATCAGTTTTAGGGGGGTGTGTTCAGTTTTTGGAAATATCTCGGCTTGTTGGATATCATTGCTTGTGATGTTGATATTAATAAATCAGGTATATAATGCTGAAAATTTTGATGCACCAATGAGAGCTTTATACCATAAAAATTAAATGTTATAGGAAATATTCTGGAAAACGTTTTTGAAAAAGCACTGCAATATTTGCATTTTTTGGGCATTTTTCCAAAAAATTGTTCGATACTATAGCATTTTGCACATCATAAATGTTAAGCAACCCAGATAGAATAAATATCTGATATTCAAGTATATTTTATTCAACATTTGTCTTATTTTATTGGTTTTCCTGATTATACGGAAATTTGCAGGTCAAAAACACCAAAAAGGTCAAAAAATATATTTTTTCCACCTGCTCCGCCCTGGATACCTCAGTGTTTTGGAACCCCCATGGGGCAAGGATAATTGGAGATAGCGTCAAAATTTCTACCCTTTCGCGTGACACTCCTCTCATCTGGGGGCCGGTCTATTTGATGTGGTCTACCGCTGAGGCGTCAATAACCACGACCATGCAAACCCATGGCAATAACCACGACAATTACAACGACCACGCAAAGCCAAATCCCTCGTTTGTAATTTTAGGTGCTGTCGATTGTCGTACAGTGCTGAATGGTACTTCTACCTTATGGTCGATCACATATGTTATAACTTGTATTCCAGAAGTCATCAAGATGGGCTTGTCGATTATCGATCCATTTTCAGATAGGATTGGTTGTAGCCCGTGAGCCACAAAGGACAAGGGACCGGGGCAGAGTGCGCGACGCTGAAGTGAATAACACCCACTGGTCTGTTTGTTCCACAAACAAAAGAGTCTGATAACTCGTTACCCTCCAGGAACCTTTGATCGAAAGTTTATGTCTCATACCATATAACCGAGATGGTTATGATGTCCTTGGTGATCTCTTTGAACATATCGTTTGATGAGTTGGGTGAGTGACGTCACCTATAGAAACGCGGTTGTCGATGAATCTTTTAATAGCGAGTTTGCTATTTTAAACAGATACCGGTACGTGTACGGATAGTATTCTGCTCATCAAATGGTACATTAAGGAGAATCAACTGGAACAACATGGATATAATACACACCTTTCTCTTAATGAGCTACTACTGATCAGAATTACGAATAGGGTACTTACTACATGTACGTCACTAGTATAATTTGTGTTCTTTCGGTCAGTTATCGACTTGTCGTTTTGCCATATCCGTAGTTATAGTTTACGGTTTAAGAATTTAGGCTGAACTTCACCAATTGATCGTATTGATTAATTTATTGATATGTTGGTTGATTTGTTGAGTGCTTGATTGTTTTATTTATTGATTGGGGTTCGCTGTCACAAGGCTATATCACGATAAAATAAAGGTTTCGAAAACGTGAAAACATGCATGATTGACAGCGAATTCGATTAACCCTTTACCCAACAGAACGACCCTGTGCCAATGCATTCTCTTATATATGCGATTCGACCATAGGTCGCCTCGCATATATAAGAGAATGCATTGGCTTAACACATTAAAAATTATAAAATTGTTAAAGAATGTAAGAAAAAATGGTAAAAAGTGTTTAAAAAAGATTATTTTTTTAGGCCAATGCATTCTCTTATATATGCGAGGCGACCTATGGTCGACTCGCATATATAAGAGAATGCATTGGCACAGGGCATAACTGTAACCATCACAATGTGGTCAATGAGCCGGTTCCAATGATATCCATATTTGTATGGTTTTATTGAGACAGACCCAAGATAATTTAGGCTGTTGCAGCTTTATTTGACCGTTTTTGGCCGGTTTGTTGGGTAAAGGGTTAAAACAAACAAAATAAATTATAATCGTAAGATCTAAAGTGCAATTTGAGCAGGATCAGCTAAATTTACAATTATGAGGCACAAATAAAGCACGGAGTTAATACGCGTGATCAATAAATGCCAACATTTGAATTTCACTAGCTTTTCAAATCTAAGTAGGTCTTGAGTAATGCCTTGCCATTGTGAAGATTCTTTTAATATATAAAACATCAGATGGTCTGTATAATTATATCCATGCAATTGGCAAGCGTGCAGGGTGGCCCATTGTGTTACAACGATGCAAGTAATTTCTATTGACCTCCGTACAAACAATGTGGTGTATACTGCTTTAAGTATAATTCCCAGGTCCTGAATTTTCTTTAAATTTACATTTGTGTAACTTTTTATGAGAACAATAATTTACTTCAAGCGGGGAATCTACCCCTATATATTGTGTATTCGTAAATATGGATCAGAAGAACACTAACATACTGCCATTTTCTATACCAGATGCATCTATATAGCAACAACACAGTTCAAAGGAACACATGCACATGTACGTTATATCTTGCATATATATGCGTGATTCTACCAATCTTCTGTCAACGAATGTTTTACTAATACAACACACACCCATGCTTATTATGTTACTCGTATTAGTGGGAATATACAAGACAAAACACATCTTCAGAACCCCCACGCCGTAGATGATTCAAGTGATGGTTCAACTATTATTGAACTTGTATCGATATGTATCGATATACATAAAGAAAGTGGAGCATATTCTAAGCGAAATTACACTCCGGTCAGCTTCGATGTGCTTTTGTTTTGCGAAAAAAGCTGGGAATGAAACGTGATTGACTACTGCAGTAATTTGGTTGGCAGATCCATTTTCGTCTTTCCCTGTCAAACTGGCGTCTGATGTAAATTGCTGGTTATAGTATTAACTCCCTTGGGGGCGCGAAAATCCGTCGTTGGACCAATCGCTAGCCAACTCATCGAATACCGTCGGCAACTACGCTCGAGGGACTCCTTGTGAGACTAAATTTTCCACAATTTACGCCACAGATTGCCACAGACCTGGTATATTTCGAACATAAAATGTGATTTTCTTATCACATGTCAAGTACTCAACCTAATGTAATGGCGGCACAGTGGTTCACGGAACAAGTGCATGATGCAGTCTTAAATGATAACCCAACTGGGCTAACTTGGTGTTTTACGCACGGAGATAGTAGCACCATTTCCGTAAACGAATACGAAATTAGATCACAGTGGCCAGATTTGCTGATTTTATAAAATGAAAATTAAAATATTTTTGGAATTTCGCACGCATCATCGAGAAGACGGAAAATCGTGCATACTTAAATGTACAAAGACAGTTATAATCAGCGATCGCGTCTACTCTACACGCTTATAATACGTTATTATGGTTGATTGACGGAAACATTGCGTGATGATGACGGCTCCGCGACTATGTTGAACACAGACTCCAATCCGTCAATGTCACACTATGCTACCGTCAATCCACCGCAATAACGAATATGTTCTGCCGTCAGTCCTGGCCATTCAGCAATCTGAAACTTATTCCGGAAGAATGATCAGTCCAAAATTTCCTATCGGTCTCCCCACATAGCCATTCGAAGCTAGTTATACCTGGTAACTAATTACTTGGTATGCATCAATTATCAGTTAATTTAATTCAGCTGAGTAAATCAAACTTTGTTTCTTGTTGTGCGTTAATAATGACGAAATTAAAGCGTCGACTGGTCCAGATGTTAAGCCCCTCCCGAACACTTAAGCAGCTTCCACAGACCTGCGACTGACGCATGCATCCAATCGGGTTAGGCACAACGTTTCAAACTATACATATATCCATGGGGTTGCGGCTGACGCTGATAAGCGCATGCGATTTTGAAAGTTTTGAAATCGGTTGCGTTTAACTGCGTCAGCCACAACCCCGGTGATATATGTATGGTTTGAAAGGTTGCGCCTATAACACGATAGCAGCATTAGTGGGGCGGATAGATGACACAATCGTGCGTTTTACGGTAAAAGCACCAAACTTGACACCCATGTACTACATATCAAAATAAGACATTTTTGATATCATGCCAAGCTGGAGAATGCTCATGGTTGCCATGGCAACCGTTTTGACAACAAATCTTGTTTTTCTCTCAATCCCAACAAGTATGACTCAGTTTCTGATCGAAAAACAATGTTTTATGTACATATTTGTACTGAAAAGGGATCAGGCAATATATCCATTGACTCATGTGTCCGTTATAGTTGGGTAGAATCAAAATGGCGGATAAAATGGCCGCCATTTGTTTGAAAGTCCCTATTATTGGCTGCGTGTATCGACATTTTATTGAGATGTGTGTACATTTTTTATTATAAAATGTACTTTGACAAGAAAATATAAACTGATAAATCACTCTGTATATATATAACAATTCTAAGGATTGCAAAACAAAAATTATAGGCCAGAAGATGATGGAATAGCGTAAATATAATGCAAAAAAAAAAACAATGGGTTGTTTGTTTTGATTACTATAATTGATGGTTACAATGACACGAGAAGCATTTCTATGATATAAAACTATCTGAAAGTTGATTATGACACTCTTCCGCGTTAACTTTATATCATATCATTTTAGCGAGTGTGTGTGGACAATATTGGTCTGGTACAAAACTGCTTGGCAACCGTTGCTATGGAGCTACCCGATTACCTTTGTGCAGCTATAATAACACTTACTCACAATTTGACAAGCTGCTAATCATTGTGGTATTATATGCGCAACATACAAGTACCGCAAAGTTTACATATTTATGATATTAACTATAATTCTTCAAAATAGAGGTAAGCAAATGTTTTTATTACGAGCGTAGGTGCGAATTATGTGCGACAAGGTATGATATGAATTGTTTACATTTGCAATAGCAATATCGTGAGATATATGTAATTCCCTATATAGTTGTTATACAACTGAAGTGTGCTAAAAAAATTGATTCTAATATATTATGAGAATCAATCATGCAATAACTCGTGGCATTTCGCCGCTCCAATATAGGATAAAACAGTCGAAGACACTCATTATGCGACAAGTGGCATTCAAGAATGTGCAATGGATAGTCAAGTATGAATAATTCATGACAAATCGCCAGTCAATTCTGCTAGTTGTGTGAACGCACCCTAAATAGTTGGAAAAACTTGCATACATGTCACTTTTGGCAACACTTACAGTAATGCCTTAGGTAATCGACATCCTAACCACAGCAGAATTATGGGTAACTTTCAGGATTTAGTCGGAAATATGGATATTTATTTCCGACTAAATCATGAAAATTACCCATAATTATGATGTGGTTAAGGGGTCGATTACTTAGGGCATTACTGTATTTGCAATTGCAACTGCATAGAGCAGTACAGCGTAATGATGCCCTCGAGAATTTGCAATTGTTTTTGCATCCATTCTTGCAACCACGTCGCAATAGTTCTTGGCAACCTTTGGATGCTCCAGGATTGATTGATTGATATATTGATTGATTGGGGTTTATTGTCGCTTTAGCAACTAAGGCCATAACACGACATTGCCAGTTTTAGTGGTGGGGGAAATCCGCACACTTGCGACTAATCTAACAGTGATTTCAATGGCTGATAAACTCGTCAACCATGCGCGGCAAACCATCGGCCATCGGCGAGTAACTCCACCAGATAACGATTTCGAGCTACAAAGTCCACGACGGAAACATGAGGATTTGAACCCTTATCGCCAGCGCTGGAGGGCGAAACGGCTTGGAGTTGTACCCCTAACCGATTGAGCCATCGAGTCCCCGGATGCTCCAGGAAGATCGGTCCATGTCACACTCCAACTTTCTTCATAGTAGCCTGTCATTTGTATACAAAAAATGGGTTTCGTAAACAAAATTGGGGATTTTGTGCAATGTAGTTAATCGTAAATCCCATATACTGGAGACATTGGAAACCATTGGTGATAAGCTTCTTATCGATTAGTAGCCTAAAAAATGGCGTTACCATAGCAACAGTATGTGGTTTCTTAGAATTCTGTAAAATGATCATATGTGAATTATTTTAGTGACAATGGTGGACTTGTTGGTGGATATGGTTATATAATAATACTTGCATGCATACATTCTCCAAGACGAACCTCCAGCACTGATCTCAAGAGTCAAGGTGACTATGAAAGGTCAAGTGTTTTATCACTTCGTGTGCTATTATTTGTCTTTATGAGGAACCTTTCTCAATTTATTGCATCATATTGATATTGTATTACATTCTGGAGATCATAGCCTTTATTTTGAGACACATATCTTATCCATAGGCTGATTATTACTTGTGTGAGAGATTTTACGAAACATGTGACCAGGCCAATTGGCGACCCTTAAACTTAGAAATTGCTCTTCCCGATAGACAATGGCCACACCATTAGTTGGGTGGAAAGAGGACACAATCGTCAATTTTATGATAAAATATGATCCGAATAACGTACACCGTTGGCATGGCAACCATTTTGGTGAATCACCTGTTGTTTGTCACACTCTATGCATTATGTATTGCTAATGACCAGAAACCTCATAAAAACCGTTCGCTGTGCATCTATTTTGATTGGGTCATATACTTGTAAGAACATATAAATTTTATATATATGGGTAGATTCAAAATGCTATCTCCAACAGTATGGTAATAGGACGCATGTACGCCAATAAAAATAATAATATATATTTAACAACAGTTGAGCATCGATGTTTTTATTTATTTCCAGATATTGTCGTAGAACAGGGATCAGTTTAGTTGAAGTGCTTTAAAGTTGTCGCCCTGGGATTACTCAAGTACGCAATTTAAAATCCATATCTCAGGTAAAACATCCGCTTTGCGAGAACGACCGAGATGTTGCTATGAAAAATCCGTTTATCAACTATGCATCAAATCGGTCGACGTTTGTTCAAGTTATATATCGCAATAACGACATTAAAGTTTTTTTAAATAGGCAATGGGCCTTTTGTTTCTGTTTGATTGCTTTGAAAAATTCGACTGACTGAACACTGGGAGAGGATAGTTGAACACTATTTCAATAGAACACAAACATTATATGTAAGACAGACGCAGAGAGAGAGAGACATAATATAGAGTGAAAGACAAGGTATATAGATGGAGAATGGAGAGAGTGCGCGGGAAGGGAAAGATGCTTCTTTTATATTTATATTTTGTCTGATAGATATATAGGGTTATTGTTATTAATTTCGGCGTAATGGTTGCGTGTTCGGTCAATGAATATGGATTTTGAATGGTTTACGTGATTAAGCCTCAAGAGGAATAAGATTGTATTACTTGTTGTGCTTATCAAATAAGCCCATCTGCAGCCATAGACTATTGTATTGGTGTTGGGGTCCTTCTTCATAAAATGTTGGTACATGTGTAAGAAACAAGTATATTATAACGGTACATTTTGAAGCGGGGTTACTTGTTTGTCCGAAAATGTAGACTCAAGAGTTCCGAAATATATCAATGACCTTTTTTATAAAAACTGAGAGATTCTTGGTAATTCTTCTGTTGTGGTTATTGAATAGTGCTGCTAACTTGTTAGCGTTTGGTCTCCGATAATAGTATGGTCCAAGTTATTGTACGTGTATGACTTGGGGTTCAATACATTTAAGGATTACATGATACTCGTCGCATATTTCTGAGTTGCAGAGGGCACATAATCTATCCGAATATGGGGCATTGGTCCACGTGCCATATTCTATTGAGAGTCTATGGTTCCTCGTTCGGAAAAGGATGCTTTGCATGACTCGGTGGTTTGTTATTGATAGGTAACTTTCTCGTTCAAATGAGGTCTTGATAATACGATAAGAGGCGAATTTACTGGATGTTGCTATCGATGACAACTAATTGTGCTTGGCATGCTCATCGATACTCATTCTCATGATAGCATTATGTATTCAAGCAAGTGTACTAGTCATCATAATTATAAACCTGTGGATATATATACATAATCATAATATTTAATGAACATTGAAGTCACTTCCGACATATATATTAGCTTACCACTAAATCCGTTTTATGTTAATGTTCTAATTGGACGCTAGGCCATTGGAAATGCATACACGGATGCTCATGCAGTGCCATATTCGTCAAATGTGTTATAGTTCATGAATAACTCGTTCGGACGTTAAAACGATCAACAAATTAGTTTGTAAAAGTGGTCAATATTAGCCAGTTTCTTTGCAAAAGACGTAAGCCTACATCCTTCTCGAAATTGGAATGCCATTGTGCGCAAATTTCACCGTTTAATCTTCTAGTCTATTCCAGACAAAGCAATTTTCCAAGTAGATTTGGAGAGCTTCTATGAGTACTATGGCCTTTCCTATAGAACGTTAATGTCAATAGAACGTTGTTTGATAAACCAACGGCTAATTATGGACCCCTCTCCAATGCTGATCTCTCACGATATTCCAGCGACAAAAAGGGCACCAGTCTCATAAGATACATATACAACATCACAAAACAACAGGTATGTCTTGGACAGTAAACGCCCTTTGTGCTTGTCGTGTTTAGTAACTCATTCAACATTTTTTTTTAATATTTTAGAGTTTGCGAGTTGTTAGTCTTGGATCGGATGTTAGAATAGTGAACCAATTAGTGTGTAAAAGTGGTCAATATCAGCCAGTTTCTTTGCAAAAGACATAAAGGCTACATCCTTCTAGAAAATTGAATTGTCATTATGTTTCGCAAATTTAACGGTTTATTGTTCTAGTTTATTCTAAGCAAAGTCATTATCAAGGTAGACCTGGAGAGCTTCGATGGGCATTATGGTATTTCCCATAGAAATTTAATTTCAATAGAACGTTGTTTGATAAACTAAAGGCAAATTTTGGACCACTCTCCAAATCTGACCTTTCACGATAATCGAGCGACAACAAAAGGCCACCAACCTCATATGAGCGATCTACAACATCACAGCACAACAGGTGTGTCTTGGAGGTAGTAAGCGCCATTTGTGTTTGTCGTGTCGAGTTATTCATTCAAAGTTTTTCAATTAAACATTAAAAGTTCTCTTCCTGCTGGTTCGGTAAAAAGCGACATTAGCCAGTCAATATAGGTGATCGTGAATATGTGGCAGTGAGGCTCAAATTGTCTCTACTCCTATCGTTAAGGCTACATACACATACAGACAATACATTCACAACTTAAAGTCTGAAAGTAACGGTATGAATTGTTCAGACTAAAACCGGACCAGTGTCATGTGCACATAAATTATAAGTACTTGTAATAGCGTGTGTACCCCTCCCTTCTCACACCCCTGAATCGAACGGAAATTTGATGGAAACAATTTGATGGCGACAAAATGTTTCACCAAATGTTTGGTCGGTATCCGTGGTGCATGTCATATATATATACCAGCCAGATAAACATGTATCACTTAGCATGGCCTATGAATAAACCCACTTGTATGACATGTTATAATCGATATATATACAATAAAATACATACAACTGAGCAGTATTTGTTACGTGCTTCATTTTGTACGTATGCATATAAATTGTATACTAGCAGTTATTATGCATATATGCAAAATTATGATGTTGGGTTTAAACATCCGAGTTAAACCTGGTTTTAGACCTACATTGGTGGTCCAAGGGCACATCTTGTCGTTCAGTTGTCATTTAGTTGATAACTCGATTCGGTGGTATGAACATGCAGTCAAACTACCTTGTTACCAATCGGATCAATGTGCAGGCCGATAAAACGCTTATTGACACGCCATAAATTATCGCGAGCGATATGTATTCATTGAGAAACAAGTATCGCTCATGGACCACTAATCCATTGTTATTCTGCGTTTAAACAAATCTGCCAAAGGGCATGTCTCTCGACGCGTGTTTCACCACTTTGTTTGTGGTTTTCCGCAAGATGCTTTACCCGAAAAGACAAAAGTTGGTGTGTTTACTTGTATGTTTATATAGACATATTATGAGATCTGTCTATCTATCCGTCCGTCCGTTCGCAACTTTTCGTCCTAACCCCAGAACCGCTGTTGTGGGTTAAGTAACTAGATAGAACAAGTTGTAACGAGCACATTTGTTTATTGTTTTCTGTCTACTGATCGCCGCCAAAAGAGTAGCCGTTAACGTGTCACTTGCAACACTTAGGAAACAGCCGTCCACACCATACTGTGCCATAACCAATAAAAAATCGAAGACTGCCCTCCTCCAATGTGTTTTTGTTCTTGAGGACACAATTGTCACGGTTATTCACGCTGTTGGGGTAGGATTGTAATATATGACAACTTCAGAAATTAGCAGTCTTCCGGGGACTTAGAATCGAACGTGTTTTTATTTTTTAAAACAATGAAAACCGGTTCAGCCAGTTACAGAGGTGTGTTGACGATTTAAATGCAGACGGGGAACCACAGTGCAGTTATATTTGTCGTTAACTTCCTGTTGATCTCTCCAAGACAAAATCCATACATGGGAATGACATGACCACCATCCGATTTTAAATCTTCAAAATACATTTTCAGTGTATAAACCTACACACACGGATTGAAATAATTGGATGGGACATGGCATGACATGATATTAATTATTTGATACAATAAAGTGCACTAAGACATAGACACATGTTTTGCTTAAATCGGGACAGCAATACATTTTCACTAAATGATTTGTTCTGGATCGTGAAAGATGAGCAACATTGAGTTTCACATATCACCATCACTGACTATGAAATGAAAACAGCCAAAGAGAATACCAACAACAAATATAACTACAGTCCATGCATGTAGGTTAAAATAGTACATTCCTTGGAGTATAAATGACAATTGATAACACAATCAAACCACCAAATACATGTAGTGTGCTGTCCAAAATGTCTTATTTTTGTATGTAGTACATGCTGTCAAGTTTGGTGCTTTTACCATAAAATGCACGATTTTGTCATCTATCCGCCCCACTATTTGTACATTAGATTAGACGCCTTCAATCATAAACAATCATTTTATAGAACTGGAAGTGGAATTACGAACAAATATCTGCGATAAGAAATTATGTAAGATGGTTGGGTGTGGGCTGGGGGGGGGGGGTATCGAATAACTTTATTCTCAATACTTGGATGTCATATGAGTTTGTTATTTTGTGCATAATATTAGATAATCCTTCAATCAAAAACAATCATTTTTAGAACTGGAATTGCGAACAAAAATCTTCGATCTGAATTGGGTGGGGTGGCGAATAACTTTATTCTTCAAACTTGGGGTGGCGAATAACATTGGTCTTTAAACTCCGACGTAGATAAGTTTCTAACTTTTTGTATTTGATTAGACGATCCTTCATTCATAAACAATCATTTCATAGAACTGGAAGTCGAATTGCGAATAAAAATCTGCGATCTGAAAGTATGTATTGGTTGGTGGGTTGGCGGGGTGGTGAATAAATTTATTCTTAATACTTGGATGTCAGATGAGTTTCTTATGCTGTACATTAGATTAATCGATTGACATTGAAAATTGGAATGGAGTCCAATTATTTAGCACAACCCATCCTGATGTTGAAAATGCACATGCCATGCTGCTACTAAGAAAATTATACAAGGAACCAGTTTTTGAACAGTTGCCCCCACACTAGTGAAATCTATTTCATTCCTTGTATTGTCTTTAAGGTGTTTGATGAATGTTAATTAACCATAGAGTTAGAGATAGAACAAAATTTATTAAGGTTAACGAGCCATACAGCTCTAACGGCAAAATGAACAATGACTGTTTTCAACTATATCAGGTCTTGCGTACAATGTTATAAATCTATATTTTATCTGACAACCATAGAGGTCACGTGACATTAAACCACATTAAATCACACCAACATCATAGTGAAATCTATTTCATTCCTTGTATTGCCTTTAAGGTGTTTGATGAATGTCAATTAACCATAGAGTTAGAACAAAATTGATGAAGGTTAACTAGCCATACAGCTCTAACGGCAAAATGAACAATGACAGTTTTCAACTATATCGGGTCTTGCGTACAATGTTATAAATCTATATTTTATCTGAGTTAAACAACCCACAATATTAACTCCAAACTTCCTGAGCACATGATTTGGGGATATATGGCGGCTATTTGGGGTAGATTTGGTCAAAAACATGAACAAATATCCTCGAAAATATCCTGATTTTTGCTTAAGACGGCAGCCATCTTAGATTTGGAGATCACGTGACATTAAAACATTGGAATAGAGTGCAGTTTTTTTTTATCACAACCCTTCCGATGTTGAAAATATGCATGCCATGCTTCTACTAAAAAAGTATACAAGGAATAAGTTTTTGAACAGTTGCCCCAACCCTAGTACCAGTGTTCGCGCTGGACCGAAAAATATTTTAGCCAAAAGTTTAGCCAAATGAAAATTTTATTAGCCAAATGAAAAAAAGTTTAGCCAAATGGTTTTTGGCCAAATTAAATCCTCATTTTCTGGGCGGTTCACAATTAATGACTAAACAAATATTTGCCAAATTTAATTTCGCTAATAATTCGTTATATACAGTCAAAATTAACCACAGACACAGGTAAAATGAGCTACTAGAAAGGCAAGTTAGAATTATTCATAAATATCAAAGTGACAATAAATATCTAAGCAACTCCTGCCTGGAAACTGCGTTTAGTATTGATACACATCCATCATGCGTACTGTCATTTCGCCTTGTATTATATCTGAAATCAACGAGTCATAAATTAATCCGTCGCCATTCACATTCGGCTGATTAACCTATTGTCTTATACTCGCTGGTAACATAGCGCTGACATAAATACGTGCTATATAGTGTCGCCATTAATATGAATTGGTACAATGACTGGATGCGTCCATAATCCAAACAACAAAGGGAGGATTAACTGTAACAACAAATTAATAATTATGTTTTGTGTACATTGAGATCATGTTACTAATTACTTACAACTGACTCAATGCTTTCCGTCTCTATTTGGGGTAAACAAAAATTAGCCAAAAGTTTAGCCAAATGAAATTTTTATTAGCCAAATTCGAAAAAGATTAGCCATTGGCTAACTTGGCTACCGACAGCGCGAACACTGCCTAGTACATGTCCCGTAGTAAAATGGAAATCATTATTAATTTTGTTTAACCCCAACGGTTTCGTGATCATTTTACCTTGATAAAAATATGATATATGTATCGTGCATGGACCTCAACATTGCACTTTTTGTTGCTAAATCGGCTGCGTGGGCAGCACCATGGCAGTCACAAGGGAATCCTTGAATTCTCGTGCGATGCCGCACAGCGGGCATCTATATATGACAGGGAGGCAACCATATAACCCGTTCCATATAGGGCTGAAGTCGTGCATGGAGTGTCAAAATAGCCCCTTTTGATATTAAATCGGCTGCGTAGCCAGATCCATGGCGGCCACCCGGGAATTCTTGCATTTTCGTGCGGTGCCACCCGGCGGGCATCTATAGGACAGGGACGTGACTATATAGCCCCTTCAAAATATTCGAAAATTGGTCTGAAGTCGTGCATGGAGACCAAATAGCACGTTTTGTTACTAAATCGGCTGCGCAGCCAGAACCATGGCGGCCACCCTGGAATCCTGGCATTTCCGTGCGGTGCCACCGAGCGGGCATCTTATATATGACAGGGGCACGACCATATATACACGGAAGGATTCCCTTGTGACTGCAATGGTTCTGGCCACGCAGCCGATTTAGCAACACAAATTGCAATGTTGAGCTCCGTGCACGACTTCAGCCCAATTATCGAACATTTGGAAGGGGTTATATGGTTGCGTCCCTGTCCCGTGGACGCCCACCGAGTGGAACCGCATGAAAATGCAAGGATTCCCGGGAGGCCGCCATGCTTCTAGCTACGTAATCATGTTTATAGGCTGCGAAACGGTTTTCAAAACATTTTTTTGTTGGTAACATCTCCCAGTCTGTTGTTGAAAATACGTATGAGTTTTAGGTCCTGATGGATCTGGGTTTTCTCTATCCATATTGTCGATTTAATTGTTTAAATACCAGAGGAGCAGATGGTGGCGATTTTCTGCCATGTCTATATAGTGGTATAAACGATACGACATCACGATATCGGGAAGAGAAGTCCCAGACCCAAGATACTGGCAGGTATACCACGAAGAGATCAGTGAAACCCACTTGAAATCCTAAACGCTTTGTATAGTCACACCGACTATCGACCCATTGGCCAAAGCCGGGACTATAGCCTATAGTACATGTATGAGGTGGCGCGGCATTTCCAAATTAATTGTCAACACACCTCATCCCACACGGACAACATCTTCATGTATACGGTATTTGTATTTGTTTATATCTGCATTAAGTATACACTAATACTATAAAACAAGTTGATTATACGGTGACAGTCTTGACTTCTTGTTTACACTCAGACAGGATGTCACCCGGAAAACTAGCAATTTATTTGTGCCTAATATTCAGCCAACTTAAGTCGGACAACGATTCCAACATTTATAACAAAAATATGCAATATATGTATATAGTCATTCTCCAAGACAATGCCAATTTGTATTGTAATAATCAATCGGATAGGAATTTCATGAAAGCATTGTCATTCTGTGTACGTAGCATCAATTATAAGACTGGAGCTATATTTCAGCCTTGTCAATACATGCCCAGCGATACCTATATCGATTGGCATGTGTCGCTCGTCAAAGTTTCAGCAGGAAGGGGATTCTGATGTTAAAATGTAAACCGTTGAAAGAAGCACACAATGTGATAAACACAAAAGGCTTTTACCACCTAAGGCGCACCTGTTATTCTGGAAATCCATATATTAATCTTATGAGACTGGTAGCAGCGAACATAATTGGAGAGGTGATTAAAAATCACTCTATAGATACTGACACACAATGTTCTGTTGAAATGAATCTCCTAATTGAAAATACCGCTAGGTTTATCGACGCTCCGTTGGTCTACTTGGATAGATCTTGAAACTTATGATGCAGAATAGATTTTACCTCCCTTTAACTCAATTGCAAATTAATTGATTAATCTTGGCATCTATCACAAAGAAATGGGTTCATCGTCCAAACCATGACTAAAACGCACACTGCCATACATATTTAATAGAAAACATTTTTGACATAGCATCATACATCCTTGGACCCAACTTTAGCCCGAGCCTGTGTACATATTCCGTCATTTTCCAGTCATTTTTTTTTAATTTGGCACAGATATTAAACATCGTTGGAATCTGCAATTCTGAGTTTGGTTGGAACGATTTTTGTCGAGTTCTTGTCATTTTTGCCGACTTTTCTAGCTCGTTAGCGCAATAACTTGAACAAATATTAACCGATTTTAACAATGTTTTGCGTAAGAGCTGTTTTAAAAAAATATCTTGAACGAGTTCGAAAACCAGACTTATCCGATCTTTTCTACCGCAATTATGGCCCCTAATTTGACGAATGTTCTTGATTTTCAACATTTGAGGTTTCCGGATGATGACATTTATTCTGGACATATCCAATCCTTCAGTTAGCCACCGTCTCCAGGGACATTGTGGTCGGTCGACCTTTTATTTAATATGATTTGGTGTATCATCATTTCTAGATGAAGACAATCCAACTCGACCACCCATCGGACACTTGAATTATTCTAAACCACACAACTATCGGCATTGCCGCGCCGTATATATCAGTACCAGATTCCTAGATTATATCCACGGTCCCCACACTACTTTCCCACCCATCGGAAACATGAATTATCCAAAAAATCCTCTTCATTGTTCGGTCCACAAAATTTTAGGAGACAACGATACGATTAGGTGCCATTAACTTAGCAGGTATAATTCCATGCGCATTAAGATTCGTAGACTAAGATTGTTACAAGTAACACCAGGGAGGTACAGCTTCACCTATGTAGCCTCTGATGTCTACATATATAGAGTACATACAGTTTGCATTGGTGTGTGGCACCGTGGTACGGTATATATCATCTCATTCAAAACCAGCTAAATAATCTTTTAATTCTTTTTCTTTTTTTAAACACAGATTCACCCATATTAGCATTGCACTGTATCAACCCAATTTATTGTGATGTAATGTTGAAGGTTTTTTGTGAGTTTGTGAGTAGCTTCATATCTGCCCTTACACAAGTTCCATGAATTCTGTTACTAGTTCCCAGACCAACCCCAGTTTCTAGTTCCCAGTTCTCATAATATGATAACAATCGTTACTGAATCGCCCACATGTATGTATGCATAATCACAGCAGCTACGGTGCCATCCTTTCTGGATTCTTCTTGTGCCGTGACTAGTCCATCTAGAAATCACAAACCAGGTCACATACGCTCGTCCAGCTGTTCAAAATTGGGCGTAAGTCGTGCATGGGGTCACATAACATAATGAAAAAAGGTCAGTTTTGGTCGCTAAATCGCCTGCGTAGGCATAACCATAGCAGCCACGAGGCTATTGTTCTGGATTCGTTTTGTGCCGCTACTAGTTCATCTCAAAATAAAAAAAACTAGGTCACAATTAACCTGTCCAGCTGTTCACAAATTGGGTGTAAGTCGTGCGTTGAGGAAATTAACAATTTCTCGTTGCCAAATTCCAATATGTATGCATAGTCACAGCAGCCACGGGTATTCTTGTGCTGCCACCAGTCCATCTAGAAATCACAAACTGGGTCACATACGCCCATCCAGCTGTTCAAAAAATCGCCTTTGTTCTGACAACATTATTGTTTGTAAAAGAGCAGACAAAGGAGGTGCACTGGTGATTATGGAAGCGACCGACTATGCCAACAAATCGGAAGATACACTCTTGGACGATCGTTTTTACAAGACACTTCCTACAAATGAGGAGAAGTTTGTCACAAAGTTCTCTAAATGCCTAACTGATAAAGAAGCCGAATATCTCACAAAATTTGAGATGAAATGCAGCTCTTACGGATTAAGCAAAATTCATAAAAGTCCCACAGTCCAACAGGCAAGTAAAGAACAGAATTCCGCGTATATCCGAGTGCCCAGGTGTGGATAATATGGTCACTGATGTTAGTCGGGAAAATTTCTTTTGCGTGTATATACAGTTGGTGTTCGAGATAAATCATCCAGCATATCGCAAAATTTCACTGAGTGAACATTTGGATGAATGTGGAAAGAATCAATATTCGATCTTCCCATTCCAAAAACTGTTCTCAGCAAACAGAATACGCCGAACCCGGAAGGAAGATTGCTACGTTGATCATTTCCGATGCAAGCTAAATTCGCCCAGGAAATGACGTTGTGTAAAGCTGGGTTGTCTCCCTTGACAAATACAATAACGTCATGTCGTCTCTGGTAGACAAACACGCACCTGTATGCCGTAAGTCGGTCGCCAGTATTAAGTCCTCTCCTTGGATGACACCATCTATTCTTGAAGCCATTCGAAAGCGACGCAGCTTCGAAAGAATGTGGCGTTCTAGTGGTCTGACTGTTCACCGTTTAATGCTATCTGATCAGCGGAACAAAGTCAACCGTCTCTGCGAAAATTCTAAACGCGAATTCTATTCTTCCAAGGTGGCTGAAAATGGATCAAACACAAGAGCACTCTATACAGTCATAAATAAGTTAATGAATAGACAGAAACAAATTGTTCTCCCAGAACATGAGTCTCAGGTAGCACTCGCAAATAACTTTGCTGACTTTTTCGCCAACAAAGTCGATTCCATTCGAGCAAAGTTCGGTATTTCTAAAGATTCTCAGGATGAGTGTGTTACTTTTAAAAATGAGTCATCGTTGTTTGAACCTGCCAACACAGAACAGCTGGAGAAGCTGGTGAAATCACTACCGGCCAAGTCGTGTGAGTTAGATCCTTTACCGACATGGCTACTCAAGAATTGTTTAGACGTTCTTTCACCGTGGCTGACAGATATTGTTAATAAATCGTTGTCGACCGGTGAGGTGCACGAGTCTTTCAAGCACGCTGTGATTACACCTCTTATTAAAAAACCAACTCTTGATCACGATGACCTGAAGAATTATAGGCCTGTTTCGAACTTATCATACGTCTCCAAGCTTATCGAGCGCACTGTCGTCAAACAAATAAATGACCACCTCAATACAGAAGCCTTGAGAGAAACGTTTCAGTCTGCATACACATCGCACTCAAGTATAGAGACTGCAATTATTCGAGTTCAGAATGACATCCTTTCAGCAATGGACTCACAACGCTGTATAATTCTGATTATCCTAGACTTGTCTGCTGCGTTCGACACGGTTGATCATACCATCCTCTTGCGTCGTCTCGAACGCAGACTTGGTATCACGGACAGTGCTCTGAAGTGGCTGACATCATACCTTGACAACAGAACTCAGTCAGTGAAAATAGGACTATATCAGTCAAGGAGAGTCCCTCTCAAGTGTGGTGTTCCTCAGGGATCCTCTCTCGGCCCTGTTCTCTTTCTATGCTACATACTGCCGCTAGGACATATTATCCGCCGCTATGGTCTCATGTTTCACCTATACGCAGACGATTGCCAGCTATATGTGTCATTCTCCGCTGGCAGTCAGGAATCTGTCGTTGATGCCGTTGGAACTGTGGAGCAATGTATTTCGGACGTGAAAGATTGGATGTTTCAAAACAAATTAAAACTAAATGATGATAAAACAGAAATGATAGTTATAGGAACCAGACATCAGCTAGCAAAACTTGATTCTCCTCTTCTTATTAAGATCGATTCCAATTCCATCATGTCAAGTGAATCCATTCGCAACCTCGGAGCTATGTTCGATACCAACATGTCTATGGACGCTCATGTAAATAATATATGTCGAGCATGTAATTATCATTTGAGAAATATTGGTAAAATAAGAAAATTCTTGACAGTTTCGGCAACTAAATCAATTATCCAGTCACTTGTGAGCAGCAATCTAGTTTATATGAACGGTTGCTTGTTCGGCATCACTAGCTCACTCATCGCGAAATTAGAGCGAGTTCAAAAAACTGCTGCTAGAATTGTCGCGAGGGTACCGAGAAGGACAGAGATGAGTCCAGTTTTGCAAAATATCCACTGGCTGCCCATCCAATACAGGATCCAATTCAAGATCATATTGATCACATTTCGTGCTCTTGAAGGAACGGCACCCGACTACACCAAAGAGCTAGTATGTTTAAAGACTTCAGGTACGATGCAGCGAAGATCAGACGGGAAGAGATTTCTAACACTTCCTAACTCAAACCATCCTACGTTAGGGGACAGAGCCTTCTCCATCACAGCTCCAACGTTGTGGAACAAACTCCCGGACGTTCTGAGGCTTACGGATGATCGTTTAGAATTCCGTAAACTTTTAAAGACACATCTTTTTAAAATAGCTTATGGACTCAACTGAAATTTTAACTGACTTTACCTGGAGCTTCTCTTCGAATGAATTTTTAACCATTAATTTATATCTGTGATTTTTAAGGATTTGCCATCTCTTAGACTTATTTTATCCGCGTGTTTGCTCTTTTATCCTATAGTATGATGTTCTTTTATATATAGATATATTTATTTTTTTATCACATATTTTATGTAACAGCGCCTATGAACACAACTCTGTAGTGAAATAGGCGCTCTACAAATGTTAATAATAATAATAATAATAATAATAATGATGTCTCATGTTATTCTTGGAACATATACAGGGACCATCTCGATAACAGTAGAGAGGTCTATTTTTTGTATATATATATATATATATTTTCCAATGTCTGTTCCATAACAATTTACAGGGACCATCTCGATAACAATAGAGGGGTCTATTTTGGTACTTTTTCTTACAAGAAAGATAATGGATAAGATAGTGCGGGTTAGAATTTTCTAAAGTGACGCTGTTGTTGTCAGGGGCACAAAAGGGGAGAAGGGCAGCCAAAAAATTGTCGCCGATTTCCACCAAACTTATGCATAATCATCTCCATGAGGAATTTAATGGTGTGGTTTACAGACGTCAATAGTGGCGCCATTTCAGTCAGGGATGCATGGAAGGGGAGAGGTGCACAAGAATTAATAAACCTGTTTAGCGCCGATTTCCACAAAGTTGATACACACTCTTCTCTATGAAACGAGGAATCTAATCGTGTGCTTTCAATGTGGTAAAAGTGGCGCTATTTGAGTCAGGGTGCAGTGAAGGGAGAGGGGCACCAAAATTGCACTTCCGCAAAAAGCCATTTTGGCATTTCTGGCGGCTATGTTTTTCGGTGGTTACCATGGCAACCATGGGCTTCCCCTAGCTTGGCATGATATCCAAATCCACAATATATCACCTCAGGATGTTGAATACAAAGTTTGTTGCTTTTACCTTAAAATGCACGATTCACCCTTTTTTTGACACGGAGCCGCCCTACTACATGCATTGGCCGCAGGGCTGTGGATACAGATTAAGTGTGCGGGGTGCCTTAACATCCGGACCAGACGACGCCTTAATTATGTGATTGTTAGCACACAATAAGAAACAAAGTGTGATGGTATTCAACTGAATTAAATTAACTGATAATTTATACATGCGTCAGCCGCAGATATGTGAAAGCAGATTTAAGCTATCGAGCTTATTGCTCGCGAGCCCGATTGTTCAAATATGCGGTGTGATGTTGATGCACAATCGGACTCACGAGCAATCGGTCTCAGACATTAAACATCTTTGATATTGTGTTGACTCGCGAGGCAGATTGCTCAATATTGCGGGGAACGCGAGCCAGATTTCAAGCAAAGCGGGATGAAATGTGTATATCTGCAAACAGTTTGTGTTAACAGAATTGTTCTCGTTCAAATGGTGATGTCTGTTCAACTCAATCTGGAATAAACGAAGAATATATCATTTGGTTCAGAATGTGACTGATATTTTGGCCACTATTTTGAATATCTGTAGTTGTTGTCGCCGAAGCATTTAATGAAGGCATAGCACAATTGGTCCCTCCACCATCATTGAAATTAAATATAGCACGGTTGATGAGTATGGGGAGGGGACAGGTATCAAAATCTAAGTTTCTAATGATAGTATATCGCGTGATAGCGGTCTGTCTGAAATGAATTTAAGTCGAAGAGAGCTGACCCGAATTGCTCAAATCTGCGGGGAACACGACTTGCGAGCAAATGGGCTCGCGTATCCGGTAGCAAAGCTCGATTGTCCAAGTCTGCTGGGGGGGGGGGGCTTTAGGATTATACACTGATAATGTTTTCTGTGTCATCTCACACACGAGTTTGTCCTCATAATCCAGGTTATCTGACACATCTATAGTCATACACCAGGTCAAATGACACACCTGAAAAAAAACCTGTGTCGGTCAAATGGGTCATCTGACACATATAATTATGAAACAAATATCCAAACGTGTCGGTCAGTTTGTCCTCAGAATGTGTGTCGCGTGTGTCAGATAACACATTTGGGCCGACACAGGCGTTTTTCTAGGTTTGTCATATGACACACCAAAACTTACCCATACGTGTTGGCCATATATGTACTATGCGGTGTAACGTGTGCAAAGGGACGTAATACAAATGTGACGGATAACTATCATTTCCGCGTTAATAACCCACCACGCATGTCACTGTTAGCTACATGTTCCTACATGTACATTCATCTTATTGACTCTATCCATAATGTTTCGTGTACGGACATACATGTATAGTATTCATCTGTGTCGATATGTGAGAATGTCTGACGTTTGCACGGTAGCTATATACAGTTAGAAGTTTACGATCTAAACCTAGCTAGTGTCTGGAATATGTTTACATAACTCTTGCGATGTCTGTTTTAAAGTAGACGGCGTGTGTATCTTTCTGCAGTGCTTTCAACTTGGGCTTCCGATAATGGGGCCAACGACCCCATCCATTTCGTCGTATATGGCTGTCGGCGAGAGAAACTGCGAACGACTAGTATAATGTGTTTAGTGCATTAGTGTTTTTGATGTTACCAGTTAGCAAAGGTTATCCGAGAACTAGAAACACCCATGAATGCAATGACTTTATGCTGATTCTACTTTGTATAACATGTCACAAATCACAATCACGTGAGCTCAAAAGATATGGAACGTAGTATCGATTTGTCGCAAAATGTCACATGCAGGACTTCGTTCAATTTCGGGGCGAGACACAGCAGTTCGTCTCATGTCAGAAATCAGCTACATGTATGTCGATGCTGAAATATCCAATCGATGCAGTGATATCTTGTTTAACAAGTGTTGTGACATACTTGTATACCGCTCATTTAACTATATACATATTGTGTGTCAATAAATTAACGGATTATATGGGCTAACTGAAAAGCCTGTTCTCCCAAAAAACCTCATATTATCTGCTTATTAAAATCTTGTTTAGGTAGATAATCTGCTTGAATCTCACTTACATTGAGACGATAATATGCTGAAAATGAGACCATTTTAGTCACACTATCGACTTATAATTTGGCGATTCTTCGTAGATTATGTGTGGAGAATGACACAAATAAGCTAACCCACGACTCCTTTATCTGATTATTTCAGAATCAACAAATCACATCATGTACATTTTTCACATTATAGGTCGATTATGTGCGTATTTGCGCGAGAATATGTTGCACTGAAAGTAGTGTCAAATCAACAATTTCCATATATTAAACATTTCTTTACTTAATACTCATGGACGTGTAGTTCCCTTAGGAAATGTTCAGATAATAAGTTCAACACATGTCTTTGTTGAACTTATTATCTAAACATTTGCCACAAATAAATATGAATCCTTCACCACTTTTTTATTGTCGCCTGCTTACATTATCTGAACACCCCTCCAAATGAATAATATATCATTCTAACGCATATGTTTTATAACTGATGGTAGATTCCATTTAGTAATGCAATGATTAATCAATCCAAAATAGCACTTAATTATAGTGCAGTGCGGATATCACTACGTCGCATTGCACGTGTGTTCCATTGAATTTACAATAATATTGCAGACATATGGACCGGATTCGTCATCTCAGGTTTAAACCTTGTCTACGTAAACTTCTAGGTTTAAACCGCCGTGAGTCAGCAAAATCCGTGGTTTAAACCCGAGACCGCAGGTCTAAGTGACGCATTCGTCATCTCTGGTTTAGACCTGATCCAGCCAGACCAGTGGTTTAGCAGTAGTGTCTCTGTATCGTCGCGATAATTAATCGTACTTTCCTAATGCGGATCGCCTCATTTTATTGATTGCGAAATTCAATAATTAAGACAGCGAGCATATTTTGATTGGAAATTTATAAACGAGAAGCACTCGCACCTGTACAGCGTGTGAGGATACGTTTTTGTCAATTTCGATATTTTTTTTACGTTTTATAAGCTTAAACCGGCAACTAAACCATCTAATTCGGCGGTCCAGCTAAACCAGGTTTACCGAGGCTAAACTTGAGGGTCCGAATCGGCATCTCCAGTTTAGACCTAGTTTAAACTACCAGTTTAAACTGGGTTTTAGTAGTAAAACCAAGTTTTTCTCCACCGCTGGGACGACATAGATTGGTCGATTGCGTTACCTGTGGGCATCACTTGTCCAATTGCAAGAATAGGAGGCGTGGTCTGTCTGTTTATTGTCGCTACTTGTCAATTCATTGTCCGGTCACGCGACCTGTTGTCGCTATATAATCTCCTAATCAGGGGAATAACCCGTGCGCTTTGAGAAATCACGACGAATGCACGGTCTGTTGTATAACGGTTAGATATTATCTAATATCATGGACGAACGTGACTTTTGGAACTCAAAAATATCTCTTGAGGGCATGGGTGGGGGCCCGCCACAAATACCCCATAGAAACACCACCACCCCGGGGGTACCATCCGGACGGGTGAAAATGGGGTATGGACCATTTTTGAGAACGGGAAGGATTTCGGCGAATTTGACGGCATTAATGGGTGGCTCGCCCATAATACCCGATAGAAACATCACCCCTCACCCCGGGATAACAGGGGTATGGACGGTAAGGATTTAGGCTAATTAATTTGGCAGCAGGAGTGGGCGGCACGATCAAAATACACCATAGAACCACCCCTACCACCCCTCACCGGGGGGAGGCGTCACACCAGAGGAGGTGGAAATTGGGTACGCCCAAATACCGAATAGAAACACCCCAACCCTCACCCCCCGGGGAAGGGTACATCAAATAACGCATATAAACACCCCCGCCCCTTACATCCGGGCGGGGTGGGGTGGATTACAAACCGAGGGGTGAAGATGGGATATGAACCATGTTCGAGAACGGTAAGGATTTCGGCCAATTTGACGACAGGGGTGTGTGGCCCGCTCCAAATATCCCATATAGACACCCTACCCTCATCCCTGGAGGGTACCACCCTGCTGGGGTGAAAATGAGGTATGGAGCATTTTATTCATTATTCGCAAAACATGCCTCTGTTGGTCAATATTACGGCATGTGTAGGTGGCCCGCCCCAAATACCCCATAGAATGGGGTATGGGCCGTTATCGAGAACGGTAAGGATTTCGGCCAATATGACGTCATTGGTGGGCGGCCCGCCCTCAAATAGTCATAGAAACACCCCCACCCTTACCGCGGGTGAAAATGGGGTCCGAGGTGGGGGTGGGGTGTTTCTATGGGGGGGGGGCATTTGGGATGTGCCACCCACCGTTCTCGAAAATGGTCCATACCCCATTTCACCCCCTCGGGGTGGTACCTCCGGGTGAGGGTGTTTCTAGGGGGTAGTTGGAGCGGGCTACCCACACTGCCGACGTCAATTTGACCGAAATCCTTACCGTTCTCGAAAATGGTCCATACCCCATTTCCACCTCCTGTGGTGGTTCCCCCAGCGTTCAGGGGTGGGCTGTTTCTATGGGACATTTGAGCGGGCCATCCATCCATGCCGTCAATTGGCCGAAATCCTTACCAGTCTCGAAAATGGTCCATATCCCACGTTCACCCCTTCGGTGGTACCCCCCCCCCCCCCGGATGTGAGGGTGGGATGTTTCTATGGGTTGTTTGGGGCGAGCCACCCACCAATACTATCAAATTGGCCGAAATCCTTACAGTTCTCCACAAAATAGTCCATACTCCACCCACTCAGGGTGGCCGTTACCCTCCCCCGGGTGAAGGCTGGGTGTCTCTGATAGGTATTTGGGCGGGCTACCAACCCATGCTTCAAATTGACCGAAAGAGACCTTTTTGTGAATAAGGAATCAGTTTCAAAAGTCATGTTCGTGTCTAACGTGTCAATCTGATCAGTCCGATCCCGCCATGCTCTCAACCGCCAAATCGACATCCGAACGAGCGAATTGCAAACAGACATATATAGCAAGAAATCATCCATCACACTGGTACATATTTTGTTAGAATTTATCTCATAAGTACCGACAACGCCTCCCCGAATTCCACTAAGACTCTCCTGCATCTACATTGAGTGACAAACGCCCGCGCATAAACGCCTCCCCCAATTCAAAATAAACACTCCCATATTCACGAAGAAACAACATCAATATTGGGCGAAAAATATCGGCCGAATAATTAAACCCAAAAAACTAGGTTTTAGTCAAACCTGGGGTAGGGTGGTTTAACTTTGAATTTTTTTCAAAGTATATTTAAAGGTGTATGTTCGAGGCGAGACGTATGGTACGTATAAATCATATATACCTAAGCTTAAACTGATGATTATATAGCCAATTCACCACAAACAACTAGTAATATTACCATAACTTTATCACGTTAATAAAACCTAGTTTCAACTTAAACTGAGTTTATCACAAAATTTGGTTTAAGTACGCTAAAACCCAGTTTTACTCCCATAAACATGGTTTAACTACTGTAAAACCAAGTTTAAACCCTACTTAAACCTAGTTTAAACTGGAGTTAAACCTGGTCTAGAATAAAACCTAGTCTAAACCAGAGATGCCGATTCGGATCGAGATGACGAATCCGTCTTTCTTCATCGCGGTTTAGAATTGTCAAACAATCAGTCAAAGGGTGGAGCTGTAAATAATCTCGAGTGAGGGCGTGTCTAAGTGGCTACTGCCGACTGGTGTTAGCACGTCACAGTTGATTCATTCGCACGTGAGCTTTGTTCAGATATGGACATGTTCCTTCAATATGATTTTTACAACTATCTTGTGGTTTTTTGTTTGGCTTGTGGCAATCACAAATACTGATGTTTTCTACGAATTCATTTGAAGGGTTCAACGTTTTAATTTTGACACCAAAAACGATGCTACTACATGACCAGATATGCTATGCTATACACACAGTTCGCAATCTTAAACTTATATTGCTATATGAATCAAATTTGATAACTTATTTTGATGTAGATCATGCCACAAAGCTCTACTCTGGCTACGCCCATAAATTCCCATAAAATTCCACCAGTTCAAAACCTGGGAACTTTTTTTATTTTCTGTATGACGGGAAATGTATGACATTGGAAAAAGGCAACGTATGTAATATATTTCTTTATTAAAAGCTGTCCATCTGCATGGTTGCCCACTTCCAACAATTCAGATGCCGCTTCTGGTGTGCACTCATAAGCAAATTGCCTTTACTTGACTGACCTCTTGGTCCAGGATTGACTCGATTGTGGAGCCTTTATTCAGCGTCAGAGCGGCCTGCGATAGGAGCATGTGACGCCTTTGCGCACATTTTGATCAATGAACATTTTAGTTAAAAAAAGATAATATTAAATTTAAAACAAACAGATCTTAATTTAAATTTTAAATTGTGTTTCTTGTTAGATTCAACTCCTTACTCAATTTAACAACACAATTTTTTCATTTTTTTCAATTAAATTGTTTTAACTTAACGCCGTTATACCATCCGAGTCACCACACCTAATTTGATTGAAATTGGTCCAGGGGTATTGTAGAACAATTGCGAACAGACAAACGGACTTACAGATAGACAGCTCCTATACCCTTTAATATATACAGATATACATGTAAATACACCAAATTTTGTCTTTGCTGGTAAAGCATCTTGCAGAAAATCTACCACAAACAAAGTGATGAACAGCGCGTGAGACTCGTGTTGAGAGACATGCCCTTTGTCAGATTGACTTTAACCCGGATTGAGATCGGATTAATGGTACATGAACGATACTTGTTTCTCGAAGAATAAATCCATTGAGCGTGCACGCGTTCGCGATAATTTATGACGTGTCAATAACCATTATATCGGCCTGTCTTTTAGTCCGATTGGTAAGAGGGAAGTTTGGCTGCATGCTCAAATCACCGAATCTAGTTGTCAATTAGCTTCAACTGAACGACGAAAACGCCCCCTTAGACCTGGTTTGGCTGGACCGCCAATGTAGGTTTAAACAAGGTTTATACTCGGATGTTTAAACCGGAGATGACGAATCAGGCCATGTCGTCGCGTCCACCACCGTGGTATATTTTATAAACTATATGTGGCTTTCTCCCCAGTGGCTCAACGCACCGGGTTTGAATATATTCATCGGTCTTTGGCAGCGGCACGCATTGTCAAATACACCTGATTGCATAGTCGTATAACGCGGCGATCTCTATACGATCGACGACCACAGATACCCTGGCTGTTGAGCCACATCCAATACAAGAAAACCATAATCAGAAATGGTAAGGCGCTCAAGATCATATATTATATACCCATGATTGTAATTATAGAATACAAAATATATTGGTTTCACGAATGTCCAACTCATAGAATTAATCGCCTTGCACTTCTTGGCATCCGAATAACAATTGAAATTGAAATTGAAATTCCTAACTACACCTTTTACCGGACTCGGCCTCCGGGTCGCAGTTCGACTTTTAATCCGTCCCAAAAATTCCCATTTCTATAAATAAAACCCCCATGCGCCCAGTGTATACGAAGAATCAGCGACACATTATACAAGCTGAGCGCGAAATAAATCACATGTAGAGTAAACCACGTGGTTTTTAAAATAAACCCTGACGGTGAAGAATGTGAATAATGGTGTTTGAACTCCCCCGATATCCGTGAGTAGAATCTGACTCAGACTGAGCATACGACATGAGTGCGATAGGTGGAATAATTAAATTGTATTTAAACTTCAAGTATAGAGCAATTGGTTCGGCCATCACAAGTCAAGCTATGGCGAACGTGGTTCGTTTCCCGATAGTCGTGTTGCATACATAGACAGAACACAACGCACATCTTAATCGAGACTCTTTTATCGAATGAGTTGCGGATGGCGCAAGGATATATTTCGCGAGAGTGTAGCTCGAGCTAAATATATTTTTGCGCCGTCCGCAACGAGTTCGATAAAAGATTCGAGATTATGATGCAAGTTGTGTTCTGTATTTATTCTACACCGTTCAGTCAGATAAGTTCAATCCACGAAAGTCACCGTCATTGTTACTATAGCTACCTTTATTGTGATTTAAGTCTGACAAATAACCAGTAATTATGGGGGGTTAACCGGAAGCAGATGGTCGACGTAATGTACGTCATCTCTCTTGGCGACAACGTCAACAAGAATAGTTCCGGCTTGTATTCCACTAGAGGTATACACTAATATGTATCCAATGGCTGGGATTCCGTTGAATACATGTGACACTCGCCAATGGGTGTGGAATAAATGTAAAGGTGTTATGCACCCAAGGATTGTTAGCCTGATTCGTGTAGTGTATCTGGACAAGTTAATCAGCTACTACAAGGTCAGGGTGTTCTAATCGCAGTTAAGTAATCTACCAGCTAAACTAACCATTTTTTACGGAATATTCATTTACGGGTAGTTCAACGTCTATTGTTGAATTATTATATTTTGTCCTGTCGTCTGCTTCAATTTCGAGAACATCGCTATAAATGAATAATAGACCCATTTCAATGTATACTGTTATAACTGGGTGAGAGAATCCATTTAGGAAAGAAATTGATAACATGCTGCACAGTAAGCAATCTTTCCAAGCATGCAACGTCGTGCTATACATGTATATTACCAAAACCAAACGATCAAGGTTTGCGAACATCGAAAATGGCACATACGAGAGTCCAGTTCATGTATTTCATGTAGATCACTGGTGCCGCATATTTGTTACCAAACAATATAAAGCAAACAATATTCAACATTATCTTCATTTGAGTGGACTCAACACTTTAAAAATACACCGTATATATGTAAACACCATATCGACTATACAGCCTAAAGAAAACAGGACTCCAGATAATTTGTATATATATATATATATACATGTTATACTATCTTTGTTTTGGCTCCAGAGACTTGCGTGGGGGTACCCTTTCCTGCGCAGTTACCTAAAAATTAAAACCTGTGACCCACCTCAACCCTCAACAATATAATTTCAGATATGTCAACTATTAAATCTTAAAAGTGGCATAGTTCACGTGCTTCAAATAATCCAACATCTCAATGCCTTTGTACCAGTAAGCACTAATAAATGCTATTACACTTCTCATAGTTGAACCTCCCTAAATAAAAAATTGGAGCCCACGATTCGCCATGAATTATGAACTGTCAACTCTATGTATTACCATATGAACGGGGCTGATATAGGCCGACATGTACACGTATAAATATGTCACAAATCGTTACCAATTGGCTTTATGCTCCATTGGCACTGTAGTGCGTATAGCATACTGAACCTACAACTATGAAATTGATATTTAAATGATAATAATCTTGTTTTTGTCTTCCAAAATGATAAAATTATATCAATTATATTAATTCCATGTATATATTGTAAAGGTGATGTCAAACTGTCATTCTCAATTTTGGAAAAATCCTGAAAATATTTAAAAATATATAGATATTGTGCTCGTTGACGTTAAAAGGATGGGACAGATACAAGACTGCAAATGAAGGATGTTTGCGTCAACGCTGCAATGTGTGGTATATGCAGCTCATTTCGTTCGTTGCCATTTAGTCAAATCAGTCGTGATAGGTTACATTAGTTCAAGTCGACATAACTTTAATTTGTTTTGGCATGTTCAATCGAATTATCAACAGCCGCTCTTCGTGCTTGATTGTGATGACAATTCTAGTCTTTCTGTAAGCCACGCGACATTCAGCGCCTTGATGCGTTGACCTCAGGGAAACGCCATCAGATCGACATCTATTACAGTTAACGCATAACAACTCACAGCAAGTAATATTAGTATGGAATTCTCCAGAGAGCATGGTTCATTCACTGTTGCATTGCCACAAAGAAGAAGCCACGAGACTATGCCATCGGATGCATTATTTAACATGCAGTCGTACTCATTTGATTCGTCGGGATACTAATCAGAGTGCTAACCATAGGTGACACGGAGTTTGCATATGGAAATATTAATGCCATTCGGGACTTATTCCCCGCGCATGTCAAATTTACGAACTGCGCGAAAGCTCGCGATAGTTAGAGAAATATTGACATTTCAAAATACTTTTTGTCCCAGATAATGAAGATAAAAAGCAAGCCTGAGAATATTTGTAAAATGAGGTCCCCAGATGATGAATTTAGTGACGCTACCACGCACAGCGGGCTAGTATAACTAAATTCACCCTCTGTGGACCTCATTTGGCTTAGACCTCGTCTGGAAAGTATCTTTATAATCAAATTAACAAACTTCTTCGGAAATAAACTTTTTCTTTTTTAGTTTAGCTTCTACATACGCCCAAATTGGCAGACGACACATTGCTTAATCAAATTGCGAAATGTGTGCACATCACAATATTCACCATCGGAACTTAAATCTGTGTCTGTATATGTCTCCCATAGCAAATGAGGCCATGCCATGAAATTGATGACGCTAGCCCACTGTATTCATCCTCTGTGGACCTCATTCTGCAAATGTCCGGCACCATATTCTCATGCCCGAATAAAAGAATACAGTTCCGATAATCCTATACCGGCAGATAAACTTAAAACATCAAATTAAAGCCACCTGAAACACTCTGACGCATGTTTTCAACATATTTCGTATTTTCATTGCCAGCATACAACGCCATTATTTCGTACACTTTAAATAAAGTGACTCTTGTAGTATGTGTGAATCCGCATTCATTCTCTCATTTTCAAGTACAACCAAGGCCGTAACTCTGGTAAGAGAAATAGACGAAACATGTAGTCGTTATTCTTCTCAATCGGGTCCATCACCATATCACAGGAAAACTAAACCCAATAATTCACACCGACCTACATATATATATATACAAGTTGATACGTTCGTACGGGTGCACGAACAGGCTGGCGGGCGGAGCCCTGGATTATATGCCCAAACCTCCTCCAGGTGGAAGATTATAATTTACGGATTTTGTCACTTTTCACGCCATGAAAGCCACTGAAAGTCCTCAGAAAATTGAATACATAGATCCGAATCACTCTGTTTAATGGCATGCCGTATAATGCCCTGGCCTCGTTTCGTCACGTATGAGCTCCCGGACAGACGGTGTAATTTTATCGCACAAGTCACAGAACTCTCTTTGACATACAGACCAACAATGTTTGTCCGCGTGACCAGATATGAGTTCCAATGATGAGAATGTCTACATCAATGTTCCGTCTATGACATGTGACATGGTATCGTCTGTCTTACAACGAACGGGGGGTTGTCGCAAACTAAGGACGTACATCGCCTTCATTATAGCGATAGTAATCATTATATTAGTGTAGGGTCGTGTAAGGCCATGGGCCGCCCATAATAACAATTGAAGTTCGCAGACCCCACGTCACCAGAATCGATGTGGCTTTTTGGGACGTTTGCTTTTTTAACAACAAAGAAGTCAAATTCTGGCCAATTTTACTGTAACTAGACGACTGTGTGTTCTCAAATGTGAACCACGTACAAAATATAAAGAAAATCTCTCAATATTACTCTAGTTACCATCCGGACAACCCGAAGACAGCGATTTCTAAGTAGAAAAAGGGGTATTGCTCCGTCAAAAATCATCGGAGCTTGACAAAAATCGGACTTGTCCTGTGTCTTCTCTAACGAGAACGACATACCAAATATCAAGAAATTCAGTTGAATATTGTTCATGTTACCATGCGGACAACACGAAAACAGCGATTTCTAAGTCGAAAAAGAGGCACAACATCGTCAAAATCATCGGACCGTGACCAAATTCGAACTTGGCATGCGTCTTCTCAAAGCGAACCACGTACCAAATATCAAGAAATTCAGTTGAATATTACTCAAGTTACCATCCGGATGGACGGACGCACGCCCCGATGCACGGCGGACATGTTGACTTTAACAGTCATCCGAATTTTGTTTGGGGTGGGGACAAATATTGCGACGAAATCTTTGGATAACCGGAAGTGATGTGTTGTTTTTTGTGCAATAAAGGAGGGTGTCACGGGGTGGTCACACAAACTCCTTTTAGTAAGCGGGATTCAGGCCATTTTCAAGCTGAACCCCGCTGTTAGTCGGTATTCGCGATTCATATGTCTGTCTTATGTGCTCTATATATACGATTGTATATTGTCCAAATATCCTATTACTAGTATCAAAGTTAAATGCAACAGGCCATTTTGTCAATACTGCATGAAACAAATGACATATAACCCTGACATGCCCAGGTACACAGCCTGGTACATGTACATGTATATGTTCACAGTTCACCTTTGGCGGGACGAAACGAGAACGTTGCTTCCAAAATGAAGACTGGTTCTGTTTGCCGTTATTATTTTTCTACTTAATTATGTTGTGATCAAATCACTTGCTTAGGGCTTTATGTTTCGCACTATGCTTGTGGTTCACGACGACCAACGATTTGATTGCCAGTATGGACACAAATTAAGGCCACATGCCGATTACAATTTAAGGATACACGATCTCGAACATATTATAATATAATGAATTTGTGAGTTTTTTTGATAACCAGAAACTGTAATCATAACTACGGATAAGACATAAGGATTAACTGTCATGTGGACTGTTTTTATGGAGATGTAACGGTGAGGTAAGTGGACATAACTTGTGTAAAACCTGTTGGGTAAAGGGTTTTACATACAAGTTATGTCCACTTACCTCACCGTTACATCTCCATAAAAATAGTCCACATGACAGTTAATCCTTATATTTATATACATTTAGCGAAAAAGCCACTTTTGTAAATATATTTAAATCGAAAAGTGTATCGTGACAAGATCAGCCCAAAATACCCAAAATACCCAATAGCACCCTTGGCAAAAGTTAATAGGAACAATTTATCTTCATGTTGAAACCCGATGATGTATTAAGTCAATCCTGCGCGAGTCAAAATGCGCCCAAAGCATTACGCGTTCGTCTTTCCAAACCTAATGACGCGTCGATGGTGTTATTAGCTTGGTGTTATTAGGCGTTGCGCATTCACCGAGAAATAACTGCAACTAGCCACGTGGGCGCCGACCAATCAGAATGCTGGATTTAGTGATGACAACACTTAGTGTGTAAATATAAAACGATAACTGACAGAAATAACACAACGTCTAGTGACGCAGTACCATGTTCATTGTTCTTATCAGTAGTAGTTCAGTATGCTCTAGTGACGTAGTACCATATTCATGATTCTTATCAGTAGTAGTTCAGTATGCGAAATGTGTTTAGTATCAACCTTCGCGACAACGATCATCGTTTGTTATAATAAAAAGCCACTAGTTTAACCATGCATCAGTACACAATTGAAACAGCAGTCATTACACAAAATATCAACACACATACATGTACGTATATTACATAATTGATTTGGATATACTATTCGACTATTGTCATGTTCATTACATCATTGGGATATTTCACCATTTCATTTTGTCATTAGCAACTTCATGCATTGTTACACATGAAACGACATTTCCGCGGTACGTTTTGTTATTATACATACTGTCATATGCTTGTATTTTTAATATTGTACAAACCAACAATCAGAGGTCTTTGGTGGTTTGACGCCAGAAATCATACATATATAATGCTCACTTGGTTACACCTTTGTCTAGTTCATACGGGACAAGATAGTCCGATAAATACCGGTACATGAGATACGTTTTAAACATGTATCCAACAGCAATCAACCAGTCAGAGTCAGGAACTACTGATATGCTATGAGACTATAACATCTCACTAAACCGGAAGTATGTCCCTATACAGTGCGTCTAACGCGAATTTAAATGAGCCCATCATATACACCACTTCGCGGGGGGTACCAGTTCAATTTATGTAGTAATTAACTGTCATCGAATCGTGTTTTTCTGGTTTTGCAAAAGAAGGGTCTGAGTTGTTCCTGGAGACAGTGTCCTGATAAACTGGATATTCTGAATCATCCCGGTGTTTTCATTGTGCCGTTTCCGAAACCGAAAACAAAATTTTATGCACGTTACACTGGATAAAATTGTGCCGAACTGGAGATCATTCTCCACCTGTGCAAAACTTGGGAACTTTTTGATTTCCTGACAGTGAACTTAAAACATTGATAATATACATTGCAGATAATATATTTCTTAACAATGTAATCGGGAAATAGTTAGAAATGGTGGAATTGTTTATACTTTACAATGACCTAGGTTTTCAGATATCAGCAATTTATAAAATAATATTTTCAATTGCAGCCTGGTAAATATCCCCTCTTGATATGTATTTATTTTCAAAATATGTCAACTCTAGTTGAATTGAAGCTTTACAACTGATATGTCATGGATATGTCTACATGATGTCAACAGTAACTCAAAGGTCAAGATTGAGTTCACTGTCCTGAGATGTTATGAACTTAAAATGTGTTAGAGCCAATCAGCCAAAACACATGTTCGGTTCATGTAATAGCTTGCAGAGGAAAATGATATCTCACTGGATATGCAGGGGATGCATATGCCTTATAATATTGATTTATGTGTACTTCTGATAGGTTACTGTATTTGTCCACTATATCGATGCATTAGAACTTCCATTAGCAGTATGGAATTTGACCACACAGGAAGACCTATAGCATGCTCTCATCACACACTGACCTGGAAACTCCATTGTATGTGCATGTATGTGGTAGACAAATGCCTTTCAGCCAGTATATTGAAAAAACCTTAATATTTACCTGTATTAACCATTTAAAACTAAATAGATAATTTCCTAATCATATTAGTGATATCAGTGGGGTTTTATGCGGTTTTAGGCCGAAATTTGGGAGATGGGTATAAACAAGTTGGGAGTAAAAAATATTTTTTTGCAGGTTTTGCGGCGGTGGGTACTCGAAAATGTCAGATGCTAAAAAACGGCATACCTTCCTGCTAGTTTTTTTTACTACTCCCACTGGCTGAGCAGTTGAATTCGCGGAACAAATTTAACAAACAATTATGGCATACAGAAAATACACCCATAGTAGCCGAAAGTACCATGGGGCGTACTATTGTTGTATTCTATACATAGATACAATATGTTGAAATGTGATGGAAGGTGATCATATAATTCCCCTCTCTTGAAGACATTTCTCCCCAACCAGGTGGTCCAGTTCCAATAGAGCACTTCTACCTAGTGCGTCATTCAAAGTTATATATATCAATCAATCAATACTTATTTCATCAAATAATCAAAGTAAACTGAATAACATATTATACAAAGTGAATTATACCATTGCTTGTGGTTATCTGGGCAGGACCAAACCATCAATACAACCCTTATACCATATTTAATTAACGAATTGGTAAGATAATGTGGTGCATTTATCATTGATATGGTGAATGGGGTACATCCTTTTCAAATTTGGCAAAGTCCTACCAAAGACACACTATAGTTATAGCATGCAGGAATGGAACCGACATCGATCAAGCTATAAAAGGAGACACTAAAGTCACTTCCAAATGCGAGCTCGCAATTACAAGGACCTACAGTAGTGTCCTAAATAATCGACTCCTTAACCTCAGCAGAATTAAGGGTAATTTATCAGGATTTAGTCGGAAATATGGCTTGTTGCCATTCACCGGAAAGCTATCGGCGAGAGCTTTCTGATGAATGGCAACAAGCCATATTTCCGACTAAACCTGAAAAGTTACCCATAATTCTGCTGAGGTTAAGGAGTCGATTATTTAGAACATTACCATAGGTAGTGTCTAAAGCTCTGGAGATATACGCAAGATTGGTGTAGCTACAGTTAATTTGGTTGTATCAACGTCCAACTGGAGATGAATTCGCTTTTCCCCAACACCCCCTGAGTCCTGACCCGTATGACCCTAACTCAACAGCGGCACCGGAGTTTACAGCGGTACCATTCTGCAATCCGTTCGAGTGAGGTAGTCTGTAACCAAAACCAAATACGACTGTGGCTCAATATATCCTATATATTTTGAGAACTACGTATATATATATATATATATATATATATATATATGTGTATATATGTGGGTACTTAATAGAATCGAAAACGGCTGCGCGAATCGAGCTCAAATTTCGTATATAAGGCTAAAAACCCACGGACACCGTCGGCGTCGCGTTTTGGAAAAGCTCAGAGCAGCCGTTCTCCACTCTCAGTCACAAAAAACGGCACTGCGGTGGTTAATCAAGTGATAATTTAATGAGCGTTGTATATGACGCGTCGCTATAAAAGAGCGTTTGTTTACAATTCAACGCAACGTTATCGCTCGAAATTTAGCATCGAACAAATTTAATTTATCAAAAACATCATTACGTGCTGGACTCTGTCATTTTAAGAATATGTAAGTATTATACACATACACACCAAGTCTCAGCTTAAAATTTTTAAAAATAAGAGTTTTATCGACATAAATCGATTTTAATGGGAAATCCTATGTTAAAATTAAAATTTAATTTAATTTTGAAATGTCATGTTTCTAACCAACCACGCCAGTGGCGGGCTAACATGCTAGTCTATCTATCTATCTTCTATCTACTATATAATTTGAGAACTACGTATATATGTGTGTATATGTGTACTTCATGGAATCCAAAACGCGTGTTCAGATTGAGCTCAATTTTCGTATATAAGAGTAAAATCCCACCGACACGGCCGTGGTCGCGTTTTAGAGAAGCTCAGAGAACCGTTTCTCCAATCCCAAATCACCGCAATCGGCACTTCGGGGTTGATATATAAAGAGCGTTCGTTTTCCGCAGTGTCTATATACAGAGCGTCGTTTTCGCTGTCTACTTATCTGTATGACGGGATTCTGTAGCCTGTCGCTCGAAATATTATGCAGAGACATTTCACGACGGGAAGCGTTTGTTTTCAATTCAATGCAATGTTATCGCCCGAGCGTTGTCTGCCGTTCATAGGAAGGGGGATTTCTACGGGTAAATTTTTCCGCCAGAAACAAAAAAATTAATTAAAACAATTTAAAATTTAAAAAATTTAAAAATAAAAAAACAATTCAGAAAAAAAATATATTAAATTTCAAAAACATTAAATTCATATTAAAAAAATAAAAAACAAAAATAAATAAAAACAAAATAATTAAATAAATGTCATGTTTCTGACGAAATTTGGTACAAATGCAGCATAAGTGTCTCGGAACCTGTTGCAATTGCTTTTTCGAACAAAGCCATGGGACGAATGCCGCCAGTGGCGGGCTAACCTGCTAGTTTGAGAACTCCGTATATATATATGTATATATCTGTGTCCTTTATAGACTCGAAAACGGCTCCACCGATTGAGCCCAAACTTCCTATCTAAGGGTAAAAAGCCACGGGAATGGTCATCGGACCATTCGCGAGCCCGTGCGAACACTCATTCACCCTTCAACTGCCACCGCAATGTTGACTGATGGGTTAATCGCGTGATAATTAATTAACGTTTGTATATGACGCGTCGCTATTAAAGAGCGTTTGTTTACAATATCAACGCAACGTTATCGCTCGAAATTTAGAATCGAAAAAATTTAATTTCTTCCATCTAAAACATAATTACGTGTTGGACTCAGTCATTGTAAGAATATATAAGTATTACACGAGGACACACCAAGTCTCAGCTTAAATTTTTTTTAAATAAGACATTTATCGACAAATCGATTTGAACGGGAAATCCTATGTTAAAATTTAGCATCGAAAAAATTTAATTTCTTCCATCTAAAACTTAATTACGTGTTGGACTCTGTCATTGTAAGAATATATAAGAATACACGCAGACACACAAAGTCTCAGCTTAAAATTTTGAAAAATAAGACATTTATCGACATAAATCGATTTGAATGGGAAATCCTATGTTAAAATTTAGCATCGAAAATTTCTTCCATCTAAAACATAATGTGTTCGACTCTGTCATTTTAAGAATACATAAGTATTACATGCAGACACACCAAGTCTCAGCTTTAAATTTGAAAAATAAGAGTTTTATCGACATAAGTCGATTTGAATGGGAAATCCTATGTTAATAAATGTTAGGGCCCTGCGAGTGTTTGCACCAGGGTCCATATTTGACAAATTATACCTAATATCTTTTGCTTTTGGAAACTGGGGATATCAAATTTCGTACTTAGTGCTTCCAGGGGACGGGGGAGATTTTCGTCGGGTCAGTTTGTCCACCTGAGGTGACATTGACCTTGAAACGGGTGCCCACAAATGACCTTGGGGATATCTCGGTCGTCAGCGGTGACATCGATGTGAAATTTGTCATGTATGGTCAACTCGGGACGGGGAATATTTTTGTCGGGTTATATGATATGCCTATACGGGGTTACCTTGAAAAACAAATTAATGGATCGACTAAAGCCATGGGACAAATGCCGCCAGTGGCGGGCTAATATGCTACTTTATTATATAAACAACGTATCCCCTGACTACCAATATAATCACTCTACTTGTTCGTCAAAATCCTTGTATACACTGTCAGAAAAAATACCGTCGTTTCAACGGTCTGAGACTGCTCAACATCGCGGCCAACATTTGACCGTTAAACATTCGGTCAGACCGTAGCATGTTCCACGGTATAAAACCGTTTTAAGTAATGGGCAGACAGTAACCAATAACTGTCAGACAGTTGTATTTTTTACGGTTCAGCACCGTTTAATTAATATCAAGACCGTAACTAATAAAGGTCAGACCAATGGTATTTTTCATGGGTCAACACTAATTGTTTGCTCTTAATTTGCTAATTACCATAGAAATAGCCAGGTTTCCATGGTAACAATATGATTTCCCGGTAGGCATTATGATTCATATGTTTTTGAATGGTCGAAACTAGTATGTATTATCGTAACTGAAAAATACATCTTAGTTCTTATGTTACGATCATAGTTTTGATGAAATGTAAATCCTCAATGCATAAAGTGATAGACAATACTGATGAAACTTTGCAGTTTGCAGAGGATCAAGCTTGTTATCTGCCTCGTAGAATTTAATCCGGAAAAGGCTGCACACGTGTGATGTGTTCGCCTTTCACTAACTACTGTATAAATATGGCTGTAAATAAAAACGATACAAGTAATAGCTATTAAGCCAAACCATCACTATTCAGTTATGAGTAATAGTAATTTCGACGATTCTAAAACATGAATAGGCATGCCCTTTTATGCCATAAAAAGAACAAAGCTACATGTTTCACAGTTAAAACTCATATTTATGTACATGTAAAAGTAAAATATCTTAATGGCATACTTTTTGGTAACATGTAAAGCATGAAATTGTCCAGTCACTTGTAAACACAGTTTTTGTTTTAACAGGTGAATCCGTACATACCGACAATACAGTACCAGTCAGAGGAAGTGGTATTTTTAGGCGCACCTTTATTGTGATATTGAGGGGGCTTAATTTAGAAAAAGGCGTGATTATAGCACACTACCAAAAATATGTCGCGCTTACTATGATTATTGCAATATTGAACGCAAAATATTGCGATACTACACACGCTAAATTTCATACAGACCCGATAGTGTTATATTTATATTAGATAAATACTGTGCATATAGTGTACATATAGCATTTACAACTATAAGTATATACATAATTGTAATACGACCCTGCCTAACTATGCTTAAAAGCCATGTCCTGATTGGCCAGTGGCCCGAGTTACCATGGCTATCTCGTTCCAGTTTTGTGGTACAATTCTACTTTTTACAATGGACATTACTACGGATGAAACAATAATTACACTTGACTCTTTCCGAGTCCGTACTCTGATGTCTTCGGTATAAACAGGGAAACCTCAAGCCTCCTTAACCCTTTCATGACTGTAGCTGCGCTGGTGCACCATTAAATATACTCTTATTCTCTTATATATGCAAGTCTCCCGTAGGGAGCATCGCATATATACAATGAGAAAGAGAATTCACTGGTTAACAAGGCCAATGTAAATTTGTTAGGCCAATGCATTCTCTTATATGTGCGAGGCTCCCTATGGGAGACTCGCATTTTTAAGATAATGCATTGGCACAGGGTTTTTGCAAAATTTCAGGAAGCTCCAGTCATGGAAGTGTTGACGCTTGACATTGGTTTAAAAGTGAGCTAGCCAACATATAACCTCACCACGATGATAACGATGCTGCTGTTAATCCTTTACCCAACAGAAAGGCGCTGTTCCAATGCATTCTCTTATATATGCGAGTCGACCATAGGTCGCCTCGCATATATAAGAGAATGCATTGGCTTAACACATTAAAAATTATAAAATTGTTAAAGAATGTAAGAAAAAATGGTAAAAAGTGTTAAAAAAAGATTTTTTTAGGCCAATGCATTCTCTTATATATGCGAGGCGACCTATGGTCGACTCGCATATATAAGAGAATGCATTGGCACAGGGCTAACTGTAACTATCACAATGTGGTCAAGGAGCCGTTTCCAATGATATCCATATGTGTATGGTTTTATTGAGACAGACCGAAAATATTTTAGGCTGTTGAAGCTTTATTTGGCCGGTTTTGGCCGGTGTGTTGGGTAAAGGGTTAATGATGACGAAGATGATGTTGTTCATGGCGGATATGGCGATGGTGCTGCTGCTGGTGATGGTGATGATGATGATGATGATGATGGTGATGATGATAATGATGATGATGATGGTGATGATGATGATGATGATGACGACGACGACGACGTCGATGTTCTTACTTACGATCCGTATAGAAGTCGCCAGGCTGTATGTAAAACCGGGGGGTAGCTGTACATATATTGTGTATATGTTTTTCCTTATTTAGTTCTTGCTATATCTCTTGAATAAAATCTATATTTTTTCTCAATCCATATATAATATCTTGGATCAGAGAACAAAGCATGCATACATACCAATAGCAGTAAATCGCTAAAACAAAATGGACAACATAGTATATTCAGTGCCAAATGATTCAGACCATATAACGTATATAGCCAATCGCGGCACCGGATTAGGAACCATCTGATATACATGTCGCTTATTCGTCGAATATATATATATATATATATATATATATATATATATATATATTGTTTATCAGTAGATAGTTTGCTTGAGTTTTTAGTGCTATATTGTTGTTTAGGTATATTCGCAATAAATATGACACTGTTGACCGAATACTAGTTGACGAGTAATTACTTTATTACAATTGATTCTTTTAAATGGATATTCAGTATATGAATTTAAATGGACTCGCAATGGGTACATTTAAAAAATATAAAAAGTTTGTACAATCAATGCATTATCCCTTCCATTTTTTTTTACTTTTCACATTAATGCTTTCATCACTAAATACTTAATAAACTTTATTGTTATTTGTATTATTTGTGACACCCCCATCGCGTCTTAAAACCTTTGTTATATAAATTACTGTTACAGTGCCAGTGAGGTTATCAGTAACTGTTGAGAACATTCTGATCAATTCATGTAGGTCTACACTGCAAAGGTCAGAGCAATAGCAAATATTCAAGAAGCACAGATTTTCAACTAAAACATTTGATTCGTAATTGCATTTGGCGATGTTTGTTAATAAAGTGACTTTCACAGCAACAGTAATGTTAACATATTAATGGTTTCAACATGCGAAATATTTTGAGTGGAGAGTTATAAATTGTCTCCATTTCCATGTTTTCTATGTGATCACCGCAAAAAAAATGACTTTTCACTTTAACCTATTACGAGTGCGTCATGTCCCTTGTCAAACATTATGTATGGTGTTTGTAGAACGTTTTAGCTGACCAGTCATGTGCATGAACCCATGCAATGTTTCTTTGACATCCACTTGTATTTTTTCAACACCCCTAGAATGAAGAAAAGGCCATCCCTGTGTATAATATACTTATTTTGAACTGAATGGGATAATACATTCAATAACTAAAGTGTTAATACGGATCAATCGTTGACCTTATTTGCGAATCATAAATGCCTTACCTTTATCCAATTCTGTGACGATGTTATGAAGCTATATCCAAAATGTCACTGAGTCGAATTGGCGCGTTTGCGGGGTAGTAGTATGTGCAAATTGTTTGTTCAGATCCCAAGTCAGGTCCGTCTGGATACCAAATGCTTCTATAACCAAGAAATTATCGATCTGAGCGCGAAATGCGAGAGACGCTAAGTTATTATTTGATCTTTCAATGGGATCATAAATGCCTGAAAACGAAATGACGTCCCCATACTTATATATACTCTTCCTATAACTGTTCAGCGGATTAATAATTCAAATGATTTTAAAAGGATGTTACACACGGTGCTAGGTCTCAAAGGGCCATCTTTTATATCCCGCTATAGTATGATGAGGACGGGATCCTGTCCTGGCCGTGTGCATATCTATCGACATAAAGTTTCTTACGTCGGGTCGTAGTAGAGAGATTCAGCTTATAGCTAATGCACGGGGCCTATGATGTCTACATGTGTATCCTTAGTAAATGTGTAGTACGCATATATTCCTGTATAGCGTGTGGGTGGGGCTATGCTACTTGTCATACATGTGGAGGACGAGACAATGGTTTCAATAAAACATAATAAACCGTTTTATTATTGACACAAAACCGTTTCGCATTGCTCCAACTCTGTTGATTACATGTATACAGCCGCGACATTTACTTGACTTAAACATATTTAAGTATAGGATATTCACTGAGCTGTCGGGTACTCGGAAAAATAATTCACCGAGGCGCAGCTGAGGATTTTCTTTGTCTGAATAACGGACAGCGATGGGAATATCTTACATAAGCCTCAGCTGGGCGGTCCTTAAATCCACATACCTCATGCATTAATACCACTAGATAACATATGTGTATCCCGCTGGATGGACATTCATGCAAACATAGACTCCTGTCATCACATAGGTGAGTCAGTCGTCATCAATTAATCTGAACACAATTCTGTGCATATTCAATCAAGAAGTCAGTACGGAAGTATCAAAAGTATGAATCGATCACTTTCGAACCTCGTGAAAAATGGCGACTAAACTTGATCCAATGTAAACTCCGTAACTGATGTCGCGATTTAAATACTTGTACAGCATTATTAGTGATGATTCCAGTTATCGATGTGGTCATCAAATTGAAGACGCAAGTCATTTTCTCAACACAATTCAGAGTATTATTTCTAAAAAATAATTTAACAGGCCTGGGCACATGTATGTCAAACAACTGTATGTCCTTTGTGTAAGAATACCCTAACCCCAACCATAGCCATAACACTAGCCCTAACCCTAATCCTAACCATAATCCAAACCCTAAAGGTAGCCCTAACCTAACCCTGACCCTAAACTTAACCCTAATACATACGGAGAATGGAGGGGTGTATGTGGTTAGTGTGTTCCTACATAAAGGATATACACAAACATCACTGTCAAAACATGGTGACATCTCGCTGAGTGACCATTTCAATAGAAAGTTATTCCATTATGTTCAAACATCCATACTATAGATTCAATTAATTGTTTGGACAACAGCGATCAGGCTGCTATCTATTGACGAGTTTAAAGAAACACAAACTACAGCAGATAAGCCTTCCCACAATGTTGGATGCAACATATCATCCTATACATATCTACTTTATCATAATACATGTACCAAATGCCATACCAATGTAGACTACTTTATATACACGTGAAGAATGCATTATCATATACTTACATAGCCGTCTGTGTTACACTAAATCCTGATCGGCGATTGGTCAACTGCCCATTTGGGTCATCTGATTCACAGACCGTAACACGAACACAACGTCACAATTTGATTTGTTGGCCTAATCTGACCTAATCACTAAAAGCGGTCATCATAATAATTGGGCGTGCTCTTCAAAGTTCAGCCGAATTTCATCTGAAGCCAGCTATTGATATCGATAACATTATCGTTGCTAAGTGCTTGGAAATCTTATATTGGGCTGACTTAGTGTGCTGCGTGGGCTATTCTAAAATTGTCGGCAGATTTTGCAAAGTAAATAATAATACACTCAGCTTTTTTATGGGAGTAAATCATCAAAAAGCTATATAAGTATAAGAAACGAATATAGTGGATGTGTGTGTTCCAGGGTATACGGCGATGTTGCCGTTTGGGACATATTTAGTAACAACCGATTCGCGGACTTCCGGTAAAGATGGCGGACGGTCATATTTGATTTCGTTTTTGTGCGCGTTTTGTGGGGTAAAAAGATGTTAAAAGAAACACTTTGTGAACATAATGGCTACATAAACTGATATTAGAGACAAACTTTAAGCATCTGGGACCTGGTAAGACCAAATTCACCTCGAAATGTGTTCCAAATGCAGTTATCATCGGCTTTTTCCAAACCACGCCACGCTGACCTCGTTTTGAATTTGACGATTTTGAACCTGAGAAGTTGAGGATCTAACTTACTGAACATTTATTCTGCAGTGAAATACTATATTATAAATATATATACCAACTATTGTAAACCTGCAAACTCTATTGTTTTCTGAAATCATGTGAAACATGGAAGTCCAAGTTGATGTTCACAATGTGCCAACAAATTTAAATTCAAATACAGTTATGACAAATAATAGTACCACATCAGTGAATACAACACAAACAGTCACTGCAAATTATGTTACCAGCGCCTTAATCAACAAAGAGCAGGTGGCAGTAACTGATATTTCAACCACGACTACTAGTGTTAGCTCAATGTCAACAAATCAAACAGAAACTCATTCTATATTGGACAAACTGTCTCCCAAAATGCAGCCAAATACAACAGTTTCTAAATCACTGGACACTGCAACAGAAGTAATTCAAACTGTCTTAAATTGCAGTTTTGCGATTTCGACGCCTCCCACTTACAACTTTCGTGGTTTAAGTAATACAGTCACACCTGGCATGACGCCACCGGCTACACCAACTTCAGCCAGAAAGAGAAAAGCCAAAATGTTAAACGAGCAAACACAGAGTTTCCTTATCTTCAAGTCCCAAAAGACAGCCCATTCGATGGAAATGGCATAAACCGAGATGAACTCAAACATGACGTTGAAACAATTGTTAACAGTTCAATGGTAAATATTCAGGAACAGCTTCAATCATTAACATATATGTTCTCAAATTTGACCTCAACACAAAAAATAACTGTGGAAAATGCACTTCTTCCAGTTCATACAGAAATTAACCAAAACAAAGCAAATATTCTGCAGATAAACAATCAAATAGTTCAGCTCCGGACTGCACAATCTCAAGCCTCTGCTGACTGGGACGGATAAACAAAAAGGTTGAAGATCAGAATATAAAAATAATCTCTCAACATAACAAGATTGATGTCCTTGAAGCAAAACTAGATGAATCGGATAAAGAAAATAAACTGTTAGTGGAAGCTCTGGAACAACACGGTAGGAAAAGCTGCCTACGTTTCCACAATGTTATCCTTCCTCCAGGGGTAACTGGGACAGCCGTGGGTGGTAAAATAATGTTATTAAATATTGCTGAAAAAATGGATCCAAAATTAAATATTGTTAGAAGTGATATTACAAAAGCCCATCCACTCGGACCAGTGAGAGTAATTACCAAAAGGAACGCAGATGGTACTTCGAGCACTACGTGATCTGTGCAAGTTATAGCAAGATGTGTAACCGATGAGCCCAGACTTGTGTTCTTGAAATAAAGAAAAGATATAAAAACAAAGACATGTGTCATGGTTAGCGAGGACTTAACAAAGCACCGCTATAATTTACTGAAAACATTAGATGAAGCCAAGAAACTAAAGAAGATACATGCATACTGGACGCGTGAAGGAAATCTATTCTACAAAAGGTCGGAATTTGCAGAAAAGACCTTTGTGAAAACTAACTATGATCTTAGAGCCTATTTTGGACTCTAAACAAGAAATAAGAATAATAAAGCATATCAAGATGAAAGATAGCACTTTCAGCTTCCGATAGGGTTTGGTGCTCCCAAAGCTTCGCTAAATGGAGCATTAAAAGCCCTGCTGGATTCTGAGAGAGCGTATACGTCATCTTGATGCGCTCTGTTCCATGCTTTCTTTTATATATTACAATTCCTTAAATTTAAGTTAAAACATAGATACCCATATAACGCTCCACAAGCCGCAACAAAAATTCAATACCTAATTATAGTAGAGCGGTTAAGAAAAAAATTAGGCACTTTTGAGTAGAAGCATGAAACTTCTCACATATCATTATGGACATATATAGATCAATTTCTGATATGGACCTAATTTAAAAAATTCAAAATGGCCGCCAAATCCAAGATGGCCGCCAAAGGGGTCAAAACATTTCGCAGTGTCTAGTTATACACCGAATACAGAAAACATATTTGACATATGATGGTGTAGTTAATTGTTTGGTTTTCGCCGTACATATGCGTATATAATGAGACCAATTTTGTTAGCCATCACCCAAAATGGCCACCAAAATATCCCAAAATGGCCGCCAAAATTAAATAAAAAATTCGATTTTTCTTAAATTCTTCACTTCTTTCTAAATTATCCCAGACATTTTACGGGTAATGTGGTAGTTTCTTCTCGTAATATTGACAGTAGTCATTTCCTATCAATTTGGAGCCATCATATGGGTATTCTGGGTTACCACCGGGCCATGTATACACAGTTTTTTAAAATGACCATCAAATCACCCACATAGTACGTTAGTATTATTCCAACTACACTGTGTGTACTAAGAGCTCTGTAATGTATACAATAATTATCTTCTGGACATGAAAAATCGGTATCGCATTGTTGTTCATAAATTTATATACTTTTACAAAAATTGCTGCCAAAATGGCCGCCATAATGGAACAAATCTAGATTTTCGTTAAAATTTACTATTTTTGGGATAATTTTGCGACATACATTGTAAGGCCCATAGGCATGCACTTTTGAGTAGAACTATCAGACTTTGCATATATATAGTAGGACCATAGCTGATCAATTTCTGATATGGACCTATTTTCAAAACTCCAAAATGGCCGTCAAATCCAAGATGGCGGCCAAAGGGGTGACCGAATGGCCATATCTCTAGTTATACACCGATTACAGAAAAAATATTTGACATATGGTGTTGTCGTTAATTGTTTGGTGTTCGCCATACATATGTACATATAATGAGACCAATTTTGTCAGCTATCCCCACAAGATGGCCACCAAAATATCCCAAAATGGCAACCAAACGTAGATTTTTTTTCACTTCTTTCTAAATTACCCCAGAAATGTTAAGGAGTATATGGTAATTTTCTCTCGTAATATTGATATTAGTCATTTCCCATCACTTTGGAGCCATTTCCGTTATTATTGGTTACAACCTGGTCGTGAAACAATAGTTTTAAAATAACGACCATCAAATCACCGAAGTAGTGCATTAGTGTTTAATATTCCATACACACTATGTGCATTCAGAAAACTGTAATGCACACAAGGGAATATTCCTTACAATTTATTGGGTTCATTTTGAGATAGAATTGGAACAGTACGATATATTTTATGATTTTGGACGGTCGGATAAAATGGAACACTTTTTTTGTTCTCAAAACCAATAAAATGAAAGTGGGTATGCGGTTTGACATGGGGCGGGCGGGAAAGGGGAAACCCACATATTATTTATTTTGGCCTTATATATCTAGTATAGTCTATACCGAACGTTTTATATATAATGACCCCAATCGTGTGTAACAGATGAATTGTGACATGTGTGATGAGACTGTTGTAGTCTATACCGGTCCTGTTGTCATATATAATGACCCTGAATCTGATAGTGTGTAAACAGATGTAGGGACTAGTGTAGCATGTATGATGACCCTAGTATAGTTTATGCTGGAACTGTTATGATATATAATTACCCTGGGGCTGACCGTGTGTATCATGTGCATTGTATGATGTATGGTGAGCCTGGTGTGGTTCATACTGAAGCTGTTATAAAATGTAATGATAATGATCGTGTGTAACAGACAAAGTGTGGCAGTTATTATGCTATTGGTGTAGTCTATGCCGAACATGTTATCACAATGACGTGCATCGTGTGTAACATATGAATTATGACATGTATGACGAGCCTGGTGTAGTCTACATTGGACTTCTGTTATCATATACACTAGTCAAATTTTGCTAAGAATTACCCATAAATTGGTCATATTTAGACAGTAATATGCAATTTTGCCCTTTCGTATCTGACTATGGTGTAGATGCGTGATCATTTGTTCTGTCTTAGGATGCTACAATTTGAAATACACCGTGGTGTGATCTGTCCAGTGAACAAGTGGGTCTCCACGTTTTTCGTGATTTTGTCCACAATGTTTCTGTGTTCAAATCAGATTGTTATCACTTCTCCTTTTCTCTATCATTTGATAGGCCGAGAACCTGTCACGTGGCGGGCTCAGCGGGCGACAACCACTAACTTGTTGCCCTGGCCGTAATGTCAGTCATAAGTTTACTGTGGATATTGACCAACGAATATTTTTTTCAATTCAATAAGTTTTTATTTGATATTATAGAATAATAACATGTTTTATCACATAATTTGCCCATAAAAGCAGTTTCATAATTATCGATAAGAGACACGTTTAATATCAGCGCGTTCGATGACGTCACATCGTTCTTCAAATGACTTGCGATCGCTGCGGTTTTTATCGTTGTTTTCGATGGATATTTCGCATTGCTTCGCGTTTATTTGATCATGTGATAAAAAGTATCTCACACTCGTCCTATTTTATATGTAATTTATCAACCTCGTCCACTAAATTCTATTTGAGCCTCGGTAAACCTCGGCTCAAATCGAATTTAGTGAACTCGGTTGATAAATTCCGTATAAAATAGAAACTCATGTGAGATCCTCTATATATACAACAGGACCTCACAAAGCTGGGCTTATGAGGGCAGGACCCTTATACAAATATATGAGATTAATATTATATTGATATTAAAGTTGCTGTGTATATTTACAGGTGGTGCATACACATGTAGCTATACCACACCACCTCCTCTACAACATACTAAAAATAACACTCCGCATATATCCCTACATGTTTACACAATTTTACCAACCGTGGTGTGACCACATTGTTTGCATATTAATCGTGGAAATACGACATTTAACTTTCCGTGCGAGGTAGTAGGTTATTCCCCTTTGCCTGTGATCAGTGTGTTGTCGTTTTCGTGTTTGACACGCTGTGTTGAGATGTCGCTGCTTTCGTTTGGTGTGTAGAGTGAAAGCTTGTAACTTTCGGCACCTGTACTATGTAATACACATCCACTTATTGTTTGTGATCTAGCGTATTTACATGTAACTATTGTTACAAATGGGTAGCTCAGAATTATGCTTTTTAACATTGCTATACTTTGGTTAAAAAAATGTCCGATGAATCTTGTCATGTTAAAACCCGTTGTCGGGACAATACTTTTTATTGCATCATGCATCTCCAAATTCACAGACTCGTTGTCCTATACATGTATGTCCGTATATCATGCGCTGATGAACTTTATATGATCATTTTAGAGCCCATATTGTGTTAATAATATGTCGACATGTGCATTGCAGATATTACGAATACTTTTCCGTTGTCACCAAAGCTACAAATCTTGCTTCATGTTTTGTCATCTTGTGTTAATGTATGACTTGATTAAGCTGGTGGAATAACAATGTTATTCAGTGCGGATAACAAAACAGTTATCGCCTTTATTTTTCGGGAGACACGGATATTTGTCGCCCGCTTGGGATATGAATGTCTCCCTCGGGGCTTGACATTCATCCCCAAACGGCCGACAAATATCCGTGTCTCCCTCAACACCAGGCGATAACTGTATAGTGTCACATGAGTGGCTATTACCAAAAAGGTTTCCGAATTAAGCACCCACAATTTGTCCAGAGGGGTGGTGATGCTCCAATCTGGAATGTCACATAGGTAGGTTTCTGCATGGCCAGGTGACAGCAATAACATTGCATCCAGGTGTGGAATCGCATCAATACCCATATTACTGTGGAAAGAAGTCACGACATAGTCATCTGCGGGTACGAAATGATAAGACAAACATATAACCTTTGTGATGGCTTTGTCTCAAAGAAACTGTGAATCTGGCACATACCATGAATGCCATATCACTGCAGCGCTCCCCTCCAGAATGAGGCTGGGGTCATAATTTCAACACAGGCCAACAGAAACAGACAACACGATGTTCGTTACGCTCAAGGAAGTCGTAATCGTGCTGCCACGTCACATATGACACCATGTACATTGTACAGCGGTGCGCGGAATTTGTCAACTGTAGAGTGCAACAATGGTCAACCGTGCTGTGAACAGAGTTAGCCTAGATTTCATTGACAGACGTGTTTTGGTCTGGAGGAGGCGATATGCGAGTTTCACTGATGCCACAGTGGTGGAAGATAACCGCTAAGATGGTGGTTCGGTTATGGTGTGGGGAGGGATGCCTTTTGACGGTCGCACAGACATGTTTATCATCCAGAACGGCACCATTGATGCTTAAAGTTATAGGGGTGGAATTCTAGACCTGTTTGTGCGACCGTTTGCAGGTACTATAGGTGCATATTCCTTTCTGGTAGAAGATACCACCAGACCACACTGAACCAGGCTTAGGAAACGTTATCTCAAAGAGGAAGGAATAAAATGCATTGATTTACCAGCGGTATCATACAATCTCAAACTCATAGAACATGACTGGGTGAGGTTGTAGACTGTGTGACAACTCGACACGAGTAGTACAGGAGGCTCGTTACCCCACATCTAAAAATATATATTTTGGGGGTAAAATTGTTTGTACTAAAATATTCCAAAAAAAAATTCAAAACCCAAATTTTGTTCCAAAAAAAAAAAAAAAACAGTTTTAAAAAATCTCAAAAATTTATAATGAGTTTTCGGTCTCTTACCCAAATATCGGCCGACTATTAAATGTCGAATGTTTTTAAATTATTTGCGTGTAATATCTTTTGTTATAGGCCAACTATTTTTGTTCAAACAAATTTTAAATATTTTTCATGAAACTCTGTTAATTTTATTAATCGATGTTTAGAAATAGCTTTATACCAATTATATGTGTATGGACTGGTCCGAGTCGCTGTAATCTTGGTCATTGTCACTATCGGTATGAATGCATACAATCCAGTCTTTATCAATCAGACGCAGTCCATACATCATATAATTGTCTCCACAATACCTGAAATAATTTGACGCCATTACTCTTACATAAATAATAAAGAGCGTTTATTCTTTACTTCTCTATCCCGATGAAGTTATTGAGTATATGACAGGTGTGCATTATCGCGAATTATAAATTATTGAGATGTTGTACTATTTTGAAAGCAGTCACGCTAGGACGAATAGTGTGATGCGAAATTACTACCCCGAATGAACTGACATATTCTATGGAACAAATTTTCAATTATGTACACACACATAATCACACGCGTCAATAGGGTATCTTCAATCGTAAAATTGGGCATAAGTGTATTTTGAGTATGTTAGTACTATAGTACTATATATTTGAGAATCGTTGATAAAAATGGACGTAAGTATATTTTCGATATTTGAGCGTGTCCAAAAAATTTCAAAAACTTCCAAAACTTCAAAAATTTCAAAAACTTCAAAAACTTCAAAAACTTTCAAAAATTTCAAAAAAATTCAAAAACTTCAAAAATTTCAAAAATTTCAAAAATTTCAAAAATATCAAAAAATTTCAAAAATTTCAATATAATGAAGATGACAAGCAACCAATTTTCGACTGGCCTGAGGCATAACGTTATGGAATGAATAACGACAGCGGATCAGAATGTGATCATACACGCAATAATAGAAGTTACTTTGATGTTGTTGTTATGAATATAATTTTATCAACCTTACGTATTAACAGTTTATTGAGTTATGCATACATACGTCACTTGGACATTTTATCAGTTAATCACGTGATCACTAAATGTGGCAATCGGGTATCCACCGATGCCTGAAATGTATTATTTATAATAATTGGACTCATTTATCTCACGTAAATAATACTCTTAGTTGTTCCAATAAAATAGTTATCAAATTCGATCACCAATAGAACTGTCTGTGAAACAACGATGACTTATAACAATCTTTAACTTATTTATCGATCTATGCTAGAACATGGCCGCAACAAAATCATGACCATTACAAAAAACATTACCTTAACCTTACCATTACGCATGAATATAAATTTACCATGCGTATATTGTCAGATTATCGTCTGATGAGCAAATCCGATGTTTACATTATACTTAATCTCAGGTGTGACTAGAATTGTATCATGTGTGCACATGACATCATTAGAAGGGGCAATACACTCAAGGAGTTAAAGTGACACGAAACAAGGCACGTGATGCAAAAGACACTCATTATGAATGAATGTTAACAATACAAGCGCAGTGGTTGGAAGTTAACATGACACAGAACAATATTTAAAGTTCAAATTTTCGGGCACTTAATGCGCCTTTTATCATTACGTATCGTTTCTCACTCTACAATTCCCAATAATCCACTCACTCTCTCCCCGCTTATAGATATATAACGAAAACGAGAATATCATGTTGATGAAGTTTATTGAAATTTAATCGTCCGAATTGTCATCACTTTCGTCAGAAGTGTCATTTGTTTCGTCCATGAATTTTTCTAGCATCGGTTTGTACTTTAATATTGACATTTTCACTGCATCACATTCTCCATAACCATTATTCAAATATTTGTCGACTTTATCCATGACTCTGTTGTGCAGAGTCCCATTGCGCAGCTGCAGATACGCTTCTATTGTCCAAGCATAACCATTCATAAATTGCTTCATATCTTTACTTTTAAGGTTCTTGTAAGCTTATTCTTTTGCTTCTGTTTCTTTCGAACCATTTTCCTTATACGTGTCCACTTTATCACTCCATTCCTCATGTGTTTTATCTCTACTCTCATCACACAAACTTTTGAAGTATTCATCTTCATTCAATTTAAATTTAATTTTCTTATTCTGACTATCATCGTTGCGTTGGATCTTTGTTGTAGTAGAAATTCTGGTTCAAACTTATCAAAGATAAGTTCAAATGGTGACTTCCTTCGGAATTGAACACTGGTGCTTCATTTATACTTGACTAAAATGTCTCGGTATATGGATTTCCTTTATACAAATGTTCCTTATAACCTAAAATATGTCCTGTCCGTATGTTTGATAACTTTATGTAGATGAAATAGTCTGCCGGAGAAGCACTGTGTAGACGGGGAATCAACAGGTCTTGTCGGTAAGAGAGTCAGACGAGAAGTGAAGTCTCGGCTATTAAAACATAGTAATGCGATAGCGAACATCAAACGAGTCTGGACACGCATATCTGTCAAAAGATACAATAGCCGTCATTGGTCAATCTATCCTCGGTATCACTTTTCGATTTACAAAATCAATTTCACCGAGAGGTTCCCTCGTCATTGTTAGTGACGTAATTTGCTCTAGTGATTATGTGCGGAACCATGATTTGATAAGACATGTACAATCTAAGCACACTGAGTTTGTTAACCGACACCCACAGCAACAGCACCAAGCATCGGCAACAAACAGTAGCAGCAACAGGCAGCAGCATCATCAGCCACAACAACAGCCATTACAGCAACACCAGATACTACAACACCAGCAGGGGAAACATCAACAAACCGATGCTAGAAAAATTCATGGACGAAACAAATGACACTTCTGACGAAAGTGATGAAAATTCGGACGATTAAATTTCAATAAACTTCATCAACATGATATTCTCGTTTTCGTTATATATCTATAAGCGGGGAGAGAGTGAGTGGATTATTGGGAATTGTAGAGTGAGAAACGATACGTAATGATAAAAGGCGCATTAAGTGCCCGAAAATTTGAACTTTAAATATTGTTCTGTGTCATTTTAACTTCCAACCACTGCGCTTGGATTGTTAACATTCATTCATAATGAGTGTCTTTTGTATCACGTGCCTTGTTTCGTGTCACTTTAACTCCTTGAGTGTATTGCCCCTTCTAATGATGTCATGTGCACACATGATACAATTCTAGTCATACCTGAGATTAAGTATAATGTAAACATCGGATTTGCTCAGACGATAATCTGACAATATTTACGCATGGTAAATTTATATTCATGCGTAATGGTAAGGTTAAGGTAATGTTTTTTGTAATGGTCATGATTTTGTTGCGGCCATGTTCTAGCATAGATCGATAAATAAGTTAAAGATTGTTATAAGTCATCGTTGTTTCACAGACAGTTCTATTGGTGATCGAATTTGATAACTATTTTATTGGAACAACTAAGAGTATTATTTACGTGAGATAAATGAGTCCAATTATTATAAATAATACATTGCAGGCATCGGTGGATACCCGATTGCCACATTTGGTGATCACGTGATAAACTGATAAAATGTCCAAGTGACGTACTATATGTATGCATAACTCAATAAACTGTTAATACGTAAGGTTGATAAAATTCTATTCATAACAACAACATCAAAGTAACTTCTATTATTGCGTGTATGATCACATTCTGATCCGCTGTCGTTATTCATTCCATAACGTAACATAACGTTCATACCATAACGTAATGCCTCAGTCGAAAATTGGTTGCTCGTCATCTTCATTATATTTAAATTTTTGAAGTTTTTGAAAAAATTTGAAATTTTTGAAGTTTTTGAAGTTTTTGAAATATTTGAAATTTTTGAAATTTTTGAAATTTTTGAAGTTTTTGAAATTTTTGAAATTTTTGAAATTTTTGAAATTTTTTGAAGTTTTTGAAATTTTTGAAGTTTTGGAAGTTTTTGAAATTTTTTGGACACGCTCAAATATCGAAAATATACTTACGCCCATTTTTTATCAACGATTCTCAAATATATAGTACTATAGTACTAACATACTCAAAATACACTTATGCCCAATTTTACGATTGAAGATACCCTATTGACGCGTGTGATTATGTGTGTGTACATAATTGAAAATTTGTTCCATAGAATATGTCAGTTCATTCGGGGTAGTAATTTCGCATCACACTCTTCGTCCTAGCGTGACTGCTTTCAAAATAGTACAACATCTCAATAATTTATAATTCGCGATAATGCACACCTGTCATATACTCAATAACTTCACCGGGATAGAGAAGTAAAGAATAAACGCTCTTTATTATTTATGTAAGAGTAATGGCGTCAAATTATTTCAGGTATTGTGGAGACAATTATATGATGTATGGACTGCGTCTGATTGATAAACACTGGAATGTATGCATTCATACCGATAGTGACAATGACCAAGATTACAGCGACTCGGACCAGTCCATACACATATAATTGGTATAAAGCTATTTCTAAACATCGATTAATAAAATTAACAGAGTTTCATGAAAAATATTTAAAATTTGTTTGAACAAAAATAGTTGGCCTATAACAAAAGATATTACACGCAAATAATTAAAAAACATTCGACATTTAATAGTCGGCCGATATTTGGGTAAGAGACCGAAAACTCATTATAAATTTTTTAGATTTAAAAAAAAAAACAATTTGAAAATTTGAGAAAAAATTTTGGGTTTTGAAAAAAAAAAATGGAATATTTTAGTACAAACAATTTTACCCCCAAAAAATCTATTTTTAGATGCGGGGGTAGCGAGCCTCCTGTACTACTGACACGTTCAACAGACATCTCTGCAAGAGTTGGACCAATCTCTGGTTGGGGAATGGATCTAATCGTTTATACCAGATGCTTTCTCATTTTCTGGCATACACAATCAGTCTGGTGTAGTCTATATCGAACAGGTTTATAATAGTCCTGGCCGAGCACAACAGATTCATTGTGGCAAGTGCGATGAGCCATGTTCCCCGGTCTGGTATAATCCGACTTGTATTATATATAAGAAACACCATCAAATGTAGCAGGTACATAATGACATATATGATGAGCCTGTGTAGTGCACATATGTGGAAGCTATTGTCATATAGTGACCATAATTTGATGCAACAAATGCATACCAAACATGTTGGCTAATATGAATCGATATAATGCCCCAAAAGTCAGTTTTAAGCTGGATTTGTTAAATTTCATGATCGTTTCTTATGTATTTCTAAACGTGTCCCTAAGTGCACCTCACTAACAAAGTGGTAATCATCAGAGGTATGTTAGCAACTCATGGTCATATTGTCGAATTTGAAAGAAAATGCCTTGTTACATTTTCAACTCAAGTACGATGATGTGGAGAAAATGTGCCATCTGACATGACACATTGTTCGAATTTAATGTAATAGAGCTATTCGACTGATCAACCATCTACAATTTGAATGGTTCTGCAAAAATGTAGTTAGTCTTGTAACAGAATAACACGGATGTTGTGTTATGTAGTACTCATTGCTTAAATAATTGGTTTTCACTTTCAATGACAACAGAGCTATTTTAATCACATCCGACCGAAAACTGGCTGAACAAGGGCATGTAATCCTTGGTACATTCGAATTATACACATTCTATTGATCTATTATACATTAGACACACCCTCATAATTTGTTTCTGTCCATATTATAACGTTAAACTATTATGAAGGTAGTCAGCAATGCAATGAACCGCTTATGGTGAAACTACTTCCAGTACATATGATAGTATATTTTTCATATATTTCTTATATAAGCATCCTGAGATTATCAAGCAGGAACATTGTGGCATGTAACATTAGCCTGGTGTAGCATATGCCAATATGTTATCATGTACACGAATCACAATATCATATAGCAGGTACAGAACAGCATAATCATGGACCTGATTTAGTCAAATCGGACATGTTATCATATAACAATCTTACTTAGCAGAGAGGTTCCACGGTTGTACTAAAACATTCATATTATGGCGGTCATTTTGGCAGTTATCTTTATTTTAACTACCAGCACATAGTTTAATATTGCCTGTCACTAGAGTGTACCACAATAATTATGACGGAGTCTTACAGAGTTGAAAAATTTAACGTTTGTATGCAAAAATGACAATGGTGTAAAATTTACGCTGTCATTTTGGCAGACATCTTATGGACCACCCCTGAAATTCCTTGAATTAGTATGTCTCAGAGATATGCCTGTGAGTCTTACAACTTTTATATCCCAAAATTAACCCCCAAAAAAGTAAATTTGAACGAAAATTCAAGATTTTTTCCATTTTGACGGCTATTTTGGCAGTAATTGTTGTATAAGTATAGCAATTTTGGATAAACAATGTGATACTGTTTTTGCATGTCCAGACAATAATTATTGTGTACATTACAGAGCTCTTAACGGACATAGCGTGGTTGGAATAATACTAATGTACTATGTGGGTGATTTGATAGTCGTATACATGGTCCGGCGGTAACCCAGAATACTCAACATGACTCGAAATTGATAGTAAATGACTACTCTCAATATTCCGAGAAGAAATTCCCATATAGCCCATAAAATTTCTGGGATAATTTAGAAAGTGTAGAATTTAAGAAAAATCGGCCTTTTTTTATTTTGGCGGCCATTTTGGGATATTTTGGGGGCCATCTTGGGGGATGGCTAACAAAATGAGTTTAATTAAATGCGCATATGTATGGCGAATACCTAACAATTAACTACACCATCATATGTCAAATATTTTTTCTGTTATCGGAGTATAACTAGAGATAGGGTCATAACCGGAAATTTAGTGATCCCCTTGGGCGCCATCTTGGATTTGGCGGCCATTTTAAATTTTTGAAAATAGGTCCATATCAGAAATTGATCCATATATGTCCATAATGATATGTGAGAAGTTTCATGCTTCTACTCAAAAGTGCATGATTCCAGATTGTATCTGCCTTAACCGCTCTACTATTAATTGGAAATAAATTAGAATTATTTTATTTTGCTAAAAATAAACATGGTTATTGCATTGCAAGTGCACAGTTAGATAACTTTAAATTATTGGAAAGAATGTCTCACACGCAAATGGAATACATAATGGCAATCACAAACGTGATTGAAGTAACTAACCATTGAATAGTATAATATACCTTTAAGAACCCACCCGTAATGTCAAAAACTTTGTATATTTTAAAATATTACCAAATTCTCCCACTATACTAGTACATACACCTTTCCTACCCTTTAAGTTATTTGACTGTGCATCTCTTACGTTGACTAAAACTCAATACAAATTTGGACCCAGATACATTTTACTTTACCTTCAGTAATTACAAAATACACAAACATGTATCCTTGGCTTATTTTACTTTTTGTTTTTGAAACGGAAGCATATATATTTGGACAACCACAAAAACCAGTCAGGAGTGAAAGTGAAACAATATCAACACGAATGTAAAGTGAGAACTTTACTTCCCAACAAAAACAAAAAATAAATAAAAAAACAAACAAATAAACAAAACTCTGGATTCTTATATACCCAGGCAGTAAACTATCTATGTTTGTGTACAGTATATATATATATATATATATATATATATGTGTGTTTCTTTGTGGATCTGATTATGGGATTTGTATGTATATTATTACTCGTGTACTTATATCTGATTTTCCTGGAACCTCAGAGGTATCCCCCTTCCATCTTGACTGTTGAGGATGCATTCAGAGATCCTGGCTAATTTTCAGAAAGAATAGGTTGGAGGAAGTTAGCAAACAGATAAACCAAAATCCATCCAATTTATATTATGCTCATATTATAGTACATTTTTGTGACACCAAAATTATTTTTATAAATTATGTAAATTTCCAATAAAAAAAAACAAATGTATAAAAACAAAAATTAAAAATCACAGAAATTTGGGCTAATTTCAAATTTAAATGACAAAAGGTCTAAATCCATTAATGAATCTTGGACTTTCTTGTGGGGAGGATTTGTATAGTGTATTAACAATATATACCGCACATAATATGGTATATACATTGACTTGTTGAGTTTTACTCAAAGCAAAATATGTGAATACCCAGACAACACAGGCTCCTCTGTGATTTTCAAAATGATCAAATACTAAATGATCAAATACTTCAATAAAAAGTTAATTCTTTCACACAACCAGACTCATTAGATACCTTTAATTGACACTATTCCTTCATTTCCAAAAATATATATATCATACTGCAGTGTGATCTTTTACTAAAAGCAGCTAATTATCAAATTATTATATTCACGTGCGAAGGCATGCTTTGTTTTCCTCTGTTCTGTTTACAGTCAAAGCCGACCAATTAATAAATAGCCACCAACCGTAAATTAGGTCACGTAAACTAATAGTAATAGTATTTGCACACGAGGATGATTTTGCATAATTTATGGCACGTACTCGAACACGTTCAACGTTAGGACCAATAGCTATTAAGAGCTATCTAGGTCAAATTTATATATTCATTTGACCCTGTGAACCACGTGCTCTCAAGCCGCACCGTTTCGAGTCGCATCCAATCATCTGGCAGAATTATTGGGTCACAACCTTTCTTTCATGCTACACGTGTAGTAAATAAACAGACCTGACACAGTTTCCGCCTGTCTTAAATTCCGGTCAATATTTGTTGACTGTCAGACTGTGATACAATTATATGCATACTTGCTTCACAATTACTTAGCTACTATAAAACATGTTTATTAATTTATTTACTGTTGCTCAAAGCAACCAGGTTTCCTCCAAATGTGGGCATATTTAAGGCCTGAAACAGCGATGTAATATAAAATAAGGACTTTGCCATTTTATACGCCTTTTTGAAAAAAGGTCGTATTATGTAATTAGTCTGTCCATCCGTCTGTATGACTGTCCGTTAACATTTTTGGTTTCCGATCGATAACTCCAATTTGGATTATTTGATCTGAACCAAAGTTGGTTTATGTATTTGCCAGCCAATGATACTGACCAATTTCGAATATGGGTTCCGTCCAATTATTTTTACACGAGTCACGGCCCTTTTTCGACTTAGAATCTGACCATTCGTTAACATTTTTGGAATCTGACCGATAACTTCAGTTTGGATTTTTTTGGTTGTTGATCTGAACCAAAGTTGGTATGTGTATCACCCAGCTAATGGCATATGCCATGTTCGAATATGGGTTCCGTTCAGTTATTTTTACATTAGTTACGGTCCTTTTTAGACTTAGAATTTCACAAAAATTTCATAACATTTCGGTCTCCGACCGATATCTCCTGTTTTGATATTTTTGTTCTGAACCAAAGCGGGTTTGTGTATTTCCCAGCTAAAACTACAGGCAAAGCTCGAATATAGGATCTATCTAATTACTTTTACATGAGTTACGGCCATTCTCCGACTTACAATTAGATCGCACTTGGCATTGAAATTAGGGGTATATTAGATCCTCTTCAAATGTAAGCTCAAAGTATTATTTTATTTTGCGGTAGTACAATTCTAAATGGCTAAAGGGCGTATTTTTGCCACTCCCAGCGATGCTCTTTTTTGTCGACACTTTTTCGTGTGCCCGGCTTTTGGAAGAGGTGTTTTGGGAACCCAGCTTGACCATCATATTGTTTTGAACTCAAAACTTCTAATGAAATATTGCGTGATACATGTCTCTATAGAACTTTGGCGCACGAGTATAAACGTATAACCAACTTGAGTATCGATATTTCTGACTGGTAACTGCGTTTACTCTATGACTCAACTATGTGATATACTATAGCTTCTGTAACATAATGCTGGTGTTGTAGTATCTGGTGTTGCTGTAATGGCTGTTGTTGTGGCTGATGATGCTGCTGCCTGTTGCTGCTACTGTTTGTTGCTGATGCTTGGTGCCGCTGCTGTGGGTGTCGGTTAACAAACTCAGTGTGCTTAGATTGTACATGTCTTATCAAATCATGGTTCCGCACATACTCACTAGAGTCAAAACATAGACATTCGAGAAGACATGTCGTATCCTTGTAATGACTGCGGGCTTTTGTTCGAAGATCATTATGATGTTCAGAGACACGTAAAAAACTGGTGTCAAGAAAATAAGTTAAAACGAAAATTAACTGAGGACACGGATGATAGTCAGAATAAGAAAATTAAATTTAAATTGAATGAAGATGAATACTTCAAAAGTTTGTGTGATGAGAGTAGAGATAAAACACATGAGGAATGGAGTGATAAAGTGGACACGTATAAGGAAAATGGTTCGAAAGAAACAGAAGCAAAAGAACAAGCTTACAAGGACCTTAAAAGTAAAGATATGAAGCAATTTATGAATGGTTATGCTTGGACAATAGTAGCGTATCTGCAGCTGCGCAATGGGACTCTGCACAACAGAGTCATGGATAAAGTCGACAAATATTTGAATAATGGTTATGGAGAATGTGATGCAGTGAAAATGTCAATATTAAAGTACAAACCGATGCTAGAAAAATTCATGGACGAAACAAATGACACTTCTGACGAAAGTGATGACAATTCGGACGATTAAATTTCAATAAACTTCATTAACATGATATTCTCGTTTTCGTTATATATCTATAAGCGGGGAGAGAGTGAGTGGATTATTGGGAATTGTAGAGTGAGAAACGATACGTAATGATAAAAGGCGCATTAAGTGCCCGAAATTTTGAACTTTAAATATTGTTCTGTGTCATTTTAACTTCCAACCACTGCGCTTGTATTGTTAACATTCATTCATAATGAGTGTCTTTTGCATCACGTCCCTTGTTTCGTGTCACTTTAACTCCTTGAGTGTATTGCCCCTTCTAATGATGTCATGTGCACACATGATACAATTCTAGTCATACCTGAGATTAAGTATAATGTAAACATCGGATTTGCTCATCAGACGATAATCTGACAATATTTACGCATGGTCAATTTATATTCATGCGTAATGGTAAGGTTAAGGTAATGTTTTTTGTAATGGTCATGATTTTGTTGCGGCCATGTTCTAGCATAGATCGATAAATAAGTTAAACATTGTTATAAGTCATCGTTATTTCACAGACAGTTCTATTTGTGATCGAATTTGATAACTATTTTATTGGAACAACTAAGAGTATTATTTACGTGAGATAAATGAGTCCAATTATTATAAATAATACATTGCAGGCATCGGTGGATACCCGATTGCCACATTTAGTGATCACGTGATAAACTGATAAAATGTCCAAGTGACGTACTATATGTATGCATAACTCAATAAACTGTTAATACGTAAGGTTGATAAAATTCTATTCATAACAACATCAAAGTAACTTCTATTGCGTGTATGATCACATTCTGATCCGCCTCAGGCCAGTCGAAAATTGGTTGCTCGTCATCTTCATTATATTGAAATTTTTGAAGTTTTTGAAATTTTTTGAAATATTTGAAATTTTTTAAGTTTTTGAAATATTTGAAATTTTTGAAATTTTTGAAATTTTTGAAATTTTTGAAGTTTTTGAAATTTTTGAAATTTTTGAAAGTTTTTGAAGTTTTTGAAATGTTTGAAGTTTTGGAAGTTTTTGAAATTTTTCGGACACGCTCTAATATCGAAAATATACTTGCGCCCATTTTTATCAACGATTCTCAAATATATAGTACTATAGTACTAACATACTCAAAACACACTTATGCCCAATTTTACGATTGAAGATACCCTATTGACGCGTGTGATTATGTGTGTGTACATAATTGAAAATTTGTTCCATAGAATATGTCAGTTCATTCGGGGTAGTAATTTGGCATCACACTCTTCGTCCTAGCGTGACTGCTTTCAAAATAGTACAACATCTCAATAATTTATAATTCGCGATAATGCACACCTGTCATATACTCAATAACTTCATCGGGATAGAGAAGTAAAGAATAAACGCTCTTTATTATTTATGTATGAGTAATGGCGTCAAATTATTTCAGGTATTGTGGAGACAATTATATGATGTATGGACTGCGTCTGATTGATAAACACTGGAATCTATGCATTCATACCGATAGTGACAATGACCAAGATTACAGCGACTCGGACCAGTCCATACACATATAATTGGTATAAAGCTATTTCTAAACATCGATTAATAAAATTAACAGAGTTTCATGAAAAATATTTAAAATTTGTTTGAACAAAAATAGTTGGCCAATAACAAAAGATATTACACGCAAATAATTTAAAAACATTCGACATTTAATAGTCGGCCGATATTTGGGTAAGAGACCGAAAACTCATTATAAATGTTTGAGATTTAAAAAAAAAAAAAAAGGGAAAATTTTGGAAAAAAATTTGGGTTTTGAAAAAAAAAATTGGAATATTTTAGTACAAACAATTTTACCCCCAAAAAATCTATTTTTAGATGTGGGGGTAACGAGCCTCCTGTACTACTGACACGTTCAACAGACATCTCTGCAAGAGCTGGACAAATCTCTGGTTGGGGAATGGATCTAATCGTTTATACCAGATGCTTTCTCATTTTCTGGCATACACAATCAGTCTGGTGTAGTCTATATCGAACAGGTTTATAATAGTCCTGGTCGAGCACAACAGATTCATTGTGGCAAGTGCGATGAGCCATGTTCCCCGGTCTGGTATAATCCGACTTGTATTATATATAAGAAACACCATCAAATGTAGCAGGTACATAATGACATGTATGATGAGCCTGTGTAGTGCACATATGTGGAAGCTATTGTCATATAGTGACCATAATTTGATGCAACAAATGCATACCAAACATGTTGGCTAATATGAATCGATATAATGCCCCAAAAGTCAGTTTTAAGCTGGATTTGTTAAATTTCATGATCGTTTCTTATGTATTTCTAAACGTGTCCCTAAGTGCACCTCACTAACAAAGTGGTAATCATCAGAGGTATGTTAGCAACTCATGGTCATATTGTCGAATTTGGAAGAAAATGCCTTGTTACATTTTCAACTCAAGTACGATGATGTGGAGAAAATGTGCCATCTGACATGACACATTGTTCGAATTTAATGAAATAGAGCTATTCGACTGATCAACCATCTACAATTTGAATGGTTCTGCAAAAATGTAGTTAGTCTTGTAACAGAATAACACGGATGTTGTGTTATGTAGTACTCATTGCTTAAATAATTGGTTTTCACTTTCAATGACAACAGAGCTATTTTAATCACATCCGACCGAAAACTGGCTGAACAAGGGCATGTAATCCTTGGTACATTCGAATTATACACATTCTATTGATCTATTATACATTAGACACACCCTCATAATTTGTTTCTGTCCATATTATAACGTTAAACTATTATGAAGGTAGTCACAGCAATGCAATGAACCGCTTATGGTGAAACTACTTCCAGTACATATGATAGTATATTTTTCATATATTTCTTATATAAGCATCCTGAGATTATCAAGCAGGAACATTGTGGCATGTAACGTTAGCCTGGTGTAGCATATGCCAATATGTTATCATGTACAAGAATCACAATATCATATAGCAGGTACAGAACAGCATAATCATGGACCTGATTTAGTCAAATCGGACATGTTATCATATAACAATCTTACTTAGCAGAGAGGTTCCACGGTTGTACTAAAACATTCATATTATGGCGGTCGTTTTGGCAGTTATCTTTATTTTAACTACCAGCACATAGTATAATATTGCCTGTCACTAGAGTGTACCACAATAATTATGACGGAGTCTTACAGAGTTGAAAAATTTAACGTTTGTATGCAAAAATGACAATGGTGTAAAATTTACGCTGTCATTTTGGCAGACATCTTATGGACCACCCCTGAAATTCCTTGAATTAGTATGTCTCAGAGATATGCCTGTGAGTCTTACAACTTTTATATCCCAGAATTAACCCCCAAGAAAGTAAATTTGAACGAAAATTCAAGATTTTTTCCATTTTGACGGCTATTTTGGCAGTAATTGTTGTATAAGTATAGCAATTTTGGATAAACAATGTGATACTGTTTTTGCATGTCCAGACAATTATAATTGTGTACATTACAGAGCTCTTAACGGATATAGCGTGGTTGGAATAATACTAATGTACTATGTGGGTGATTTGATAGTCGTTTTTTTAAACGTATACATGGTCCGGCGGTAACCCAGAATACTCAACATGACTCGAAATTGATAGTAAATGACTACTCTCAATATTCCGAGAAGAAATTCCCATATAGCCCATAAAATTTCTGGGATAATTTAGAAAGTGTAGAATTTAAGAAAAATCGGCCTTTTTTTTAATTTTGGCAGCCATTTTGGGGGCCATCTTGTGGGATGGCTAACAAAATGAGTTTAATTAAATGCGCATATGTATGGCGAATACCTAACAATTAACTACACCATCATATGTCAAATATTTTTTCTGTTATCGGAGTATAACTAGAGATAGGGTCATAACCGGAAATTTAGTGACCCCCTTGGGCGCCATCTTGGATTTGGCGGCCATTTTGAATTTTTGAAAATAGGTCCATATCAGAAATTGATCCATATATGTCCATAATGATATGTGAGAAGTTTCATGCTTCTACTCAAAAGTGCATGATTCCAGATTGTATCTGCCTTAACCGCTCTACTATTAATTGGAAATAAATTAGAATTATTTTATTTTGCTAAAAATAAACATGGTTATTGCATTGCAAGTGCACAGTTAGATAACTTTAAATTATTGGAAAGAATGTCTCACACGCAAATGGAATACATAATGGCAATCACAAACGTGATTGAAGTAACTAACCATTGAATAGTATAATATACCTTTAAGAACCCACCCGTAATGTCAAAAACTTTGTATATTTTAAAATATTACCAAATTCTCCCACTATACTAGTACATACACCTTCAAAATTTGTAGAGTGCTCAAAATGAAATACTCGAAATTAGGGACGGGTAAAACTACATTGTCAAATTCCAACACTTTCCTACCCTTTAAGTTATTTGACTGTGCATCTCTTACGTTGACTAAAACTCAATACAAATTTGGACCCAGATACATTTTACTTTACCTTCAGTAATTACAAAATACACAAACATGTATCCTTGGCTTATTTTACTTTTTGTTTTTGAAACGGAAGCATATATATTTGGACTACCACAAAAACCAGTCAGGAGTGAAAGTGAAACAATATCAACACGAATGTAAAGTGAGAACTTTACTTCCCAACAAAAACAAAAAATAAATAAAAAAACAAACAAATAAACAAAACTCTGGATTCTTATATACCCAGGCAGTAAACTATCTGGTCCGAATCGGCATCTCTGGTTTAGACTAGGTTTTAGTCTAGACCAGGTTTAACTCCAGTTTAAACTAGGTTTAAGTAGGGTTTAAACTTGGTTTTACCGTAGTTAAACCAGGTTTATGGGAGTAAAACTGGGTTTTAGCGTACTTAAACCAAGTTTTGTGATAAACTCAGTTTAAGTTGAAACTAGGTTTTATTAACGTGATAAAGTTATGGTAATATTACTAATTGTTTGTGGTGAATTGGCTATATAATCATCAGTATAAGCTTAGGTATATATGATTTATACGTACCATACGTCTCGCCTCGAACATACACCTTTAAATATAGTTTGAAAAAAATTCAAAGTTAAACCACCCTACCCCAGGTTTGACTAAAACCTAGTTTTTTGGGTTTAATTATTCGGCCGATATTTTTCGCCCAATATTGATGTGGTTTCTTCGTGAATATGGGAGTGTTTATTTTGAATTGGGGGAGGCGTTTATGCGCGGGCGTTTGTCACTCAATGTAGATGCAGGAGAGTCTTAGTGGAATTCGGGGAGGCGATGTCGGTACTTATGAGATAAATTCTAACAAAATATGTGCCAGTGTGATGGATGATTTCTTGCTATATATGTCTGTTTGCAATTCGCTCGTTCGGATGTCGATTTGGCGGCTGAGAGCATGGCGGGATCGGACTGATCAGATTGACACGTTAGACACGAACATGACTTTTGAAACTGATTCCTTATTCACAAAAAGGTCTCTTTCGGTCAATTTGACGCATGTGCTGGTGGCCCGCCCAAATACCTATCAGAGACACCCCAGCCTTCATCCGGGGGAGGGTAACGGCCACCCTGAGGGGGTGGAGTATGGACTATTTTGGAGAACTGTAAGGATTTCGGCAAATTTGATAGTATGGGTGGGTGGCTCGCCCCAAATAACCCATAGAAACACCCACCCCTCACATCCGGGGGGGTACCACCGATGGGGTGAACGTGGGATATGGTCCATTTTCGAGACTGGTAAGGATTTCGGCCAATTGACGGCATGGATGGATGGCCCGCTCAAATGTCCCATAGAAACAGCCCACCCCTGAACGCTGGGGGAACCACCCCAGGAGGTGAAAATGGGGTATGGACCATTTTCGAGAACGGTAAGGATTTCGGTCAATTTGACGTCAGCAGTGTGGGTAGCCCGCTCCAACTACCCCATAGAAACACCCTCACCCGGAGGTACCACCCCGAGGGGGTGAAATGGGGTATGGACCATTTTCGAGAACGGTGGGTGGCACATCCCAAATGCCCCCACCCCCATAGAAACACCCCACCCCCACCAGGACCCCATTTTCACCCGCGGTAAGGGTGGGGGTGTTTGTATGACTATATTTGAGGGCGGGCCGCCCACAAATGACGTCATATTGGCCGAAATCCTTACCGTTCTCGATAACGGTCCATACCCATTCTATGGGGTATTTGGGGCGGGCCACCTACACATGCCGTATTATTGACCAACAGAGGCATGTTTTTGCGAATAATGAATAAAATGCTCCATACCCCATTTTCACCCCAGCAGGGTGGTACCCTCCAGGGATGAGGGTAGGGTGTCTATATGTGATATTTGGAGCGGGCCACACACCCCTGTCGTCAAATTGGCCGTTCTCGAACATGGTTCATATCCCATCTTCACCCCTCGGGTTGTAACCCACCCCACCCCGCCCGGATGTGAGGGGTTGGGTGTTTATATGCGTTATTTGAGGTACCCTTCCCCGGGTGTGAGGGTTGGAGTGTTTCTATTCGGTATTTGGGCGTACCCAATTTCCACCTCCTCTGATGGGACCCCTCCCCCGGTGACGGGTGGGTAGGGGTGGTTCTATGGTGTATTTTGATCGTGCCACCACTCCTGCTGCCAAATTAATTAGCCTATGTTCCTTACCGTCCATACCCCTGTTATCCCGGGGGTGAGGAGTGATGTTTCTATCGGGTATTATGGGCGAGCCACCCATTCATGCCGTCAAATTCGCCGAAATCCTTCCTGTTCTCAAAAATGGTCCATACCCCATTTTCACCCGTCCGGATGGTAAACCGGGGTGGTGGTGTTTCTATGGGGTATTTGTGGCGGGCCCCCACCCATGCCCTCAAGAGATATTTTTGAGTTCCAAAAGTCACGTTCGTCCATGATATTAGATAATATCTAACCGTTATACAACAGACCGTGCATTCATCGTGATTTCTCAAAGCGCACGGGTTATTCCCCTGATTAGGAGATTATATAGCGACAACAGGTCGCGTGACCGGACAATGAATTGACAAGAAGCGATAACAAACAGACAGACCACGCCTCCTATTCTTGCAATTGGACAATCGACCAAATCTATGTCGTCCCAGCGGTGGAGAAAAACTTGGTTTTACTACTAAAACCCAGTTTAAACTGGTAGTTTAAACTAGGTCTAAACTGGAGATGCCGATTCGGACCCCTATGTTTGTGTACAGTATATATATATATATATATATATGTGTGTTTCTTTGTGGATCTGATTATGGGATTTGTATGTATATTATTACTCGTGTACTTATATCTGATTTTCCTGGAACCTCAGAGGTATCCCCCTTCCATCTTGACTGTTGAGGATGCATTCAGAGATCCTGGCTAATTTTCAAAAAGAATAGGTTGGAGGAAGTTAGCAAACAGATAAACCAAAATCCATCCAATTTATATTATGCTCATATTATAGTACATTTTTGTGACACCAAAATTATTTTTATAAATTATGTAAATTTCCAATAAAAAAAAACAAATGTATAAAAAAAAAATAAAAAATCACAGAAATTTGGGCTAATTTCAGATTTAAATGACAAAAGGTCTAAATTCATTAATGAATCTTGGACTTTCTTGTGGGGAGGATTTGTATTGTGTATTAACAATATATGCCGCACATAATATGGTGTATACATTGACTTGTTGAGTTTTACTCAAAGCAAAATATGTGAATACCCAGACAACACAGGCTCCTCTGTGATTTTCAAAATGATCAAATACTAAATGATCAAATACTTCAATAAAAAGTTAATTCTTTCACACAACCAGACTCATTAGATACCTTTAATTGACACTATTCCTTCATTTCCAAAAATATATATATCATACTGCAGTGTGATCTTTTACTAAAAGCAGCTAATTATCAAATTATTATATTCACGTGCGAAGGCATGCTTTGTTTTCCTCTGTTCTGTTTACAGTCAAAGCCGACCAATTAATAAATAGCCACCAACCGTAAATTAGGTCACGTAAACTAATAGTAATAGTATTTGCACACGAGGATGATTTTGCATAATTTCTGGCACGTACTCGAACATGTTCAACGTTAGGACCAATAGCTATTAAGAGCTATCTAGGTCAACTTTATGTATTCATTTGACCCTGCGAACCACGTGCTCTCAAGCCGCACCGTTTCGTATCGCATCCAATCATCTGGCAGAATTATTGGGTCACAACCTTTCTTTCATGCTACACGTGTAGTAAATAAACAGACCTGACACAGTTTCCGCCTGTCTTAAATTCCGGTCAATATTTGTTGACTGTCAGACTGTGATACAATTATATGCATACTTGCTACACAATTACTTAGCTACTATAAAACATGTTTATTAATTTATTTACTGTTGCTCTAAGCAACCAGGTTTCCTCCAAATGTGGGCAAATTTAAGACCCTGAAACAGCGATGTAATATAAAATCAGGACTTTGCCATTTTATACGCCTTTTTGAAAAAAGGTCGTATTATGTAATTAGTCTGTCCATCCGTCTGTATGACTGTCCGTTAACATTTTTGGTTTCCGATCGATAACTCCAATTTGGATTATTTGATCTGAACCAAAGTTGGTTTGTGTATTTGCCAGCCAATGATACAGACCAATTTCGAATATGGGTTCCGTCCAATTATTTTTACACGAGTCACGGCCCTTTTTCGACTTAGAATCTGACCATTCGTTAACATTTTTGGAATCTGACCGATAACTCCAGTTTGGATTTTTTTGGTTGTTGATCTGAACCAAAGTTGGTATGTGTATCACCCAGCTAATGGCACAGGCCATGTTCGAATATGGGTTCCGTTCAGTTATTTTTACATGAGTTACGGTCCTTTTTAGACTTAGAATTTCACAAATTTCATAACATTTCGGTCTCCGACCGATATCTCCTGTTTTGATATTTTTGTTCTGAACCAAAGCGGGTTTGTGTATTTCCCAGCTAAAACTACAGGCAAAGCTCGAATATAGGATCTATCTAATTACTTTTACATGAGTTACGGCCATTCTCCGACTTACAATTAGATCGCACTTGGCATTGAAATTAGGGGTATATTAGATCCTCTTCAAATGTAAGCTCAAAGTATTATTTTATTTTGCGGTAGTACAATTCTAAATGGCTAAAGGGCGTATTTTTGCCACTCCCAGCGATGCTCTTTTTTGTCGACACTTTTTCGTGTGCCCGGCTTTTGGAAGAGGTGTTTTGGGAACCCAGCTTGACCATCATATTGTTTTGAACTCAAAACTTCTAATGAAATATTGCGTGATACATGTCTCTATAGAACTTTGGCGCACGAGTATAAACGTATAACCAACTTGAGTATCGATATTTCTGACTGGTAACTGCGTTTACTCTATGACTCAACTATGTGATATACTATAGCTTCTGTAACATAATATATGAAATGTATGTAACGCATATGTCAGGCTGGGTACCGGAAGCATTGACTCCTGGGGCTGGGTGCCCGATACGACTTGGATTTAAATAAATTTTTAAAACTATAGTTTCAACTACCCTACCCCACTAGACGCGCACCATTTTTCTATTTGTTTCTTTTCAAATAATTTTCTTTTTCATACCATAAGAAATAGACGACTTCCGAATGATGTTGATTTTTGTGTATTTGTGTTTTGTTTCATATTGTTTGTATTCCATGGTTGGTTTGGGATCAGGGGAACTTTTATTTAAGTATGCATTGACCAGACTGGTGGGCTGTCTGGACCTGGCCGTCTCAATTCCTCCCTCTTGGGATGTGGGTTGACCTGGCACGATACAGACAGTCCATATGTCTCTTCGATGCAATTAAGAGTTGTGCATGTAGAACTAAACCTGGAAAAACAGTTAGTTTCCTCAGATTAAGATTTCCGAATTTGAAATTTGTACTGATCGCATCCCTTTTGCTGATGATTTGCGAAGATATTCATCCTTTGCCTGGACCAGTAAATATGAACGGACATACTCTCTCAATATTCCATTTAAATATCCGTAGTTTAAGAAATAAACTAGACAAAATATTAACATCCATAAACGAATATGATATCATATGTTGTACAGAAACTCATCTAGACCCTTTATATAGCTCGGACCATATACAAATTCCCAATTTCTACCAGCCAATAAGGAAAGATCGCGACAGTCATGGAGGAGGCATCTGCGCCTATGTGGCTAATCATATCGTTTTTAAATGCTTAGAATATCTAGAATTTGACGAGAGTATACTATGTTTTCAGATATGTTCCAAATCAGTAAAGTATATAACTGCATAACCTCATCTCAACTGCGACTCGCGTTGGTACATCATCTGCTACATTATTAGACCCCATAATAGTAAGCGACCAGGTTGTGTCACACGAACACGAAACAATCGATTTTGGGCGTACTATATCTGATCACTATGCAGTGATGGCCTCTGTATATTTCGACTACGCTCCATCTCAAGAACAAAGGAAACTTATTTGGCATTACAACGTAGCCGACTTTCCTAGAGCTAATACTATGATTAATGAAATTGATTGGCATAAATTATTGGCTCCTTCTTTGGATATTGACCATATAGTGCAAACTTTTACAGACATCTACATTAACATAATGAAAAATTGTATCCCACACAAAGAAGTGGTAATCAGACGAAACGATAAACATTTAATTGGTTTACATCAGAATTAAGAACCGCTATTCGTAAGCGAGACAAACTTAGACGCGCGGCTATCCGCACTGATAAAATTAACGCTTGGACGAAATACAAATCAATGAGAAATAAAGTTAACAATATGAAAAAAACACGCAAAACTTGAATATGAAAGCAAATTGGCAGACTTATTCCTATCGTCTAGTAACCCGAAATTTTTCTGGCAAACTGTTAAAGATATTTTGAATAATAATCCAATTAGCGTCATTCCACCTATCAAATCACCAAATGGTAATCTTATAATTGATGATTATGGAAAAGCAAATATTTTAAATGAGACGTTTATACAAAATTCCTCTCTCGATGCGTCACACTGTAAACTACCAAGCCTTATATATAACTGTTCTGATAAGATATCAGAAATTGAATTTGAAGACGTGGATATTATACATGCTATAAAAAGCTTAAAGGTCGGAAAAGCAAACGGTCATGACAGTATAACTACAAAAATGCTGAAAGAAACTGTCTATACTGTTATTGTGCCACTCAAAATAATTTTCACCAAATCTCTTTCCTTGAAATCTTTTCCTGCTGAGTGGAAAAAGGCAAATGTTATCCCGATTCATAAAAAAGATGACCGCTCAAATCCAGGAAACTATCGTCCTATATCCTTATTACCATGTTTATCTAAAAAAAATTAGAAGATTATTTTGAAATACTTAATGTCTCATTTCGATAACAATGAATTGTTGTATAAGCATCAGTCTGGTTTTGTGCCTGGCCATTCAACTACTTTTCAATTAATTGACTTATATCATTCTCTGTGCCAGTCTCTCGACAACAAACTTTTGACTTGTTCTATATTCTGTGATATTTCTAAAGCGTTCGAAAGAGTCTGGCACACTGGTCTGATACACAAACTTAAAGAATATGGAGTTGAGGGAGACCTTTTATTGTGGATTAGTGACTATATATCAAACAGAAAACAGTGTGTGGTCGTTTCTGATGCCGCGTCTGACTATATGTATCTCCACACAGGAGTCCCTCAAGGATATATATTGGGGCTTTTCTTATTTCTTGTATTTATAAATGATTTGTCTGATACAATTCATTCTTTTACGCGTATGTATGCTGATGACACTAGTCTTGTTTCACGAATGCCAGTCCTTCAATTGAAGAAACCAGCTCTAATCTATCGGCCGATCTTGATCGTATCTCTGCTTGGGCTAAACAATGGCTTGTAAATTGTAATCCTGACAAAACAAAGGCAATCGTGTTCTCTTTTAGACCCTCCAGTACAAATGTCATGGATTTGTCACTGGATGACTCCGCCATAGAAATTGTCTCATCTCATAGGCATCTAGGAATTGTTCTACAATAAAACCTGCACTGGGATATCCAAATAAATAATATGTGTAAGAGTGTAGCATCAAGACTATCACAACTCAGAAAGTTAAAATATTTTTTGAATAGACGCACACTTGAGATTATGTATAACGTTTTCATTCTCCCTTTAATGGATTACGGTGATGTCATCTGGAATAATGCACCAGCATACCGCCTCAGTGAATTAGATTATCTACATTACGATGCAGCACGAATTGTCAGTGGTGTCACTAGATATGTCTCAAACGCTAACTTATTACGTGAACTTGGTTGGAATACTCTCCAACGACGCAGAGACTGGCATAAATTACGTCTCACTTATCAAATCATGACTAATCATGCACCATCCTATATACTAAACAAAATCCCTCCAATAACTGGCGACATAACGGACAACAGATATGAGTTTAGAAATTCAAACGTTGTTAGACATTTTGTACCAGGCTCTCAGCATACAAATAGTAGTTTCCTTCCTTCCATGATTTCGATATGGAATGGCCTAGAAAAAATAGCACAACAAAGCGCATCAATTACTACCTTCTCTAATCCTGTAAACCCACAATTTGGGACACTTAAACCACCAATGTTTTATTCTAGCGGCAAAAGGAAAGCTAACATTTTGTTATGTAGACTCCGAAATAAATGCAGCTATTTGAATGGGGACTTAATAAGTAACCCGGAATGTAGTTGTGGCTACCTAAACGAGGATGCTGATCATTACTTTTTCACTTGTCCCTATTATCGAACAGAAAGGGCCAACCGCGAAGAAAAAATAATTCGAATAGGATTATATCAAGTTCATGTTGCTGATCTACTTTGTGGATCAGTCTCACTTTCCAATGAAAGAAATTACCAATTGTTCGCAGCTGTCCAAAATATATATTATAAACTCATTGCGATTTGGCGATGAACAGATGCATTACATTTAGTGAACATTATCAGTTGTATATTAACCTAAATTGAGAACAACATGCACTAAACATAAACATATGATATAAAACTATCTTCCCTTACCCCATACCAATCTTGAACATTCCATATTGTATTTGTGTATTTTGTCAGATTTCTTTTTAATTTGTGGTCAACATTTATGTACTTAAATTTGTCATCTGTGCATCACCATCTTTTTCCCGGGGAGAGGAGCTCCACCTAAGTTATTATAACTTGTGCTCCAATCCCTATTCGCTCATCCTACATAATTGTGTTATAAATAAGTTTTGTTTGAAATGTTAATATGGGATGATCAATAAAATATGAAACAACCGATTCGCGATTCAAATGTGCCCCAACGACCACAGCGCTGTATCCCAATAACATAGACCCCCTACATTAATATATTAGTTAAATATATTATACACATGTATATGTCCTTTAATGTTATTGTCGGGAGCGACACCAAGATAAGTTTTGTGACATGTGACTCAATTAATACATTGCATTTAACTGGATGCAAATAGATATCCTTACATCGATCTCGTAACCGGTCCAGGATGGTAAATTAACAAGCATGTTTCATACTTTTAACAACCATGTGGCTTTCAGCTCGACAAAAGTAACGTTACCGTATTTGGCGAGCAAACAATTGAACCTATCGAACGTGTACAGTGGAATAGTTGATGTATAGACTGCTAAGTATCGTAAACAAAAACGACAGTGTCGCGTTGTGTGGTAATCGGTGCAAAACTCATGAATATAAATACTAGCCTATATATATTCTCATAAGTGAAGAATATATAGCAGTTGACCACAGACATCGGAATAACAACCGACTGGGACCGACTCAGTGTCGATTGATGGGTAACCAGGCGCACGGTGATACCGTATCTTGCATGATTGCAGGCCAGAAATGAAGAAGTAATGGAAATAGGTCCACTGTGGTCAATATTCATATACAAGGCCATTAGTCGTTGTTATGGTGCATAATTTTTCGCGATAAAATCGATGAATTTCGACCGATTTATCAGATGAGTGCCCCACAGGGGATCAACTAAATATCTGAACATATCTCTCATTATATGAAGGCGGTAAACAACGATCAGTATTCATAGAAATGGAAGATACAGGATAATAACAAAAGCCATATGACGAGACTGTGTTATGGACCCAGAATTGTCTTGGTGCACATACAATGCCCTTCTCCCGAGGTGACTGTTAATGGTGACTCGTGTATATTGTATTTCTCTGCAGTGCACAGTCGCATAAACTATAGCTGACATTGAATTTTTCCGTAGGTTGCTATTATCCATACATATGACCGTTAACACGGACGTGCAAATGACGAGGTCTGGTGTCATTTAAGCTCACCGAAAAATACTAGTGAGGTTCAGTTTCACATACGTATGACTTGTCTTACTATGGTATTGCTACATTTATATATATTTCTGCATCTGGTTGCCTCATTCCACGGTGCCAAACTGACATGTGTATACGTTTACTGTGTAACACGCATGACCCTGCGAAGCAGTCAATTGGTTACCATGACAATATAATTAAGTTATACACACATTTATATGCGAGATATACACAAAGAAAATACGCGACCAAATTTGTACCGACAAGCCATTCCCTGTGTTTTCTGATGTCTGGGTTATGGACGATCGGTCGTCCATATCAACCGATCGTCCATATCAACCGATCGTCCATATCAGTTCGACAACACAATTATCGCCTAAAAGGGCAAGCTGCCAAATAGAGTGCAGTCCCCTCGCTACGCTATATCTGACCGCTGTCGGCATGTGTATTTTCTTAATTAAATTTAACATTTTCTATTAAAGTCTTTTGTCAGGTACAATTTATTCTGGCTTGATCTAGACAATTTTCAAATGAATATAAAAGGTCGGCCGACCACAGTGTCCCCCGACAACGTGGCAAGTCGATGCCACTTTGTTAAAGAAATAAAAAAATATGTTTTAATGTTCTAAGTCGAAAGGGTTAATAATACCGTAAAAAAATAATGTTTCCGTCATCTATATACATGTTGCACATCTCCAATCTGTGGGTAACAATACTCTGAATCTACGATCAAAACTGTAGGAGGAGTTTATTACACCATGAAGGTACCCTCATACAGAAAATTATTTAAAAAACTAATTTCAAAGTAGAAAGGCCCATAACTCTGGGAAAAATCATTGGATCAAACTCAAATTCGAACTTGACCTGTATTTCGATATGAACAACCCACACAATAACAGAATTTCCAATTAAACAATCCAAACTTGAGTTATCATCCGGAAACCAAAGAAAAATTGAATTTTCTAAGTTGAAAAGCCCATAACTCTGACAACAATCATCGGATCAAACTCAAATTCGAACTTGACCTGTATTTTGATATCAGTGACTCACAAAAGTACGGAATTTTCAATTTAACAGTCCAAACTTGAGTTATCATCCGGAAACCAAAGAAAAAAAGAAGAAAATTGAATTTTCTAAGTCGAAAAAAGTCCATAACTCAAGGAAAAATCGGATCAAACTCAAATTCGAACTCAACCTGTATCTTGATATGACTGATCCACATAAAAACAGTATTTGCAATTAAAGGATCCAAACTTGAGATATCATCCGGAAACCGAAAAAGTGAGAAATTTTCTAAGTAAAAAAAAATGGAAAAAAGGGAAATAACTCCATAAAAGAACATCGGATCAAACCCAGAATTGCAGCGCACATGTGTTCTTGGTTGAGACACATACATACCAAGTTTCAATCAAATCGGATGATCATTACTGGAGTTATAACTCCGGACGGACGCACGCACGTCCGCACAGACGGACGACGGACGGACGGAGCTGATTACAATAGTCCCCCGAAAATAACTTTTACGGGGGACAATGAGCAGTTCAGTTTCTCATAATAATGTAGAATGAATTGTAACATACAAAAGTCTCAAATAAATAAATTAGTGTGTAGGTACTGGCAGCGGTAGGTCCTGCGTAGCAGATGACTGAACTCTGCATGGAGCTCGCTAAAAGGGCTGCAAGACGTTACCGTGTGATCGCCACCGGAGAGTTTTCAATTTTAATGTAAGGCCCATATAGCTGTCGGTGAAGTGATCAGTTTCTAAAGACAATTACGGTAGGGACACACAAGGTTAAGTCTGAGGTATAAAGGTCAGGCACATCCTGAATTCAACTATTATATCTATATTTAACTGTTATAGTTGAATTTGACAGTGCTAAACCCACCATTTCCATGTTTTTGTGGAAAATATGTGATCGCTCATCCCAATGCACAGCCAAATTGCAATATTATATAACAACATTCCATCAACTTTTCAGTCTTCCGATAACATTCGTTTTACAACATTTTACAACCTTTTGCGCCGGCTTATTTTAGTTAATACAGACACAATGGTGCCTTTCTAAATGTCATCAACATGATTTCTGAATCGTTCATTCACAAAAATATTTAGACCGATTGAATGTCAGTTGACTTCCTTAAAGGTACTCAATCCGATACGACGGTCCCCATATCATCAGATTCCAACAACAACAACATTTTTTGAAATGCCGCTTCAATTATCAGAATCGATTAATTGCCCAAAAATAATGCTAACCACAGTCAACTATAATATAAAATTGCCCAAAACCTGTTATTTATCAACGCTTTGTTCAACGAAATTTTGCCTGTTGTCAAATATCTGACACGAAAAAGCCACTGGATTTTAGCGTTATCGATCTTCATCCGCTATCTGGTCAGATAAATTCTCGTCGAACAGTTTACTGGGCCGCTTAAAATTAAAATAATAGATTTCAAACACATCGACATCTGATCACTCCTAGCTTTGATGGGTGGGTTCCTCGACTCGAATCAAATATTTTTTGCCCCCGAAGCCAAGGAAATAGTAATTTGCGAGCGTTAATTCGGATTGAGTACATTTAACATGTTTCACAGTGACTAATATGTTGCACGGATCGAAACGTGTTATTTCGTCACAAAACAAACATGGTGCCGATTTTTGTGAAATATGATGTTGGGTTATGCCTCTTGTATCGAATTCACAAAAGTACGATATCCATAGTTACCTACTACAGTTGAATATAACTATAATAGTTAAACTCATGATGTGCCTGACCTGGTATATGGCGACCCACGCCAAGGGCGCGTCCGAAAAAAGCATCAATATTATAGAGTTCGATATCGAAGAAGATCGCTGATAGCAGGAATCAGAGGGGGCATGGGTGACTGCTATCCATACAACGTCAGGTGCTTTAAGTCCCAGTAACTCGAACGTTACCTCACTGGACAATTGATATCACCGCAGGAATTCATCTTCGTTGAAATATTCTAATGGATTCGTGAATCTAGAAACCATTAAATCTACACAACGTATGATTTCATCAGGCTCTTGTTCTGCAAATGCTAGTATAAAAAGTGCGTCTAGTTCACAAATAACGTAGTTGGCGGATACAACAGCTGATGATGCAGCTACGGAACAGCTAGTAAAGCATGAGGAACAACAGCAAATGGTAAACGAACTCCTATCTACCGTCAGTTCCCTGCCGACATATCAACCAACAACAACAACAACAGCAACATCAGCAGCAGAAAGAAAAAGGAAACAAGCCAAGAAGAAAAAATAATATGCCTAGATAATTTCCACCTCATCTTCACCATTTCATATTTAATGTACCATATAAATATGTATGTCCAATCCAAATTTTTTAAAGTGGGTTGTCGGCGAGGGCATACTGCCATACTGTCATTCCAAATCACCCCGGGCTCCTATCCCAAATCCCCAATAAACATAATGCAGTTTAAACATAAAATCTGACCCGACAAGACATAACATCCGCTAATCTCATTGCCAATCTAACAACCCCATTAGAACATGATTACCATTCAAAACAATAACGCCATGGGCAGGTTATAAATGGCCAACAACCGGCGCGCACACACCATGGCTAAAAAGCGAGATCACTGAGTCGCTACCATATTGAATCCACCCAGCTCCAATTCCGTGGTGTAGGTGTTACATGTCAAAGTTCTGGAGTAGCATTCCATATATGGAGCTTTTGAATATTCATGAATTCCATATATGGAATTCATGAATATTCAAAACTCCATATATGGAACGATACTCCAGCACTTTGACATGTAGCACTTAAAGCGCGCAATGGGGACTCGACTGATCCAATATGGCAGCGACTCATTGATCTCGCTTATATACGGCCAAATGCACGCCAGTTTGTTTGTACGATTATATTTTGTGAATACCCGCGTGCATATTATAAACGGGATACCAGTATTATGGTCGCATGTGTTAATCCAGTCAGCAAATACAACGTGTGGTAACCTTTGTCTTTAGTTAAACAAAGAAGAATAGATCGATGAAGCATCATGTTGACACATAACAGTACAAATATGATGTCCCGGAGGGAGGATGTGCCCTTAAATATGTAATGCCCATAACTGCCTACAAAAAAACATGTACGATAGTTATTGGCTTCCTCTGGTTGGACCGTAATAGACTCAATTACCTGCGGTATATTCGCAATCCCGGTGATAACCAGTCAACTAGCACAACGTTCGGTAAGCCTTGACTTTAGTTTTTTTAAATAGATCAATGAGGCACCATGTAACATTACAAACATCATGTCTCGGAGTTGAACCCAAAATTATAAAATTGTCCATAACTGCCTTGCCATGTACACGTTACTATTCGTTTAACCCAATAGAAAGAACGTCTTCTCTGCCCACTGGGACCTCTCATTGGACACCTTTATCATAAAGAACAATTACCAATACGAATTACGGATAGGGTACTACGTCACTATAATTTGGGTTCTTTCTATCAGTTGTTGTTTGTCATATCCGTAGCTACTTACGATCATGGTTTCGAGATTCCAAACACGGGCACGTGAGCTTTGTATGCAATCGTCGAGCCTACCACGGACTATGACCTGCTAACAACATAATTAGGTACAAAATAATCACAACATTATATATAATTATATATAGATATCACCTTACTCTGAGTGGCAAGATGTTTGAACGGCACTATTTTCTCACTAACGGACTCATAGTCGTCAATTCTACTAAACGGTTTTTAGACCATCCGAAAAAGTACGACTACTTTAAGCTATTCGTAATTCTGTCAGCAATAGTTCATTGTGCGAATTACAACTCTGGATGCGGGTCCTTTCCTTCTCTTGCTTATATTAGCCGTAAATCGTTCGCCGTTAATTGTAATATGTAATATTTAATGTTAAAAACATCTTAAATGACAGTTTACTGATACATGTACAAGTTATGGCACACTTATATATATATAAAAAAATTTAAATTATTAATTCGAATTGTCAGTAAACACAATCGATTATATTACAACTAACTCTAACCTATATCTACCTATCAGAAAGAACCATGATTCTTCCGAACATGACAGTTTAACTCTTTATATACGGGATAGTTACTCATTGATGAGTATACTTTATATTCTTAACCAGTTGAAACGTGTGTGATCCGCGCAACGCTTATAATTTCCAGATCAAACTGTCGGCCTTTTACTTTCTAATTTTATTGCGCGGTTAACGTTATTTTATATCAGCATAAAAGACGTGAAACGATAACAACGGAAAAGTTCACAGATAATGCATATCTTAATGCAACCATTTACGCGCTGTCCGAAGAACGTCGTTCATACATCGAGGATGACATTTGGAATCCAATAGACATCACACATCCTGGACGGTTGATTAAATTTAATGCGTGTTGCATGATTGTGTTATAATGGCGGGGGTTACCTCAGTAGAAATTAAAGATGCACGCGAGCAACCACATGGAATTAATGAATCCTCCTATCTCGGGATCACTAATAGAGTCATATTTCTTTCGTCTCTTTCTTCTCTTATCTTCTGTTATCTTCTTTCCAATCTCTCACTCAACTGCACATGACCAAGACAAACCGTGTATCTCACGCTAATATCTCAAACATCTCGATTCAACATTTTTTTAGTGTGTAAATCATATCTGCCAACCACCGAGCTATTTACATGTCTTGAAATTCATACAATATATATAGGACAATGGTTGATATAATACAATATCGTGTTCGGATTGGCAGCTTTCTCTCGAGAGCGTCTCGACCACCTAGGGGAAAACGCTTTGACCTGAATATGTCTGAAACTATCATCATTTATCTTTTCCTACGTTCAAGAAAATTGCAAGAGATTCAAATTGTAAGTTTGTTACTGTTGATATCATGTACTTGTCCACATTTAATACAAACAGTTTTTGAAAATCATCCGTGAAAACAGGGCCCCATGGTAAGATAGTACAGATCGACATGTTATAATACACACACACAAGGCAAAATTATTATGTTACTTAACTGCAACTTCCATTATATTCTTGTTACTAATGTTAAGCGGCGATATCGAACTGAACCCAGGTCCTGCCAACAATGGTGCGGTACGAAGACACTGTTTCCATGTTACTACTGAACACCCAGAGCATCAGAAATAAAATGACAGCATTCTAAATGCTGAGTCTGCTAATTTAGATATTTGCTTTTTCACTGAAACATGGCTTAATAATTCAGTGGATAATTCCGAAGTTTTACTCCACGGTTTTCATGATCCAATTAGAAATGACAGGTAAACCCAAACATCCGGTGGTGGTGTGAGTATTTATATTCGCGACTGTATTCCTTATAAATTCCGCAATGATCTGATAGTTCCAGGCCTTGAGTCCGTATGGGTTGAAATCAAGGTGTGTCGCAATCACCAGTTTCGCATTGGGATACTATTGAACTCAACATTAAAAACGCAATCGATGACGTAAATTTGGTAACCGCAGCTGGCGACTTCAATGAAAATTATGTCGAAGATACCAATAGTAAGATTAATGGTATATGTGCGCACTGTGGCATCAAACAGCTAGTGAATTTGCCTACTCGTTTCACGGAAACATCTTCGTCGATCCTCGATCTGTTCTTCACAAACTGTGATGATTATGTATCTAACGCAGATGTAATAAGTCCATTTTTTGATGATCGTATTCGATACCATGCCCCAGTCAAACTCGACATCGAGTTAACTTTACCAACTCAGTTATCTACTAAAAGACTTATTTGGAACTATAGAGCCGACTACGAAGGCATTAACAACATGTTATCTAATTGGTATTTTAAATGTGTTGGTCGTAATTTTCACGTATCTAAGATTAACAACGAACTGACAGAAATGTTACAAAATGCTTGTCTGAATTTTATTCCAAATAAAACAGTTTGCATAAGAAAAGACTGTCCCCCTTGGCTGACATGTCGTGTAAGAAAACTAATGCGCCAACGCAATACACTACATAGAATAGCAAACTAAAACATTCCTTATCTTCCTGGGCAAAATTTCGTATTGTTCGAAATCAATGTGTGAGTGCAGTCAGAAAATCTAAAGTCGATTATGACAATAAAATTGACCACATTTTGAGTGAAAAAAACACTGAATCATCGACATGGTGGAAGAATCTGCAGAAAGTAATTCCCCCCACCAGAAAAGCAATACCCCTCTTTTAAGCAACAACTGTTATTTAGTTTCCCCTTCAGAAAAGACACATGCGTTGAATGATTATTTTTGTGAAATATCTAAAGTTGATGATAATTTGTGCAATACTCACTTGAGCTCTACCATTCAATATACAGAAACTGATCCTGAACTAGCGGACATAAACATTACACCAGTCGACGTTTTTAACCCTCTTAAAAAGTTGAAAGTGTCCAAAGCCTGTGGTCCTGATAATATTAGCCCACGCATGCTACAACAGTGTGCTTCGACTCTTTCTGAACCACTTTCCCATTTCTTTAATATTTTCACAGACAAGAGTTACTATCGCATGAATGGAAAAAATCCAATGTGACTCCCATTTTAAAAAATGGTGGCCCAAGCGTAATAGCGAACTATCGCCCTATCTCACTTCTGAGCTGTATATCTAAAACTTATGAGAAGTGCATTTACAAATATCTTTGGACATACATAGACGAAAATAAGTTACTTTCTGTTTACCAATCTGGGTTCAAAAAAGGTGACTCTACAGTATATTAGCTTACTGACATATATGACTATATTAGCAGATCATCTCTGGACGAAGGTAAAGAAATTCGATGTATTTTTGTGACATAAGCAAAGCCTTTGACATGGTTTGGCACAAAGGTCTCCTGTTTAAGCTTATGAAACTTGGAATAAAGGTTAAAGTATATGAACTAATTTCATCTTATCTTGAATGTCGTCAACAGGGAGTTATAGTCGATAATGCTAGTTCTGATTGGCAAAATGTTTCCGCAGGTGTGCTTCAAGGCTTAATATTAGGCCCATTATTATTCCTGATTTACATTAACGACATAACCGAAAACATCACGTGCAACATATGTCTATTTGCTGACGATACATCAATATATTTATGTGTCGGAACCCTGTTTTGGCAGCTGAAATAATTAATAGAGACATTGCCAATATTGTCGATTGGTCAGACTGAGCAGAAAGACCCTTGAAAATATATATCTTGCTTTTGTTAAACCCACTCTTGAATATGCATCACCAGTATGGGATAACATACCAAAATATATGAGCGATTATATCGAAGATATTCAGTATGAAATGGCACGAATAGTCACTGGGGCCACGAGAAGTACCAGCGATCGCAACCTACTATTATAAACCGGTTGGGAAACAATTGCCTCACAACAAAACAGAAAATGATACACTTTTTTTCTCAAAATGACTAGTAACCAAGCTCCGTCTTATCTATCAAACATGATTCCTCCCGATTCCACTTCATCTGGTTACAATTTTAGGCATGTTAGTATCCACCCGCCCGGCAGCAACAGAGACATTTACATGAATACTTTTCTGCCTTCGGCTACAAGAGCATGGAATAGTTTATCGAATTCAATAAAATCGTCAAACACACTCGAAGAATTTAAGCGTAAACTAAATATTGACCATGCGAAAATCGCAAATTTTTATCTTCAGTGTTATTCCAGGAAAGCCCAAATATATCATACTCGTATTAGATTAGGTTGCAGCAACCTGAACCGCGAACTTGTTATTAATCACTTGAAAGAATCACCACTGCGTCAATGCGGTAGTTTTGAAACTGAATCAGCTTACCATTTCTTCTTCCGATGCCCTCTTTACGCCAGAATTAGATCAGAACTTCTAAGTAACCTACCCGTAAGTATGATAACAACCGATGTTCTATTGTATGGATCTCACTAACTTCCAAACAAATTAAACTCCGAAATATTCTTGGCGGTACAGAAGTTTATTTTAGATAGTGGCCGTTTCTCATAGATCACTTCAGGTGACGCGGCTAGATTCCATTTTATTTGCATGAACCGCTTTTTCTCCTCCGTGATCGTGCGCATTCGTGCAAGTGATTCCCCCACTGGACGGATGTTGTTGTGTTATTTTGTATCGAATGTACGTTGTGTCAAACATCTCTCCCTCTCTCTCTCTCACTCACCCTCACTCACTCTCCCTCTCTCGCTCTCTCTTTCGTCCTCTCTCTCACACTCACCCTTAACTTCCGTATTACAATGTTATACCCGTATCTCAATCCTAAACAACATTTCAATCAAACAAAACTATATATCCCGTCTGCTTTACCTCAAGTGATATTTCTGTCACTTGAGGTAACATTTATTCCACGAGGAGAGGACTTTAAAAAAGCATTTTGCTTGTTGTCCAATCCTCTTCATAAATCTCTATATTTCTACATGTACATTGTGTCTGTGTTATATGTTTGATTTTTTGAAATAAATATTGTTTACACCAAAGATTCACGGTCAAATTTGACATCAAATTAGTCGAAATTCTGAAGTCCCCCCAGTATATGTGAGAGTGCATGTTACTAACGAGAAGAAACTGGTAGAAGGGATATGAACAGATGTTCAGAATAATATTTGCCACTACCGGTGTGACTAATTACAGCTCGGACCCGACCGGACTAGACCGGACCACCCCTGTGGTATCTATGGGTGATTATGTGGACAGAAGGGCCGCTATGCACACATCCTCATTATAATTGTTACTAATCACAGGTATAACATGTTTATGATATCACTGTCACATTTTCATAAGCGTTAATGATGTAATACAATCATTGTAATTATAATAACCCACACTGAGACACTTAACGGCGTTAATTCCCCGTTGGATTCTATTATTAAATTATTAATGTTTCCCTCCAATGAAACATTGCAGGTCAACAAGGTTTTCAATGTTTACTGCTTTGACCGAGACGTCTCGAAGTAACTCGCGGAAATCTCCGAAGATGACGTTTTTTTTTATTTGACAGCCAAACGACTTCCGTGTGCTCGTAGTATATGCATGGACGACGCAAACTCCATGCAGCGCACTCTACGTTATCACTGCCATAGATCACTGTCGGAAGGATGGTACCGATACATCTATTTTTACGTATCGTCGGAACTATATTTATTCACATATTATCTTATTGTGACCACCAAAAGTTTGCAATAATGGTAATTATTTCGGTATTGATAAGAACAAAAATGAACTGAGCCAGATATAGTCAAATTTAATACTAAAATATAACTCTTTTGGCGGATGCTTATTCTTCTTCTGACAATGCGAGTCGCAACTTGATGGACAAGTCTATTCCCTATAATAATAAAACGACAAGAAAACCATAGTCAGAAATGGTAACGCCCTCTAGATCATATTATTAGGCATATATATATAAATTATACTAAAAAATATATTAGTTTCATGAATGCACAACCTCGGAATTCCGTTAAAACAACTAATCCTTTAAATTATTACAACAACTATGGCGTAATATTATAACTGCAGGTTTCTCACTCACCACACAGAAATGCGGACCAAAAATCTACTAATCGGATTAAATACACACCCGATACTTCGTAATATGACCTTTAGTCTACATTCCAAATGAGACATACCTCAACAATGTCAGCTCTTTTATTATGCATTGTGTTCCCGCAATACATCTTCAAGAGTGGTCGAGCCTTTGTTCACACGTAAATATCGAACGCAATTAACACGGTCATAAAAGTTACATACTGCAACAATGAGACATCCACAAAGATACATCCACGAATACGTACATCCTGCAAAAAGTCAAACCGGTACGCAATATAGCTAGTACATTTTAAATCATATTTCCCAAAATAACTCGCATCGCGTGAACCCCGAAATGTGTTGTTCTGCGAGATATCCCCATCGATCCATTGGCACGGCCAGATCAGCGTGGCAGTAAACACCCATAGGGCGTAATGACTGTCCTTGAGGGGAACATAGCGGATAATCTCCCCTTGGGTACGATAACACCACATCCGCTGACACATCGGAAGATATTGGTTCCTCGGGGAGAAAACTGTCCTACTCGCTATTGCAATTTGGTAGCATATCAGTAACAACGGTTCTCTTCAGCGACCCATCATACACAAAGGAAAATACATTAATATTTCAAACAACCCAGAAATTCATCCGTGATAGCAATCGTTTCACTAGAGTTATATGCGTGCCACCTCTTTGACAAAGAAAAGTACTATGCTGTTTAAGAAACTATATATCAAACTCTATCGCAACGACAGCTCCCATATGACAAATCACTAAATGTATATATTTACTTAGACATTTACTTTATATTTTATGATTAAATGCCATGTTTGAAAATGATATTAATGTTTATCATATGACTCAATCATTATTTACGTTGGAAACTATGTCATAAATCAATTTCATATCAATTACTAATTCATATCACCTTCCGATAATTTGATTGGTTTGTTGACAAAAAGTGTGTTCTGATTGGCTGAATGGCAGCCGGGGGCCGAGCCGCATCTCTGACTAAATGCATAATATTGAAATATATAGTTTTGGACATTGTTATACGATAAATAGAATATGTAATTCGTATTTATCTAATAAACATACGATATAATGTCACAAACTGAGAACAGAATAGCGCACTATATCTTCGCGTGCATATTATTTCTGCTATTTCACCAGGTGTAATTGGGCTTCCGGTGCAATGAAGTGACGTCACATTAACCTTTTGCTGCCGATGTCATATAGCTATTTAGTGATTTGTGTGCGTTTTGGACATCATAATCAATTTATAGGTGTCATATGATAAATAGAATATGTAATTCGTGTTTCTCTCATATGATATTTATGAAACTCGTCACGAATTTTCAGTTTTCTCTCGCAGGAGGCTCGAGAAAACTGAAAATTCTTAGACTCGTTTCATAAATATCATATGAGAGAAACATTCATTTCATATCCTCTATATATACTTGAATGCTTGTGTATTACTGTGAGAGAGGAGCAATGACTAAGTACCATCACGTGCTCCGATCCCTTTGCGATATAATTATTCCAATAAAAATGTTTAATCTAATCTAACCAGCAATGTATCCACCAAACCAAGTCATAATGTTTATAGAATACTAGCTGGTGGACCCGACTTCGTCCGGGCTGTTTCCCCTCTGCTTTTCGGCGAATTGCGCGATTTGACCTTGAGTTGATCATTTTGAAGGTCAGGTCGAGGTCACGACTTGACCCGTCCAAAACACTCCCCGGACAAAAGTACCCGACAAAAGTACCGGTCGAAATCCGTCAGGTTTTACCCGATTTGACCTTTAATTTACAATTTTGAAGGTCAAGGTCAGGTTGGGGTGACGATTTGACCCGTCCAAAACACTCCTCGGACAAAAGTGACCCTATGTATCAAATGTCGAAATCCCGTCAAAATTCTAGATTTGACCTTGAATTGACAATTTTGAAGGCCAGGTCGGGGTCACGATTTGACCCGTCCAAAACACTCCCCGGACAAAAGTAACCATGTGTATAAAACTTCGTCGAAATCCGTCCGTTTTACCCGATTTGACATTGAATTGACCTTTTTGAAGGTCAATGTCAGGTCGGGGTATCGATTTGACCCATCCAAAACACTCCCTGGACAAAAGTAACCATAGGTAGCAAGTTTGGGCTAAATCCGTCCGGCAGTTTTCCCGGCCATAGCTAACAGACAAACACACAGACAGAAGTCCCAAAATATATATAGTCTGGTCGATAAAAGGTTTGGACTAAGTTGGTTTTTATTCCATTTTGAAGAGGAATATTTCCTCTACAACATATCCAAAATCCGCTAAAATCGGCTTTGAGCAAACTTTTTTACAGAGATTTTAAAAAATGCTCATTTTTCGACCTTGCGAAGCACGTTTTTCTACAATATCCCTCATCGGCGACCCCAGAACGCATTAATCCTCCATCCGATATATACCAGTTTGTGTAAAATAGTATAGGGGGCGAATAGAGTGACAAGGACAGAAAACAATGCAATCGCGGCGATGAAATGGCTGTCAAAATGGCCGCAACTACAATCCATGCTACGATGAAAGCAACATATTGGATAACCCCATATAAGCGAAAATACACATTTGTAATTTACAAGAATGTTGTTATATATCTTTAAAGGTACACATATAATTAAAACAGATCTATCTGAATGATTTATCGATCACTGCTACGCACGTTAACCCAATGATTTACGTTCGGGTTTTCTTATTAGAATACATCCAACAGTCGGACCAAAAACAGTTATTTTGGGCTTGCAACACACGAAGTAATATTTCGTCACACAGTGCGTGGTAGTTTCCTTTTGGAATGATGATTAATTATTGAATGTAAAGCAGAAACTGAAGTGCCCACCCTATCTGTGTAAATACTAGTTATATTTCCAGAATTTTCAACACTCTCCGTGACAATAAACCATACACGTATGTCGTAATGCTGATTATACTGTCAAGAAAAACTTATCTCTTCAACAGAATAGTACCCTATCTCACTAGATCGAAGAGACTGTACGTCGTACATTTTATTTAGTACTAATTTGCATGGTGCTCCCAAACCGGTTTCTTAGTAGACAATTATGTTCAAATTACTTCAATCGGCACTTTACAACATGAATATGTACCACGCAATACACACTATTAGTTGTCAGTATATTGTTGTTTGAAATTATGTTACCATTGCCACCCCCATACTTCCGCTAAATATCAGGTCATCAGCGTTTACAGTTATTAGTTCTGCGTTTACAATTCACTCAATGTTGCTATTTATGGTTTTGTATGCAGCAGATATGTGTAACATTAGGGAGAATGGGTAAACGCGGCGATGCGGTTGCAGAAAAGGTCGTACGTTTCCCGTATATGTGGCCTTAGTGCATTTAAGTGCACATTTTTTCCAGGTATAAAGATAGTCTCTGTCATAGAGTATGTAGGCAAATTGGGTTATGTTGAGAATTTATTGAAGATAGTCTATTGTAATCCTTTGTATTTTGATAAATTGCGTTCATGGTATACCAACATGTATTTGTGTGATCAAAATGAAATATTCGTGTTTAATCACTTGACCGGATGCAACTATGACTACTATTTTAAGACACGGACAATAGGATCTACACATTTTACCTAGTACTATATGAATAGCTCTCATACTGTTCTATAGTAGTGAATTTTGACAGACTGTGTGTTGTAGATTCAAAAATAAATGATTATCGGTCACATTCGTGAGACTGTTTTCATTACATATATTTCTGCTTCTAGAAAAGGTCACACAATGAGTACACCCCTATTATATCACATTTAATACACATATATTACACGATTCAAGATAAACAGTACAGATAAAACTGCGTTATTCTTCTATTTCTTGGCGCCCAAAAAGTCCACATTCAATCGTTGTATGAGACCTGGCTTTCGGTTGCTCTCTCGCGAGATACATTAGAGAGAATTCTTACATACTATTATTAATAGCTCCCCTTATACTCTGAAATCATTCTTCCTCGTATAATTCGACGGCCTGTTCGGTCTTGTAAAACCAGCTATTCAATTTTCCGCAAATTGTAAATTTCATTCGATTTTGTCCATTTTGGCGGCCGTTTTGGACAGACATTCTACCGATATGGTTTACGACTAAGGATTGTTTGTGTGGATTTTATTTTATTACCAATTTGGTATTTGTTGGCGCACCTACCACCGACATTCAGGATTTTTCTATACCAACTGCCATCATCGACGCCATCTTGTATTACAGAAAATGCTCAAAGCGGATTTTAGCGGATTTTGGATATGTTATAGAGGATATATTCCTCTTCAAAATGGAATAGAAACCAACTTAGTCCAAATTTGTTCTAGGTTGACCCTAAAATTTTAGTTTATCGACCAGACTAATAGTAGACTAATTATCTTTCGTTATTGAATGAAGAAAATCGGGAATTAAGACTAAAAGTGATGTGAAACACTCCGCTGATGTGTTCCGAGCGGAATATGACATAAATATGTTATTTTCATATATTTGATATCCAAATATTCAGAAAACAGATTTATTGTTCTAAACGTATATTACGCAGTGACTATTATTGGCGCACTTAATGTTATAATGTTCATGCTAAATAAAGCGTCCCGAATAAAGTAGTAAATATTTACATATGTGTGTAGTTCCAACGTTGTGTTCTCTGTAATGGTATAGTCGATGTGGTTGGAACTTTCTATACATTTTTTCCAATAGGGATGGTATATGGATACTAAATGATTGGTTTTATTCAACTCTATAAGTACATAATATGTCTTTAAAATTCTGAGGATGAGATTAAAGCTGAGATCAGATTGACGATTGCTTCGTTGGTAGTGTTGTATCTGAATGTTATGACAAAGTAGAAAGAAAGTCAGACGAATGAACACTACGAACACTTCCTCTGTGAGAGTCTTGAAGAAACCCAGATGATAATAGGTTTGAAGTTGGTCCAGAGCATTCTCAGGTGATGATTATGCTTGCTGCTTAGATTTCTTACTGAAATAAGTAGTCAAAATTAACCCTTTACCCAACAGAAGGACCCTGTGCCAATGCATTATCTTATATATGCGGCGAGTCGACCATAGGTCGCCTCGCATATATAAGAGAATGCATTGGCTTAACACATTAAAAATTATAAAATTGTTAAAGAATGTAAGAAAAATGGTAAAAAGTGTTAAAAAAAGATTTGTTTTAGGCCAATGCATTCTCTTATATATGCGAGGCGACCTATGGTCGACTCGCATATATAAGAGAATGCATTGGCACAGGGCATAACTGTAACTATCACAATGTGGTCAAGGAGCCGGTTCCAATGATATCCATATTTGTATGGTTCTATTGAGACAGACCGAAGATATTTTAGGCTGTTGAAGCTTTATTTGGCCGGTTTTGGCCGTTTTGTTGGGTAAAGGGTTAAGAGATTTAATTTGACTTATGTAATATGCTATAGCATATAACATAATTGTAGTTTAACTCTAGTTTCATTAAGAGTAATGGGACTGGACAACTAGATTGGAAACATAGTTGTATTATGTTGTCAGTTTATCCGTAACCCTGACCATCCGGTAACACGTTGGTTGTGGTCCCAAAACTCCAGTATGGACGACTTGGTATGTGTTTCTCGACCAAAAATACAAATCGGTCTAATTGTTTTACATTCGTTATGTCCTAATTGTATTAGGCCATGCGCACGGGTGTAGATATCAAACAATATGTGATCCTCCGTAGGATAGGGTATCATATAATATGTGATCCTCGTCTCAGGAGTCACTCGTGGCTCAATGAAGGCAGGATCATAATTATATCAAAATGAGAGGATATGGTGATCCCATGAAAAGGGGATCACCATATCCTCTCATTTTGATATGTGATCCTAAAATAAGAAAATATTTTTATTAACTAAATAACGGAGATATTTGAAGAAGTGTTTTTGACGAAATAACGGAAATATTTGAAGAAGTGTTTTAAAGACACATTGTTCATAGTTGTATTTTTCATTACTTCAATGCGTCTTTTTTTGTGTTACAGAATGCTCGTAGAAAGGTAGTTAAGATATTTATTAACCTATTTAGATACTGGGAAAAATTCAAAAGCGAATAATATTATTCGTATTTTGGAGCGCAAACTGCCATGTGGCTTTAAATGGACATGTGTCGATAATTTCCCTGTTTGCATAACAATGGTTTTGATATGCGAAATCTCATTATTGGAGATTTATTAATAATGGTAATAAGAACAAAGTCAATCTATCTCTTGTTCATGTACTTGTTGAAGATAGTTGTTTTCCAGATTTGTATGTTATTTCGCATGAATACACTTTGAAGACCTCGAGTCCCTTTAACGAGCATTATGTCTGAGACTCCTGTTGAAAATTCTACATCGACTGGGGCGTCCAGAAACTCCCACGTACCCTTTGCCAGATTGGCCGACCCTTGTCCTGTCTTTATCTGTATTTACAGATCGTGATCGTACGTCCCCATAAACAGCATCCATATAAACATAACATGAGCAGGACGAGAGAGCACCAAAGGCCGAACTGCGGAACGAGAAATATGCAAATAAGAGGACTGTCAATGCAATTGATTAATCGAAAGGCAGCTACTTTTTTCACGTAAAGCAATCATGTTTACAACTGGTCAAAGAAAATACGGTTTTCTCAGAATGGATATCTTTTTCCTCCCACTGTAAGATCACGTTATATAAATCAAGGTACTCACACAGCATGTACGACATTGATGATACGACGCTCTGTGGTATGTATAGTCGATAGCTATGCCAGATGCGAGAGCATTGACAAAAGTATTTCATCATGTTTATCGGCGGAACAAGTCAATCTGACTCTTAGTCCCCATATTTTCATAGAAGATATTTACAATAACAATCGACGTCACAGCTATTAGTCCGTCCTTTAAGAATAAAAAAAAGCATGTACACCTTAAAGATACACAGTCGATTCGATGGTCCCCAGTTAAAATATGCATTTCATATTATGTTGCATGTCAAAATGTCTATCATCCTTTTGATGTTCATGTGGTGTAAACAATAAAATATTTTCCAGAGCGAAAAGTGCGAAGCAACAACCACATTGTTATAATATGTTTGATGCGGGAGCAGTGATCAAATTAGTATGGAATGCTATTAGGACCACTTCCTAATGGCGCTTCTGGTGCGCTCGGAAAGCGGCGAAACATGCCCCATTAGTAGCGCCGAAAGCGCCAAAATGTGCGATATCATGTGTTGGCGCGCGCCGAAAGCGACACAAGCGCAAACATGCGCCATTTGTCGCATATTTCGTCGGTTTCGGCGCGCGCCAAAACATTCGAGATTTATCATGTTTTGGCACGCGCCAAATTGTGCGACAATATGGCGCTCATTTTGTCGCTTCTGATGCTTTCGGTGCGTCAATACATGAGATAATATCGCACATTTTGGTGCCTCGGAAGCTCCATTAGGAAGTGACCCTAAAAGTTCTCCATAAATTTGCCATCCAGATGCACAATTGTCCAATCACCAAGCAAACAAAAGCACTGGTAGGTCGTGGATAATTACACCAATATGCTTACACCTCAGCAGAATGAGGTTCCCAGAGGGTGAATTTGGTTATGCTAGCCCGCTATGCGGGGTAGCATCACTAAATTCACACTCTGGGGACCTCATTCTGCAAATGACAGACACACTATTTCAAGGCTTGCATTCACACCGAAGAGGTACGGACCCCACAAGAACACACGAAGAACGACGAAGAAGATCACACAATATATTTTAGTTATCACAGCCAATGTATAAGGAAACCATAAACGTTCTTTTTCACACATATTATCATTTGATTTTATGGGCGGTCCCGTCCAAAATTGAAATCCTGATATAACTGCCTCGATAGAAATTTCATATCAGACATTCAAAATCGCCCATGGATGGGCTGGTGCACATGGGTTCGAATCTCGTGTTATATAGAATACAACCTAATAGTAGTTTTATATTACCAATTCGAATGTGTCATCTTTACCAAATCCGGTCAAATCTTAGCAGAAGGAAAAAAAGGAGACAAACATTGGCAACTATTTATCTGAAATATAAGAACTTTTACAATGAAAGGAAATCTAATTAAGCAAATAATACGTTACGGCTTCGTGTAAATTGTTCGCTATTTTATTCCGGTTCGTTGCGTAGGTAGGAACCAACACCACTCAGTGTTCTATATCAATTTCCTGAAGTAAAATATTTTTCTGTGTTGCAATTTCCTGACAATCAAAGGCAATAAACCGTTCGATAGTATACAACCACAATGATTCGTTTATATTTCGCAGGAACAATGGGAAATGTTTCTTGTTGCTATTTTATACACAAACTAAATAGTATTAAAAGAGCATGCCTTCGTATATAATTTGTATGTACATTTAATTGGGGACAACGGGTATCAAGACATACCAACATATGAAGACTGACAAATTTTAAACGGGTTTGTCGGTATTCTGCGTGACCCTCAAATACTCATTGACAAGTAGTTCCCTGCTTAAAATTATTATCTGAACATTTCTCACCATAGAATATGAATCCTTCTACACTTGTGTTAATAATTTCGTCTATTTGTCATTATTGGTTATCTTCGGCAGCAATGGGATGCATGGATGTCGATTGTGAACCCCGAGGCGGAACCGATGGTCCAGAGTTATTAAATCGCCATGTACCCACGATGTTGCCAGAGATAACGATTTTACATATTTTGATATACAGACTTGGTAATTTGATGTTATTTATTTGTTTTATTACTTCTGTATTCTTGTACTACATTTATGCGTTTTATATTATCCTTGCACACTAGTCAGTTCTTGAAGTTATATTTCTGACTCAAAGCGGAAACATATCCTCTTGGGTGCTTTCATTTGTACATAGCTCATTGTTTTAATATAATCCACTGTCTGATTTCCAATCATCAGGACGAAAACCAAAGAGACCGGAGAGGTCAGAAACATCTTACGTGAAAAACACCTAAAACTATACTTCAAACATCAGACGAACAATACAACATATAACAAAACTTTAATCTGAAACACTGTGGAGAGGCGTGACTAGCCTGTTGATTGAGTCGGGTGAACTCAACCACCCGCCTTGAAGAGATGTAGGACCAATGTGGACCATGGGCTAAGCCGTATTCGCAGGTCGATGCCTCACGTGATACGGCCGCCATAATGCCACCAGGACTCGTACACCACACCTCATTGAATGCACCCCACGACAAACCGGGTGCCACATTAGGGGATTCTTTATCCCTCGCAGTGGGGCGGTAGACACGTTCTACCTGGGCCCATAGGGGGGACAAGGGCCGTAACTCTGGTAAAAACTAGTCCGGTGATAACACCATAGTTAAAAGGTGAAATGATCGTACCGACACGAAATTAAAGAGTTACAATGTCTAAAGCCGGTATGGATGAATGGACGAACCCCGTAGAATGTGAGTATCCTTTCTAGCAAACTGGGCTATCACAATACCATATTACAACCAAAGCCGATGGTCAACACCCGAGCTATAAGGCGAAACGTTTGTACGGACACACACTTAACTCTGGTTAAAAATATGAACTATACGTGTAGCTCGTGGATATCCTTTCTCCCAAGCTGGGCTATCACTATACCAAAGCACAACCAAAACCGATTACCCACGCATGAGTTCCAATGTTCGTACGGAGACAAAATTCACAAATGTCCAAGTCAAACAAGGGCCGTAACTGAATAAAAAATCCGATGATGACACTATATATAGCTACGATGTGAAATGATCGTACCGACGCCGAAATTAACGAATTGCCTTCTCTAAATCCGGTATGAATGAATGGACGAACCCCGGTAAAATGTGGGCTATCACAATACCACAGTATAACCAAATCCGATAATCAACACCCGCGCTTCAAGGTGAAACGTTTGTATGGACACACAATTAACTCTCGTTAAAATAGATGGACGAACCCCGATGTTTGTGGGTATCCGTTCTGCCAAGCTACGCTATCACCATGCAAAAATAAATCCAAGTCTGATGATCCACGCACGAGTCACAGTTACATTATTCGCAGGGACACAAAATTCAAAAGTGTTTAAGTCCAACATGAGCCACGTAACTCTGGCAAAAATAAAGGGACCATATCCGTAGTATGTAGGTATCCTTTCCCCATTACAACGTGCAGCGAAATCCGATAATTCACAGCCGTGGATAGTAAATGATTGCAAAGAGAACATAGACATTTATGCAATTGTCAAATTGTTAAATTTTTTTTCTTGTTGAATCTAAATTAAGGGCAATTTCATGAGGGGTGAGGAGTAGGACTTTCGGTCTATTCGACCCTCCCCAAAAACCAGTTCGTAAAACCCGGTTTAAACTCGGAGGTTTAAACGGGAGATGACGAATCCGGCAACCTTGTATATTGAGACTCGGCCATTATAAACCACGTGTAATATATATATCATAGTAATTAAGCAGGTGAATCAGAGCTATAATATAAGCCGCGAGTCCCATCTCAACACGTCGGGACCCGGGCCGCTTTTGCCCATGATGCAATCATATTTGGGAGAATTGCAGATACCTGTATATCCTCATACAATGTAGAAAATATCGATTCACCTTTATTATTTTAAACTTAACTCGGTTCCTATCATTCTATTTGTAGCTCTTAAGATCGCCATCTAATGATGCTTGTTTTTGCTTCGCTGGAAACAAAAGCAGTGAACCCAAGTTAGTGATGATCTGCGACCTAATGGGGTGCGCACTAGTCTGGCCTCTGCGTCGCGAATCATCCTTGTAAAATCTTCAGCGACAATTAGGGGATGGGATTTTGTTCCCTGTATACGGATCGCGTTAAAGGAGTCGCATTATCTCTTAACATCGCCTGCAGACAATACCTTCTAATACTCATCTACGGATTCATATAAGACCTTTGGCGTCAACACCAAACATGAATAAAAGACCATCTCGATCCCTGGTTGGGATAGACTCTCATGCAGGTTCTCGTAATCTCATGTTTAAGTCTGTGTGGCATCCATTAAATTTCTCATACTATCATATTTCAGTCTGTGTGACATACATTCAATTTTCTCGTGAAAGAATAAAAGAAATATAAGCTTTCATCAAATATGTTTTACTTTATTAGGTGCGTTAATCTTTGTCGCAGCCTCCTATCTGTCAGTTGTAAATCAGTGCACTAGTTGGCATTACAATTCCCCAGCGCCACCGTAATGTCACGGAGTCAGGGATGGCATAATGTATAAGCAATAGTGCTTTGAGTATTTGGGTTATTGCCATTGGCACTTACTGACTTATCTATATCCAGAGATAACAATAATATCAATTTACATTCGCTGATTACCTCTGATGTACGATACATAGCAGCTATTAGCCCATAAAGAAAATATCGGATCTGCCAAACAGCTAGAATTGAACTATATTTTTTGCAAATTTATTTTCCCATGTGATGATCTGTTTCGCACGTGGTCGTTATATGTTAGGCGCACTCGTATCTTACAAACGTCTCTCGCCTCTCATGATTTATTTAACGTAAATATCGGAACCAATTGATTACTCTCTATCTATATCATTGGCCGTGGTACGTAAACGGTTTATTAAACATTATTCCATCCACATGGCAGAATGTATGCAAGACCATCCCTCCAGTAAAGCCATGTTCAGGCACATGGTACGTATAAGTTATAACATGCATGTGTTGTCATTGCCACCGAAAGTCACCTGACTTATAATCACTCATTTGACTATTTCGCCAATACATATGCGGCCGTGAAGAATTATATGCTTTGATGACATATACTTGTAGTTCGATGAATGTGTAGCAATATCAAACGAAGTTTTCGGGTGTCGCTTAGAATAAGCCTTAGATATTTATTGCTACTTTGATATTTATTAATAATACTAACTTGTTTCACTTGCTCACTGTACATGTGTTTGTGAGTTTTTACAGAATATAACAAAGATAAAAACATGAGATGTTCCTTCAATTATCCCAATTATACCCTCAATTAAATATGGCAAATAATTTTGAAATTTGGCAAAAATTAATTTCATTTGGCAAGAGAACATTTTGGTCCAGCGCCAACCACGTTATTTAATTCAGAAGTATTGTGTCATACACGTAGCATATACGTAACTTGTAGAAAGAGGAATAATCAAATTGCATAATAACGGAATTATCGATCAACGCTATGCAGACACTGGGGGAATATCGGCTGAATTCTGGTCTCAGGTCTAGACCACCCTAATAATCACGGTGTTCCATGTCAGGACTTGGTCTCGCGAAACCACCTGGTCCCAAGCTGGGATCGGCTCATTATTGTACAATCAACGACCATCGACAATCTATGGACAAAAGCGTGCTGAGCGCTGCATCGAGATTGGTGTGTTGGTGTATCTAAACCTGAGCACGACAAAGCGGGTGTGTCTTTTTACCGGATTCCGGATTCCGGATTTCGACCCGGATTTAGGTGTCTTTTTACCGGATTTCGACCCGGATTCGGGTATGAATTTCATGCTTGTTTCATCACACATTTAACCCATTAAAAGCCGTTTCTGACACGATTAAACCAATATAGGGCTGTCGTGCTCATTCAACCCGATTAATCGTATTTAAAGGTACATATCGTGCCCGGATCAGCATACTTCTTATTTTTTCATATATACACGGCGGTTGGATTGATTTTACGTGATCATGATGGCATTTAAGGGAACACACCATGTCCGGATCCGAATTAATTATCTCGTAAGTACTGATCATATTTAAAGGTAGATATCATGTCCGGATCCGGTTTTTTTCTCTCTCTTTTTGCCATATAAATTATCGTCTTTTTGATATATTAAATGTCACGTGGAACAAAGTTATAAGTTTATTTTGAGACGTTATACTAGGCTGTTGGATTGATTTCACGGAATGATTATCGCATTTAAAGGTACACACCATGTGCGGAACCGAATTAATTTCCACGTATTTACTGATAATATTTAAAGGTACAGATTATGCCAGGATCCGGATTTTTCTTCTTATAAAGTAATGCTTATTTAATACAATAAATGTAAACTGAGTCGCGTGGAACCTGGTTCCACGTGACTCCGCTGGCATTTAATGTATAAAATAGGAGTTAATTTATAAGTGAGAGGAGAACAATCGGGATCCGGGCATAATCTGTACCTTTAAAAATGATTAATAAATACGCGTTAATTAATTCGGATCCGTGCATGGCATGCACCTTTAAATGCGATCATCGTGATCGTGATACGTGAAATAAATCCAACAGCCGGGTCTAACATCTCAAAATCAACTTCTAACTTCCTCTTAACTCAGCTGACATTTAATATATTAAATAGGCGTTAATTTATATGGAGATTTTGTTTTTTAAACCGGATCCGGGCATGGTCTGTACCTTTAAACTAGATAATCACTGTATAAACTGTAGCTGGCTGCAACGGGATGAATATATGCTAGCAGTGTTTTTATAACGATTCGGGCGGCCAGACTATATAATCACTGTATAAACAGTAGCGGACTGCAATGGGATGAATATGCTATCCGTGTTTTTATAACGATTCGGGCGTCGTGACATAAAACGCTTAATACAAGTCGTACATCTATCTCACTTAAACCGGCTTAAATATCGAATTTACAATAGTAATACTACTAGTATCACAAATATAATCGTTTATAATCGAACTAAAATAATAAACCATTTAAACTGCACCAGGTTTTTTTTGTGGGCTGGAGAACAAAAAATCTTCACAAAAGCAAGTCAATTTATTTCAATCCGAATGATATTACTGTTAAACGCAACCTGTGCCATGTTTTCGCGGGTCTGAAATGTCTTTTAATGTGTTAAACATGGGTTATAATAAACATAAAATTGAGATCAGGGTTCGGGACGAAATTAGAAAAAGACATATAAAATCCGGATCCAGATCCGGGCATAAAGTTTGTCTGTAAATGGGCTCATTCTCGCGTGAAATCAATCCAAGCGCCATGTTCACCGTTTCCAAATAAACTGAGTTCCGCGTGGCTCAGCTGCCATTTAATGTATTAAATACTTGACTATTTATATGAAATAGAAAAGAACTATTCGTATCCGAATCCGGGAATGATCTGACCTAAACATCAACATATATAACCTCAGTTTACATTTATTGTATTAAATAAGCATTACTTTATAAGAAGAAAATCCGGATCCGGGCATAATCTGTACCTTTAAATATTATCAGTAAATACGTGGAAATTAATTCGGTTCCGCACATGGTGTGTACCTTTAAATGCGATAATCATTCCGTGAAATCAATCCAACAGCCTAGTATAACGTCTCAAAATAAACTTATAACTTTGTTCCACGTGACATTTAATATATCAAAAAGACGATAATTTATATGGAAAAAAGAGAGAGAGAGAAAAACCGGATCCGGACATGATATCTACCTTTAAATATGATCAATAATTACGAGATAATTAATTCGGATCCGGACATGGTGTGTTCCCTTAAATGCCATCATGATCACGTAAAATCAATCCAACCGTCGTGTATATATGAAAAAATAAGAAGTATGCTGATCCGGGCACGATATGTACCTTTAAATACGCTTAATCGGGTTGAATGAGCACGACAGACCTATATTCGTTTAATCGTGTCAGAAACGGCTTTTAATGGGTTAAATGTGTGATAAAACAAGCATGAAATTCATACCCGAATCCGGGTCGAAATCCGGTAAAAAGACACCTAAATCCGGGTCGAAATCCGGGATCCGGAATCCGGTAAAAAGACACACCCCGATAAAGCGGCTTATCTCCGTGTTGTATAGCGGTATCCGTATGCCGTCGCCGTTCGACGGGGATCGCGGGGCAGAGGTGGTGCGGATTTCTCACCCCCTATGCGGATGTTACGACGTTGTCAGTTTTACGGGTGGGGGAAAGTCTACACAGAGAGTAAATTTCACCGAGAAATCACTCCGCTGTGAGTAGAAACCACCGACCCCGGAGATGGACCGACAAACTTGCCCAGATACACGAATCAGATTATCCTCACTTAGAGTGGATCGCGAATCCGCGCTTGTCGGCATTCGAACCAGCTTCGTCAGCGCTAGACGGCAAATGGCGGCATAATTCCCCGAACATTCTACCGACGGGACCACCGGCGTCTTTTACAATCAATGTATAGCGTAAAATATTGTTTGTTCAGATCAAGAACCAACTATATATTGTTCAACTTGGAGTAAAAATATTACACAGAAATTACATTCAGCTCTTGAAAACATTTCGAACCATTAGTATAGGGGATATCAGATGGGAATTTCCAACAACTGGAAATATTGAGGTACCAGGTGGAAATTTTCAAATTTCGCGGACTTGGGAATTTGCAATAAGTTGAAAATTTTGAAAGATTCGAACTAACTATCGCCGTGATTGAAGTTATTGAAAATGGTCACAAAGGGTGGGTGTCGGACAAAATCCAGATGGGTGCGTTATAGCACACTGTAAATGGTCACAAAGGTGGGTGTCGGACAAAATCCAGATGGGTGCGTTATAGCACACTGTAAAAAAAATCCAAATCCATGTTTAAAGATAAATTATGACAAATAAACCAATTTGAAATGTCAATCCCATGTAATTTACTTTAATTCAATTTAATCGGACATTTCCTTATTTCGAACCACAATTTTTCGTTTTGTCTTAATATATTTTTGAGAGGTTTTGCTGTTATATTGTATATCCAGTCCAGCAATAATTTATTCTCAAATGAATTATTACTTTCAAAACTAGCTCCGACCTCAATTCATTTCAGAAACACGGAACGAAAGACACCCACATTTAATGCGGATTACGTTCCGATTGCAAAACTACTATCATTCCTTATTTATCCGTGTCAACCACACCCATCGATAACATATTGTGCGTAGAAATAATAGCACGAAAATCTGACTTAATCCATCTAACGGTAATATCCTTTCAAACAAGCCAAGGATGTTATAAATAAAACTCCACTGTAAAGCCAGATAAACGCACACATGATTTACAATCAAATTACCAATCTATTTCGTTACTGCGAAACCAGAAATAGGTATTCTCGTTTCATGTTCAAGTCTCGGTTTATACAAAAATCTCAGACCGGGGGGGGGGGGGGGGTACTAGGTCTCAGTTGTAGACTATTACCTATACCACACATAGTTATCGATTATATTAAATTTTGTCCAGTTCATATATAATTATAATCTTTCCTCTACACGGCATATCAATAAAACACAATTCCTATCTGGTTAACATAAAGATAAATGCTTTCAAAAAATACATATGTTCCTGTTACCAGAACTTGTACGTTACCACATGGCTCGAATTATGAACAGACCGACACAGGCTTGAATGACAATAAGAAGGCAAACCTTGGTTTACGTAAACCTGAGTTTCAAAAAGACGAGAATACGGACCAGTGCGACCAATAATCCCAGCTTACTCGCTCCGAAGCATTGTAACACATCACGATCACCGTGGTTTAGGCCTGGTCTAGACTATAGTTTACGCGAAGACTGGTCCAGACCAGAGACCAGAATTCGGCCGTATGAGTTGAGCCGTCTGAGCCCATATTCCATACAGGGTTTATCTCCCTTGACGACTCGATAAAACCGCTGATACCGGCGACATTTTACCCACATTTGGCTGACTTCCGCGATAGTATTATATATACTAAGCGAACAGGGGCCACATGTTGCCATTTATCAAGCACACACAATATCGAAAAACAATTGTGTAATTTACGTTAAGTGTGGAAGGTCCCACTAAAACCATAGAACTATATCTCGAAACGGTGTGATTTGGTTCTACGATTATTTTATCAAAACAAAAGACTAAACGCACATGGAAGACAACATGCATGACAAACATTCAAGCTAAAGACAAGCATTATAATTTACTGCCATTTTGCTGAATAGCATGCGAAAATCGTCATCAAAACAACCGCTCTTATTCTCCATTCTGTCAATAAGTTTTAGTGTGGGAATTGTTCTCAAAGCATTTTATTATAGGACCGACTTTGTGGCGATCGGTTCCGCTATTTTTGGCCCGAAAAACAAGCGCTAAATATAGAAAACACAGACTAGTACCCAGCTGGTGACAGTCAGAAAGGAAGTATGACTAGTGGGCATTGTACAGATTGGTCTGAGCCGTCAAAGCGTTAATGACTTATTAGGGGTTGAAGCCAATTAACCGTATCGGTAGTCGCAGTGAAGACACCAACATCGACTATTGTTTCGCTACACGTTTGCCATCGTGTGTATAACTGTATATGGCGCCGTAAAATTGGTAACTTTTAAGTGCATCTCCATATAATAATTCTATAGCAACAAGCGTTACAAGTTACGCGTACATGTTCGTATAGCTGAATCAGGCTGGTTGCTAACAACAAATGTTCTTTCAAACGGCTAACACAAAGCAAGTGAATCTGAAATTGATTTGTTTTGATATCGAGAAAGGATTTATCTCGCCTTTCCTTGAAATGTTTTAGATCAATTTTGATTGATTGATCGATTGATTGGGGTTTTAATGTCGCTTTCAGCAACTAAGGCCATATAACAACATTGCCAGTTTTAGTGGTGGAGTAAATCCCAACAGCTACGGCTGACCTAACAGTGATTTCAATGGCTGATAAACTCGTCGACCATATGCGGCAAACCACCGGCCATCTGCGAGTAACTGGCAACTCCGCCAGATAACGATTTCGAGTTACAAAGTCCACAATGGAAACATGTGGATATGAACCCTCATCGCCAGTGTTGGAGGGCGAGACGGCTTGGGATTATACCCCTAACCGACTTAGCCACCGAGGTCTTCTCGCTCAAATTAGAATGTGACGTTTGTACAGGTAGTTTGAATAGCTAGGAACTTGTAGTTCCCAACCTGTCTAATAATGCTGCGAATTGTTAGCAGAATGAGGTCGCCAGAGGGTGAATTTAGTGATGCTAGCCCGCTGTGCGGGGTAGCGTCACTAAATTCACCCTCTGGGGACCTCATTCTGCAAATGACAGACACACTATTTCAAGGCTTGATCCTGGCATTTAAATTCCGGGAAACTTAAGTTAAATTTGATGTGGCCATAATATAGTTTTTTTTGTGTTATAAGAAAGGTCATTGGCGTATGTCTAATCTCTAATTTCCGGGTGCGAAATTGGTTCATGAATCATTGACTATTCTTCTTAAAATCATTATAAACCCATTATGAATTTGTGCATGGTATAGCAATGCACCATGCAAATTCAAAGTGAGATCTGTCGTAAGGTTACAGGACAAAGAATATGTTGGCGAATTAAACACGAATTAAACGTGTAATGTCCTGCTGGGTATGTTGAGAGCACATGACAAGTAACAAAACTTCGACAGCCAGAAATGCATGGTAATGTAAATCTTTATTGTCGCAATGCAAAGCTACGCTATGATACACGATGGCTACGAATGAGCATACAAAATAAACGCATGGTTTATAGTTTTATTTTATCGATAAATTTAGCAAGCTTGAGGAAATGTCCTGTACCAAAAACAAAACGGATCAATAGTCTTGTAAAACATGGAACGATTGCACTTGACCAAAATCGGTGCCTCGCCAACCATGAGTGCATTACTAGGGAACGTGGCGATCTAAAGTTACCAGCAATTGTGCACAAACCCATTGTCAATTGTGTATTATCTTAGCAATAGAATATATCAAATTTATTATATATTAAATATATACCGAAATCTTCGAACTATAGTTTACAGGATTTTGTCATTTCGTTCTGCTTTTTAATAACCAAGATCGATAGCGCTCATGCTTTTTTCACAATCGAAGTTAAGTTCACCCAAAATGCACGGGCGGCGTTCGTTGCAGAAATATTCATATTTGTTCAAATCGCCATCAACCGAAGGAATATTAAAATATTTTTAGTTTTGTTCATATGCCAAACACAATCAGCGCGTAAATAGTATATTGTCGTCAAGACGTACGGTGGTGTATACATAAACATTACCATATCCGGATCTAAACAAAAGCCAGGTTCTGTAACGTTTTTTTTGCTTTTGTTTACACAACAAAGGCAATACATTTGTCAATAACATACTGTTTATGCCATATTTCTGATTGGTACAAGAACAAAGTGTCTATATTTTACTATTATTTCTGTTTATGGCGGTTTTTGACGGAGGTGAATATTTTAACAGCATACCCACCGCCAACGCCGCCCGTATCTTTATTCAGATGTACGCTCTTTAACATGTGTTTTAACTGTGGCCCGCACCATAAAACAAAATAGCGGACATGGCTCCATTATCTGCATATTTCCGAATAAAATAATCACATTATGTACCTATTACACTTTATAGGTCGATTATGATCGTATTTGCGCGAGGATATGTTGTTCTTGAGTTGTGGCGTTTTGGTATGATATATATTATAATTTTCATAATATAACATAGTACCTGTCAATTGAGTTGAGCATCACTGTTCGGGAAAATATGGTTCGCGTTGAAACGATAGCAAAATATTGGCCACATGGCTATTGTGGTTCTAATATGCTTTCACATTCCTTCAACCGACATGCATTGGTCAACGTACGCTGACGAGAAATGAATAACCTTCATAATGAGATTGGATAGCTGACGTTTAATCAAAACTAAACAGGATTTAGGAATGTAGGGCCGTTCGAGTATAGGTCTACCAATGACGAAAGTATGTACGTCTGTTATCGGATAACAAAACAGTAGTTACCCTTGCTTCCTGTGACATGGATACTTGTCACCCGCTATCGAACATTCTTGATGGAGCGACAAGTCTCCGTGTCTCACTCAAGCACTGGTGACAACTCTATATTATTACACGAGCCTACCCTTGTTCCATTCAATAAAGCCACTCTATAAATGTGATATACAACGAACGTTTGCATAACATGAAACAGTGACAGGTGACCTTTGTCATTTGACTTCCGGATGTCGTCTGTAGATAATCCGTACGTTACCTCTCGGAGTACTATGGCTTCCAATATTTTTCCAACAATCTTTAATGAGTGAAGAGTTTGAAAAGTTATTTCATTAAATATACACCATTACATAAGAGTCTTCATTTATCTCTATGTATTTACTCAGGCAAACAATGCATAGTTGCGTGAAACGTCATCGCATGTCTTATACAAGCCGGTGTTAGTTTCACGGCCCACGTGTGATTTAATTATGTATTATCGAGGTATTGGTTATAATAAATAGAATCTATATAACTAGTTTATAGCGGAATTTACTCGTACAGTATATTAGGTCTGGACATCGCCAAATGCTCTGTCGTGACATAATTTACTGGACGAGTTTTGTATATTCCGCTATAAACTGTGGGACTCGTAGACCCTCCATACCCCCAATGCTCCATATCAGCCTAGCTATATGCTGTTCCTGGTACTTGTATCAACCATAAGCGAACTTGTAATCCGAACACACAATAACAGGCGCATGCTTAGCCAAAAGGGGACATACATGTAACTATGTTGGTACTGATCGAACCCAGTCTGAACATATTGCCTGTAGTTTCACGCGAGTAGTCATGCAAAATACCATGAGTAAGTTATCACCATTTCAACAAAATAGGCATCCAATTGTAAGTCAAAATGGTGTGACCATTTGAATAATCAATAAACCACACCAATAACTATCGCTAAATTACCATCCAGAAACCAAAAGCAATAATTAAGTTCTAAATAAAAAAAGAGGTATAACTCCGTCAAAGATTCGACCAAGATGTTGTCATGTGTAGACCATAAATCAATTAAATAACACTCTACCAAGATGTCATCCTTTGATGCATTCATATATACGCGAGTCGTCCATATATAGTGTGGTCGTTGAAGCCGAATTATGGCATCAACCCATAAGGAATTGTATACAAGCTGATTTAGGTGTCATTCGATGCGATGGCGTCCAATATGATTGTCTATATTACACCAGTTCTCGTAATAGGTCATTATACGATATATTGTGGCATGGGAATAAACCAGTTTTGTGAGATTAGAGTATGGTATCAAATAGAGACACGGACAGAAAATAACACAATCGCGCATACGAAATGGCTGTCAGATTGCAGCAACTCCAAGCCACACCACGAAGAAAGCAACATATTGGATAACCACCTTGGAGTGAACATATGTATTGGTAATATAAAGTTATGTAGTTAAATATCTTTAAAGGTACACATCAGATCCTTCTGATGGATGTATCGGTCACTGCAACGCAAGTCAAAACACCAGTGATTTACGCCTTTAAAGCTTGTGTTTTCTGCTTACCCAGCATCAAACTGTAGGGCCAAAAATGATTATTTCGGGCATGCATTTCACGAAGTAATGTTTCGCCACACAGTGTATGATAGTTTCATTCGGCGTAATGCAGAAACTGAAGTGCATACAATTGCGGTACAAACACTAGTTACATTTCCGGAATTATCAACACTCTCCGTGATAATAAACCATACACATATGTCGCGTTGTTCAATACACTGCAAAGAAACACTCATATATTCAATAGATGAGTACCGCATCTCACCAGATCAAAGAAACGGTACATCGTACAGTTTATGTAAGACATATTTTAGTGCAGTCAACAACCGGTTTCTTAGTGGGCAATTTTGTTCAAATTACTTCATTCAGTGGCCACTTTACAACTGGAATATGCTACCACGCAATTAGTTTTGAGTATCTTTTTGTTTTAAAATATCTTAATATTACCACCCACGAACTCGTGCTGAATATCAGGTGATCCTCCTTTAAAGAAGTCATTTAAATGCGCAATGTTGCTAGTGATGGTTTTGAGTGCAGCAAATATGAATAGTAGTGAGACGGGGTAAACACGATGATGCGGTTGTAGAACACGTAAGTATATATATGTTCGCATTGTTCGCATTGTTCATTACACTGCAAAGAAACAAGTCTTGTGGAATATTTTCAGGTATAAACAGTCTCTGTCACAGTATATAGGAAATATTGGTCAAGTTTAGGATTTATTGAAGATAGTCTATGGTACTGCTTTGTGTTTTGATAAATTGCGTTTATAGTATACCACCATGCATTTTAGTAATAAAAGCGAAATATTCGTGTTTCGTCACTTGATCAGAGGCAGCTATGACTAACATTTTGAGACACAGACAATAGGATCTGCACACTGTACCAAGTACAATATGCATAGCTCCCAAACTGTAATATGGCAGTGACATTTAAAAGGTTTGAGTGTGTAGATATGAAAATAAATGATAATCGGTCACATTCGTGATATTGCTCTAGGTACATATAAATTTCGCCTCGTCTGTGTCGTCCTTCTAAATTTGGACGAAAAGGTGTGATATTCTGAAGGTTTAGATTATTTCTCTTGATATTTGAGTTAAGTTCTAATATATATCGCGTGTTCGGGATCTGATCCCATGCAGCTTTCGTTATATCTAGCCGATGGAGTGAAGTTTGCTTAAAAGTCAGATGGTCCATCTGAGATGGATTTGTTATCGCCTTTGCGGCAGGCAACATCGTTGGTTGTCATGTCTAACGACGTGTATATATAGTCGACGTCACCTATTGTTAGAGGCGACTTCTGATTATGGTTCATGTCTGGAAGGGTCTTGGTGGCTCATGTATCCCATTTGAGGGATAGATGTCTTGTCGGCAAATAACGGTGTTCTTGCAGGATTCGGAGAGGAATGATCTACGAGTGAGCGTAAACACCGGACTAGTTTGTGTCTCTATAGTCGACGTCACCTCGTTAGAGGTTGGAACAGTGTCGGCGGCTTGTGATAATTATTAATGTCTGGAAGTGGCTTGGTTGTTCATGTATCCCGTTTGAGGGATATTTGCCTTGTCGGCAAATAATGGTGTTCTTGTGGGATTCGGATAGGAATGATCTACAAGTGCGCGTAAATACCGGACTGGTTGGTGTATATAGCGACTTTAATTGACCGCCATAACTCCCGTCGTGGTCGCTCCGACTTGATTAAACAAAGTTGAATAAATGTCGTAAACAAATAAATGTCTGGTTCATAATACGTTGTTTGTTAAGTATCTGAGTGGTATGATGGTTTATTGCATTGAGTGGGTTCGAATAATACTATATTTGGACTTAATTAGCGATGTTTGTTGAATTTGCAGAGAATGTAAAGTTCTCAAAATGATATATCAAATTAGGCTCAGAGCTAGATAGTCCCTACTAAAAAATTGGGAACTTGCTGTTATCGCGTCGTACACACCTTTGGTGATCAGAGAATTTAGGTAATAATCATGAACTCACATTGTGATCTGGCATCAAATACATCGAGTGATGGGACATGTGGTGCGACCAGCGTTGGTCGTGATCCACAAAGTGTAGACCGGCAGTGAAAGCCATGGTTTGATACCGAATGTTAAAGAGCGAAAGTTTGTTTAATAAGACCAAACGCAGGTATAATTAGCACAGAACAGAATCAAATTAATTACTACTTCGTAAGACGACTACATACATCGAAAGTTGATCGACAAGAAATAAATGAGAGAGGGTGTCTGAAATCTCTAATTTTAGAGAGTTTTATAATCGACCAATATACCGTAATTTTTTGGGGGAAAAAACATAATACTTGAGAGAGCGATGTAGGAAAAAGGACGATAATATATTGGGTTCTGATATAAAGTGGTTTACTGAGCATTTAAAAAAAAATGAGGGCGTTGACGAGAACGCGGAATTGGGTGAACACAATGAACTATTTACCGAATCACACATGGGTAGGTACTGTTTTATGTATACCGTTGTCTCCGTACCACGGACATTGAGAAAATAAAGTATATATAAAGAGTAAATGATTGATTGATTGCTGATTGATTGGGGTTTAGCGTCGTTTTAGCAACAAAGCCATAACACGACGAGAAGAAAAAAATTATCAAAATCGAGTGAAGCAACTGTGATTAGAAATGACAGTGGATTAGACTTAAATGAAATAAAATATATAGCTATAACAACACCCAAATCAGAGCGTGAGTGCTCGATTGGAGCCAGAACTATTAAGAAACAGACCATGTGCAAACACATATACAACAGAATATCGAAACCGATAGCAATACTGCTTTGAAAACAGCAAATATAAAACCTACATGAAAAGTTTTCATCAAATATTACTAATTTATTAAGACATCTGCATATCGAAAAAATTGGGATAGCTGACAATGTCGCTTTCTGGATGATTGGTAATATATGTATAATATCTGTTGAATCTGCCATGGGTCTTAATCAATTCATCAAGTTGACAATCGGGTGGTTGACTCGGTAGGTGATACCTCACCCAAAAGACAGCATTCCTCTACGCACTTATTAGCGCGCGCCGCGTGTATACTGCTCGGCAATTTCTTGATAGATGTGGTCCCATGGGCATTTTATTTATAGATAAATTGTTTTTTCCGGTTTAAAAGTCGAACTGCGCGACCAGGAGGCCGAGTCCGGTAAAAGGTGTAGTTGGGAATTTCAATTTCGTTTATTGTCCTATACATTATTAAGTCAATAATATTGATGTTTGGTTTGTAACAAGCTATGTAGTCCGTGGGCCAATCAAGATATTTTTCGAGTTGGCTGCACCCCTCCAACAAACGTTACTACATATCAAATTAAAGGTCATCATATGGCGCATCAGAATTTGCTTGTTGCCCGTTTCAGAAAGTGTCCCAAAATAGAGTTTTCAGGAAGACGACTCTTACCCCTAAGTGTCAGAGCATAAACTAAATATTGCGGTTATAAACTGCACAATATATAGTTTATATTAATAAGACATGATCATAAAATGACACGAGATACAAAACTAGACCAATTTATGAGCTAGTTAGAAAAAATTGCGATAAATATTTTGAAATCGCGAAAAATTACTTGGATTTTGAAACAAATGGTCACATATAAATGCCTATAACTTGTGAACCACGAATTAAATAATGGAATGCCAAGAATATTGCTGTGAAAATGTTACATGAGCGTAAACTTAACCACACCCCCTAAAATATAACTTTTGCAGAAAAACGAATTATGTAGTTTACACTTACAATGCTGCATGTCACGTTGGTTTTGGAAGCATAAACTAAAACAGTGTACATAGTGATGAAGGGAATGATAAATAAAGGTATCTGAACGTGATCTAAGATTAAAATTTGAAGAAAATAATGTGAAAAATGATAATTTTTACTAATTTCTGTAAAATTTACAACATTTTGATTAAATTTTAATAGGCTATGGTATAACCTCACGAGAACACTGGTCCAGAATTATTAAGTTCATAAAACATACGATCATATTTAAACTTTACGATCAATTTTTACTTTAATTTTTATGGAAATATTACATACATATATATTTAAACTGAACACATATGGCTACAAAGGCTTATGAGTGAGACTTACGTTATACAGCACGGCATTATCTTATTTGTGCCTTACATGTCGGGACAGTGATCACAACTGACAAAAGATACGGCATTACATACGCTCCATATTTGACAATAAATTTAGGATGGCATCCAAATCGGCCGACTAAATCGAAATTTTCTCGCATTTTCCTTCACAAACTTGACTGAGTTCGTTATCTGGGGACAAGGGAATTGTTAATCATGAGTTCACTGGTAATCACAAACAGACCTTAGAACCCTACTACCGTTTCAATTAATTTAAGCTAATGAGTAATTGGTTGTCTTGAGGACTATATATACTCATTTATTGGGGGAATACTTTATACAAGTCAGTGTATAGAAAGATAAAAACAATCATCACTAATATGTGTCTTTTGGATCAGTTTAGATAAGTAATATCAATTTATATAATGTTTCTGAAGAAAATTTAAATTGTATGCCCAAATTACCAGCCTCGAATTTCAAGTTGCATATCTCTGATGTGTTCAGATGAAATATTTTATATTTAAAGAAATTTGTTGTTAAACAGAGGATTTTTTGTCAATAAAGAAATGACTTTTGCAGTATATAATATTGTTTTGCCAAACAGTTTTCAAGACATGCTACTACTTCCTGTTCTATTATTTGAGTATCTATAGTCCTTAAATGTTCTCTCACTCTACTCATCCTATGAGTCGTCAAAATTTACACTATTTCGGTTATTGTAGACATTCTCACATACATCGCTACAATATCATGTGTCAGATTCACATGAATCTTTGCAGCCAAAGCTCAGTTGTCACAGTCGATCGGGAGGAAGTATAATCCGTCTGATTTGTATGACTCAATCAAAGAGCGACCAGTCATGGCTGTCATGACATGGTACACCAGGCTTGGGAGTTAGTATGATGTGCCAATCACTGATATAGTTCGCACGAAGATGTTGGTGTGATTTCTTAAGGAGTATGTGGCTGCTGGAGGTTGAATATGTGTTCCAATGTTCGGTTATACAACATAAGAACGTGTACATTAATTTGTCGAATAGACGACATTATGGCCCACCATAATATAGCACACATGCAAACTCTTGCTATGATATATAGTGTCAACGTCAACATTAATAGATTGCACAAATTAATGCAAATTTAAAGTCGCATCACATTTTACTGCTTTTGAGTATTAAGTAAAACGGATTCATTGTAGAGGTATTTGTGAATGTCGTAGCCTGTCAACGCGTGAATTAGAGGCAATGTTTCACACACCTCATTGGACAATACTGTCCGCTATGTCGTTCACACATGACCTATTTTGGATTCAGTATAAAGAATTATCCTGGCTCCTATTCATTGAGAAATATAACATTCTAGTATTTCGACATGTATGTCAGTGGAATAAAAATAATAACTAGCTTCCGACCGATGCGTGCTGCATTGGCTGCATGTAACATTATACTGTATCCGCTTTCTCGTGGTAACATACTAGCACGAGATCAGGAACTAACTCTAAGCGAACGTCGCCATTCAGGGACATTATCACGTGACATTCGACCCCATGGCAAACATATAATTCAGTGTTTTTGAAACACATGTATATTCTGCACTCGACCATTCGCGAAAAAAAAATAGAAGCCTGTCAAGGAGCCTTTGTTATCACCACCTGATAAATAGTTGGCATTGTCTGGAACTATGTCATGGGCACAGGCTGTGTGAAGCCTTGCTTCGATACCAGGATTGTATTCTCGGGTTGCAGGAAAAGGGTAGCATGACTTATTCTGAAAATAATTGCAATGTATCATATTATGCAACAACTTCAACATTCTACTAATATCGATGATGACCTACTTACATCCTGTCAAGAATTTGTATGTGCTTTATGTGACAAGCCGACATGCATTCAAGTCGACGAATTACGATAATTTTCTCCTGTTGTTAAACTAGAACAATAACAAAACTGCAGACTTCTTAAGCAACACTTTTTTCGTGCAAACTATCAGGTAATTACTTGGCACAATAACTCAACCCTTCTGGAATGCCATGTCCTTATAACCCTATGTAATTTAGGCTCCATATATAGTCCTATGTTGTGTGGCATATATAACTATAGCCCTATATATAGTGCACAAGATACATGTTTATGGTTATGTCACTTATGTGATAACAACGCTATGCATTGTGACACGATGTGTCCCTAAATTATGTCCCTTTACCTATATGCCCTATGAGTATCATGTAAATAATGTTATTTCCTGGACGCAGAGCGGGAATAGTCAACACCCAGATGCACATGCATAAAAAGGAATCTATAATGAATCAATGATGAAGCAAGATTCAGGCGTAATCATGATCGGCCAGTCCACTCTCATTGTCGCTTTCATGCCCGTCGGGTTCATAGCAAAGATCAACACCATGCTACTATTATAATCTTCGGATTGTTAACAAACCCAAATGATTTCAGTTGACCCAGAATATATACACACAAGCTGGACAGAATCATAACAGCTAAACAGATTCAAATATTTTTTCTAAAATACTGAAGTACTGAACCTTTTGTCATGCAGTGTATCGGATTACCCCGGGTGGCCCGGTCCGCCCCACCCAGCGCTAATATATAATCAAGCCATGGGAGTTCTGCTTGTCTTTCTCAAGTTTGAAAATAGGTATGGCTAAAATGACCCCACAACAGAAGTACCGGTATAGAAAGCATATATATGTATAGTCACCGTGTATGAAATATATGGGTGCATTGGATTATATGGGTTTGATTTTCGTTGACGACCATCGCATGGTCGCTGGATGAGGGGCCCGGAAGCCCTACATGTCAACAGCGCATTGATGGCACTTCATCCAAATGCAGTTATAGACCTACTGAGATTTGCAATTGGCTACAATGATTCATGCGAATTGTTATTTGGCCGCCGACATGTCAGGATGTACTGGTATTTGAAATGTGAGAATACCTGCATGGAATAACCGAAGTAGGGCCAATTATGACTTAACTGGCTACCCTGAGGATGAGCAGAATTATTGAGCATTTTCGTCAATCAATTATTCATCACAATAAATGAGTTGGTACAAGATATTAGAGTTCTTTAGTTTGCTGAGGAGCACCGGTGAATGCATTCTTAATGAACAATTCCATTATCCCCATTTGACGAACCCAGTTTAATTTGTGTCGGTAAGTTTGAAAATGTTCGATGTTGGTGGCCGTTTTGGATGCCATCTTAAAAAATTTATCTAATCGGCTTTGTAAACAAATTCAAATAAAAATTGTAAAAATTTGAAATAGTTGACAAAAAAGTGATCATGTGAGGTTTTATGAATTTACATTTTCTGAACCAGTATCCTCGTGTGACGTTTCCATACCCCTATCAAAATTTAATCACAATGTTGTAAAATTTTGAGAAATTGGTAACATATTCGGACAAGGTTGTTTATAATTCCTCTTCATCAATCTCTACATTGTTTCATTTTATGCCCCTAAAGCCTTTTTTGCATGCGGCATACTAAGTGTAAACTATGAAATTAATTTTTCTGAGAAAATTATATTTTAGGGGTGGGGTTAAGTTTATGCCCACAGCGCATTTTCACAGAAATATAATTATCAGTCCATCATCCAAATTGTTTTTCTAGGTCTTTGGGACAATTTTTGAGATATGTTTCGCGTCAATAGCCGATGTGTTTCACAAGTTACAGCCAATTATATGTGACACTATTTTTCAACATTCAAGTAATTATTCGCAATTTCAAAATATTTTGCGCAATTTTTCGAACTAGCTTATACATTTGTCCAGTGTTGTATCTCATGTAGTTTTATGGTGATATGTAATTAATATAAACTATATCTTCTTCACTTTATAACACAGTCATATTTTTATACGCTGACACTTGTACTCGATGAAATTTTTATTTTATTAAGGGGTAGGAGTTGTCTTCCTTACAAAAATCTATTTTGGGACACATTCTGAAGCGGGCAACAAGCAAAATCGGATGCGTCATATAATGACCTTTAATTTGATATATAAAAACCTTTGTTGGAGGGGGTGCAGCCAACTTCTAAACTAGAGGCTTTCTGAGAATTGGCACACGGACTAATGTCAAATACCAATAAAAGAAATTTAAAAGATAATTTGTAAGTCTTATATTTCAACTTTTATAGATATTTCGTTCTGCAGCCCACTGATGGTTGTGTCGGAGACGGTCGAGTTGGCCACCGGTTCGTTAATTATGTGCTGGTTGTTATTGTTATTTTAACTGAATTCTAAGTTGGTCATTCGCGAAACCAATATATTTTATATTCTATAATTACAAGCGTGGGTATATAATATATGATCTTGAGTCTTGCCCCATGCATACACAGTGTGCCCTTTATCTCGAAGCATCTTATAAAATTTTAAAAATCCAATGCTCAACCTCTGCTTCTGAGAGTAAAAAGACCTGACAGACCTTGGATATTTTTGTTTTGGAACAATGGGATCAACTTCCTTAGTTGGTTTCGGAGCAAACGTAAAAACTGCAGTAGCTGTATCCATTGCCTGTGATTCAGGAACAGGAGAAAATTATCATTCTCTTTAACTTGTGTCGATAGTGATATACTGACGATTTTTGTTTGACTCTTGTCTGAGTGCTGGCATTAACATACATTTTCTTAGAAACGGCAGCCGAGTATGTGACTTGAGAAATTGATGGTCTGGCACCAACTGATTTCGTAGCATCCAAAAATGTTTCTCAGCCTTACATCTTTGTATTTTGAATTCATGGTCCCAAATGGGACATGAGCGATCCATTGTAGCATGTAAACCTTGATAGTTCGAGCATTTTTTAGGATTTGTACAATCCTTATGATAATGACCCCAAATGGTTTCTTTACTTTTACAATGTTCCTGGCCATGGCCATAGCCCTGGCATTTAAAACGTCGTAATGGATTTGGAACATAGGTACTTATGTCTACCTTCATGTACACAACCTTCAATGTCGGTGGATGTTTGCAGCACCGGTTGTAGGTCAGAAGATAACTATTCAGAGGAACTCGTATACCATCAACATTTTTTGTAAATCGACGAACTCCCTGTGGTGCCAACTCCGCCAATATTTCTGATTCCGAAGAATCAACTTTTCCGCGGCCTCGCAACATAGCTCTGCTACGGTTTAATGTCTTGTGAGGAGTGACCAATACTGGTATTTGTGCAATAGCTGTTAAATGTAGCAGAACATCAGCTTGAACTTTCTTTGAGCATTCAATCAAGAGAGAGCCTATTGGCCCAGACCTGATTGGATTAACAGATGTCAATTGTCCAGCAATGCTTTGTAGCGTTTTATCAATGACAAAGATAGAAGGTCGTTTCACATATGGGTCAAAGCCAAGAACCAAGTACTGAGAGAATACCACAGCATCATTGGAACTTATTGAGTCATCATTCTTACGAGCAATACGTTTTTATTTTTGAGTTGCCATATGAAATGCAAACAAATCGACCACTAGCCAGTAGCCGCCGTGGACTACTCTTTGAATTCTGGTCGGACCAAAGACTGGTACATAGCTGAAGCGATGACCCGTTTAGGCACTGCGTTCGTTGCAGAAATATTCATATTTGTTCAAATCGCCATCAACAGAAGGAATATTAAAATATATACAGTTCCGCTCATATGCCAAACATAATCAGCGCGTAAATAGTATATTGTCATCAAGACGTACGATGGTGTACGTAAACAAGAGACTGCTCGTGTTACAGAAGTTGTGCTTCTGTTTACATAACACAGCGAAATTCGATTGGTTAATCACACATATAAACGCTCTTACATATCTGTGACATTGGCAAGTATTTTTGAGACCATATGAAACCCATACAGTGTACATCAATATTTCGTGTAGTTATCAACCAATGCTATAACTCCTTCCAAATTACGTTGACAAAATTTGGAAGTTTGGGTGAGCCATGTCCGTTTATATCTAACATTTTTATTGAAGAATTTTGTCGGTTACAAGTCATTCTAATTTGATCTAGCCAATTTCCAAATGAATATGGACAGTTCGGTTTCTCCAAAAAAATGCAGATTGAATTGTAACGGATATTTCATCACATGCTGTGAACGTGACAGTTCTCATGTTAGCGTAACATGGGACTGATTTATGCCTTGCAATTTGATAATAAGATCACATGCATCATATGGCAAACATACAGAGGGTTTGTCTCATCGTGCTAAGAACAATTTAAAACGACACATTGTTATGACTGGCGATTGTTTAAAAGGATTTGAAGACTGTAGATAATCGACCGTCCTGTATCCTATCCTTCCTAAATGCATATAATGTACGTGTACATGTACCTTGGAGGCTAAAATATGCCATGCATTTGTATTATTAAACAAGCGCATCAGGGATGGGGGTCTACTGTCGATAGCTATGCCAAACATGGACTTTGATTGAACATGCATTAATTGTATAGATTTCAATCACAAAACTGTTGGGGAAGTCTGACATACCATATATTAACATACCATATAAGTCAATTGATAATTAGTAGTCGTAATTCCGCCCAAAATAGGCGGACCTGGCCGGTTTTCAAATTCGATCGAGACATTGTTAGCCAAGTTTCATATACCGAATATAAACAAAAGCAGTTGATATTTGTTGAAGTTATCGCGCTATAGATCGCTGACAATATTCAAGCAAATCAAATAATTAAGGAACCCATTTCTCACAAAATATCACCGTTCCAATACAGGTATTAAAAAGCCTAGGAGTTCCACTAATCATGCCCTTGAGATCTACAGTATTTTTGCACCATACTTATAGTAGTAACTTGGCTGAAATGTGAACATTTAATTTTAATTGAAATTTTTTTAAGTTTTTGTTTTCTCCAAAATGCAGACAATAGAGTAATGGTTGTTATTATAACAAGTATGGATAGATAGTTTAATGCCCAATCTGTGTAGAACTACCGAGAGTAGCTAGTTGGTGGTCGTATATTACGATGGCATAATCAATGCCGAATACGCCAGACATCGGGCAATAGCACGAAATTGGTAGACATGATCACGTCTATGTCTACGTTGGTGTCCAGCTAGTTAAACAAGCACAGCACTATATATATAAATAAACAGCACAGTTACAATACTGTAATGACTGTGATTCTTCGGTAATTCGTGGTAAGTTGATTTTGAGCGCTCAATTGAAAGCGAATTTATTCTATTTTTCAACGAGCCCCTTATTTTCTAAAACGGAAGCGTTCACCTGTATTGTTGTCCTGCTCGAATTATAGATTTAGGATTGAATTATTGTCGGTGATTGATGTCGAAATATGCGAACAATATGACCAAAATCTGACAATTTGTTAAAGACGAATTGCATGTATGTAGAACCTTATTTTTACCAAGAGTGCAGAAAATCAATGCGAGCTGCATTTTTCTGCAAAGATCACGGAAAGATTTTCTTCCAATGAGATTCCCGAAGTACCTTTAGTGCGTTCGCGAAGGAAGTGCACATGTGTCGTTCATTTTGACAATACGATCAAGAGTGGAATGGAGTGTTCTTTTGCGATCGCTATTATTTTCTGAAATAATAGGTTAGTCACATTACGATCGGAATTGTCCCACATGTGTATGGTTTACATACATTCGCATGTTTATCTGTTTAAATCAAATTAACGCATGCTATTTTGAAAATTGAATGCATGGTAAGTATTTGTTTACTAGCGATAATTGGAAACATGGTAGTGAGATATTGCAAAAACAAAAACACACGTGTTTGCACCAAATAAGGGACGACATTGCAATATCAATATGGGTTATCCAACAAGAGGAAAGTATTAGAAGAGTGGCAAAATTGGTCGGAAGACCAGCCGACATGTTCAGCAAAAGAAATAAACAAACATCCCAAAACAAGTCCCATCATATATGTCAAATGATAGTTTTAACATCACTCAACTTGACGATGCTGGTCACCATATCCGTATAAGTCGTACAGTAATGCTATAAGTAATCGACCCCTTAACCACAGCAGAATTATGGGTAATTTTTCAGGATGAGAGCTTTCCGATGAAAGGCAACAAGCCATATTTCCGACTAAATCCTGAAAAATTACCCATAATTCTGCTGTGGTTAAGGAGTCGATTACTTAGAGCATTACTGTAACTCGGATGGTAATGTTATGCAAGTTGCTACAAACATAAACCTATTTCATGTGAAAAGTACTATGGAGATTGCAGGCATAATAATTCTATCACTTCAGAATATTTTTTTTTAGCGTCAGTACTCTAGAATGATATAGTTTGCTCATGGTGGCGTCGCAGTCATAATTAGTGCCGAGAAAAATTTGAATATGGGCGTTCTTAACAGAAATTGTGCCTGTGTAAAATACATGACAATCTGAATAAAAATCCACCAGACCATGAGGCCGGATTCGTCATCTCCGGTTTAAACCTCCGAGTTTAAACCTGGTTTAAACCTACATTGGCGTCAGTACTCTAGAATGATATAGTTTGCTCATGGTGGCGTCGCAGTCATAATTAGTGCCGAGAAAAATTTGTATATGGGCGTTCTTAACAGAAATTGTGCCTGTGTAAAATGCATGACAATCTGAATAAAAATCCACCAGACCATGAGGCCGGATTCGTCATCTCCGGTTTAAACCTCCGAGTTTAAACCTGGTTTAAACCTACATTGGCGGTCCAGCCAAACCGGGGCTAAGTGGGCGTTTTTGTCGTTCAGTTGTCAGATAATTGACAACTCGATTCGGTTATATGATTATGCAATCAAACTACTCTCGCACCAATCGGACCAAAAGATAGGCCGATATAATGGTTATTGACAAGTCATAAATTATCGTGATCGCGTGCACGCTCAATGAATTTATTCATTGCGAAACAATTATCACTCATTGACTATTAATCCGATCTCATTCTGTGTTTAAATCAATTTAACAAATGGCATGTTTCTCAACACGAGTTTCACGCTCTGTTCATCACTTTGTTTATGATATATTTATGCAAGATGCTTCACCCGCAAAGACAACATTTGGTGTATTTAGGTGTATATCTGTATATATTAAAGGGTAAAGGAGCTGTCTATCTGTATGTCCGTTTGTCTGTTCGCAACTCCAATACCCCTGGACCGATATCAATTAAATTAGGAGTGGTGATTCATGTGGTATAACGTCGTTAGGTTTTAAAAAATTTGATTTAAAAATAAGAAAAAAATATAAGTTTAAAAAAATTAAAACATTGTTTTAAATTGAGTAAGGAGTTGAATCTAAAAGGAAACAAAATTTAAAATTTAGATTAACATTTGTTATAAATTTAATTACGTTTTTTTTAAATTAAAATGTTCAATTGATCAAAATGCGCGCAAATCCCCTCTGGCGTTGAATAAAGTATCCATAATCGAGTCAATCCTGGACCAAGAGGCCAGTCAAGTAAAGGCAATTTGCTTATGAGTGCACACCATAGGCGGCATCTGAACTGTTGGAAGTGGTCAACCATGCAGAGGGACAGCTTTTAATAAAGAAATGTTGATTTTTTTTCAATGTCATAAATTTCCCGTCATGCAGAAAATCAAAAAGGTTCACAGGTTTTGAACTGGTAGAATATTATGGGAATTTATGGGCGTAGCCAGAGTAGAGTTTTTTGGCATGATCTACATCAATATAAGTTATAAAATTTGACTCATATAGCAATATATAAATTCAGGATTGCAAACTATGTGTATAGCATATCTGGTCATGCAGTAGCATCGTTTTTGGTGTCAAAATTAAAACGTTGAACCCTTCAAATGAATTCGTAGAAAACACCTGTACTTGTGATTGCCACAAGCCAAACAAAACAACAAGATAGTTGTAAAAATCATATATTTAGGAACATGTCCATATCTGAGCAAAGCTCGCGTGCGAATGAATCAACTGTGACATGATAACACCAGTCGGCAGTCACCACTTAGACACGCCCTCACTCGAGAGTATTTACAGCTCCACCCTTTGACTGATTGTTTGCCAATTCTAAACCGCGATGAAGAAAAGACGGATTCGTCATCTCAAGTGTAGCCTCGATAAAGCTGGTTTAGCTGGACCGCCGAATTAGATGGTTTAGTTGCCGGTTTAAGCTTATAAAACGCAAAAACAATATTGAAATTGACAAAAACTTATCCCCATACGCTTTATATGTATGACTGCTTCTCGCTTATAAATTTCCAATCAAAATATGACCGCTGTCGTAATTATATATTTTCGCAATCAATAAAACGAGGCGGTCCGCATTAGGAAAGTACGTTTAATTATCTCGACAATACAGAGACACTACTGCTAAACCACTGGTCTGGCTGGACCAGGTATAAACCAGAGATGACGAATGCGTCACTTAGACCTGCGGTCTCGGGTTTAAACCACGGAATTTGCTGACTCACGGCGGTTTAAACCTGGAGGTTTACGTAGACCAGGTTTAAACCTGAGATGACGATTCCGGCCTAAGTGTTTCCGCAACTGGACTGGCAGCATCCATGGAATGGAATCCCACATCAGTGTCCATGGTGTTCTTGCTGCCGAAGATTACATCGGGTAAGATACACGAGGATGGTTGGTGATGGAGACAGCTCAGTATACACTCGACACAGGAAGAGATGCCGCTGTGGGGATACAAAGTGCAGAAGATCGAATGGGCAAACCACATCACCAAATGTCTGAGAACAAAACTGGACCAAATAGATGTCGATAATCCACAATACAAATTCAAGATTGATTGATTGATTGGTTGGGTGGGACTTAATGTCGCTTTCAGCAACTGAGGCCATAGCACGACATTGCCAGGATTAGTGGTGGAGGAAATCCGCACACTTACGGCTCAGCCTGATCTCCTGAAAACCCCCATATTATCTTCGTCTCATTTTGAGTCGATAATGTGATGAAAAGGAGAGCATTTTGGTTACATTATCGACTCATAATGAGGTGATTCTAAGCAGATTATGTGCGAGCGAACAATGACACAAATAAGTCAACCCACGACTTTTCAGGTGTACGTTCTTTGACATAGGTTTTCACTGTGGCCCGCGCCATAAAACGAAATAACGGAAATGACTCCGTTATCTGCTCATTTTGGAATCAAATAATCACTGTATATGCCTATTTCACATAATGAGTCGATTATGTGCATATTTGGGCGAGGATATGTTGTACGGCTAATCTAACAGTGATTTCAAAGTCTGATAACCCCGTAGAACATGCGCGGCAAACCACCGGCCATCGGCGAGTAACTGACAACTCCGACAGGAAGCGATTTCTAGTTACATGTGGATTTGAACCCTCATCGCCAGCGGTGGAGGTCGAGACGGCTTGGAGTTGTACCCCGTACCGACTGAGGCAGAGGCCACCAAAGGCAAGAACATGCTCACGAAATTAAAAAGAGTAAAGATGGTGGCATGCGCTCGTTCCATGATAGCATACAACAGTTTAAATCCACCTGATGACAGGCAAACAACAGTCAGTCACCTCAAAGAAGGACATCATGAATTCAGCTTGCCATCTCGTTGGTATCCACAGCAATTGCTCAGATTTTTGTAAAGTCAAAGAGGTCACAGATGAAAATTATATTAACCAGGCAACATTTTCTTGTGTTAAGTTATCTGGTACTCGTACTAGTGCTACAATTCAAGTGGATGAGGGTGGTGCAATATTTCTGGAACTGGTTGATTACTGGTCTGAAGGTGCCTCACCAAAAGAACTGGCTGATTCTCGGGCAAACAACGATGAAGAGATATAGGTCGACCCTTTATCTACATATTAGGGTACATCTGGCAAGGCTGAATGTTTGCTAACATGTTCCGTAACAAATCTGTCGGACTGCTAGATGAATATTTCGACCAAGCTTGATGGAGGGAAAGTGCTCAAAAGATGCAACAGAGGTTCTTGGCACTGCCGTTGCTATGATATTCTTCTCAGTAAGAACATGGGTGTGAATTGGACCCAACTTGCATGGAAACAGGCTACTGGAATTATCGACTCATAATGAGGCGATTCTAAGAATATTATGCGCTGGCAATGACACACAGAAGCTAGCTAACGACTTTTCAGAGGTGTAGGCTCTTTAAGGCGCCATAAAAAAAAATAACGGGTATGAGTCCATTATCTGCTTATTTCAGAAATAAAATAATCACAATATGTACCCACTTCACATTATATGTTGATTATGTGCGTATTTGCGCGAGAATATGTTTCAATCCCAGTCAGAAAACTCGTTGAACAACTTCTTTATTTTGGCACTCGACACACCAGAAAAGGACTGCACTTGGAAAAATATGCCATCCAGTAGAACATCCATTACCATTCCGAAATTGGAGAAACCGTCGAAGTACAGGCGTTGTCCTTTACATCAATAGGGGTAACCCATTCTTAGGTGCTAGAATTGACGGTCGTGTCACATGTAATTTAAGTAGAGATGGGATAATTGAAGTTAAACATGTTCTCCATGGCATGATGATCAAAGAACCGGCAACAAAGGCGAAAGGATACCACCAGGAATGCGTTATGGTCGACTGACGCACAAACATCCTTTCTACATGCAGATACAATGCCAGTTCAATATTCCCCAACTTCCGTGGGCAGATTTGATTGTGCGTAGAGTAGATCCACACCAATTGCTTGTTGGACGGATATATCGCGACGATGCACTCTGGACGGACACCATGCTGCCAAATTGGACTGTGTTCTACGAGAAGGCTCTCCTGCTAGAGCTTGCTGCTCCGCGAAATTGGAAGAAGCCAGGCATTCGAGAGCCAGAAGTCTGGGTAATCAGTTCACACTATGCTATTAACCAACTAACCATATCGTTGAGTACCAATGTTCCTCAACTGAGATATACCAAGCACATGCATGTACTAGCACTATCAACGCATAACGATACATAGTGTAAACACGTTGTCCTCTTTACAAGCAGATTATACCTGGTCAGGCAATATGTGTAGCTCACCTGATGCGAAGCATCAAAGTCAAAGGGAACTATATCCATCACTATTTGTCCATCCTCCGTTAGCGTGTCAGTTTGTGTGTCTGTCAGTATTTTCTTCAACCGACTTCTTAAAAATAAATGTTCCAATTTTGATGTGAAGGTTCCCTTGTTGACTGGGATACAAGTTTGTTCAAATGATAGAGCCTGGCTAGTGGCAGATAAGTCTATAAAATAAATTAAAACATCTTCTCCAGGAAGAAGATTTCGATACTTGGTTCGTAATTTCCTTAGGGCTTTGATATTCAGATTCATTGTCATACTTGACTGAATTATATGGACCAAGTGGGATACTGAACTTGTTAGAAATTTAAGATTTCTGGTTCTTCTGCATGACCCTTGTTAAAAAAAAGTTGCAATGGTATTTCTTGGCAATTATACTAACATATACTATAGTTATCAGTATCTGAAACGTTCTTTCAACAAGAAATGAATGTGGCTTTGGCTCACATGGCTGAATCAAATTACGTCAACACTAATTGGTAGCTGTGAATAGCTGATAAGTTCTTCTCTCAGTTTCGTTATATCGAGCATTCAGTCAAATTATTGGAATTCTATCGCCTGTGTTAACAATATTTGAGAAGGGTTCAAGACATTGGTTGAATATGTTGTGATATTTGGTACTTTTTGAAGATGTATTGAGTAATAAAAAACAACTGTAAGACAAAATGAGAACATATATAAACTCCCCATTCCTGAACATGAAGGATCCAACGCTCATTAGTTTCCAGAAATTGAAATTTAGAGTATACATTCTCCTTATGAAATGAATGAAACTTGTTATCTCCTGTTGTGCAGTACGCGTGACAAACACAACAGCCTGTTCTCTCAAAAACCCGCGCATTATCTGATTATAATATAACTTGTTTTCGGTAAAGTGCTTAGAGTAGCCTCATTTTGAGTCGATAATGTGCTGAAAATGAGAGCGGTTTAGTCACATTATCGACTCATCAAGATGCGCTTCTAAGCAGATTATGCGCTGAAAATGAAACAAAGAAGCAAACTCACGACTTTTCAGGTGTACGTTCATAATACGTGTTTACACTGTGGTCCGCGCCATAAAACTAAATAACGGGTATGCGTCCATTATCTGCTTATTTCAGAATAAAATAATCTCATAGTGTACACATTATAGGTCGATTATGTGCGTATTTGAGCGAGGATAAGTTGAACACAATTGACCATGCTACTAAATATTTATGTTGTATGATAAACAATATAGCTTAGCGGATGGACCTTCAATATATGATATGTGATACTTATAACTGTTAATGGACATTAACGGTTAAGTATATGTGAATTACTTATTTTTATATATTTCAATAACAGTTTACTGTCAACGCCGCTGATTCTAAAAAGAAACAGGTCGCAGACAAACCTCGCAGAGGAATACAGAAGGCCAGGCCAAACGACAAAGGAAACATACTTCATATGTACAATAATGGATATCAGTGCAAGTTATACATGTATATTATTTTGTCAGACATACGTTCTATATGCTGTAGCATCTAATTTTGTGACTATATTTTTTCTTCAACTGTTAACTGTCAAGCCATACACCTTTACATTTCATCAACAAGGTTGATTACAACAAATGTTCATCTCATATGTAGCAAGACCAGATGTATTTCATGTAATTTCCACCGTACATTCCTTCTGACTTTTTGGCTGATTTCGGATACATTATTGAAACCATCACATTCAGAAGAGACACATATTTTTTTTTAACGTTTTTACTAGTATTGTTAAGATAAGTTTCTGCTGTTTGGAACTGGTTGAGAATTGTGACTTTATTTTGTATTTATCATGTTAAATGTCATTTGAAGCAATGAAATATGCCATTCATGGGGTCCCAACCCCTTCCGATCACTCAAAAATTAATTTTTTACAGAACGCGGTATAACATATCACAAACTATCACCATTGGGATTCTAGTCATATTTCATCAACAAATTGGAAGAACTGCGCAATGTAAATGATGCTTTCTATTTTTTATGGATATTCCATCTCAAATATACCAAAATGGTCACTTTGGCTCAAAATGGCAGCCAAAATGGCGACCAATATATAAAAGATGGTAAATATTGTACCAGCTACCACGCAACTGCTTACAAGGTGTGGTTGACGTACGCAATTGACTATTATGTCTTATATGCATTGAATACTAACATTTCTGATGCATTTTGGTTAATTGTTACTATTATAGCCACTGAAATCACCAGAATTAATCGAATGTTTATGTCACAAACATCAAAATCGGCAAAAAATCACTGTTTAGGTTTGAACCATTTTTTTAAAGTAAAATGGAACTATCTTTGGTATCAACTGTGTTTATTGTTTTGATATGTGCTAACTGTGTCACACTGAGGTATTTTAGACAATATTGCTCAAGATGGGTTGCAAAATGGCAACCAAATTTGGTAAAATGTTGATTTGTCACATATATTCAGAACATTATTCACTGCTGTCCCGAAAAGGTAGCAAATTGTGACTCACCTCGTTATTAAACATGCTACTTAATTAACTAAATGTTCTATTCTGGTTGTCCCAGTACCTAAAGAGGCCTGAACAGTTCATTTAAGGGATGCAGTATGGATTTTGCCAAAAACTTCTTTCGGCATTCTGTCCATGGTTTTTTGAACTGAAATGAACAGAACGTTGAAACGGAACTGAGATGAATCTTAGTATGTGACTACTCTGGCCCATTATAATCAACATTGATCAACTTAATACAATGTGTATGTGTGTTGAGTGTATGGCTATAGGTGAGTATGTATGCGGGCAGTTATTGTATTCATGAATGATATAGTTATACAATGTATGACTATATGGTCATGTATGGGGTGTCCACGTTGAGTTGTATAGGTATATAAGGAGTAGCGCGTGTTCATGTGTGAGGTGAACATGTATACAGGGAGTGGTTGTCTGGTCATTGAAGTGGTGTATGTGTATAGCGAGATTAGCTATATTTGTGTTGTGTATGTATATATGGAGTGACTGTGTGGTCATGGGTGGGATGTACAGGTGTACATTGGGTGGCTGTATTGTCATGGGTGGATGTATATGTATACACGCGTTGGCTGTATGGTAAAGTGTGGTATATATATATATATATATATATATATATATATATATGTCAGAGTTATGGAGGCACGGACTCAGTATGAGTGTTCATTGCTTCATATTTGCGTGAACAAATTTTCATTTCTTATCGAAATGGCCATGTGTCGATCGGAATGGTACATTGAGATGTTTCTCAAACCAAATCAAGCTTGAAAATCGGTCCCGATTTTCATCCATGCCGGGGTTCAAACACGCGCCAACCTCGTCTAGCCCAGACTGTGATGATCGTATCCACGACCTATATATATATATATATATATATATATAGTGACATCAAGGTCATGGGTGGGATGTATATGTTTATCTGTTGTGGTTGTATTGTCATTGGTGTGTGTACCGGTATACAGTCAATAGCTGAATGCTCGTGGATGGGTGTGTAAGAATACAACGAGTTGCTGAATTGTCATGGTTGAGCTGTATTTGCAAGTCTGAAGTGTACGAATAGCATGTGTGCGGGGTATAAGTATATCTAGAAGGACTGTATGGTAATTGATGAGGTATATATACATCTGGAGTGACTATTGTCGTGGGTTAACCAATATAGACAACCAACGAATACAGTTAAGTATAGGCTAACAAATACATGTAAGTGGGTATCTGACAAGGTAACACATCTGTCCGCGTCAACGAAAATCACACCTAGCCCTCCGGAGTGACAATAACAAGTCAGAATGGAGCACTGGCTGACGGAACATAAGGCCTTTCAGTTTGTCAACATAAGTATAGTGAAATAAATAATGGCTTACATCCTACCCGTCATATAATTTCCCCACACAATGAAGATGGTAAATAAATGCATGGATGTCAAAACAAAGGGGAGGATGTCTGTTAGGCATATTACAGAATATTCGAGGCTAAATTTATGATGACCAAGGTCCCAATTTCTCGCATACAAATTGATCTCCGTTCTAATGACATGAATGTTGAGGTGGAAGCTGGGTCTTGGAGCGGTTTAATGGAATTTTTAAAATCGTTTTAGAACATACCCCACAAAAACAAGATTTTATTTTATGCCAAAAGTAGAGTTTAGACATTTTTGGAAATTACTCACAATGAGTTGAAACGATGCCAAAATGTTTGGATAAGATCATCATCAGTTGCAGATCGCTGACTATGTGCCATACTAAGCAAATGTCACATTACGTTTCGACTCATTACCTGCAACACGCGAGCCCTTGTATATATTGAGTGGCTATATGGCCACGATGTGCCAATATGCCAGTGTGGCAAAAGTAATAGTGAGGTGAATTGGTATACAAGGAGTGACTGTATGATCATTTTCAAAAACAAATTTTTTATTAAAATTAAACATAACTTATTATCACTATACTTATGGCACTAATATTCTATAGATTACACAGGAATGCATTGTCGAACTTCTACGCCTTCAATGCTCATATCGATATGCTGGGTATTTGGAAGAATTGAGTTACCAAAGTCGTCAAAGATACGGGCGGTGTTGGCCGTGGGTATGCTGTTAAAATATTCAGCTCCGTCAAAATCCGCCATAAACAGAAGGAATAGTAAGATATAGACAGACTTTATTCTTATGCCAATCAGAAATATAGCATAAACAGTATGTTATTGTCAATGTTTTCCCCCTTTGTTATGTGAACAAAAGCAAAACACGTTACGTTTCCTGGCTTTTGTTTAGATCGGATATGGTAAACATAAAGAGCGTTATTTGTTACTATTTTCCTGATATGGAAATAATAAAGAGCGTTTATATAATTTGTGTGTGACTAACCAATAGAATTGCTCTGTGTTATGTAAACAGAAGCACAACTTATGTAACACGAGCAGTCTCCTGTCTACGTACAGCATCGTTCGTCTTGACGACAATATACTACGTACGCGCAGATTATGTTTGGCATATGAGCGGAACTGTATATATTTTGGGAGTTCCTTCTGTTGATGGTGATTTGAACAAATATGAATATTTCTGCAACGAACGCCGCCCGTGCCTTTAAGGTCGTAAATCTGCTGAATGTAGGCGGACCAGATCGGTTTTCGAACTCGATCAAGACATTGTTGATACAGTCTCATATAATTAATGTGTTGCTTTCGGTTGATGATGGGGGTCTGACGGCTTGTCCCAGAGTGACCGCAAAACATTGACGACCAATCAGTTGAAGGGCTGTTTACGCGTTTCTTGTATAATGTATATTAATTTTCAGACACTTCCAATCCCGATTACCAGATTCACATTGCATGGGAAAACCTCATATATTCTAATTTGTGTCCATTATTTTCTTTACCGGTGGTCGGACACCTAAATGGAAATAGTGGGGTCATAATGAAAACAGATGGACTCCGGCTGCTTGTAATGTTATCGTCGATGATACTGCGTATAGTGCATCACATTGATTTATTTTAAAGATACGGGCGGCGTTGGCGGTGGGTATGCTGTTAAAATATTCAATTCCGTCAAAAACCGCCATAAACAGAAAAAATAGTAAAATATAAACAGACCTTGTTCTTATACCATTCAGAAATATGGCATAAACAGTATTTTATTGTCAATTGTTTTCCCTTTGTTATGTAAACAAAAGCAAAAAACGTTACGTTTCCTCGCTTTTGTTTATATCCGGATATGGTAAACATAAAGAGCGTTATTTGTTACCATTTTCCTGATATGGAAATAATAAAGAGCGTTTATATCATGTTTGTGTGATTAACCAATATAATTGCGTTGTGTTATGTAAACAGAAGCATAACTTCTGTAACACGAGCATACTGTTGTTTACGTCCACTATCGTACGTCTTGACGACAATATACTAGTTACGCGCTGATTATGTTTGGCATATAAACAAAACTATATATATTTTAAAATTTCTTCTGTTGGTGGCGATTTGAACAAATATGAATATTTCTGCAACGAACGCCGCCCGTGCCTTTAAAGTGATGTGAAACACTCCGATAGGGTGATCAAATAGAAATGGAGAACAATCGTGATCAACATACACCGTCATTCTTATATGATAATTAAATGCATTATCTTTCGACGGCGAAATTGTTTTCGTTAGTTTGTCGCCGATAGTTGTGCCCCGAATCGAGAAGTAAGTATTTTCAATGGGGCTTAGTCCAGACGATGATTTCGACTGAGTGGTACGGTCGATTTGCTTGATATTTTCGGCGATGTAAATACAATGCTACATTCCTCCAGTTGGCATAGCGCCGGAATACAAACTTATCAATGTCATCCACCAGAAGAAGTACATAATATGTCTTTAATTAGACTCATCATTGCGTAAAACAATCAATCTGTGACATTTGACGTTCTGAGCATAGCTATGGAAATACCCTAATGATCTCTATTGCTATATGGTATCGCCTGAATGATCTGTTCTAAAATAGATCAATAAACTTAATCATCTCATTTTATAATAAAATATTCGGAATCAAATCAATATTACTTGAAAGAAGCCTTTCCGGACATGGGGCTTCATGTCATATTTATTATTGTATACCCACGACACTATTTCAAAAGTGTTATATGAAGAGATAATCCATCTTTAAACAGTATTGATTCTACCCACAATACATCTGACAAAATATTAAACATTATGATTTAGATGCATGTGTGATATCAAGATTTAGATTAGAAGATGGCGAAGAGGTTCCACCAAAAAGCGAGTCACCGGTTATCTTAAGATATATAATCTGAGAAGAAAAGCATGCAAAGTATAATGTAGAAGGGGCGAATGAAGGAGGCCGAGTTTAAGATAACTTGGGGGGGGGGGGTAAATGATGAAACACATAACAATCTCAAAAAACAATCTCAAAAATATCTTCTTTATATTTTATAAGATGATCGAACGATTGACATTCAACGGGAACAGTGTTGACTTGTTCGGTACCATAGTGCACCCTTCCCAGTGTTGTCTTCGTGGTGTGTACATTAAAGGCACGGGCGGCGTTCGTTGCAGAAATATTCATATTTGTTCAAATCGCTATCAAATCGTTAAAATATATATAGTTTTGTTCATATGCCAAACATAATCAGCGCGTAAACAGTATATTGTCGTCAAGACGTACGATGGTGTATGTAAACAAGAGCCTGCTCGTGTTACAGAAGTTGTGCTTCTGTTTACATAACACTGCGCAATTTTATTGGTTAATCACACAGAAATGATATAAATGCTCTTTATTATTTCCATATCAGGAAAACAGTAACAAATAACGCTCTTTATGTTTACCATATCCGGATCTAAACAAAAGCCAGGAAACGGAACGTTTTTTTGCTTTTGTTTATATAACAAAAGAAAAACATTTGACAATTACATATTGCATATTAATGATTGGTATAAGAACACAGTCTGTCAATATTTTACTATTCTGTCTGTTTATGGCGGTTTTTGAATATTTTAACAGCACACCCACCGCCAACGCCGCCCATACATTTAACGATATTACATGGATATATAGTGGGGTAACGTTTCGACTTTCGTAATAGTGCGAATGTATATATATGTATTATATTTAGTGCGTATATATAACTGAGTGAACACCCAAGTTACACACCTTTATATCAATTGAAATCGAGAATAGTTACATGTTATAGTGGTGTCAACAGCAATTTCCGTAACATTCTAGCATATAAACAATATAATGTAGCGTCCATGCAGATCCGATATAGATGTGTACCAAAGGAGAAATAGCTTGTTGTTGCTGTCCTATATGCACGCCATGATCTACAAAACTGGCGTCGACGAAGGAACTTTTGTTCATTTCAAAGTTGCATTGCAGAATTAATGAAACTATTTCAACATATCCTCCCGAAAATAGATTCACATAGGATCTAAATACTCACATAGGTTCATATTGGACTTATTCGATTCTGAAATAAGCTCATATAGAGCGCATACCCGTTATTCCGCGTGTGCTGCAGTGTACACACATTATAAAGAGTGTTCATCTAGTAAGTCGTGTCGATGAAAAACGTAGAATAAATAGTGACTACATGAGCTTATTGCGTATTGAAATAAGCTCTGTGTGGGCTTATTTTAAACGACACATTTTAGGCCACCATAGAGCGTATTTTCCTCAAATATGCTCTATATGTGCCTAAAGCGCGACATTCAAAAATAAGTCCGTACTGTGCTTATTTTTACGAGAACAGGCTGCATATTTTGTTCTTTTTGTTTTCTATATGACAGAATATCGAACCAAAGCTCACAAGTTTCGAGATTGAATCCGGCTTATAACACGGCTTCAAACAAGATAACATTATATCAATCCGAAATGCTAGTTTACGGGGGATAGCAAAATCAATTATTCGTCCGAACTGCCAACTCATCATCATCAGTCTGTGAACCGCATATCAGTCAGTGACACGAAAATCAAACGGCTGACGAATCACTAGCTCCTAATTATTGCCTGATATTCGTTCCCGGTTGTTTGTTATCGTTATTGACTATTTAGTAATGAGGTCGTTCTGGATTGGTAGGGACACGGACCCCCCAAAGCAATCGGGTTATGTCTAGTACTTAATGAGTTAATAACGAGGGCGGTGTTTAACAATCAAATATTGGATAGTCGTATTTCGCAACTGGGATTTGAAGATCGTTATTGTGGCCGACCAAAGCCAATATACTATATGTACATACAGAGGGAATATGTGATTGAGCGCCTTGTCTCGACTTGAATCCCCTCTATGTCCATGCATAATGCATACACTGGTGTAGTGCAAATACATAACCCTTTGTGCACAACCCCACAACCCCCTGGTAAATAGCATCGACGAGAATGTAGGCGTATTAACAGGAAGTTGCCGGCATACCCCCATGGTGCCATATTGAAACATTGACAAGAAGTTATAATGAAAGTGAAACCTTAGAACAGAAATACAAACAACGCAATTTGACACTCGTTTGATAAAAGCCATGATGGTGAACATACATACCAAATTTCGTTAAGATCCCATAACCCATGGCCGAGATATCTGGGCGGAAAATCTAATATTTCCAAATAAACAATAAACAAAGGATAACTCTGGAATGGAAAACACGAACGTCATTTACCCTCTTTTGAAAGTAGTCATGAGGTCAAACCTCTGTACCAAACTTCAGTCAGATATGATAGCCCATGGCTGATATACCTGCAAAAAACCAAGATGTCCAAGGAAAACTCTTGAATGGAAAATTCGAACGTCATTTACCGCTATTTTAAAAGCAGTCATTGAGGCGTACCCAAATACCAAATTTCAGATGCGATAACCCATGGCTGAGATATAGATATATTCCCAGACGGACGGACGGACAGTGTCAATCCAGTATACATAAATACAAATCTAGCCATTTATCATGTGTAAATAGGAGCATCTTATCCTAGTCACGGAATACATGTATGCCACACGATGCCGGTTTATATATACCACACTGTGACACATGTATAGCTCGTGCATATATTTTGGTGAATTGTTCACATCTATCCATGATAAAAGTTTATCGGCCATATCAAAGTAAAACTGATCGACGACAGCCTAACAGAGTTCAGAAAGTAACGATCACCGATTGATAACATATTCCTGTATACGGAAGCTTATTCGCGACATGGTGACAACAGAAACAAAATTAAGTGAAAATTTCGACTTTCAGTTTCGAAATTTCGACTTTTGACTTTCAAACTCGAAATTTCGGCTTTATAAACTCGAAATTTTAACTTTTAATCTCGAAATTCCGACTTTATAAATTTATGGTTATGTTTAGGATGCTTAGGGTTATGGTCTCCTCCTGGTTATGGTCAGGGTTACGGTTAAGGTTACGGTCCCATCCCGTTAAAGTTATGGTTAGATTTATGGTACCGTCCGGATCCGTCTTGTCCCGATTATCGTTAGGGAGCTGGTTAGAGTTTTAGTATTTGTGTAATTACGCCCCGCCCATCCTTCCCGTCCCGGTCGTCGTGGTTAGAGTCAGGTTTAGTGTATGAACTTAGGATTAGGTTCACGGTCTGTCCCCTCTAGATTAGGGTCGGTGTTTTTGTTACGGTTAGAGGTTGTCCCGATTAGCGTTAGGGTTATTATAACGTCCCGTCCAGTCCTTCCCCACCCCGTCCCGGCCAGGGTTAGGGTTGGGAGACCATCCTGACCTGTTACGTTCCGATTATTTTTTCGAAATCGGCCCTCAAACAAGAAAATGCAAATAGGTGCCACTGTTGTCGGCTCCTGCGACCGCTGCACAGACCAGAGCGGTGCGGTTTTTGGCTTTTCAATGATAACTTGGGGTGGCCCGGCCATCCCACCGAACAGTTTATTTGATCGAATTCGGCCAAAATATACATAAACGTTAATGGGTGCCAATTTTGCTGCCTGCCGCCTCCTGTGGCTGCCATACGGGCTAGAGCGGTGCGGTTTTCGGCTTTTCTATGCCAATTTTAAAAGTCAAACATATTTGTTTACAATGTAGAAATTTTGAGTTTAAAGTCGAAATTTTGACTTTAAAAGTCGAAATTTCGAGTTTATATAAAGTCGAAATTTGACTTGATAAGTCAAAAGTTTGAGTTTATAAAGTCGAAATTTCGAGTTTACTTTATTTCTGGTTTCACCATGTCCCGAGTAAGCTTCCGTACATATAGCCATGTTCTAGATTTGTCCAAAATAATGAGAAAAAGTATATACGCGTTTAAAGTCATACATGTCTGTATTTTTGTTCCGACCCCCCCCCCCCCCCCCCCCCCCACCCACCGCATTACTGTAGGCATCAAATCACCATACGCTATTAAAATAACGCAACAATCCCAAATTGAGTGTGTACATACACGTACAGTATGCTACTAGCCGTTGAGACCATGACACAAAAGACACAGAAGCCAAACTGAATATTGAATTGTTCATTGAATATATTCATGATATTTGCCATGGTCGTCATTGTGCTCGAAATTCTCTTAACGATCGACGTTCGATAACTCTATCACACGTTGACTAACTTTGTCTTCGCCGCGTGGAAATCTCATTCTGGACTCCTCGACCTGTGACCCCTGGGGCCAAACGGTACGGAATCTGACGAGGTTTGCCGAATGGTGGAAATCTGTTTAACACTGTCAGTGGGTCGGGCATTGCAGCACGCTGGTCGGTTTTTAATTCGCGGCGTTCGTTTATCAAAGTAACCATTGTATCACGTTCCGGGGGTAAAATATAAATATATAATATACATATTAACCCAGAACATGCCTCGCAGAACTGAGATATGAATTGTCCGCATGTAACAATAAAGAGCGTTCGTTGTTGGAATTATCCTGATATGTCCATAACACAGAGCGTTTATATGGAATATTAGATATTGTAACGAAATTATATCTCTTGGGTTCGTCGCTTATGAGTATATACAGTTTGCACAATTATTTATTTACCCATCGTCCTATATTTTCAAGCTCAAAATCTGAACAATTTGGGTGTTGTTATTGGGTGCATGCATACCCATGCAAAAGTGCGTTCCATCATTGCAATCCTGCAGAAATTGTTTGTATTGTCCCGTCATAATTGACACCAAATTAGCCAGCAATAATTTTGCGACTTATTCGCCCACGAGGCAAACCTATATTTTACCATAATTATAGGGTTCTGTATTCTACATGTTCTTTGTTCCGGTGTGTATTTTTGTTCCGAAAGTATGGAGAGTTATTTATTCCGAAGGTTCTTTATTCCGGAAGAACCCATAGGGACTCCAGGCTGCCAGTAATAACCAACCTCGAAACAAGTTTTAAGATATGAAATATAGGTACAATGTTGTATTGTATGAAATTCGGTCATATAATAATGCCCCAACCGATTTAACACCAATATAGTCAATATTGTTTCTAAATAAATTTTCCTTTAACTAAATAATAATGAAAAAAATAAAAAATACTAGATATAATCAACACCATTGTGCCCCAAGGGGCATCCAAAATGATGTGATCGGAATAAACATATTAGGAACGCTCGGGCAACGGAAGCATAACGCTCTTTATCGTGGACAACGGTTTTGGTGCCCAGCTGGTGTGGGGTGCCCGATAAAAAGCTAAACCATGGAGAAACTACACCTTTTTTAAAGTTGATATCTGATCATCCAAAATATCAAGAATATGCTCATAAGTTCGAGCTAATCATTTTTGAATAAGCATAGGTAATTAATATAGGCAATTAATATAGGCAACTTATATAGGCAATTAATACAGCCAACACACAAATAGTCCCGCGTGTCAAATCGGATAGGACAAGTTCAGACGGGGGAATCGATCGAAGGCCGCTCCGAGCAATCGGAGGCCGCTCCGAGCAGCCAACGAGGCACTCCGAGTTTTGAGTCATTTTTGGAGACAAGAATGTAGTGTTCCGCACTGAACCAAAGATTCCGTACAAATGGAGAGGTATGTATTACCTGTTTAAGGTTTGCTCAGTAATATGGTTATTGTCCAGTAAGTAGTAAGTAAGTGGTGAACGATAGAGAAAACAATATATAATGCTGTAGGTGTGTCAGAAAATGGTCACCCATGACGAAAATACCGGCACTGTTGACAAAACATCCAATATTTTGCACGGAAAAATACAGTACTCGCTATTTACGATTGAATGTACTAGAAGCCAAATATTACCCCAATCCTCCCCAGAAATTTTAGCCCAAAATTCCCCAGAATAAGCAACCGACGGAGGAAAACGTGAAGGCTTGTGTAGCGATGATTTTCCAACGAAGTTGAACGGTGATAGTCAACTAGGCCCCTCCGAGTGACTATACATAGGAGTACGGTTATCAAAATGGAGATTTACGTTTTGGTACATAAAATATCACTGCATTAGCCCGAGTTTCTCTGACTCGGAAATGCTATACTTCTTGGTGATGGATGATGGCATCGAATGATGATGCTTCGCATATAACATTTATAAAACGCAATGTATATCATTTTGTGTTTTACATGTTTAATTATTATGCAACTGCAACTGCCTATATAATTGGTGTACAGTGTATTGCAATAAATATTCTATTGGAATCTTTGGAACAGACTGTAGATCAGTAAACATTCATTATTGCAGGGTCCATGCATGCCTATTTTAAGTCAGCACAGTGCAGTTGGAGTGATGTAACATTCAGGATAACCCTTATGTCTTATACAACAACCAATGCACAGCCAAGTTATTTTATGTGAATTGTGCCACCATCCATCACCAAGAAGTATATATTTCCGAGTCAGAGAAACTCGGGCTAAAGCAGTGTCATTTTATATACCAAAACGTAAATCTCCATTTTGATAACCGTACTCCTATGTATAGCCACTCGGAGGGGCCTCGTTGACTATCACCGTTCAGCCTCGTTGGCAAATCATCGCTACACCAATAAAAAGATAATTTGTAAGTCTTATATTTCAACTTTTATAGATATGTTTCGTTCTGCAGCCCACTGATGGTTGTGGTCGGAGACGGCCGAGTCGGCCGCCGGTTCGTTAATTAGGTGATGGTTGCTATTGTTATTTTAACGGAATTCTGAGTTGGTCATTCGCGAAACCAATATATTTGATATTCTAGAATTACAAGCATGGCTATATAATATATGATCTTGAGCGCGTTACCATTTCTGACTATGGTTTTACTTGTATATCGTGTTCTCTGTCGTTCCACCACACACTGCGTGCTGGCAATAACCATATTGCTGGGCAAACCTAATACAGATAATACATACCTCTCCATTTGTCCGGAGTCTTTGGTATAGTGCGGAGTTCCAAATTTCTGTCTCCAAAAATGACTGAAGAACTCGGAGTGCCTCGTTGGCTGCTTGGAGCGGCCTCCGATTGCTCGGAGCGGCCTTCGGTCGATTCCCCCGTGTGAAGTTCAATTGTTGTATGTACGCATCGGCGTTCTGTTGATGTTTGTTTGCGTATTATCACTGTGGTGGAACTACTCCTGGCGATTTGGTTCTCTACCGAGCTTTATTTACATTCTCTACCGAGCAAAGTTTCCGATTCTTTGCATTTTTGCTCATTTTCGTGACATCATCATACTCAAAGCAATTTTTCTGCCACTTGTTACCTCGCATCTTTCCAACAGAAGGAGCAATGGACGCACACGTGAAGGTTATAGTAGTATATGTCCCAAGATCGGGTCAGTTTATCGTCAGAATTTCAAATGTTATTTGGAAATTACTCGGTATTTGTCAGTTGGAGAGGATAATTCTTCATTTCCACAATATTTTCACAAACTAATACTCATACAAATTCGTCCTAACTTTGAAAATACGGCGCCCACTGGGCGATGCTAAAAATTATCTACTATAACGCGCTTTTCTTTTTAGAAAAGAAGCTATAATGATAATCTGGTGAAGGATCCGGTTCTCTATTGAGGGCTCCGATTCTTTGCAACTTAATCGCGGTGGCTCCAGTTCTCTACATATCCACATCTATAACGCCAAAATCATGTTCAAACAATTATTGGGCTAAAACAAGATATTGTATAGAGTTCATATTACCTAAATACAGTTATCTTTTCACAGTTATATATAACATCTCTTTCTCACAAAGTTACGACATGCAAACAATTACTGAGCACATACCATATTGTTGTTTTTTACGGACATTATTTTATTTCGCGTGCACATAAATTGGACATATCTCGTTCATGAAGTTTATGTATTGATTGAGAAGTTTCAGCCAGAGGGATCACAAATTTAGCCATAGTTGTTTTGTTTAATGTTTAGTATAAACTGGGACAGGAATTTGACGTGTTTTCTCAGCGACTTTTTATACGTAAACTCGTTTTTACAGAGCTAGTATTCGTACGGTTTCGCCTTTATGTGTTTGTTCATATGGTCTTCATAATCCAAGTACTGCTTGGCCCCACACACATCACACACGAGAACCTTCTTCCCTACTGCATCACCGTCCTTATAGTCAAGATATGCGTTGAGCCCCTGACGAGATTAGTATACTTTGCTGCATACGTGACAAAGGTGTGTCAGAGGCGCATCGTTATCTTGTTCACTGCGTGTCTCATTAGACGATTCCAACTTTCCCCTGATACGGAGTGAGATATGGAATGCCCTGCCATGTTATATTTCTTCATTGTTGTGTAAGAACATAACGTACAGTCGAACATTTTCGTCATCGGTGTACTGCTCATCAAAGGATGTGGCCTATCGATAGCCCGGAATGCTATGTTCTGTCGCTCCTTCGGATTGGTTCGATTTACCCGCCAGTTCTTCTAGAAGAAGCGAATCTTCTAATGATAACAACGTGCCATCTCTGGCTGAAACTTCCATTTCCATCATGTGATTTGACAAAACACTTTTCTATGATATAATGACTTTCGGCTCTATCTCGCGATAACATAAAAATGTGGAAATTATATTAGGAAGCATTATGGGACGCTATACAGAGCGAGACTAATGTATTGGTGTAAATTTTGTAATTGCAATTTAGTGCTCTTTGACCCAGCTGCATTATATCGGACGTGCTAATGGATCTGAATACCCATGTCAATGCATATGGCTGCCGCTAATCATGTGTCAAGTATATAAATAATTATGTAGTGATATCGGTAGAAATGCGGACGGCATATACTACTTTATCTAAGGCAGAGACTCGAGTTACTTCCAGAGAACCGAGCGCTCGGTAGAGAACCAGAGCCCTCAGCAGAGAATCGGAATCGGAAAATAAAAAGTCAATGTCTGTGAATTTCGAGATCACTAACTTTTTTAAACACGCTAATGGCCAGTGACTATAATTCCACGATAGCGCTATGAAACTCACGAAACACTGCTCCAACGTTGTTGCTTTTTATTTCTTATGCCGCGATTGCTCGATAGAGAATCGGAATCGTCGCTCAAAAATGCTCACAAAACTCGGTAGAGAACCCAATCGCGGGGAGTAGTTCCCCAACAGTGATTATGGCACTCATTCAATTCATCGACATAAGTTTGGCTCGATTTGTTGATGAAAGATGAAATCCCGATCATCAAGCGTAACGGTAATTAAATTTACCAAACAAAGATAACACGTATAGTGATATAGATAGTATACTGCACAACTGTATTACATATTTAACCCTTTAGATACTAAATACTCATTGATGAGCAGTTCCCTAAGAAAATGTTCATTTAATAAGTTCAATAAACGACGACACTGAACGTTTACCATCAATGGATATGAATCCTTCAGCACTCGTATTATCTTATCGTCTGCTAATGTATCCTGAACACCCCTCCAGATGAATAATATACCATTACAAGAAAACCATAGTCAGAAATGGTAACGCGCTCAAGATCATATATTATATACCATGCATGATTGTAATTATAGAATATAAAATATACTGGTTTCGCGAATGACCAACTCAGAATTCCGTTATAACAATAACAAACCAGCACCTAATTAACGGTCGTCTCCGACCACAACCATCAGTGGGCTGCAGAACGAAAAATATCTCTAAAAGTTGAAATATAAGACTTACAAATTATCTTTTAAATTTTTTTTATTGGTAATTGACATAGCTTGTCACAAACCAAAAATCAACATTATTGGCATAATAATGTAAAGGACAATAAACGAAATTGAAATTCCCAACTACACCTTTTATCGGACTCGGCCTCCTGGTCGCGCAGTTCGACTTTTAAACCGGAAAAACCAATTATCTATAAATAAAATGCCCATGGGACCACGGCTATCAAGAAATTGCCGAACAGTATACACGCGGTGCGCGCGCTAATAATTATACTTGTATAACTCGATGGGAGAATCCATTTAGTACAGTAAGGGTTAATATTTTATTGTATACCTCCTTGTAGGAGAAGAATATATACATACATGGAAATATATATTATACAGCAAATGGAAATAATAAAGAAAACAGAACCGTTGCGTGGCTGATTGTATGCGTCATATCTTGAAGAGACCCGTCCTTATATATGAATGCGATTCTGTTTTCTGCGCAAACACGTATTTATTTACTCAAAGAAATTGTTACTGGATCAGATGACACATCCCATAAATGAAGTGAGCCATGTCGAGAATTATAGTTTCTATATTGTAGTCAAGTTCGGCGGGTGAGTTGATTGGCTCACCACACAGAAGCAGGGCTAACAGAGACATATCATCTCTAGAATCCATGTACAGAAAGGTCGAGAGACCAACCTGATCAAGAATGTGCTCCCAGAACGAATTCCGAAGCGCAAGTGAATTGGCTGCTGTACAGTAACGAAGAGCGTGTAATATGTCATTCTAAATCCCGTTACCACAAGCGCGACACGTGCGATCATTAGAAAATGTAGTTCTGTTCAGCAGTATAGCGAGATTTTTCAGAGCTTGAGACGCGCTAGGGTGCCTTTTCAGCAATGTCCAAATACTCCAAAATGACAGTGGATCATTGTGCACAATGCGAAACAAATCAAGTGAGGTATCTCTGTCAACTGTAGTTTTCCATTGTGTAACATAGTATGACTGTACTGTTGATTTGCAGAGGTGCTTCCATGCTGATTTAGAAGGAAATTCGCCAGTCGCAACGAAAGTATCCAGATACGCGTGCAGATTGTATTGCCGAAGTAACTGTGTAATGCATTTAGAATGCATTGTGAGAATCCATTTAGTAGAGTAAAGGTTAATGTAACGTTGTATGCATCTTTGATGCCTTTTTATACGCCCGTTTGAAAAAACGGCCGTATTATAGTATTGGTCTGTCCGTCCGTCCGTCCGGGCGTCCGTTAACCTGGTTTCCGGGTGATAACTTTAGTTAGACTGAACCAAATTTAATAAAATTTGGTATGTGGGTTTATTAGCCGAAAAGTAAGTTCAAGTTCGAATTTGGGTTCCGCCCGCCAATTTTCACCGGAGTTATGCCCCTTATTTGACGTTTTTTTACTTAGAAAATCCTTGAAATTTGTTGTCCGGATGATAACTTTAGTATAGTTTATCGGAATGAATCCAAATTTGGTATATTACTTTCTCCCACCAAACCATAGGTCAAGTTCGAACTTGGGTTCTGTCCGACCATTTTTGGCAGAGTTATGCCCCTTTTTCGACTCAGAAAATTCAGTTTTTCTTATGTTTGTTGGTTTCCGGATGATAACTCGAATTTGGAATGAATATACGCAAAACCCGTTTTTTAGTGGATTACATATATCGAAATACAGCTCAAGTCCGAATTTCGTTTTAATCTGATAATTTTTGCGAGAGTTATGGCCCCTTTTTTGACGAAATTTGACTTAGAAAATCCCTGAAATTTGTTGTCCGGATGATAACTTTGTTAGAGTGAACCGATTTCAATCAAATTTGGTATGTTGGTTTATTAGGAGAAAAGACAGCACAAGTTCGAATTTGGGTTCCGTCCGCCAATTTTTACCGGAGTTATGCCCCTTATTTGACGTAATTTGACTTAGAAAATCCATGAAATTTTGTTGTCCGGATGATAACTTTAGTTAGAGTGAACCGATTTCAATCAAATTTGGTATGTGGGTTTATTAGGAGAAAAGACAGGTCAAGTTAGAATTTGGGTTCCATCCGCCAATTTTCCCCAGAGAGGGTGTATTTTGCACGCCCAGCGTAGCTCTTGTTATAAATATTTGTTTGGCGGATTTATTCCTCTAAAAGTTGGGTTGGATGGTTGGTTGGTCGAAATAAAAATAAAAGTGCATGTTCAAATATCATAGTGGTTCTGAACCGATTTATATATTAAACAATTACTTCTGTTGTTTTGGTTTTGTAGCATGTAACAGGCAGTTATATACATAAACACATTTCAAAAATACACAATTTGAAACACAAGTCAAGATAAGTGGAGACAGAACACTTATTAGAACAGTTTGGTTTCAGTTTTCGGAGATAAAACTGTAGAGCCCTGACTATTTCTCGATTATTTCAATTTATCCCATGTCTCATCTGTAGATATAGAATTGTATTATAACACCCGTAACAAGAGCCACGGCCTAACCACGCATTGTTATGGGAGCGAAAGCGAAAGCGGTGGTCAGGGATGGCGCCAAGAGGTGGGGTACAAATGGAACAAAAAATGTCGTCCATGTCATCTCTCTCTCTCTCTCTCTCTCTCCCTCTCTCTCCCTCTCTCTCTCTCTCTCCCTCTCTCTCTCCCTCCCTCCCTCCCTCTCTCTCTCCCCTCCCTCCCTCTCTCTCTCTCCCCTCCCTCCCTCCCTCCCTCTCTCTCTCTCTCTCTCTCTCTCTCTCCCTCTCTCTCCCTCTCTGTGTGTGTGTGTGTGTGTACGCTCCGAACATTTGCACACGGATTTCTTTTTTTCGCACGAATTTATATTCTAAACTAGCCCCTGAAACTGTCCCACGAATATCATAATAAAATTTAAATAAACTAGATAATAATTGATAGACAGATGTCCTCGATTCATATCTATTATTTTATATACACTGGAATCTATATAAAACATGTTTAGGCATAGATAGACCATCTTTAATTTTATAACAGGTTGATGCGATAATGTATGGTGGCGCAGAGTGCCTAAATCTTCAAACGTTTTGATTCATCGAAAAGCTAGATCAAGTGCAAGTAGTGCTTAATTTGCAGGAAAAGATACCACATGTAATAGAGCAATTTTTGACACTTCCTTTACAACGACACACGTTGAATATAAAAAGGAAAACCATGTTCTCCACCAAAATGACTTTAATTTTAACTAATAAAACCAGTGAATGTACTGTATCACAATTTTAGAAAACAAATGTTCTGAAATATGTCACACAATTATGAGGTACGCATTATCTCCCTTTTGAAATCCGACAATAGCTATGGTTCAGAAATATAATACAAGCCGATAGTGGATTATGCCTTGCTTGTAAACATGAACGGGCGGGGACGAATTTCATTTTATTATTAACTGCATGAGTTAAGAACCCGATACAAACCTGAAATTGTATGGAAAAATGGCTCCTACGAAGCGTTGTATTACCTTCTCAATGACACTAACAAGAATACAATGAAGAAACTGTCAATTTACATCACGAAGGGGCTTAAGATCAACGAAATTAAATAACATCATTTTATTACTTATATATACTTGAATTTGATTGATATTTTCTTGCAGGTTTACACTGGCACTTTTATACATGCGTTCATGTCGTGACTTCGGTAAATTTATATTTAATTGAATTACTGTGTAATTATGTGCACACAACCTTGTATATATGTTATATGTCTCATGTTTCACCATTACAACTTTACGTACAAAAAGAGTCGCCTCAACGTTATCTCAAAGACATATAATGGACTTACATCATTATATAAAACTGATAAGTTAGTACCAAAAACAGTATCTCTACTGGACGAATGTACGGTAAAGAATCGCGTGGTTTCGAATTGATGAGTACCACGCATTCAAAATGGCCGAGGTGATCTAAACCGCGACCTGAAACGAGGAAAAGGGTGATAAACTAAGATATGACATATTACATTGTATTTTGTCAGCTAAACGAGCAGATGCGATACTATTTTTCAAACAAGCAGATAACACAGGCCCGCTGGGAAAATTACTAAAATACCAATATAGACTATACTAGTATAGAGTTATAGACTATACCAGTATAGAGTTATAGACTATACCAGTATAGAGTTATAGACTATACCAGTATAGAGTTATAGACTATACCAGTATAGTCCATATTGGTATTTTAGTAACTTTCCACAGGGGCCTGCATGTGGCTGATATACCATTTGTGTCCAAATTCACATTTATTTGCTCTAACATTCTGACCAAAGTTGTCAGTCGAATATATAAGAAAATGCATTGGCCTAACAATATTTACTTTCACCTTGTAAGCCAGTGCATTCTCTTATATGTGTGAGGCTCCATATGGGCGAGTGTCATATATAAGATAATGCACTGGCGCATGATATATAAGTCCGCTTCAGTCACGAAAGGGTTAATTTAGAATAAATTTGCTTAAAACAAATTAGCCAACTGCATGACACTGTCTGGCACTCTTGTCAAAGTTATTAATTATCGCCTTAATATGCATCATTAAAGATAACATGTCCTATTGAAAACCAAATTTGTCAAACTGTTTATGTTAAACTTCAGCGTACTGGACAAAAGAAAACTGAAAAATATTTGTAACCACCAACGTTTCTTTCGCACAAGTATCGCGATATATTACACACAACAATACATCACATAACGCTGAAACCGAGCGCAAAAGATTACATGTCATTCATTTCTTCTATAAGGGATTGTGTCAGAGTCGCCGGCGTATACATTCGGGAAGGGTTAACACTCGCGCGAACCGATATGTTCCTGATGTGAATTTCAATAAAGTGTTTTCTGTGTTTCCTTGGTTACCGATCCTTATAGTGAATTAAAGTCGTTTCTTTAAAAGCAATAAGTCCCCCTGTTGCATTTTGAAACATAATACAATTTTCCAAACAATAATTTCTCTGCCATTTGTTGCCGAAATCATGGCTGTGATAGATAATAATCAAATGGTTAATCCGTACAAAGATATACTTTCGAATTTAATATTACATCAAAATGCAGAATGCCAATGAATCAATATGTCGATGACACACACACTCGTATAATGCGCGGGCGGCGGGTGTACGCCGTACTCACCACGCGCATGGGACTCTGCAGTATCACAGACGAGTCACGAGATCACTATTTGATCTCAACCTGATAACCCGTGCTGAATACCCGTATTCATCATGATTACAAGTCAGATAAGCCGCTATGATGGGAGTTCCCACATTACGGAATTGATTGTGGCATTCCGATGCAGACAGGATTGTCACGGCACACGCAACTGAGTTTGTGTGTGTCATATGAACTCAGGAAGGTTGCAACATACCATCTGTACCCCAGAAGGTCACATCAACACATTTCGTATAATGGACTACTCCTGAAAGAATTGTGAATATCAAATACATGTAGTACAATTTTCGGATGGTACACAAACTTGTTCCAGATTCGACGACAACGATCGAGTTCGTTTGAGTGAATATCGTGCCGTTCACACCTTTAGCCACTCGTAGTAAGGTCATATATGGTTATGTTTGCCGTGACTAATTTGTACTTAATCATATTTTAAATATTCAGTAATAGGCTCGATGATTGCATGCAAAGTTCGCGAGCCTGTGCTCGTAACTATGGATATGGTAAAATGACAACTGATAGAAAGAACACAAATTCTGGTGACGTAGTATACCGTATTCGTAATTCTTATCAGTGGTATCATTATGCGAAAGGTGTCCAATATTAAAGTGACGTGGAACACCCCACTAAGGTGTTCAGAACGGAATAGAAAATAATCATGCCAAAATTAATTATTTTTACAAATGTCATATATCCAGAACACCGCGTCAATGTTATGAAACCATTACTTGCAGTGACTATTTTTGACGTACTCATTTCCGAATGTTTACCACCATGTTTAGTCCGGAGTAAAGTAGTAAATATTTAAGAACTAAATACACTGCGCACCGTCGTGTATAGTAGAATTTGACCACAAAGAAACTGTTTGCTTCGCGTCGTCCTGCAATCAGTTTCTGTGGTCAAATTCGACCATACGCGCCGCCGCGCAGTGCATTTATTATTGTAATTCGACTGTATATTTTTGTCGAAATTGTAGTGACAGACGTTCAACATTGTTGTAATAATATACTAATATTATGCAATCACGCCTCGACCCTGGTGTGTCCATTCAAAGCAAAAACTCACAATACAGAACAAAATAACATATACCACTATGCGCCATGAAAGTTTTAACATATAGATCTGCATATATCTTTGGTACTATGCCCACGGGTCGGACTTCTGAGCTTGCGTTTCTTGTCTACGAACTGTGTGTAAGAACCTACACAAAATGTGTAAGGGATATGTATTGATTTTATACACACAGTTGTTTATAAATGTGTACGAATTTACCCATTTATGTGTAAAAATTGTTGCACAATTTGTGTACGAACATGAAACTACACATACACTACACAAATATGTTTAAGATCAAAATTGAATAATGATTGTGTAGCAGGGCTGCACATTTTGTGTAGAAAACCTACACATTAGTCATAAGAGTGTGATCAATTTATGCCAAGTATTTTCGTTACAACTGTAGACATTTTATGCGGTTCCGTTTGAAACAATCTTGTAGTCAACGATTATCACATATACTACTGTTCGTGCTTGTTCTAAGATTTCTTTTGGGACTCTTCCTTAAATATATCTATGAAATGCTAAATGTTCGCCCATAGATGTGGCAATGGACATATATGGGCTATATTTCACCTCACCCATGAATGGCGCCTTCTGATTGAGCGAGAGCTATATATATGCGTGTCCTTTTATTTGTTGGTGCAGTGTTGTGCTGAATTTAGCACACTACTATATTTGTATATATAGTATCGTGCTAAATTTAGCACACTATTATACCAAAGTCGCATGCATTAAGCTATTAAGCAACAAATTCGACCGCCTCTATATCGACGCCGGTAGAATAGTAAGTGGCATGACACGTTCGGTATCAGATGAGAAAGTATTATTCGAACTCGGATGGGCTCCCCTTAACGAAAGACGAAACATTCATAAAATGCATACCTGAACAAAATATTAACTAATGTCTCATGTCTCAACCTACGTCACAAATTTACTACCTCAGACTGTCACTGAAGCATCTCGGTACCCCACTAGAAACCCTTTGCAATACATAAACTATTTCACGAATACGGCGCATTTCAAATCGAGTTTCATCCCGTCCTTGATTGGTAAATGGAATTTATCATGCAAGACCACTGCCGACAACAAAAAACTTACTGACCCCTCATCAGAACCAACCAAAGACGAAATCATAAGTAATATGTATATAACCCCCACCGTACTATACAGTCCATGAGCTGGTATATGACCCCTCGTGCACCCCACTACTTAACTTTTTTTAGTATTTTCATGTACCCTAATATGTATTGTTCAGGGAAAATGATATTGTGGGTCATATTGCACCTTTTTTGTCACTCAGTTTCAATTTTGTTCCGATCATGGTGGGATGAACGTAATCTCATATAAGTGAACTCATTGTGATTAGATTTTAATGATGCGCCATTTTGTAGGTATTTGAATTATCTTTCGACAGTTTTAGATGTTTTTATCAAGCACAGACAAACCATAATCGATACACGAGAAGGGGTGGAGATGGAGATGATGCACATGTCGCAATCCGATATATGGTATGTTATATGGACAATTCTATCATTATTGTTAGTCAAGACGGACAATGACGTCAATGACGCTGTTTGCTACCACACTGAAACGGCATTGAGATACTACGCTCGGAATCGAACTGTTTACATTACAATGGAGAATAAATCTTCGTAAGACCACAGTTACCTAACAAGCTTGAATCTACATCGTCCCTTGCCATCTATAAAATTATCTAAACATTAATTTGTGCACGAAAACCAACAAAACGCGTGCGCCGCGCCAGTAGACGAAAGGTGAGGAAAATTTGTTCCGACTAAATAGAAAAACTTAAGATTTTGCTATACTAAAGACTCTTCTGAAAATCGCGGAAATATGCAAGTACAACATCCTCCGGATGTCAGCAAAGTTCCTGAAGAAATTCAGAACTTAGATGTTATAATTTCCAGTCAGATACGACCCAGACTAAACTCAATTAGAGATATCGACGGTATTTGATTACATTATAGTTGTCTCCGCGAAACAATCGAAAACTCGTCGCGGATCATGCAGGCTTACACTGAACACATAGTGCGCCCTCAATAAGGTCGTAGAAGACTCATCTCTTGTATTAACCCTTTACCCAACAAACCGGCCAAATAAAGCTTCAACAGCCTAAAATATCTTCGGTCTGTCTCAATAGAACCATACAGATATGGATATCATTGGAACCGGCCCCTTGATCACATTGTGATAGTTACAGTTATGCCCTGTGCCAATGCATTCTCTTATATATGCGAGTCGACCATAGGTCGCCTCGCATATATAAGAGAATGCATTGGCCTAAAAAAAATCTTTTTTTAACACTTTTTACCATTTTTTCTTACATTCTTTAACAATTTTATAATTTTTAATGTGTTAAGCCAATGCATTCTCTTATATATGCGAGGCGACCTATGGTCGACTCGCATATATAAGAGAATGCATTGGCACAGGGCCCTTCTGTTGGGTAAAGGGTTAAATATGTTTTTGTGTAGGATTTCTCTATTTTGTACCTGCTACAATATCGTTACGTCTTATTTTGTTGTTTGTGTAGGATGTTTCTATTTTGTACGCGCATTGGAACTAATGGTACCAAAAACAATATGACGTTGTCTTTGATGACGTCACTAGAGGTCAAAAGATCAAGCCACGGCGATTAAAAAGCAAATTTAATAAGTTTTGGGCTGTATGGGTCATATGACCCACCATATACCTCCTCACTTCTTTGGTATTTCCATGAGCTCTATGGTATATTAATTAGGATATATAATGTTACCAGCAAAAATATTTGGTCTTAGTGTACTTAGTGGCCAAAAGTTTAACCCTACCTTGATTTATACTTTTTTATAACGACAGATTACGGAAATGGTAATAACCAACAAGTGATGTTATTACAGTCGTATTTAACAAATAAAGCTGTTATTTTGTAGGCATTTCAATGGTACATTCACTGGTAGCAATAAACTGTTGATACGCACATTGGTGATGTCATCAAAGGTAAAAAGGTCATGAAAAATGTGACGAAAACACATTTATCATATATATTGTGTCAGAAGTCATCTTCGAAAATAATAGTTGAAGTTGAAGTGAATTCATAAGTGTTAAATGTATACGGTATAATCTAGTCTTGTGCATGCATTTCAAACATCAGTCTGCGATCAGACGAAAAGAAAATGAAATAGTTGGTCTGATTAGCGCGACAAAGGAACTTCGGCTTTGTCTCTGCGTGTTGACATGTTGAATGACAGCTGTTGACAGGGAGCGCTCGCACTACAAAGTTTTCAAAGTCTATAATTATATACCTCTGTAGTATTGTTTATATTATATCAGGGATGGTTGTTCTTAAAACCTTGAAGATTATAATTTTATATCTGGAGTAATGGCATGGGATATCGTTTTAGATATAATAGTGGATTGAACAGGATGGAGCCCACAAAAAGACGACAGTTTGAGTCTACAGAGGATGAAGGCCTTCCTGGCCATCCGTCTGTTTGTATTCTTCACATGAAAAACTCAAATAAGGAACAATTCACCTATATTAAAGACACCTCAGACCCAGATGAAACAATTTGTCAAAATAAAATCTAAATCTAAATCTAAAATCTAAACGCAACCTTTAAATTCATCCTACCGAATGGATGATATTTTTGCACAGATTTCAGATGTGTGTTCTAAATTGCATGGCTACCATCGTGATTGTTACATACATTTTACGTCAAATCTCAAACGCTTGGTGAAACGTGTAACAGAGCGCCCTTCCGAGTCAACGTCCACAACGATGTGTACCAGAACATTATTCGCACAGAAATAGAATGTCATTCAATCCTGACTGTATTTTCTGCAACAAAACGGATAGAAAGAAAATAAAGCAGAAGGAGCATGGACAACCGAAAACATAACAGCATTCGAGCATGGAAGTGATGAAACTGTAATGAAACGAGCTGAATAGAATGAAGGCTTCGGACTGCTGAGATGGATATCGGAGTTTGATTTATTTGCATGTGAAGTCAAGTACCATCCCACCTGTCGAAGAATACATACCAGCAATATATACCAGTAAACTCTTCAAACACGACAACAATTGAGTATTATCCGATAATCACTGATTATGCTACAGTACAAGAATGCCTGAAATTTGCCGAGAAAGCATCAACTGAGGTGGGACAGGACTAAGTGATCACCACCTTTGACATCGGGGTCTGCACGAAAGCGTATCCTTTAACTTGGAACCCCTCAAGCCTTGAAATAGCGTGTCTGTCATTTGCAGAATGAGGTCCCCAGAGGGTGAATTTAGTGATGCATCACTAAATTCACCCTCTGGGGACCTCATTCTGTAAATGACAGGCACACTATTTCAAGGCTTGGAACCACTAAAAGCGATTGGAGAAACATATAGTCATGATCGGGACATTTCACTTAGTAATGAGCTATCTGAAGATGAGAGGAAAGAAGACGAATGGAAGTGGACTTTGTGATGTCTTGTTAGAGGCCAGTTTGATTTCGTCAGGATCACTCAGTGATGTCCAAGCCTTGAAATAGGGTGTCTGTCATTTGCAGAATGAGGTCCCCAGAGGGTGAATTTAGTGACGCTAACCCGCATAGCGGGCTAGCATCACCAAATTCACCCTCTGGGGACCTCATTCTGCTGAGGTGTAAGCAGAATGAGGTCCCAGAGGATGAATTTGGCGATGCTAGCCTGCTATGCGGGGTAGCATCACTAAATTCACCCTCTCGGGACCTCATTCTGCAAATGACAGACACCCTATTTCAAGGCTTGGTGATGTCGTGACAAGCAAAACCTATTCCAGAGCAATTCACTGTCACAAAATAATGGTGAAAGCTATTGAGAGGATTGTGTTCTCTCAATTCTTAGATCATTCAGGTTTGGACGAGCAGGATCAATTCACCAAAATGCCGAAAGCATCAAGATGTTTTTATTAACCATCCAGAAAGATCAAAAGAGGACGCTACCTTGCAAGGTAAGCATATTCGGGCACATCTGGAGAAGTATCTTGCGTTCCGAGAAGATGTCCGTGTAGGACAACTTGGGAAGACAGGAACTTTGTTGATGTCCTATGTAGATCACGTGTGGTTAACCCTCCTGATACAAGATGTGAAGGTTAATGACTTCACTTCATATGCACAATGTCGTATGTCTGACGTATTCTTCAGCTTTGGTGACAGAACTATACCCGATACCTGACATACTTCTCTATGTTAATCGCAAACATAGAGACACCACATGCTCGTGCCACAGAATTATTGAAAAGTGTATCAAAATGTTACCAGGTAATCGATGTGCTGTTGACAAACTATCGAAGAAACGTTCATGCAGCATTCCAAAATCGAGGGGAGGCTATAGCATAGGGGCTGGGCTTACCGGACTGCAATCCAATTACAGGTATAAACATTTCAATATCCTACTATTGATTTTTAATTTAGCAACTATGAATTGTGCCCAACAATTGACTTAATCCAATTTATGTTTCAGTGTTCAACTCCGTTGTACTTCAACTGCCCCATCTTTAAGGTAAACTTTTAAGTAATCACAAACTGAGTAACATATCTGCACTATATGTAGATACTTACCGGTGTTGGCTTTACCTCTCTGTCTGGTATAACTGCTTTGTATTTCTCCTAGTATACTGTCTTAACTAATATGTGTTTATATACTAACATCTGGGATGCAATAGTCATCAAACTAACATCACTGGTGCATATGTCGATACTTACTGGTGTTGATGATATCTCTGAGCATGGTTGTATACTGTGTCGTAACGTATGTGATAGCTTATTCTAAAATCCTATTTATTACACACCCACTATTCGCATATGCATGACAAGCCTCTACAATTAGGCAAAACAAAAATGACTAGATTGTATGTATGAAACCCTAACTTGCAATATTAACTATCAATATACCTTAATATACCTTGATACACATTAAACTACTACAAACCTGACTCTCAATATACCTTAATTTACCTTGATACACATTAAAGTACTACAAAACTGACTCTCAATATCCCTTAATATACCTTGATACACATTAAACTACTACGATTAATATTTGGAAATGTAGAACAATGATGTAAATCTTATTCATTCAATATTATTTCTTCAATTGTAAAGAAATAAATTCTCAATGGGATGTGTAATAAATAAATATAGAACTGCATGTGTATGTTGGAGTCAGACATTATTGCACTATTCCGTTTCGACGGATACCACAACTGGCGCATATAGCTCTCGTAATGTCCCACGAAACACACTTTTGCAATGATTTTCAACTCTGCATAAACATGTGGTTATATTGCATATTAGTTGATGGTACATCGATCTGTTTTGCTCCCAATGTTCGTGTGGATCCGGTCAGCTAAAGAAAGGGCGAAGTATCTCCAAGCTACATACCCCTTGATAACATGATCGAGGGTCAGGACAGAGGAAATAATAGAGATAATCGGCCTGTGGAGAAAACCAGGACTCAAAAGCAAGTTGGTCGTACCGTTGCATCAATTAAAAGTTTCCAAAGTCCATGCACAGTCCCTGACAAGGAGAAATTGTACGTCGTTTCATCTGGTGAACCAGTACCGGTTGATGTCGAAGCAGATATTTTAAGAGCAGAAAAAGTTGGAAACGAGGCAAAGGAACTATTTATAGAAAATCGGCCCACGAAAAAGCTAGACTTTTTTGAGCCCATCAAAAGGATGAATCTTAAAAGCTTTGTGACAATGAACAAGACTGTGAGTATAAGCAGCAGGGTAACATCGTCTTCTGTCTCGTGGTAAAGCCACAAGAGTTACCAGATGAAGAGAAGCTCGACATGCGGCAGCTGTTGACATCCGTTGACTCCTGTTCCACACAGCTTAGGACTAGTAGATGGGTTCCTTGCAAAAACTGATAAATCGAAGAGTCTTCACTACATGACAAGTTCCTTTGAAGATATTCCTCTCCTACGCGATCCAAACGAATGTGTCATCACTGAATATGGAAATGCAGTTTTTCACAGTCTAATTGGCATACCATCAAATTTCGGTGAGATAGTGGATATAATTTTGAGTTACGAGATTTTCAGCACTGACATGTATTTGGAAGATTCAGTCAAATGTGTAGAACGCAAGAGAAGAGGCTGCAGTGAAAAACGGATTGTTGGTGGCATTAACACTAAACGGCCAAATGATTGGAAGCTCTTTCTCACTAATGACAATAAGAATCAGCTTATCAATGTTTTGCTATCTGCAAAAATTGGAAACGGGGCACATAGCTATTCCGCTAATTTCTGACCCAGTTAAAGAGGGTCATTATGGATGGACATGTCAAAATGGTATCATGGTACCAATGTGGTAAAGTGGTGACATATTGTCAATTCAGTTTGTCGATATTTTGGACCGACAGCAGATGGAAAGTGAAAGTGATACTGGCTCATCAGACAACGATGCAGACTTTGACATTATCAGTATTGATGACAGTGATGACAGCAGTGACACTGATTGTTGAATTCCGTCACCACAAATTTCTCACTATGATGGAAAACCACAAACTTTAATGCTTCAATGTGGGGATATCAATACGATATTTAGTTGTTTTGTGGATACTTTTGAATTACAACAGATTAGACTAATTATTAATGTTCAAAAAGTCCATTTAAGTAATCATCAAAAATTGTTTTTGATCGAGATTTAATCTGACATGGCAGGTAGTCATTATGTTAGTTTTCGGTTCATTTTTCATGACCTTTTGTCCTTTGATGACATCACTAATGGGGTATCAACAGTGTATTGCTACCAGTGAACACTTGAAACACCCACAATATGAGACCTTAATTGTTACAATCCGACTTTTATAACATCACTTATTGGTTATTACCATTTCGTACTCTGTCGTTGTAAAAAAAAATCAAAATCAAGTACGGTTAAACTTTTGGCCCCTAAGTACACTAAGAGCAAATATTTTGCTGGTAACATTATATTTCCTAAATAATATACCATAGAGCAAATGAAAATACCAAAGAAGTTCAATAGTGAGGAGGTGTATGGTGTGTCATATGACCCATGCCAGCCCAAAAGTTATCAAATTTGCGTTTTTATAGGCGTGGCTTGACCTTTTGACCTCTGGTGACGTCATCAAAGACAACGTCATATTTTTTTTAATTATTCAAATACCTACAAAATGACGCATCACATATTAAAATCTAATCACATTGAGTTCACTTATATGAGATTACGTTGTTTTCCCACGCCATCATGATCGGAACAAAATTGAAACTGAGTAAGGCTAAACTTTGATCCAAAAGGTGCAATAGGACCCAAAATATTTGCTGTTAACATCATTTTTCCTGAACAATACATATTAGGGTAAATTAAAGAAGTTAAGTAGTGGGGTGCACGAGGGGTCCTACCAGCTCGTGGACTATTTGTCAACCTGTCTCATACCTACTTCCAAATTACGTAAACAAAATTTGTCCGTTTAAAGGTAAAATTGATATATGAAACAACTGCATGGAGTCACCGCACGAAGCCCTATTAACGAACTGATATATATATAAGTTATTGTTCAATAATGTGAAAAATAACCATGTCTATGGTAACTGATTGTTTTGTTTTAAAAAATCTCAATTTCGAACTATCAATTTGAAGGAAATAACCAGTATCCATAATAACCAATGTATGGTATAGTACTATAAGAATAACTCTTTACCCTCGCAATATGAGAGCACAGGAGCTTGGAATTTGGTCAAAACCCCTCTTTTATTGGCAGAACCACCACCCGGGACCATAGGTCACGGAAGGAACGAAACACGAATTTGTTGCCACCCATTTTGAACTCAACTGTATTCCTACAAAAAATATATTTTCACTAAAAACTTTTGGTACCTCTTACACCTTAGATGCCAATCTACAACATTCCATAGGTATATTTTTCCAGTTCTTCGAAAACCTCACTTTATTTCGGTAATGTATTGTAAATTCACCAACGAAGGCAAATCTGCGTATTCTCCATCACCCGTTCTAGAATCTGAATGACAAATGGCACAAAACCATTTTTTCCGGAATAACAAAGTCGGAACGAAATAAAATCGAAACCTAAATTTAAAGCCCGCGAAATTCAAAAATATTTGAAAGTGCGTGCGGTTTTCGAACTTAGGCGCCAGAAAACTTAAATCAGTTTATGTTTGCGTCATACTATGCGCGTTTTTGATGATCTTATCCTGATGTTTTGTGTATTTTCTTGAAAATTTTGTATTTGTCTGTCTGCTGTTATCATCTGATGAAAATGACGACTGTCCAAGAAGATATTCTTCATTTGACTGAATGGTAATTTGTACAAATATTTCATATATAATTTATTTCTATTTATGGCACGACCACGTGGTATTGTTTTTTTCTTCTTGTTTTATGTTCGTTATGTACCGGTAGGCCTATATGTACTACTTTGTAATGCTACTGGTTGCAATTATTGGTCATAAGGGGACCAAAACTCTCTCTCTCTCTCTCTCTCTCTCTCTCTCTCTGAATAACTAGTTTATAAATTTGTGTTAGTGATAAACTCGCTAACATAAATTTTATGTAATAAGCAACTATAAGTATTGTTAACTGCACCGGTACCAGGATCTATAAATAGTATACGTCACTCGTGACTCGTGTGTCGTAACGAATCAGCACCAAAACTCTTAAAAGAATGGCTTTATGCATATGATTATATAGCCTGTGCTCATGAATTGGAAATTCAATTTTTAAATTCAAGACAGCTAGCCACCATCGGCATTGATTTTCTCAAAATCAAAAATACCAAAAAAATATTAAAAACATTACTTAATGTAACTTTCGCTGATGGGGTCATTGTCACAAGGCTCCGCGATCCGATCACATTCGTAGCCAGCTTTTCTATCGCGATCACATTCGTAGCCAGCTTTTCATATTCAGGCGAGCCCCAATGAATAGTGCTGGGCGATATGACGATATATCGGGTATAGCCGGTTTTAATTTTGATATCGTCAATAATATCGTCTGAAATAAAAATATCGTAATACCGTCCCAAGTTATAATATTCTCCATGTAGGTTGAAACCCATCATATGCAACAAACAGGGAAGTTAGAGCAAGTATAAATGTATAATAGTCCCAAACTTCCCGGAAATGCGCAGTCGAAAAAGTTTTAAAAAAACATCGGAGCACGTGCTTGTCAAGTTGGATATGCTTCGTCGGAAACATCAAAGCGCTAGCATTAGTTGGCGACGTTGTGAGATGATTGGTATGTCGCGCGCATGCGACTGGCACAATGACCTCCTTTCAAGTTGGTGCAGCTTGCTCTATCAACCGTAACCGGTTGCTTGGAGGCGGATAACGATGTCAGATTTTTATTGACCAAACTAGCTGATCGTGTCAATGTGTGCAAATTGCGAGTAAAATTATTTTGTGGACATGTGCCGTACGGATCATGGCATCACTATCACTTCAACGAACGTCAAATTCACAAACTAATTGAACATGTCTATATTTATTTTCCTCGGCTAAAAAAATGCTGACGCAAATTCATTTCGCGTCGGCTTTTGCCTCGGCACTGCCCATTGTCGATGCTAATTCCCAGGGCTGCCGTATACTATGTGCATTGAAGTCTCACGGTGCTACCAACTACCAATTACCACTAATAAATAGTCTCACAAATTACCAATTCCTCATGAATAAATAAAATGGAAATTTGAAACCGAATGTGGTCCTTAATGTGTGGTGTTGAGCGCTATGGTCGAAGGGATATAACTCTAAAAAATTATGCGAAAATGCACGTGGGCCTTGTTATATGATTTCCCTTTATTTCAAAGTTATTGTTTTCTCTGTCGGCAAACTGTCAGCGGCCATGTTTTTATGCAAATGAGCCCAAAATGATTCGTTCCCATCTAGACGCCAATGTTATCATCCATCAAAAAGTTCATGATGATCTCGGTACGGTCATGTAATAAACATGTAATCAGCAGCTATGTTCGAAATTATAAACGGTACTTTCATGCTATCCGTCTCCGGATCATAGTTTTAAAGTTTCCGCATATTTTGGTACCAGTTCCGCTACTCAGATTCTAGAACGGGTGATGGAGAATACGCAGATTTGTCTTCGTTGGTGAATTAACAATACATTACCGAAATAAAGTGAGGTTTTCGAAGAACTGGAAAAATATACCTATGGAATGTTGTAGATTGGCATCTAAGGTGTAAGAGGTACCAAAAGTTTTTAGTGAAAATATATTTTTTGTAGGAATACATATGAGTTCAAAATGGGTGGCAACAAATTCGTGTTTCGAGTTTAAGAGTGTATTTATGCCTAAAGCAAAGTGAAATAACGATCTTAAAATGAATTGGCCGTTATATTTTATTAGTTATCAGGGTTACCAGGGTCGTAGTTGCATAACTTACAATATATCTTATTTTTATGCTAAGATAATTGCGTGGTAATTTATTATAGCTTGATCGGTATTGAGGTTAACACAAATCCCATATATGGAAATTCCAAATATGGAAAGTGACTTGCGCATGCGCAAAACAGATACAATGGTCTTACTAAAAACGAAGCAATAAACGATTGATAACAACAAACACCGACCCAGTTAAATAACGACATTAGATGGCGGTGTATTGCGTCTTTAAGAGTGTGTTGATGTCTATATCATGTGATTAACTAAATAATTTCGCCTACATATTTCGATAATTATCAGGTCCGCAGTTCGATTATGAAACGTTAAGATTTTTGCTTGGTATTTGTTTCAAATCAGATAGCTGCATCTCGGTAATCTTGATCAGATATATTTATAGCGTCGAAGCGACGAAATGTTGTCAAATTCCACGTCTAAATACGCGTCTTATTCTCACTTATACCGTGCTTATATCAGTTTTATTCTATGTGTTGTTGTGTATTGTATTACTTTGATCAAGGATGCGCTTTTGTTATTCTCACAAAAGGTAAATTTGATGCGTGTTTGATGCGTGTTTCCATTTCAAAATTGCGTTTGCCATGTACAGTCTGCGATGGAATTCCACATGTCCGAGCGCCATTGATTCCTTAATTACGAGACTAATTTATCGAATGAGGTCAAATTTTCGCATATAACAAGACTCGTATGTTATTCTGCACCATTCTGACGAGTGCCGACTTTCATTTCGCATTATTTTCGTTTTTATCGAAAAATAATCGTTCTCTATGGAGATTCCCATGTAAATTTTTTCAACCAAAAAAAATTCATTGTTTTGCCAATTTCAAGCTAGTTTATAGCATGGTCATGGCATAATTTGGCCTAGCGAGTGTCGGTAGACGTTCCTTGAGTGTGCACAACAAATTTTGGTCCCAACGAAGCAGGCTAAAATCCTGAAATTTGTCAATTTTACTTTGCGTGTGAAGAAAATATTCATTTAAACTTCCAAAATTGGTTGAAATATGCTCAACAACATTCAGTTGAATGGTGACATTATTTATAGTCACCGACTAACTTCCACGATGAATCAAATTTGTTTTTATTGGTGACAATTATGTCGCGAGAGATAAAAATGTATAATTTTTAAAGAAAATGTTAAATTTTAGCTCATTTTAAGACTGTAATTGCTTGGTAATTATTGAGATTGCAGTTTCCTCATATGGGAACTCCTTATTTGGACGTTTCTTGCGTATGCGCAGAAATGATAGAATTCCATGAAGATGTCGCCATTTTTTTATTAGTCTAGGCAGAGAAATATTTGTTTCATTTATTTAATTTATGATGGCGATGTTATTTGATCAATAATAGTAAATTTTGTGTTGATAACACGATGGTAAGATCAGTTCTGCAAATATCCACCGCACCTGCGAAGTTGATTTGTATAATCGCAGATTTCAATGATCCTTTGTACTTGTACTAATACTAATACTATTACGCGTTGGGCGGATCTACTGGTTATCCGTAACTTTTTGATTATCTCCCCTGATCTCGTTAGGTGATCACGTGACCCAATACAAATGGCAGCTACCATGAAAATTAGAAGATTCATCATTTGCGATACAAAACATGACTAAAATGGCAATTTTATTGGAGGAAAAATATAATTTATTTTGCGAATGCAATGTAAACCTCACCGCGAGGATATACAATATATAATAGTGTTTATGGGTGGCTAAATCAAGCAGATATCGCCATTATTGTTGCCTGCATTGTCTCTGTTTAGTTTTTTGCCTTCTGGAAGTTCTGCCAAGTTCTGGCAGTTCTGCAACTCAGTGTACTTTAAAACCTGATATGTTTGCTCTGCTTCTTTCCATGGTGGCTAACAGAGAAGCAGGATACCAACATGAGATTATCAATATTAATCAGATAATAGTAGCCGAAAGACTGTCAATTACCTTAAGGTATTTGGCTACTGCCACTACCGGTACGTACTTCTCGTAGATCGGTGTTGATTATCTTCGTCAATGATGTCATGTCACGCTTGTTAATAATTCATTTGTTCGGAAATACTTATTGGGGGTCGAAATGTATAAAATTGAACTACCACCACTTCCAAAAACAACACCGATAAGCAATAACGCTCTTTTCTGTTCCATGCAATGGAAATGGCTATTTATTGTCCTGATATCAGTGATATAAATGAATGCCTAAAATTAGTATTATCCTGAAATAAATTTATGCCACTTTGGTGAACATGGGAACCACGGTACAATTTATGCCATTTAGGCACACTTCAGAGTGAAATCAGGGCTTATATTTCGGCGAGAATCCAAATCTAGATTCTCGTAAATATTCTCGCAAATTACCCTGGATTCTCGTGAAAAAGTATATATTGATTCTCGCAAAATCAGATGAAATATATGCCCTGGAAATATAGCAAATCGTTTAATGCTTTAGAATTTTTGTTTTCGGAGATTTATATATATGCTTAAAGACATATTATGGACCTGTTATGGACTTTTTCGGGTGCGAGAAATTGATAAGTTAGTGCTCAGGCATTCTACTAACATCACTGAAAATTTCCAAAACAATCTACCACACCACTTCATAGAGAACATCGTCTGAACTACTCCAAATTGTAAATATTTACATCTCGATTCGGGGCGCAACTATCGGCTATAATTAAACAAAAATGATTTCGCAATCGAGAGTCATTGCATTTAACTAATATATAAGAATGACGCTGTGTATCATCCATTTGGACTTGTTATGGACTTTTTCGGGTGCGAGAAATTGATAAGTTAGTGCGCAGGCACTTTGCCAACCTGGGGATTGTTATCATTCTACTAATTATAACATCACTGAAAATTTCCAAAATATCTACCACACCACTTCATAGAGAACATCGTCTGAACTACTCCAAATTGTAAATATTTTCATCTCGATTCGTGGCGTAACTATCGGCTATAATTAAACAAAAATGATTTCGCCATCGAGAGTCATTGCATTTAACTAATATATAAGAATGACGTTGTATATCATCCATTTAGATTAATATTCGTAACAAATAACTACTTTGAGAAAGATTATTCTTAATTTCTATTTGATCACTCTGTCCGGTGTCTGCCGGAGTGTTTCACGTCACTTTAATCAAGGAAGACTGTTCAGAAAAACTGCATTTCAAGATCACCAAACAACTTTCCTTTTTAGGGCCACCACATCTTTCCAAAGATGTACTTCTTCCATTTTGCTACCAAAGACCGAAAATGTCGTTAAACTAGAGATCCAAATACCCACTAAGGGCCCCTATATCTTGAGATATTATAAAGACCGAAAAATGACATTAAACTATTAAAGACCGAAAAATGTCGTTAAACTACAAAGACCGAAAAATGTCGTTAAACTAGAGATCCAAACATCCCCATCCCCTATTTTTTTAGACAATAAAGAACGAAATATGTCGTTACACCATTAATACATTATTTGTGTTTATGAAAGTCTGGCACCCATTAGCAGTTTGTTTTCAGTACATTTTAATATTCATTGGAACGTAAACAATTATTCGCTGACAGAAATCATGTTAATATCGCCTTTCGTTACTGGTTTCCTCGACTCAAATATTTCTCACTGCTCAATACTTATAATTAAAAAAAATGTTCTGTGTTTTGTGTCACTTCTTAATAGCATTATGTATTCTGCTATTGAAAAGAAAAAAAGTTGCAGTACACATTAAAGGTACGGAAGGCCTTGGTGGGTATCATGTGAACATATTTCCACCTGTCAAAAACCGCTACAAACGAAAATAATATTAAAATATAGACATACTTTGTTAATATACAAATGAGAAATATCTCATAAACAGTATGTTATTGTCGTAAATTTGACGATTGTTATGTAAACAAAGCATAAAAGGTTACTTTCTTGGTGTTTCTTTATATTATGATGGTAAACATAAAGAGCGTTCTTTGTTGCTCAATTCCTTATTTGGAAATAATAAAGAGCGTTTATACCATTTGTGTGTGATTAGCCAGTAGCATTGTGCTGCCTTCTATAACACAATCAGACTCTTGTTTAGGTAAAATTTAGTAGGTCTTTATGTAAGCATGATGTTTACGCGATAGTGATCGTATTAGAACCAAAATGTATGCGTTTTAATATTTTTCTGTTTACGGTGTTTGGAACAAATATGAATATTTTCGACAACTAAGCCCCCTCGTCCCTTTAATATAATTAATATAACATCCCTCATCCAATAATCTCCAAATTGCATATCTAAATTCAATCCTAGTTACACGTCACGCCGCCCCTCATCATTTGCCAATTTTTTTGCCAATTTTTTTGCTCCTGCTGCAACTGCTCAATTTCTTTAAAAATTATTGAAAAAATGGGCCTCCCGCCCGCCGATTTTTTTTTATCATCGGTCCGCACCCAAATTGAGCATACGTCCCTATATAATATACATATTTAAACCGAGTATACACGGTGGTGTAATAGAACAACCGTTAATTTAACCGTTTAGGTAGCATATTTCCACGTATACGGTATCACGACAAATCCCTGCTGATCTGTTATTAATGAACCAAACAATTAACATGTCAGCACACTCTGGCCCGCCAATGCTACAGTGTATAAACGTAACGGGACAAATATGCACATTATATTGGCAGCTAACGAGAACATTCATCACCAGCAATATGCTCACCCCTTTTAGCCGATACGATAGAAACTAAACGATTTGTTACTTCTAATTACCCGTACTTAATTACACTACTTGCGTGTTAATAATTAAAGTACGACCCCATTACAACCAAGAAAACTAAGATGCATGCATCAGGTCGGCCGTGAACTATCTACCATAGAATTGTTGTAGCTATCGATTATACATTTTGGAACACCTGTCTGTATGTATGTATGTGTGTATGCATGAATGCATGTGTGTATGTGTTATAGACTCTAACACTGCTCGACTGATCCGACTCGGATTTGGTATTTAACGTGTCAACTTGACCTCGCTCATAGGCATGTTTCTGGACCTTGACCGATCCGACTAAAAATTTGTGTCTAGGACTACTTCGATCCCGGGAGCAATATGGACGGGTCCAATTTCACGTGGGACCATGTTCTCGAACGTGCTGATGTAGGCATGTTTCTGGACTATTTGGACGGGTCAAATCTTGACCCCGACCTGACTTTGACACTCAAAAAGATCAATTCAAGGTCAAATCTGGTAAAACGAAGTATTTCAACGAAATATAATACCTACTGTTACTTTTGTCCCATGAGTGTTTCGGGTGGGTCAAATTATGACCCTGACCTGATCTTGACATTCAAAATTGTCAATTCAAGGTCAAATCGTAAAGCCGGGCGGATTTCGACGGGTACTTTTGTCGTGACTTTTGTCCGGGGAGTGTTTTGGACGGGTCAAATCGTGACCCGACATGACGTTCACCTTTAAAATGGTCAATTCAAGGTTAAATCGCGCAATTCTCCGAAAATCAGAGGGGAACATCCCGGACGAAGTAGGGTCCACCAGCTACTATTATATATTTCTAGATTTAGTTACAAACTAAATACCTGTATATTGTACAAAGAAATGTTTGACAAATATATCTGTATCAATATTACCATACGGGTCATTAAAATAGATACGACGAAACAAATTTTGAAGGGTGCATGGTATCAGGTAAATTTTTATATTTCAAATGATGACAGGAATGCGGAAAGTTGAAGTACCTAGGTAATACTGGCTATCCGAATGAAGAGATATACATGTATATAAAAACCAAAATAGAAGATGACTGCTGGCGACAATGTTTTCCAAAAAAATTCAAAGCATTCGATAGCTCCCATCTAGTTGTCAGCCCGAAGATCAATATAAAGTGTGGTGACTATCAGATGAGGGATATGACTGTACAGTTGCTAAACAATTCAGTCACGCAAAAGAGGATCAAACAGTAAGATACCAAATTGCTGCCTGTGGTAATGTTTTTTAACGAAATTCGGGGAAATTAGATTACTCTCACCCTGGTTATCCAGAAGATCATTGTGGAATCTGGTGACGATCGGACAAGGGGTGTCGTCTGTAGGATCAACCAAATTATTTAGCCATAAAAATAGTAAAATTCAAGATCACCGCTGGCAGTGATGTCTTCACAAGGACAGCTTGAGAACAAAACAAGGCTCACATCTAGCGGTGACCCAAACTATCCACATGAGAAAAAGTTCTCCAATAAAAGCTGGCTGCAGGGTGCGCCAATTGATTCAAATTCGAAATTTAACAGGGTGTACTGCTTGTGGCCATGTTTTCCCCGCAAATTTGATAGACTGATGGACAAAACCACTGAATCCGTTGAATCAATATACATGTATACATGGATTAATGTATATGCATTGTTATACACAGTACTGGTATATAAAGGTACTGAAAATAACAATATTACTAGTATACACAAAATAAACCATATATCATGGCTATGGGTTCTAATATCCGAATATGACAGCTGATAACTTGGTGTGAATTGAAGAGTGGTGGTGTCTCAAGCATATCTAACCCTCCACGTTAGAAACATGCCATTAAATGTCATAAGTATAATCTAGCTTGAGGACAGAAGTTATCCATAAAACCCCCCTTAATTCAACCAGGTCCTCGCGCGATGTATGGTCGATCACATGATGATCTAGGGGGGATTAGAATTGTTGTATAAAAACAGCACTGCATGTAAATATAAAATAAAATAGTGCTACATCTTATTACAGATTATTGCCATATATAATCAGTGACTATACAGACAGTCTGACAAAATAAAGTTTCAGTGACACTCTATCCGAAGAGGGGAATAATTCCATCTGTTACAGTCAATGGAGCAATTATGAATCTGGAAACGTGAAATTTCTAAGTAATACTAGATATCGACATGACGCGATAACATATAACGTAAATGCAATATGACCGCTGGCGACCATTTTTTCCTATAAAATTAAAAAAATATTTGATAGCTCTCATCTGATAGATCAATATCAAGATAAATATGAAGTTTAGTGATGATTGGATGAGTGAAGTGGACTGTGCTAAACGGTCTAGTAATGCTTAAAAAGATTTTTACCTTAATATTTTTATGTTCACTTTATAAACTTCACTGAGTCATCTTTGTCATGTATTGAGTTTGATATATTTTGTTAACAGTTTATAAATCATGTATGTCTCATGTTTGTTATTTTAATTTATGTGTTTATTATCATTAAATAAAGTTGCATTCCTTAAAAAGATTCTTACCTCAATGTTTTTATGTTCACTTTATAAACTCCACTGAGTCATCTTTGTCATGTATTGAATTTGATATCTTTTGTTAACAGTTTATAAATTATGTATGTCTCGTGTTCGTTATTATATTATATACACTTTATAGTGTGTTTCAGAACGAAAACTAAATGAATAAAATCAACAAATTTGTAAATTTAAAAACAATTCAAACGTTGTTGTATTCCATGTCCCAGCCCGGACATATACACAAAATTTCAATAATATTCATTGAGAAACAACGGACCAAACGCCATATAACACCCCGTATGCATCTTTTATTCCGAGTTGGCCTTTTATTCCGAGTTGGCACGCCCGATTGGGGCGAGTTAGCCATGGGGCGAGTACGTCGATTCCGACACCTTTTCTATTTGCAGCAGGTTAAGTTTACGCGTAATTTAATTTACAAAGTACCCCAATTGGTATCGTAAATAGAGCGACCTTATTTGACAGAGAATGCCTCTGTTATTGATTATAAAGTTGCTATACATTAAAAACGACAATTCACATGCTCGTTCAAGCGCAGTAGTCTATTTCCCCCATGTTAAAGGACATCCACAAATACTAAATAACGCTAACTTACTGCCGAATGTTTTACACGACAACTGTTAACATATTTGGGCTGAATTCATCTGACGCGGTATTATTCCTCAAAATAAACAACAAAACCATCGTTACTTGGAAATGTAGTTTGGGCTAACATTTACATAAATCCTCCATATCATTATTCCGACACACACGTCAGATGAAAAACTCACATGAAGTAACCGGCCAAATTGGCCGAAATAAAGGGATTTAGAACATTAATATTCACTCTTACATAGTTCCACATTCAAGGTTCGTCTTGTGTAATCGTATGTCAGTTGTAACGTTGTGAAACTGCAACCGAACTGAATTATTCTATGCTAAATAGTTCATGGCTGACCTGGTGCATGCATCTTAGTTTTCTTGTACATCTTGACAGGAGATATTGTCAAAAAGCTCACTGCATTATCTAGACTATGCATGAACCCAACTAGGGTTTGCGCTCAGTCTCTACCATCTGAAATAATGACTGTCTGCGAGAAAATAAATAAAACAAAATTCATCGCATATTTAGTTTTTTTGGCAACCATTTGCAGAACTATTTTTTTTTAGGAAAAATGACCACAAAATCAACATAATGTCTGAAAAGATGAATCAGTAATGACTATTTATGTCTGCCAGATTATAGAAAACGTGGTTGAATAATATTTATTTTGTTTTATGTTGTTTTGGTCCTTTACCAAATACAAAAACATATTCTTGCAAATGGCTGCCAAAAAATTAAAATATGAAATGAAAAATGTTTTGTTTATTTTATCGCAGACTAATCATGATTTGATATGGTAGACTGAGCGCATACCCTAGTTGGGTTCATATAATCTAGATAATGCAGTGTGTTTTTTGAAAATATTTCCTGTCTATCGACATACGTAAAAAAATGTTTTATTTTTTAAAACCACTTCTGTTTTAATAATTCGAACATATCTCTCATATTGTGAAGGTAAACACGTGTTGTTACAATACTATAGCATACATTGGTTATAAAGGATAATGATTTTCCCTTAAAACTTGAAATTGAGATTTTCTTTTTGAAAATTCACGAATGAGGCGCCTCCTTAACCCTGTCTATGGATTTTATGTGGATGATCGAAATCAGTATGGTATGACTCTGGGTGATGAATAGGTTGGCAGGCTAATCCATAGTAGTTTAGGCAGTGTAAAATTATTTGAATCTTAAACAAACAGCTTTGTTGGAGAGGTAAGGTGGGCTATTTAGCCATAGGGAAATCATTATTCAAAGAGTTTGACCTCCATAATTTAATATATCCCCGGTCTGATTTGACACAAATTTATCAAACTTTCTTAAAGTTTTTTCAGCTGATCAGGTAAAAGAAAAAGCCATACAATCACAACCATTTGTATGGCACAGCCGTCGCGAGAATCCCCAAAAAGGATCCATCAGTTTAACGTTGAAAACGACTCAAATGAATATAATAGAGAACGCTCTATATACAGCCAGTGTGAGCAGAAAGCAGTACGCTCTTTATTATATACAGCCAGTGTGAGCAGAAAGCAGTACGCTCTTTATTATATACAGCCAGTGTGAGCAGAAAGCAGGTCGCTCTTTATTTTATACATCCAGTGTGGTCAGAAAGAAGGACGCTCTTTACTATATACAGTCAGTGTGAGCAGAAAGCAGATCGCTCTTTATTATATACATGCAGTTTGAACAGAAAGCAGGACGCTCTTTATTATATACATCCAGTGTGAGCAGAAAGCAGTACGCTCTTTATTTATAAGACGATCATTGGAATTGTTGCTAGCCTGACAAAAATATAAAAACGATACAACACCCCCTTTATATCGAAATATGGCCACCAGACCCTATTAAAGTGGGCTCATTATTTGTTCCGCTATTGTAAACGTGTCAAATCGGATCGAGGATACTTCATGGAATTTCATGAAGTTATATATGATGATGTAAAAAATACGTTTGACAGGTTTGGAATTGTTGGGCCCCCTAAGTTGTCAGACTAAAAAAAACGTCATATCTTCCTGATACTTTACCAACCCCATCCTCGACTGATCTCACATCTTGGACCTGTTCCGTAGGTTAAACTGACCCAAAACCCATGCATTGGGTAAAGTGTAAAGTTATAAATGTCCGGAATAGGATCACATGCACTAACGTGGGAAGATCATTGATGAATATATAAACTTTGTTCTTATATTCATTATTGATAGTTCTCCAATACTGAAAATTAGTTTTCGAAACCATTGTTATGCAAGCAGAACTGTTAATTAACGAACATGACTCATTTGAATCTCAAAAACTTGGAATGCTGTCAATTCGGTGCATGTCTATGTCTAATCAAAGTGATGACACAACACGTTCAACCAGGCTGTATTGAATTTGCGCTTTGTACGCCACACCACATGTCCCATACTTGAAATGCCAGTCAAATATTTTTGAGTTATGGCCCTTTTTCAACTTAAATGTTCCAGATTTCGTGCGTGCATCCTTGCCTGCATTCAAAAACATCTTTCCATGTTTGGACATGAGTACACATTATCGATGTATTCGAGCATTGGAAGTATTTTTATTGCACAATCCCAGAATAACACACAATATGTTTTACAGAAAGCATTTTATAAATAATATGATACATGTAGAAGAACCCGGGTTTTATGTACGACAGTTATTAATAGGGCCACCTCCTGGCATGTTGACAAGTACATCGGTTTTTGAGTAACGTTTTAGAACGTAAGTGACGTCAGTAAAAGATGTTTTGTGGCAAAACGATAAACGCTTTTGTCGGCGAACTTTCGGTGGCACCTATGCCAACTGGAAAATGAACGCAGCGTCATGGCAAAATGTCATGTTGACTGTTTCAGTCTGAACCTATGACACACTCTATACACGCAGACCACGATGGGTTGATTAAAAACATTACGCATCACCAATCACAGTTCCATGGAAACATGTTAATGTCCCAGTCAACATGAGCATCGTATATGCGTTCCACACTAGCTGATTGGGCCGCTTTGCCACATCGATATGCTCGTTACCTAGTATTGTTTCTCAAATACCATTATCACCCAACCCTTCATCAGGGAAATTCGAATCTCCAGTGTCTTTTGTCGGATTGTATACAATAGTCACTCAAAAATATCCAGTTCCCTATGCACGAGACTTGTCCCTGTTTAAATGCTAGGCAGTGCAGTGTCTGTGTATGCTAAACACTATTGAGGGCGGTCATCCCGATTCAATTCAGAGTATTTGTTGTCAACCAGTGTCACATCTTCCCGCATTATTTGTGACCACATTTGTGACCACAATAAAACTCAAGTCAATTTTGCTTTCGAAAATCAATCAACGATCAATAAAATATGAATACATTTCGGACCTGGATGCTTCTCACGCTTGTCCAGGGAAGCAAGCCCAGATATATGAAATAAAATTTAATATCTAGCCGTTATGGGGGTACCAGCGTGCTCCGATTGTGGTCAGTGTGTGAACAAGAGCGTTGTCCGCCCTGCTTGTTGACAAGGTGACATCATTCTGATAAATATAGCGTATAGCGTTCCATGCGCTTTTGCGTGCGAGGTCACGAATAGCATTGATTTCCTTGACCAGCTGGGCGCCGACTGTAGTGATGACATGTCTCTGCGTACTCTTCCCATGAACATGGTTTGCTGTAACAGCATTCCTCCATTATACCACGCTTTTTCCGAGAATGAGGCTTTGGGATCATAGTCGATAAGAATGCAGCAGCTTTACTGCGAGATATGAATGGCAACTGGGATTTACCTGTAACGAGAGACACATGACAATGAGAATGGCGGAGTTTGGAGTTTGTGAGAGAGACGAGGGAGGATGTAATCCCTCTCCTACAGGCCACAACCCACTTTGATAATGTTGAAATGCCGCTGAAGAATATGTTTATATCTACCCATACACGGGGTGCGTGTAACCATAGCAAGACGTAATGCCCAACCCAATCCGAACGTGGACCAGCGATTGTTACTTACCTTTTATTTAATTTTTTTGTGTGAACTGTGTGTATATATAACTTAGAATATGGTGTGATCTAGTGATTAGTGCCTGTTGTCGTAGTGTGTCGGACTCTGGGCTTTATATTATGAGACTGGCGCCTGGAGCATTATTGTATTTAAAAGATCTGTTAAGACTGATTTTGTTTCACCTCATGGTCATTGAATCTGCTTCGTATTGACTTAGATAATACATGTATGCACCCTTCGCACGAGGAACTACTACTGATAAGAATTACGAATATCTTATGATAGTCGTAAATTTTTCGAGAAAATCGTGGCGTTCAAACTGTTTGTCACTTGGTGATATCATTCAATTGACGTGATTATGTCACTGTTAACCCTTTGAGTGCCAGGTCCGATTTTGGTATCAACCCATATACCCTGTGCCAATGCATTCTCTTATATATGCGAGTCGACCATAGGTCGCCTCATATATATAAGAGAATGCATTGGCTATTTGTTTTTTGTTTTGTTTTTTTTTGTTGTTTTTTTTTTACAATTTTTTACAACTTTAATAATTCATTCTTATATTCTTAACAGACTTATTTTGTAGGTTTAGGGCCGATGAGATCGGCCCCTGGCACTCAAAGGGTTAATGGACGAGAGACTGGACATTCGGCAAATAGAAGGTCAAGCCCGAAAGGCGATATATTCTAGTTTCTGAATGTCCAGTCGCGAGTCCATTAACCGACTTTAAACACAGTTTTGAAATATACAAGAATGAACTACGTTTATACCGATGAACAATTCCGATAAATCTCGATAACTGAGACATATAAGTCTGTATAAAAAATTTGGTCCTCAACTGAGAACAAAACAACGCCCACTGTTCGTGTTAGTGGAGGTTGCATGTGCATTTTACCGTGGACACATCTGTAGGCATATATTCCGGTACAACTTTGTTCGAAACTCTGTTTGACGTATGCAGACGTATAATACAAGATGTGTTGTGTGTTGTGCATAGCGTAGTATAGATACACAATGTCAATGTAATTATGTTTTGTTGGGGGGCAATATGCAGTTTAGGATAGTTTTGACATGAACAATCATATCATATAGTTGTGCCCAGAAGAAGAACATAACTCTATTACTGGGGTTTCGCTTACTGACGTGTCATGTTTCAATGTGACATATACCCCCGTATATTCAAATGAGCAGCACGCATCTAGCGACAGCGAAATCATTTACGTGGAGTTAATATGCTCTATGAAAATGTTTGTGTGGATGGGTTTAGAAGCGATTTAATTCTCTGTTATATGTCTCTGTCGGAGCTCACTGTGCACACATTGGAAGAAATGAACGTTCTAGATTCCCAGCTTTGCTCCCGTCATGAAAGCGTTAATGCAACAATTTTGACTGCCTTCCAGTGACGTGGCGACAGGGGTGTTTTTTTGGGCGGGCGGGGGGGGGGGTGACTCACACCAACTTCGGCCAAATTGTTAACAGTTGTCCATGAAATGACTATCAGTTGGACATTTTCGTCTCAACTCGGTGAATAACGTAATCATTGATCGCATTCTGCTTTGTTTGTAATTACATGTTCCTTCTTATTCAAGAAATAGAAGAAATATATGATATCCATGGATTATCAGATACATATTTGTTCTATCTAGTCTTATAACAATTCCATATTTAAAATGTTTTGTTTCGTTAAGTGTAGTCGTTTCGCACAGCAGTCCATGTAGTGCCGAAACACGTGCACCTTTTTTACAAAGTGTTGTCCATTAGTTGGAAAATAAAGCGTTGAGGTACCATTACATGTAGCTAATGTTGTGGTATTGTGATTGCATGTGAGCTGCATCTCCCAATCGCACAAACATGAAAGTAAAGCTTATTATATGGCCGCAGAACGATAGTCGAAATGCCAGTCAATTTATTTGAATAAATACCCACATTACACGATCTAGGGAGGTGACTAGATGGTTCCCATGGGGGTGATCACCTTCAAATATTCCAACTGCATCCCCATTGAACCAGACACCAAACTCCCAGTTCGCATAGTTCCATTTGCACCCCCTTGGGAATATCCAACCTGACACCCCCAAGGCTGGAACATCCTACTGATGACAATTTCATACTAAAACTCACCACAAAATACTAGTTGGAAAATCATACAATGATAACAATTAAATTTTTCTGGTGTCAAATTTCCCATTAATGTTGTGTCAGGCATGGCATTTTCAACTGTTGGAAATTTACACCAAAGTTGGGGGGGGGGTAGACGCCCCATCAACCCCTGTCGCCATGTCTCTGTACAACTGGCACGTTTCGTGTAGTCTCCAAAACGTCTTCTGAATTTGATTCGGGAGAGCTTTAAAAATGCTTGCCGTCAGCCCGTCACCAATAAAAATTTTAACTTGGAAAAGACGCGAGTGGGTGTGGATTGGTGGCTAATTAGGTGCCAGTAGCCCACTATGTATATACAAATCGAAGAAATGAATGGATTTCACCACAAACAAGAGAATTATAAATATGCTCACGAATACTTGTGTCAAATACATTAGCGATGCTTGACACCGGGAGAACATTAAACCTTGTACCAGCTACCACGTGGGATTTCAAAATCTGACGTAATCGCGGTTTAGTCCGCCGTCGTAATTTCATCATTTTCTGATTATGACTTTGATTCTCCCACGAAATAACGACGACTTTGCCCAGTATATATCGCACTGGGTAGACAACCACCAGGTTATAAGTAACTAAATAATTGAAATTATGCCCCTTTGGCATATGTGTAGGAAAACTCGAGTCAGCATAAAAAAAATACCGGCAGCTGCATGGTGTATAATATCTTCGGTTGTTTAATGTGAAAGAAAGAAGAAATTCATAGGCTATGTTAATTCCTCAGCCATTTGTGTGGGATTGTTCGTCAAGCGTCTACGTTGGTCGCCAAATTGGGTTGGGGTACTTTTCTATACTGAAATTTTGTGCACAAAAGGGGGTAGTTGTGGAAATGCCAATTTATTTCCAAGAATAAGTATGGTAAGGCATCATTTCTTTTTTGATAACATATGTCCGACGTGGAGTTCTAAAAGCCAAAATATTTCAAGTTTAGCTCAGTAGCGTAATGAATCGTGGGCATGGCTTAACCCTAACACTGTCGCCAATGGAAAATAATTAGTTGATTGTAACCACTACCGGTATAGCCAGTATATTACACCATATGAGTGTTTACTGCTACGCTGATCTGCCCGTGACAATCGGGCGATGGGGATATCTGGCCGGACAACACATTTCAGGTTTCACGCGATGCGAGCTTATTTTAGGAAATTGCAGTGAGGCTGGTCTGGGCGTATCTCGCAGGACAACACATATCGGGTTTTCGCAGATGTATGTTCGCGGATGTCTCATTGTTGCAGTATGTAACTTTTATGACTGCGATAATTGAACAATAGCTGGGCCACTCTTGGAGATTTTATGGCGGGAACACAATGCAATATACCAGCTAACTTTGCTGATGAAGTATGTGACATGTCTCAGTTGGAATGTAGACTAAATGTATTGCGAAGTATCGGGTGTGTATTTAATCCGTTTAGTAGATTTTTGGTCCGCATTTAGAGAGTTTCTGGTGTGGTGAATGTGAAACCTGCAGTAAATTACTGTAATTAGCCGCAGTTTTTTTTAATAATTTGAAGGATTAGTTGTTTTAACGGAATTCTGAGGCGGCCATTCATGAAACCAATATATTTTATATTATAATTTATATATGTGCCTAATAATATAATATTGAGGGCGTTACCATTTCTGACTATGGTTTTCTTGTTCAACATTGAGCTCGCAGCTTCCCATTTCCCACCTGTGGCTGCTCTACGAGTTTACCTTTACCCTAATGATCGTTTGTGTCAGTTCCCCGCAGTGATTGGGACAGACAAAATATATTGGTGATTGCTCGGTGACAGAATATTTTGAAAGGCTCCGCTGTATCCTTGTTATTGAGTGATTGGCTTCGTGACATTTCTTCAAAGATACGATCAACCCACCCGGATATATTGATGGCGCTGCTATGGCGAACTAACACTGTGACGTTGTCGTGATTTGTCGGTCACGGCAATAACCATTTGCGTCGGTGGTACATGCTCTATATGTCTAGAAACGGTGACAGATTCGATTCCATCACCGCTCATCCGCCCAGTATTCTATTGAAATGGTGGTGAGCATTTTTGCTGTAGTGGCGAATGCATTAATCACATTTTCAGTCAACCCAGAATTGTATTTATTGGCGCGGAAAAAGATGCATGCCGCAATAAAATATTGATATTTCTAAGCACAGTGTGAAATCTGTAAACACTCAACCCACAAAGTCTAGAGCACCTATAATACGCATAGATTAGATAGCGTAAGATACTCGGGTTCACGATTAGATAGTGATTGATATTCAAACAGAGTAACAGGTGACACCCGAGGTTAAGATTACATTTCGAAATTACTTGAAGTATCCCGAGTTAATCTGAAGGGTGGTAACTCTATAATGAACGTACATTGACGAAATAACGGAAATTTGTATAAAATAAGTTACAACCCAACAATGGGTCAACTTTGTTCAAATATAAGTCAAATTCTCCTATTGGGTACCTGGGCGTGCGATGAAGGACGCGATCACTGGATCTTTTCGACCATTCCGAGCGCTTCGCGCCCAACTATACTCTCTATACCTGGTGCGTGGGCTTGGCTTGGGGTGGTAGGGGACCACTCTTAAAAAGTATATACTTTTTCGAACATGTCCGTTCTTTCTTCATTAATCCTAGCCTCAATTAATTCTAACCTCGCGTTATTGCGATTCAATATAAATTGCTATCTAAATTTAATCTAATCGTGAACCCAGATTAGGTATATTTCGCTATCAGATCGTGTGCGTATTGGCTGTCTAGAAACACACAGTAATCAGGTCTGGAAAACTGTCAAAAACTTGTTATGAATCGTTGATGATGGCGGAACACATCGGTCGGATGCACCGACTTGGTGTAGCTATAGTCCAGGTGGTGTGTATCCCTGGCTGGTGTATCTATATATAATAGTCAAGATGGTGTATATGCCTGGCTGATATATCTGTATAGTCCAGGTGGTGTATATGCCTGGCTAGGTTCAACTAGAAGCTATATGTGGTCTTCGATAGGATAGATATCGCCGCGATATAAGGTTATCAAATAATTCAAATGGATTTGATCACCTTCGCATATATAGCAGTATATATGCGAAGGTGATCAAATCCATTTGAATTATTGATCCACTTCAGTTATGAGCAGCGTGTTTATATATGTAACGACATTCTTGAAAATAAAGGAACGGGAAGTATCCAACAGCCAAATTAAATCTTCAACACTCATTCCGCGGAAATATTCAGTCTGAGTCTCTTCCTCTAATTGCGGATTGTATCATGTGAGCGTTCGTGATTTAGTCAAATATACCGTTATCAAATGTAGCTATCCGGTTTATAAAATAAACCTAGTTGGTGAATACGAGCGCTCGCGTCTCAAATGGTCACGTTCGCGGGCTGTGGCAATTTAGAACAATTCACTTAAAACAATGTCAACATTTGGAGGATACAGAGATCTGAATATATTTTCACAATTCAAAAAGAATTGTTGTAAAACGATTAATGCAAGATGATCTATGTTATTATATTTATAATCACATTTTATTTTATTTATTTAACACCAAAATATATATTAAAATATGGAATTTCTCTCAGGGGGAATTCACTCGCACTTAATATCGCCTCACTAATCAAATGGATTGCTGATGTAATTTATCTCATGACTTGTCATTGCATATTCCAATATGTAGCGCACGAGACCAGATCTCAGAGATCTCAAATTCAAGTTGGACAAGCCAGTTGCCAACCAGTTTAGGGCACCAGGACATAGAGAAAGGCCTGCTCTGTGATACAAACTAGGACACTGTATCTATGAGGTATCCTCGTGAAAAAAGATTCATATAGGACCTAAATATTCACATATTCTGAAATAAACACATATAGGACATATACCCGTTATTCCGTTGAATAGCACGGGCCGCATTGTGAACACATTATAAAGAGCGTTCGTCGTTCAAAAGTAGATTAAATAGTGCATATATGAGCTTATTTTAAATTGAAATAAGCCCATGTTCGAATGTTTTGATTGTGTCCCATTTAAGTTCATATGGAGCGTAATTCAGATTCAAATAATTTCTTTATGGGGTTATTTGTGAGTTTTGAAATAAGTTTTATATGAGCTTATTTTCAAGAGAACAGGCAGTCATCGCATATGCAAGAATAAACAGAATCTTAAATATAAGCTGTCCAGGGCTTAACTTGGTTAATTCAATATCTAGTAGGGTCTCCATTTTTCACCTATGCCTATGGGCTCGCACATACGGCGATGAGACGCAGTGAAGTGCCCATATTAATCCACCCGCGATTATTTATGTCGTCGTCGGGGCATTTTTAGTCTATCATTTATGTATAATGTTGTTTGGTGAGAACCGGTGCCCCATACTCAATGCAGACGTCGCAACTAGTGATAAGTCTGATAACTGGTTATGGGTCACCTGCATGTTTATATCACACTTGCAACTTGTTTGAATGGAATATGTGAAATATATGTTATCAGCAATCATATATCTTAAAGGACTCCCGAGCGTAGTCTTTCAATCAACCCTTAACCCTTTACCCAACAGAAGGGCCCTGTGCCAATGCATTCTCTTATATATGCGAGTCGACCATAGGTCGCCTCGCATATATAAGAGAATGCATTGGCTTAACACATTAAAAATTATAAAATTGTTAAAGAATGTAAGAAAATGGTAAAAAGTGTTAAAAAAAGATTTTTTTTAGGCCAATGCATTCTCTTATATATGCGAGGCGACCTATGGTCGACTCGCATATATAAGAGAATGCATTGGCACAGGGCATAACTGTAACTATCACAATGTGGTCAAGGAGCCGGTTCCAATGATATCCATATGTGTATGGTTCTATTGAGACATACCGAAGATATTTTAGGCTGTTGAAGCTTTATTTGGCCGGTTTGTTGGGTAAAGGGTTAATATAAGTACGCAAGGGTGACTCACATTCAATGTCCTAACACAGTGAAAGAAAGAGGTGATTTATTCCACGGAGCCCGTGCCTCGTACCATTGAATATATTTATCTATATGTACGTTATGTTAATGGCCTTCTCCATTTTGTACGTGGGGTAATAGTTTCTCACAACTTTTTCTGGTTCTCAATCAGTCAGAATCATTATTTTTGCGCAGCCATGGAATTCTATATATTAAATGTACTACTAAAATTCGAAAAACGCATTGAACCTAAAATAAAACCCTGACTGGATCCCGGTTCATGATTAATGTCACCCGCGAGCTTGACAACAACTTGTTTTATTTGTGTCGTATGTTTCGTACACTTACTATTAATTATATCACTTGCGGAGCTTGTTTCTGTTTCGTCCTTTTGTGTAACATCTGTTTTATTGAAGAGGTCCCGGATGGAGTTATCTGATGAACGTTTTCTGCGGGATTTATATATGTCGAATGCGCATGCCATCTGGATGTGCTGGACAAGTTCTACGCGGCATCGTCTGTGGCAGTCAGTGTGCCAGTGATTTACCCAGTCTGTATGCGACCTAGAAGAAAAATGGTCGTCACATGCATGCATATATATGTCATATATGTGACCCGCCATATCAAATCCAGTCGGAAGTCGGGATTTGTTTACCCTGTGCCAATGCATTCTCTTATATATGCGAGACGACCATAGGTCGCCTCGCATATATAAGAGAATGCATTGGCCTAACAATTTTTTATCATGTTTTTTAAATAAATGTTTCTTACAATTTTTAGGACATAAAATAAAAAAACATCCATTACCCTGCAGGGAGCCCCACACATATATAGAAGCATATAGAAGAGTGTCGTCTGCTCATGTTTGCCTGGGGCTCTGTATGGTTGAAATTATAAAATTGTTAAAGAATACAAGAAAAAATTATTAAAATTGTAAAAAATTGTTAGGCCAATGCATTCTCTTGTATATGCGAGGCGACCTATGGTCGACTCGCATATATAAGATAATGCATTGGCACAGGGTAAAAAAATCCCGACTTCCGACTGGATTTGATATGACGGGTCACATATGTTATCTGTATTCAGAATCAGAATCAGAAGTGCAGTGGTGTGTATATGTTTGAAGCAATAGCATTACATAATAGAGATTATAAACATGGTACGTAATAATTAAGATGGGCATGTATATTGTGTTGTATATCAAAATATACGTATTTGTAAATTTCAATCTTTTCTAAAAGATATATTGTTGTTATGTACTTAGGTACGGAATTAGAAACATGTTGTATGTAATCGATCTTGGTTCTCTTGAACTTTAGAAGAAGGTATAAGATAGCTAGATACATGTACACGAAATATCAATCTATGCATGTTTATATATTCAAAATAAACTTGCCGAACGCATAGCAATTTCCCAGTTGTTTTCACTATGTCTTACAAGAGCGAGATACATTATCTATGTGTGTACCATGTCAAGAAGAGATTAGACGGAGATTTATTATTTTACGCTGAAAACGAGCCTTCTGTTTAATAAGAGTTTAATAATTTATCGACGAATTTTGATGGGTAGGTATCAGCACTGTTGTATTTGTTCGGTTAAAATAGAACAAAAGAAGAACAAAAAAAGTTTAATGATGAGTCTGACTTGCAGAAAATATAGCATTTGAGTTTCATTGACAGCCAGGAATATCTACCACCCGTCCTTAATCATAATATACAGAACCTTTCTACCCAGATGAACAAAAGATATTTCCTTTCAGGTTTCAAATTAAACCTAGTGAGTGCTTGATTTGATGAGGTTTCCTGGATCTAAACACATGGTCAACACATGAATTTCACATACGGAATATATATATATAGTTCAGAAGGACTTCGTAGATAAGTCATAAATTGTTTATAGTTTCAGAAACTATAAATACCGATCATTTTTTCAGCGAGCGTTTCTTGTCACATGTAGTGGGGTGCTAGCACCACCGTGCTGTAAACAGCTGAGTTGACAAGAAATTATGATGATTGTCTATCTCTTCGACATGTAGTTTCAGAGTTTACCCAAAGTTCATGTATCAGTAGTTCATACATTTATCAACATATTTGGATCTCAGAAATGTGATAACGGTTAGCAAGCATAGGGTTTTAATTAAGTGCTAAATTGTAAATGCAGATTTAAAATCAGTTTGTCAGTCGCACCGTTGAATTAAATAAATTATCCGCAAAAAATGACAACTTTATATAAAATAACGGTATCAGTTTGCCCAATACCGGCATCATAGCAGTGTATCAGGACCTATCAACATCAGAGCAGGACCACTTGACCAGGAGTGTGCACAAAGAAATACCTCGGTACACTAGTATCAATCCGGGTCATTCCGGGAATGAATCAGTACTGTGATGTGAACTTGATGACTGATAAAAACAATTGTAGAATTTACCTCGAGGCAAAAACGTGTATTAGATCTTCTGTGACGGAGGCGGTGCTTTCGTTTGAAGCTAATGATATGATGAGGAATGTTGCGACGAATGCATGAGTCCAGTGCTGGAGGTCTCTCAAAAGCGATTCTGAAAACAAACAAATAAATAGAGTCTAATTATCGCAATCAGCAAATGTTTGCAACAAACAGTGGCAATGTTTAAGTCGATATGTGGCTATTCCTAGAGGGGACATTGATATATGAATTAACCTCGAAGGCATCGGACATATGTACAACACTCATCATACATTCTGATGTTTGTGAGAGATAGACCCATCCTCGTTCCCTGTTGATGTGGGAGTATTTCAGGACTGCAATAACAATCGTTTGCACATAGGCGTACATCGTGGCTTAGATAGCTTCCCTCGCATATATGAGTGAATGCATTGGCACAGGGTGTTCTCAAAATATCAGGAAGCTCAAGTCATGAAAGGGTTATTATAGCTCATGTTTTTTTTCTTCTTTAGTATACTCATGAGGTAGCATGTGGGAACAATATGAACATGCAACATGCTGTGTTTATGCAGCGAAAAGCCACCTACATGCATCCGGATGATGATCGGCGCGGAGCGAGGCCCTTATCATATGCTGTTCGACTTTTGGGCACCCGAGCTCATAGGTTCAATACTCTGTATTCCGGCACACAAATCGGATGGGTAATCGTAAAATGTTCTTATTCAAATACAATGAATATGTTATGTCGTGCAAATATCCGAATAGCTGTAACTTCAATGGAAGCAAATTATGAATTCACTTGTGGAGAGGGCCCGCCATTTGAAGCCACAGAAAGACAAACCGTATAGCAAGTTACACTGGGGATCTTTAGTGCTTAAATACCAATGCTTGTACGTGTGTACGCAACGGCAAATCAATTCATGTGCCTTATATGGAAAAGAACGGGACATACATAATAGCATAATTCGCCATTCAAATTATCACCATCACAACTTCCGAACCAATATCTGTCAGCGATGCCAATTCTCCTGACCAATATATGAGCAAATAGTTGCATCAGAATTGTTCCCTTGGTGCGCGCGTCATCCAATATTACGTGAGTAGATTCCATTCGTTTGGGAATCGTCGCAGAATGCTCAATCTCGGGACTACGAAGTTGGCGAAGGTAACAAATCCTGCACATAATCCTGCCACTTATAAACATCGCGGGGTGACAGCATTATTTTTGACTTAATTGTGCTTCCACTTTCACTCATTAGTTTGCGGGATATCTGATAGTCACGGTATTGAACAACGAGAAGCATGCGTGCGAATTTATACCATCTTTGTTATCTCGCCAGTTACTCAGAGCAACCACAGTTTAATTCATTTTAGTTTTGTTAATTGATATAGATGTGACGGAAATTCAATACATATATGACATCACAATCTTCAAATTAGATATATATCTCGTCACAATCAATTTAAGTAGTTATATAGCATTTCCCCAAGAATGTATATATGAGTGGTTGGTGCGGGATTACACTAATTTCCGTTTAGCTGATGATCTAATGAACGCCGTATCGAGGCGGGATATGTATAGGGCATATGCATTACAAACATAAGGTTCACTGTTAATATCAGTGTTTTTTTCCTCACGTCTACATAGGCGGTATATGGACAGAGGTGCAGACCTTTCAAACAGTGTTCACCGTTTATTTAAGAGAATTTGCCTCACGTCTAAAGATGCGGCATATATATGGACATAGATGCAGACATTATAAACATGGTTCGCCGTTGATACCAGTAAGTTGGCCTCGCGTCTAAAGAGGCGACATATGGGCAGAGGTGCAGACATTATAAACATTGTTCGCCGTTGGTATTAGTGGTTTGGCCTCACGTCTAAAGAGGTGACATATGGACAGCATACATTATAAACATGGTTCGCCGTTGGTATTAGTGGTTTGGCCTCACGTTAAAGAGGCGACATATGGGCAGAGGTGCATATACATTATAAACATGGTTCGCCGTTGATATAAATGATTTGGCATATGGACGGGTGTTTATACATGTAGTTACATTAAAACAAGGTTCGCCGTTGATACACGTACCAGTGCTTTGGCCTCACGTCTAAAGAGGAGGCATATGGGCATAGGTGCAGACATTATAAACATTGTTCATCGTTCATATCAGTGCTGTGGCCTCACGTCTAAAGAGGCGACATATATATGGACAGAGGTGCAGACATTATAAACATGTTTCACCGTTGATATTAGTGGTTTGGCCTCACGTCTAAAGAGGTGACATATGGACAATACATGTATGTGCAGACATAACGTACACGGTTTTCAGTTGATTTTATTGGTTTTGCTTCATCTACAGAGTCGGCATATGAACATGGGTGTAGACCTTACCAAAATATGGTTCACCGTTGATATCATGCTTTGGCCTCACGTCTAAAGAGGCGGAATATGGACAGGGTTTAAATATTAAAACATGGTTCGCCGTTTATATGAGAGATTTTACCTCACGCCCACAGAGGCGACATATGGACAGAGGTTCAGACACTATAAACATGGTTCACCGCTAGTGTCAATGATTTTGCCTCACGTTGACAGTGGCGGCACATGGGCATGGGTTTAATCATTGAAATATGGTTCGCCGTGTATATCAGTTATTTTACCTCACGTCTATACAGAGGCGACATATGGACATGGGTGTAGACATGACACACACATCATTCACATGTATCAGTGATTTTGAGTCATGAGGCGGTAAATTAACAGAGATGCAAACATTACAAGCACATTGTTCAGTTTGTACAAGTGATTTGCTTCACGTCTACAATTTACATATGTGGCATATATGCAGATGTGCTAACATAACAAGAATTATGTTGTATATGCGGTATAACAAATCACATAGAACTACATATAAATTGTATCTTAGTCGTGTAGCTGGTTTATTCTAGAATACTCGAATAAAATAAATTATCTGCCACCATTGCCCGCTGTTACTGTCTTATGCGTACACCCACCCATAAGAACCCTCGGTGACACTGACTTTCCCATGGGTCTGTAAACCTGATTCTTTGTCAACTTGACAAAAGGCTCTACCAGACGTTGGCGCAAATAACTATTGTGAAACGAGATACGAAGTTCTTCGAGATGTTCTGATACAGACCCAGAACACTGCTTATTAGTCATTCCTGTGATGTTCAAACGAGATGTGTATCAGGTGCTCGGATGTGAGAAATCTTGATCCTTTCAGTATTAATTAAAACAGTGTGACCAGCCATATAAAGGACTTAATTTCACCGTAAATTATATATGTTAGTGTATGCGTATCAAAGATCAATACAGAGCTTCGAAACATCTAGCACAAAAGTTAGTCCCGCACTTATACATATTCGATTATAACACTCATTGTGACACTATAGTTGGTACTTCTACACGTGACAAGATACACTCTGGCGCATAAAGCTCGTATTATATCTTGCTAATGTGCAAAATTGTATTTATCACATGTTTAATTGCCAACATTGGTTTTCCGAGCGATAGTGAATAGGGGGTAATTTATATCGTTTCGTTTGACTCTTGACGTATAGCAGGCGCGTATATAGGGATGGCACAAAATGCATAAGATAACGAAAACCTTCAGAACAAGGCTCGGGGGGTTTTCGCCGGCGTTCAGCTAACCCGAAACATATAGCTGTCGATAACTTTATATTCCAACCATGTGGTATTAAGTGTGCATTAGACCAGCAGCCGAATGTTTGGTTAAATGTTGGAGCAAGTTCGGTCTGCTGCAGTAGGGCTGCAATTTGAAATTCCAAGATGGGCACCACCCAACGGAGACCTGTGCAGCCACGTCTGATCTGTTCAATACTCAACATTATCGCACTGGTCCATGTGAACGCGCCATATAACTGATCAGTGTGTTACCTAACACGCTTTATATGTTTGTACCAGTATTCGGGCGGGACTCGGGCGAGTGTGCGTGTCCCGTCAGGTCGGCATTTTCTGGAAGACCAGCCGTGTCTTGAAACAGCTCCCCAAATAGAATGTTTGGACATATAGCCCAATCAATTAACAAAAAAATCGTGACTGGCCGGATTAAAGTATTAAATTTGGTACATATGTTCTTTGAACAAACGGTAATCTTTTTGGCGGGGGTGCCCGGATTACCAGATACTGGTGAGGAATAAATTTGGTTTCCATGTCAACGGCATCTGGAAAATGGGAGGAAACGGGAAATACCTCATTCTGTGAAACTAATTGGTACTATGTTTGATATTAGTTCAGAATACAAGTGATTGGCCGCTTCATAATATAAATGGGGAGAGACATATGTGTCAAGGTCGTCCACTAAGGTCAAGGTCATTTAATAATATGTTAATTTACAACAAGTAATTCTACATTCACCTGCCCCTAAATGCATTTATTTCGCAAATAACCCCAAACAATGTAATGTATGTAGAATCGGTGGTTTCTTGTCTTCAATTTGTTGTATGAATTGCCTTATAGATGTATTTCGTTTTCCAGTTTGAACTATTTGAATTGTCATAATCAGGGCCTGATTATGACAATGTTTTATCTGAGCTGCCCATCTATGCCATGGTAATAGCCTGTCATTTGTAATAAAAAAATGGGTTTCGTAAAATGTTCTGTGAATTTTCAGCAACATATGTTTTCATAAAGCCCATATACCGGAGACATTGGAAACCAACGTTAACACGCTTCTTATCACTTAGTTTCCTTAAATTGGTGTTACCATAGCAACAGTGTGTGATTTCTGACAATTCTGGAACATATATAAAGTATATTGGTGATAGGACTTGACCTATTGGTGGATATAGTTATATAATAATATTTATATAAATCTATTCTCTATAACGGACCGCCAATACTCATCTCAAGGGTCAAGGTCATTGTGAAAGGTCATTGTAAAAAAAATGCTGTCTTTATCACTTTAGGTCATATTGTTTGTCTTTATGATTAACCTACCTCAATTTGTTGCATTAGTCCATGAGCTGGTAGGACCCCTGGTGCGCCCACTTCTTCTTTGGTATTTGTATGTACCCTAATGTGTTACCATTACGATGTGATGGGGAAAATGGTATCCCATATACGAGGGATGTCATTGTGATTGAATTTAACAGGCGATGTGTCATTTTGTGGGTATTGGAATACTCTATCCACCGGTAGCAAAAAACATATATAACGTTGTCGTTGACGACGTCACCAGATGTCAAAAGTTCAATCATATATTAACAGTGTGAGAGAAAACTCCAACAGTTCTGGTAATGTCAGTGGTTAAAATAGTAACTATTAACCAAGGTGTATCAGCAACGTTTGTATTCAATGTATAAGGCATATAAGTAAATTTTGTCTATCAACAACAACCTGTAAGTGATTTCACGGCGGGCTGGGGCAATATGTCTACCCCCCCCCCCGGCATCTTGGCGGTCATTTTGAGTCAAAATGACAATTTTCGTTCCATTGAGTTGGAATATTCATAAGTAAAGGTATGCCTCACTTACACTGCACAGTTCTCCTCATTTCTTTTTGTAATATGACTAGAATGCCAATGGTGATTTTTTGTGAAATTTTATACCGCATTCTGTAAACCTAAAACTTTGAGAGATCGGAACGGCCTGCGACCCACATAATGGCATATACCATTGCTCCAATGATCAGTTAACACAAAACATATATAATAAATTCGGGTTGCAGTGTGTGGCGATGAATTCAAATTTGAAATCCAAGATAGCTGCTGACGGTCATGTTTTTTAGCGGATTTTGGAAAAAATGACTCCCATCTGGAGGTCACCCCGAAGATCGTTATAAAGTTTGGTGTTGATCGGATGAGGGATATGGTCTGTATGGTGTGGCAAATTATTTAGTAATGCAAAGAGTGAAATCCAAGATAGCTGCCGGCGGCCATGTTTTTCATCGAATATTATTCAAAAATGGTCAGAATCCACCAATAAAGGCGCTGTTATATATGTTTGTTGCCACACGAGGACTGCCGCCAACGGTCTCTCGCCATATTAACAGTCAAGTTTTGATAAAAATCGGCTGACAATTGAGAAAAAACACCACGGACTGAAGGGATCTACAATCTAGATCAAAAGATATGGGGTGTGACAACGACCGTGCTATCAGGGAGTACAGGTAGATAGCAGTATGGGTATGGACTGAGAGAATCATGCTCCCATGATACCTTGAGTAGCTGGGTGGAAAGTTTAACAGAGAGGGTAAAATTGTATACACTAAATGAAGTTTCCGTCCCATACACCAAAAATTAAAAAGAAATTCTGAGTCAAAAAGGGGCATAAATCAGATAACATTCATTGAACCAAACCATTTTAGAATTGACCTGTATTATTATAATCCACATGTCACATCTGAGTCGAAAATGGACATATCTCCATCGAAAATGGTTGGACCAGAACAACGTTTTTAATTTCTGCATGAATTGAAGATATGTTTTCTAACTGTGATGCCATAGGACAAAATCGAATTACATGCAATAGTACAACAGGTATAATTAATTTATGTGGTTGCCTTTTTCGGCAATAATAGCTTAGTTACCCATGTAGATTTTAGCATATGACAATCTTCTAAAGTCTACTGACGTTGACATAAATGTTATGATGTCAGTGATCAAATTTGAAACGGTTGCTATGGAAACAAGTACATTGGCTCCACCAACATATTATTTGGAATGGACATGTATAACTAACTTACACCGTGGATAGTATTACGCATTGAAGTTTTTCTGAACGAAATTGAGGAAGTCATACACAAAAAGTCAATTGAAGTGGCCATTGTGACATTATTTGGGATAATGTTTTTTTTGTCATGGAAACCATAATTATGTTCATATAAGTCAATATTTTTTCTCCTAAGTGAATGAATTTCTGATATAGGACCTGTTGGTGGAATTAATTCTGAGAAATTATTCGCAAGCCTTATCATTTTCATTCGAAACTGGTAATTTGCGATATTTTCGCTATCAGTTGCCATGGCAACACGATATATGTTATGTATTAAAATTACCAACTCAACCCGAAAACTCTAATACTAATATTAACCCAACGCAATCACTCTATATTTACTTTGTATGACTATATTTAATGTTTATTTGTGAGGGTAAAATTAAAATTCACTTGATTTATCTTTAGCATAGTGTCCGAGCCGTAATTGCACAAATACCATAACAAGTGGTATCTAAAAATGTGATGATCTAAACTTAAGGTTATCAAAAAGTAAACAATGACCATATGAAATAAAGTATATCATATACCAAATTGAACACGGTGGTGACGCCCTATTTTTTTTTTCATTTATGAAGGGATTGCATTTAAGACCAAGGCATTAGGGTTGGCGGCATATATATGAGACCACCAATAAAAATAGACAGAAAAATGACACTTTTTTCAATGACCTTGACCTTAGTGGTTGACCTTGACCCTATATGTTCTATTGGCCCAGTTCATTTGATGGACCATTGATTGCACTATGAGTTCACATCATTTATTCAAACACAAGTCTATTTGTTTCCAAACCGCGACATTTTTTCACTTTTCCCAAAATATTTTATGCCGTTACCATGGAAACCAGAAATTCTCCTGAACCATGACCCGCAACCCGGGCACCCCCTCCAAAATTGTTTCCCATATCCCATTGTGCATATCGGCAAAGTTTCATGCTTTAATCCGGTCTGTCACGATTTTGCAAAATTTTGACCCTAAACCACAGGTCAAATCGAGAATGTCGTTTGCGTTTTCCTGTTTATATCGAATCTTTTGAGACAAATCTTCATTCGCTGCGCTGTCAACTGAGTCGCATAAAATTGTGGTTCATCTCGCTGTACTGACTTGAACCAAGTATAAATCGTTTATCATATTCCGAATGAGTGAACATGCCCGTGCTGCGCATACATGTGCATATATTCATATTCCGAGGTGAGTGAACATGCCCGTGCTGCGCATACATGTGCATATATTCCGCGATGAGTGAACATGCCCGTGCTGCGCATACATGTGCATATATTCCGCGATGAGTGAACATGCCCGTGCTGCGCATACATGTGCATATATTCCGCGATGAGTGAACATGCCCGTGCTGCGCATACATGTGCATATATTCCGCGATGAGTGAACATGCCCGTGCTGCGCATACATGTGCATATATTCCGAGATGAGTGAACATGCCCGTGCTGCGCATACATGTGCATATATTCCGAGATGAGTGAACATGCCCGTGCTGCGCATACATGTGCATATATTCCGCGATGAGTGAACATGCCCGTGCTGCGCATACATGTGCATATATTCCGCGATGAGTGAACATGCCCGTGCTGCGCATACATGTGCATATATTCCGAGATGAGTGAACATGCCCGTGCTGCGCATACATGTGCATATATTCCGCGATGAGTGAACATGCCCGTGCTGCGCATACATGTGCATATATTCCGCGATGAGTGAACATGCCCGTGCTGCGCATACATGTGCATATATTCCGCGATGAGTGAACATGCCCGTGCTGCGCATACATGTGCATATATTCCGAGATGAGTGAACATGCCCGTGCTGCGCATACATGTGCATATATTCCGCGATGAGTGAACATGCCCGTGCTGCGCATACATGTGCATATATTCCGCGATGAGTGAACATGCCCGTGCTGCGCATACATGTGCATATATTCCGCGATGAGTGAACATGCCCGTGCTGCGCATACATGTGCATATATTCCGAGATGAGTGAACATGCCCGTGCTGCGCATACATGTGCATATATTCCGAGATGAGTGAACATGCCCGTGCTGCGCATACATGTGCATATATTCCGCGATGAGTGAACATGCCCGTGCTGCGCATACATGTGCATATATTCCGAGATGAGTGAACATGCCCGTGCTGCGCATACATGTGCATATATTCCGCGATGAGTGAACATGCCCGTGCTGCGCATACATGTGCATATATTCCGCGATGAGTGAACATGCCCGTGCTGCGCATACATGTGCATATATTCCGAGATGAGTGAACATGCCCGTGCTGCGCATACATGTGCATATATTCCGCGATGAGTGAACATGCCCGTGCTGCGCATACATGTGCATATATTCCGCGATGAGTGAACATGCCCGTGCTGCGCATACATGTGCATATATTCCTCGATGAGTGAACATGCCCGTGCTGCGCATACATGTGCATATATTCCGCGATGAGTGAACATGCCCGTGCTGCGATACATGTGCATATATTCCGCGATGAGTGAACATGCCCGTGCTGCGATACATGTGCATATATTCCGCGATGAGTGAACATGCCCGTGCTGCGCATACATGTGCATATATTCCGCGATGAGTGAACATGCCCGTGCTGCGCATACATGTGCATATACTCCGCGATGAGTGAACATGCCCGTGCTGCGCATACATGTGCATATATTCCGCGATGAGTGAACATGCCCGTGCTGCGCATACATGTGCATATATTCCGCGATGAGTGAACATGCCCGTGCTGCGCATACATGTGCATATATTCCGCGATGAGTGAACATGCCCGTGCTGCGCATACATGTGCATATATTCCGCGATGAGTGAACATGCCCGTGCTGCGCATACATGTGCATATATTCCGAGATGAGTGAACATGCCCGTGCTGCGCATACATGTGCATATATTCCGCGATGAGTGAACATGCCCGTGCTGCGCATACATGTGCATATATTCCGAGATGAGTGAACATGCCCGTGCTGCGCATACATGTGCATATATTCCGAGATGAGTGAACATGCCCGTGCTGCGCATACATGTGCATATATTCCGAGATGAGTGAACATGCCCGTGCTGCGCATACATGTGCATATATTCCGAGATGAGTGAACATGCCCGTGCTGCGCATACATGTGCATATATTCCGCGATGAGTGAACATGCCCGTGCTGCGCATACATGTGCATATATTCCGAGATGAGTGAACATGCCTGTGCTGCGCATACATGTGCATATATTCCGAGATGAGTGAACATGCCCGTGCTGCGCATACATGTGCATATATTCCGCGATGAGTGAACATGCCTGTGCTGCGCATACATGTGCATATATTCCGCGATGAGTGAACATGCCTGTGCTGCGCATACATGTGCATATATTCCGCGATGAGTGAACATGCCCGTGCTGCGCATACATGTGCATATATTCCGCGATGAGTGAACATGCCTGTGCTGCGCATACATGTGCATATATTCCGCGATGAGTGAACATGCCCGTGCTGCGCATACATGTGCATATATTCCGAGATGAGTGAACATGCCCGTGCTGCGCATACATGTGCATATATTCATATTCCGCGATGAGTGAACATGCCCGTGCTGCGCATACATGTGCATATATTCATATTCCGCGATGAGTGAACATGCCTGTGCTGCGCATACATGTGCATATATTCCGCGATGAGTGAACATGCCCGTGCTGCGCATACATGTGCATATATTCCGAGATGAGTGAACATGCCTGTGCTACGCATACATGTGCATATATTCCGAGATGAGTGAACATGCCCGTGCTGCGCATACATGTGCATATATTCCGAGATGAGTGAACATGCCCGTGCTGCGCATACATGTGCATATATTCCGAGATGAGTGAACATGCCCGTGCTGCGCATACATGTGCATATATTCCAGTAACTAGTATTATTGGATGAACTGGATATTAATTCGTCTTAACTCCGTCCGACTCATATCAATAACTGGCAAACACGAATAGTACTTGGTTTAAGGGTCCGACGCACATTTTGCCAAAATTTACTGGTATTTCAAAAAGTTTTTTCTCAAAATCTGTCAGGAATTTATTTTTCTAATTTGGTACAAGCGTCTATTGTGACACAATATTTAAGAACCATCAAACCGTTGGAAATTACACAGGTCCCTTGCATAATAGATCCCCCCCCCCCACATGTATTTGGGTGTTGGGGGTCTATTGTGCCAGGGACCTGTGGGAAATTATAGCTTCATTTACTTTACTTTTATAGTATGAAATATATTTATAATGCCACTGTTTTCAGGTACAAAGAACTTCTGTAAAATAGATTTTTTTTTCAAAAGCGCAGTTCATATATCCAAGATATCATATCTGAAGATCACGAGACGAGACTTAATTATTCTTGACCATGAAATTTAATGATTATTTTCATTTTAGAAAGCCAACTACCATAAATAATTGTCTATATTTAATAATTTTCATGTTATGCCCATTGAGATGCGTTCTGTGTCATGGGTTCATAACTTAGTTAAAGCTGACCACAATGTATCTCTTACCGGGGTGGCCTATAACTCCAGTTGATTTTTCCCTACTTGAGTGGACCACACTGGATATCAACACTTGTTTTCATTGGGCTGAAATATTTGTGACTGCCTTATTCTTCATTATAATATATGGCGGGGGGGGGGGGGGTACGATGTTATATTATTCAATTCAAATTTTAACACAACATTATGACACAAATGAAGCCTCTATACTCTCATAGAGCCAATGCAATAACCTATTTGGTGAGTGGGTTGTTATGTGAAACTAATAATTTTTCTAGCAGTTCTTGGTACCGAAAAAGATAACAAAAAATTAATTATCTCTCAAATGTATTAAAATCCATTGTTTTGTTGTCTCCTAATAACTGCTCAGATTCTATATACAATGAAGATGATGATATGTAAAATTCAAGAATTTTCGCCAGATAGATCAAGAGAAATTCTTTGTTGAAGATTTTGGGTGGATTTATGCAAATCATGCGGCTTCCCCTTGATGCAAACATTATATTAACAAACTTCACTGCTATTTGTGGTAAATGAACGAACTGACTCAAACCAATTAAAACTATATTTAAAACACGCCCTTGAGAAATTTTACACTGTAAAGAATAAATATCCGCTACCATTAGTAATAACCGCATACATTCCAGTGTGTGTGTGTGTGTGTGGGCATGAAAACCGGTTATATTATGAAATTTAAATTTAACATAATGTTGTATTATACATGTATTGTATGTGAACTTTGGGATAGGAGATCGTAATATGTCTAAGCTATTTTGTTATCATTCTCAGTCGGCGGGTAGAAATACCTGGAACTCGAAACAAACGTACAGAAAGTGCCTTTAAATCGACCTAAATTCCACAACATCAAAATAAACCAACATAGTAAACGTAGCATCTTATGTCGCGTTCCGAATAGTAAATACACGCATGTCCCAGGCAAGTACACATAAACTTATTGTAGTCACAGAAAGTATCGTTTCAAAAAAGAAAAACGGGTCCCCGTTTGATTGTAGCATTTAAAGATGGATTATCTCTTTAAATAACAAATGTTAAATAGTTGCTTGGGTATAAAATAATAAATATGAACTGAAGACCCCTGTCCGGAAAAGCTTCTATCAATTAATATTGATTTTATTTCGAATATTTAATCGGGACCGTTTATGTGTCTATTTTTAGAACAGACCATTCGGATGATACCATATTGCGATATAGATCACTGGGCTGTTCCGATGGCTACGCACCGAAAGTCAAATGTCCCAGATTGATTGTTTGTAAATGTTGTGTTCCATAGTTATAAGCGATAATGAGTATAATTAACGTTTATTTGTGACAAAATTGTACAATAAAATATCTGGTCTCTGTTAACAGTAACCACTATTGTTCGTTAGCTAAACAACTACATCTTTTTAGAGTAGAAAATATTGGAAATAAAATTAATATTAATCGATAGAAGCATTTCTGGACAAGAGTCTTCGATTCAGATCTAATATGTTATACACCGGTAACTATATAAAACATGTTTACAAAGAGATAATCCACCTTTAACTTTAAACAGCCTTCGTTATTAATGTTTTCATATATAAAGGGTTCCTCTCACGGCTATGTGAAAAGCTGATAAATTGTCTTTAACACAATGTGCCTTCTTATATCATACAGTCAGTATGTACGTTGTTTGTGTAGAACAAAACAGAAACGAGTGATAATAACGAGTTTAGGGTGAATGTCATCATATGTGTACAGGCAACTATATATACAACAATTGAGTTAATGTTCCCGAGAATATCAATCAATATACATGTATCATTATAGGAAAGTAAACTCTTGAGGGTTTCAAAATCATAGAAGCAAAATTTCATGTCGAAGCCATGCAGCGAAACTGCTAAAACTCAATTTTGCTTAATATTCCTGCATGGGCATGCGACGTATTTGTCCCAAAACACATGACATTGGTGGTGTAAAGGTATACGTTGTCAAATGGATTTCAGCATGTTGCGGTGCCATGATGTTCGGAAGTTCTGCTTCAACTTATAACCATATAAAACGCATGGTCTGTCTGCCATGTGTTCGAAGCGCACACAGGTGCCACAGGCCCATCCGACATTGAAAATAGGCTCCCTCAGCTAGTTTAAGTATAATTTCAAATAGATGTGAAAAGCGCACACATGTGCATACCCTGTATGAATGAAATATGTTTTAAATAAGTCAAAAATATATCTAATCGACTAAATGTATACACCTCTATCGGCTATCGATAAGAAAACGTCTGTTATCATGATATAGTTTATAAACATTAGTGCCTACAAGCACTTACAAATTGTCGAACATTTTATTAAAACATATATTGTCATCTAACTATAAATATTACTTGTCCGGGTGTACATGCACCTCATGCCCATTTATCGCCGATATTATCACTTAATTCGCCGTTTTGCTTACTGTAGCAAAACATTTGATCAAAATAAAGATTGAAACGAATAATTTTGTCCACCAACACTATTCCAGTTTGCCGAATCGTGCCAAGTACATAATAACCAGGCGGCGTAATTCAAGTCCAGGTGCTGAACGATCTGGATACGAAACATCTTATTAGCATTTAGAACTATTGGAGAGGAATGGAGAATAATGTATATTGATATGCATAGTCGACATATCCACATGCAAATATATAGGTTCGCATTGGACGTAAACATATTCACATATGTTCATATTGGACAGATTTGATTACAAAATTAGCCCATATATTGTGAGTGTATAACCGTTATTCGTTGAATGGTGCGGGCCGCAGCAGTGAAATCACAGTTTAAAGAGCGTGAATCTGGTAAGTCGTGTCGATGAGAACAATGTAGATTAAATCTTGCCAATATTGGCGTATTTCGTATGAAAATAGCCACATATCGGATAGTTAAAAACACGCTTTTTATGTCAATATAAAGCTTATATTGAGGTTAAATAATCACAATATGAGCGTATTTCGTTCATTAAAATACGTCCGTCGTGTGCTTATTTTCACGAGAATAGGCTGGCATAGTAACATTTTCCTTAAATCTCCCTTGGATCCTGACGTTCTGTGATGTAAATTAGTTCGACGCTAGAGCCTTGTATTGCCGAGCATACATATAAGTTTCCTTATACCATACTTACCGATTTTAAGCATCCCGAAATTCATATTTCAGTTCCAAAACTATGAGACACAAAATATCCTTTTCATTTTACAAGATCACTATAGCTCAACATGATCAAGTCGATATGTGATCCATTGTTACCGGAACGCGGAACGTTTTTCAAAACTGTATCATCTTCCGACCTTTGGGCGTATTGAGATCAATATTGGTTGAAACTATATTCAAAACCGTAATTAGAAGTTATGAGAAGTTGTTCCTGCTTGACAGAGTGTTGGGATTGGCTGAACTGGTGATGAGATTCTGTTTCCGTTATTACGTCATGGATTCTGATATACAATGGTAGTATTCCACCCGGTGTCGACACCTTTTCCGAGTTCGCTCAATCTTCCAACTGTCTGTAGTACGTTATGAACCTATCCGTCACACCGGTTATTAGCATAGTATGAATAGCCACTGGACGAGTTCATATCGCCCCCGGATTCGATAAGATCATAACCTAAGTTAAATTGCCATCAGCCGATCTGGGATCGTTTCAACAGTATGCTTAATCCAATTGTGAGTGAAGCTGTACCGTGCTAATCATTTTAATGATATTGGACTTTTATGTCGCTTATTACTCGAATGGTTCAGCATGGGACAACATTTTGATAGATTTGATTAGGGAAGTGATATCCAGAAAGCTTATGTTAAACCCAAGTCTCCTGAGACTAGTCTCCGGTAACCCCGACAAAGTGCACTGCTACGCACGGTATATGTCATGGAACATGCAACGCTAGGTTCAGTGACTCAACATTAGTGGTACAGATGTAGTTTGCCACACTAATCAAGTGCCTTTTATTCGTTCTGTTTTGTCCAATAAGACAATTATATAAATAGAGGGGCTGTACCTCAACTTCAAGTAAATACGCCTTCTATAGAATAATTAAGCAAGATTTCGGCAAAGAAAAGTACCTTAGTATCGTAGATAATAAGCACGTGTAAAGCGTTCTACATGTATGTACGAATTAGAACAAGAACCCGCAGTTTGCCGCTCTCTACACTAATCATGTGCCTTGTATTCGTTCTGTTAGATGGTGTGTCCACTATAACAATCATACATGTAACAACACTATATGGCGTAGCATTGACATTTACAACGGACACTGACTGTGATCGAGGACAATCCAAAGTGTCGCACGAACCACTAAAATATATCTCGAATTTATCAACTGACTTCGTACGCAAGTAATTCCATGCATCTATTATTTACTCTGTAGCATTGGTGTAAACATACTTTATTTCTAAATAGTATATAGTTAGCATATAAATATAAATGTCGATGAGAAAACAGATTAGGTAGTAAGTAGATGTTTATGGTGGCCATATCAGAGAGGGATATCAATTTCCAGCCTGTTCGCCCAAAAACCCGCACATTATCTGCTTAGGGTGGATACACAATTGTTTGTAATTTCTGTATGTAAAATCCATGTCTTCGATGTGTTTTACATGGTCACACCAATCCTTGATAGCTTTATTCGCATGTGTGCGATCGGTCCATTTCAAAAGGCGAGACCAGTGAGTAGTTATAAGCCATTATCAAACTAAGTGATATCAAAAAATTCAGGCCAGTCATAAACATGTCTTCTTTCATGGAAGCCGAAATGAACAAATCCTGTCTGATATCTGTTGCGGTTTTTCACGAGTGTTAATTCATTTCGAAAAGTTGATTTGAGTCCGTCGATTGTATACTTGATTTTTCTCGTCATTTCTTTAAAACAGTGTCATCCAACGCAAAAATAACGTATGAAGAATTTGAAGCTCTTTTAGGACAATACCGGTTTGTTGAGATTGCTCTGATAATATGAAAGCAAGCACCTGTGATAACATGCAATTGTGATTTACATGCAAATATCCATTACAGCTCAAAAAATATTATGCAGGTACGGCGTTGAAATTAAAAAGAGTGACACCCCGCCCATTTTTTACTCAGAATTTACAGAACAGTATATTTTTCTCAAGCCAAAGGTTGAACAAGTTCCTGTCATAAGTTTAGCCTGTACAGGCTTGAATTATAACAGTTGCGACCATAATCCATGATTGGGGAGGGGGTTGGTTCTCGAAAGTTTCGAATAACTAAGGATGTTAGTTGAATGTATCAGCCGGGATTATCTGGCCAATAATGTACAATATAATGTTTTACTTAAATAGTCCATAGTTGTAAATTGTGCGTATGCATGCGTAATACAAGAGAGGAGAGGTGACGTAGTTGTGAACTCGTAGCTAGAAAACCATTTTCCCGAATGAAGACACAAGCAACACCGCCTTCTGTACCTTCAAATATTTACAGCTGTAATAATATGTTCATAATTGAATAGCATAAACTGCTGCATATTTGATTAATAATTACTAATTGTAGTCAACTACAATTTTTTTTATTTATAAATCAGGAGTAGCTTCAGGGGGGGTCAGAACTCAGGGTGCAACATGCCACCCCCCCCCCCCCCCCGCCGGGTCGAGGAAATGTGCAATGGTCAGTCCGGTAGCGTCAGGGATAATATAGCCCCAATTTTGGGGAGCATAGCCCCCGCGTTGGCGAAATAATGAGGCCACAACTGGTGTAAAATCGAAAGAAGACTGACATTGATTTAAACAGAACGTCCACCATTTTGGTTATCGGCGAATAATTATTTTAAGCGTCAACGGATCTCTGCATGTGAGTTTGACTCACTGGCCCGATTCGTCATCTCAGGTTTAAACCTGGCCTACGTAAACCTCTAGGTTTAAACCGCCGTGAGTCAGCAAAATCCGTGGTTTAAACCCGCGACCACAGGTCTAAGTGACGCGTTCGTCATCTCTGGTTTAAACCTGGTCCAGCCAGACCAGTGGTTTAGCAGCAGTAGTGTCTCTGTGTCGTCGAGATAAATAATCGTACTTTCCTAATGCGGACCGCCTCGTTTTATTGATTGCGAAAATCAATAATTACGACAGCGACCACATTTTGATTGGAAATTTATCAGCGATAAGCACTCACACCTATAAAGCGTGTGGGGATAAGTTTTTGTCAATTTCTATATTTTGTTCGCGTTTTATAAGCTTAAACCGGCAACTAAACCATCTAATTCGGTGGTCTAGCTAAATCAGCTTTACCGAGTCTAAACTTGAGATGACGAATCCGTCTTTTCTTCACCGAGGTTTAGAATTGTCAGACAATCAATCTAATGGTGGAGCTGTAAATTATCCCGAGTGAGGGCGTGTCTAAGTGGCGGCTGCCGACTGGTGTTATCATGTCACAGTTGATTCAATTGCACGCGAGCTTTGCTCAGATATGGACATGTTCCTACAATATGATTTTTACAACTATCTTGTGTTTATTTTTTTGGCTCGTGGAAATAACAAATACTGGTGTTTTCTACCAATTCATTTGAATGGTTTAACCTTTTAATTATGACACCAAAACGATGCTATACTGCATGATCAGATATGCTATAAGCATAGTTTGCAATCCTAAACTTATATTGCTATATGAGTCCAATTTGATAACTTATTTTGATGTAGATCATGCCACAAAGCTCCGCCCATAAATTCCCATAATATTCCACCAGTTCAAAATCTGGGAACATTTTGATTTTCTGCATGACGAAAAATTCATTACATTGAAAAAAAAGCATTGGTTGCCCATTTCAAACAGTTCAGATGCCGCTTCTGGTGTGCACTTATAAGCAAATTGCTTTTACTTGACTGACATATTGGTCCAGGATTGACTCGATTATGGAGCCTTTATTCAGCATCAGATGGGTCTGGCCCCCTTCGTGCTACAGGAGCCTGTGTCACATGTTGATCATTTGAACATTTAAAAACAAATTAAATTAATTAAATTTAAAACAAACAAATATTAATATAAATTTTAAATATTGTTTCTTGTTAGATACAACTCCTTACTCAATTTAACAACACAATTTTTTCATTTAAAAAAATTAAATTTGTGTTATTTTTAAATCAGTTTTAGAACAGTTGCTAACAGATAAACGGACATACAGATATACAGATCCTATACCCTTTAATACATACAGATATACATGTAAATACACCAATTTTTGTCTTTGCGGGTAAAGCATCTTGCAGAAAATCGATCACAAACAAAGTGATAAACAGCGCGTGAAACTCGTGTTGAGAGACATGCCCTTTGTCAGATTGACTTAAACCCACAAAGAGATCGGATCATTGTCCATGAGCGATACTTATTTCTCAATGATAAATCCAATGAGCGTGCACGCGTTCGCGATAATTTATGACATGTCAATAACCTTTATATCGGCTTGTCGTTTGGTCCGATAGGTAAGAGGGTAGTTTGACTGTATGCTCTTATCACCAAATCGAGTTGTCAATTAGTTGGTAACTGAACGCCAAAAACGCCCCCTTAGATCCGGGTTGGCTGGACCGGCAATGTAGGTTTAAACCAGGTTTAAACTCGGAGGTTTAAACCGGAGATGACGAATCCGGCCACTATGGTCAAATATAGCGGATACGATTGGGTTGTCAACGGACACATATTACAGGTGTGTATGATCCATGTAAAACGTCAAATACATTATATTTACAGAGATTACAAGCATGTGTGTATCCACCCTTAAAACATAATTTGTGTTAGGTCACATTATCGACTCATAATGGGGCGATTCTACTCAGATTATGTGCGGATAATGACAAAAATAAGCCAACTCACGACTTTTCATGTTTACGCACTTTAACGCGTGTTTTCATTGTGGCCCACGCCATAAAACGGAATTAGGATATCAGTCCATTATCTGCTTATTTCAAAATGAATAATTACATTAATCACCTATTTCACATTATAAGTCGATTATGTGCGTATTTACTCGAGGATATGTTGCTATTTTGGTGGTAGTATGTTAAAGTAATGTGTAACACTTCGCCCGATGCCAGGAACGAGTAGTAAATAACATGTCGCAAAGTATTTCTTTTCATAAATTGCAAACTTGATGCATAATCGCTCATAACCGGCAACACAACTATGTTCACCATCGAAACTTAATTTCATTCAACTGGACCATTTGAGTGTTACATAACATTTTTCATACACGCGCACTCATTTTACACTGATATGTGCTTTATACCTTGTCTTTTTTTTAGTATCTACGTCATCTATAACTGACATCCTCTCCGCAATATTTTATTTTCCGCACGTCCTAAAAAGGTACATGCTAACCGGCTGCGTGTGACATTTCATCAAACCACTGCATAATGATGTGTCCGCTGCAATCATCATACAATATTTATAACATCCATGTATTTATACTTATTTACATAACCTAATGTTGTGTTTATAATCATAGTTTTTGCTTGTAAATACTTGAAATAATGTACAAATACTCTTCTATGATGGAGGTCAACAAACAACCCACATAACCATTTACAACTTACAAGCATGCAGTGATTAATTACCAAATAATTCGTTCCGATTAAAGGAGTAAATATCTTTAGCTCAGACGTTGTGTTCTCTGAAATACCACAGCCGATGTGTTGGGTTATTCGACCATGGCCGTATTAAGGTACGGTTCCATACGCTAGGTATGCCACATCTACTTGACATCATGGCATTGATGTCTGTATTTTAATACAATATGTGGTGAGATATTATTATTATTCGTATACATGTATATATCAAAATAATCGCCACTTACTTGTTAAATGTCGCAAATCTTTCATTTTGTGACTCTCTGACCAACGTTTTTTTTTGCTATTATTTGAAAACTTTCGATTGAATAAATTCGTAGTTTGGACGTCGCATCCCATCTCAGAATAAACCAGTAACATCAACTTTATCCGCGTGTCACAATAATATTAGCTGTACACGGCCGCGTTAACAAGCTTTGTCAGTTACCGAAAATGTGTGAAAACATACAGAACAAACACACGCAAATGACTGTGTTGAAATTCCTGACCAACTAACCGCACACAGTAAAAACTGGAACACGAGTGTGCACGAGCAGGTACAATCATCCCTCGTGATCCCCGTGATACTCATCATTCGTAACTCTACCTGTATTCGTAACCTAGAAAATATATACCGTTGTGACCGAAACATCCTGCGTACTCATACATGCATGCTCACTCAAGAATCGAAATGAAACATAAAGTTCTATATCGCCATATATGGGCTACATGTGTTATATATATTCACGATTCGATGTATAATTTAGATTATTTCCATATCTATATATAGTTTGAAAACGCACGCACGGGAGACACACACAACAAGTAGCTTATTGAACAATATACCCAAAGTTGTTTATAATATATCTCGAATTGCCGTCTTGTTCAGATATATATGTTTTTATGATCGTCACAGATAGAATGCTTTCGTAGAGCAATTAAGGTTTAATGTAAATATAAATGTGATCAATCAATTAATTCATTAATCTCTGAATCAATATCAATACGGCGGAATTGCGAGGTATTTTTCGGGATTTGGCTGGGGACCTGTCTTATTGCCATTCATCGGAGAGCTCTCGGCGAGAGCTTACCAATGAATGGCGGCGGGCCGTGTTTCCTGCTGACTCCTGAGAGGTGTTTCGTAGTTTTTCTGTGGTTATGGGAGACTAGCTTTGAGAATCACTGTAAGTTTCACCAAAGGTATAAATAAATGCTCCACGCTTCGGACAAATTAGTACCATCCGATTGCTCTACGAAAGGTTTCTGTCTGATAATCTGTGTGAAACATCAGATCCACCTCGACCAAGATCGAACAGTTTACTCTATTTGATTCCTGTTATTCAATATGTATTATTTTGTGTTATCCGTTCATGACCCTCGGTTGGTACCAAAAATATGTTACGATGCGAAATCCAAAATACCAGACATCCGCAAGCAACTACTATTGAATTCAATAGTTCGTCCGAGTATGATATGTAAACAAAATAAATCGAATGATATCGATGACTACGGATAAAATCCGATTGAGTGAGATTGAGAGAGATGATTCATATAATTTTGTTGCAAAATACGCTACATGTGATAATGACGATATCGATCGCGTATGCAGTCCATTTGACCTAACAGACCACTCTTGTAGTTACCATGCCCCATCAGACCTAAAATATAACCTCGATGTATCAAAATGTACTTTATCCCTACTAGGCCTCAATTGTCGTAGCCTTAACGCAAATTGGGACTCGTTTGTTGCATTAATGACTCAGATCCAGCAACCAGGAAAAATGTTTGATATATTGGCTCTCACCGAAATTTTCAAAATACGGGAAAATTATAGTCTACCGGGTTACCATAAACTAGAGTATAGGACACGGCCCGAATTCGATGACGGCAGAGGGGGTATAGGATTATTTGTCAAGAATACCCATTCTTATAAAATACGCGATGACTTATCAATATTTATCCCACATGTTATCGAGACATTATTCATCGAAGTAAATGTAAGTTCTAAATCAAGTTACATAGTAGGTTCTATTTATAGGCCAAATTCAGCCCCTCTGGCAGACCTGGACACTTTTGTCTCTGAACTTATCACAATAATGGAATCAATTAAGAAAACAAACAAGCGTGCTTGTCTGATTGGTGATTATAATATTGATCATCTCGGCTTTGAAACTCACACAAAAACGAGTAATTTCATTGACACCATTTTCGAGAACGGGTTCATGCCGGTAATTACTAAACCAACAAGAGTAACCGACTATTCAGCTACACTAATAGACAACATTTTTACAAATAGCGTGGTGAAAAAAAAAAAATCAGGAATTATACTTACCGATGTTTCGGATCATTTCGCCACATTTTATGCGGAAATGTTCACAAATCGCGATGATACCGAAACTATAACTCAGCAGAAACCGATCAGAATATTCAGCGAAAACAATATCTCAACCTTTAAAAGTATTCTACAGACCGACTCATTTGACAGTGTATATAACAGTTCATCGGCCAATCTAGCATATGATAACTTCATGAAGGTATATCTCGATGCATATAACAAAGCGTTCCCATTAATCGTCTCCAAACCATCAAAGAAATACGTCAAGAAACAACCATGGATGACGGCAGGTCTCCTAAATTCCTCTCTACATAAAAATAAACTATACGTAAACAAATTGAAAAACCCAACGGATTTTAATTCTAAAAATTACAAGGAATACTGCCAATTATTCAATACGATGAAAAGAAAAAGCAAAAATTATTACTACACTGATGTGTTACAAGCAAATAAATTCAACAAGAGACAAACGTGGGCGATATTGAAAGATGCATTGAATTTGACCAACAATAGACCCAAAATACCATCGAAATTACGTCACGGAAACTGCGATATATCAAATCAGACGGATATGGCCAAATCATTCAATGACTATTTCTCCCTAATCGGATATAAAACAAGCACCGAAGTTCCAGTTAAACCTGGCCATGACTTCTCACAGTACCTAAAAGAAACTCACGCTGATAATTTCTTCATTCGCCCAACCGACATGGACGAAATAGTATCAACTTGTTCATTATTACTTGGAAAAGGAAGCACCGATGTAAATGATATATCAGCCAAACTAATGAAAAAAACAATATCCGAAACTGCAAGCGCGCTAACGTATATATTTAATATGTCATTTGAAGAAGGAAAGTTTCCCACAAACATGAAGGTTGCAAAAGTTATACCCGTACATAAAGGAGGATCGCACGACTTGATTGAAAACTACAGGCCGATAAGTATACTACCAGTGTTTTCTAAACTCATCGAAAAACTAATGCAAAAAAGACTAACCTCATTCATGTCGCGATTCAACATACTGCATAATCACCAGTATGGTTTCCGCAAAGATCACTCAACTATTCACCCTTTGCTACACCTCTTACACTCTGTTGTAGAAAATAATGATAAGCCAACGAAAGATTCAACACTTGCGATTTTTATAGACTTATCAAAAGCATTCGACACCATCAATCATGATCTATTACTTAGAAAACTTGAATACTACGGTATTAGGGGGGTTTCTAACAACTGGTTCAAAAGCTATTTAAATGAACGGCAACAGTACGTAGAAATAATGGGTGAAAAATCAAATATACAAAACATTTTATGTGGTGTACCTCAGGGATCTATACTCGGACCCATGCTCTTTTTACTATATGTTAATGACATGCCCAACTGTACGTCACTCAACATGTTGTCATTCGCGGATGACACAACTCTATATATTTCTGGCAATGATGGTAATACCATACAAAAAGCAGTGAACATCGAGTTAGAAAAATTATCAACTTGGTGCTGCTGTAACAGACTTTCGATCAACACATCAAAAAGCAAATATATGCTACTTCACCCACCAATGAATGACAATAAATGGTCGCGATTGAAGGTAAAATTAAACAATAAGCAACTCATTAGAGTTGGTAATAGGTGTCAAGAAACTTCTTTAAAATTCCTGGGCATTTACATAGATGAAAACCTTACTTTTAAAACTCATATCTCAATGCTTAACAAACGAATAAAACATGCATTGTTTGCTCTAAACAAGGTCAAACGTATTCTTCCCAAAACTGCAAAAAAAACTCTCTACTACGCATTAATTCACAGCTATCTAACATACGGACTTCCGGTATGGGGGCATTCGGTTGCTGCAAATTCAATGACAACTCTCCAAAAAAGATCAATTCGCATATTATGCAACAAAAATTATAGAAGTCATACAGAACCGTTATTTAAAAAAGAAAAAATATTGAAGTTTAGCGACCTTTATCGTATGCACTGTGCCCAATTTATGTATGACTGGACAAAACTTGTACTACCCAGATCATTTTCCACTTGCTTTGAATACTCTCGTGGAATAACTACGAGACAAGCCAAAAACATTAGAGTAATAAAACCGAGAATAAAATTTACGGCATACCTCCCAAAACACTCATTCCCAGATATATGGAATTCAATCAATGCACAAATTAGAAATTCAAAGAACAAATTCATATTTAAAAGATGTTTAATAAAAAATATGTTGTCAAAATATGCTGAAGTTATTAACTGTGGAGACGCGTATTGTTTTGATTGTAACAACACGTTAACATAGTAACTCTCACAAGTCTCACCTAACCTGGTCGAAGATTTACCCTTTTACCTACCTATTTACTTATCATTATTTGAAGAATGTCAGACTATTATCTCATATAAAAAAATCACTAAAAACCCGTCGAAGTAAAAGGGTATGAGATATACAAAACATAATTTGATCAACGCTTATAGAGCGACCAGTAAACCAAACTCACAAATACATTACTATATACATACTCGGACACACCCTCATACATGTGTGTTTTCCACCTTTCTCCGGCTTAATTCTTGCTTCGATGATAACACGATTGCACTAGACAAGCGAATTAATAGGTGGCACCAACCGAGGTGCGTGAACCAATAAGGATAACCGCTATATACAATACAATATATTCATCTATGAACTCAGGGGACAACAGGAAGACGGCCTATATTGGCCATGTCGCCCCCTGTGCAATAATAATTTATGTTATTTGTGATTATTTGTATATTGACATGATTTATTGCACAAATAAAATATTCATTCATTCGACAATATTATTTGATTGATATATTCTTCCAGTGGAGATAGCGTTTGAATACTAACTTATCAGTTTTATTCACCGAAGTAAGTCCACAATTTGTCTTTTAGTATTGAATGAATACCGAGCGTATTTGTGACCCTCCATATCAAATCCAGTCGGAAGTCGGGATTTTTGTACCCTGTGCCAATGCATTCTCTGATATATGCGAGTCGACCATATGTCGCCTCGCATATATAAGAGAATGCATTGGCCTAACAATTTTTTATCATGTTTTTTAAATAAATGTTTCTTACAATTTTTAGGACATAAAATAAAAAAACATCCATTACCCTGCAGGAAGCCCCACACATATATAGAAGCACATATAAGAGTGTCGTCTGCTCATGTTTGTCTGGGGCTCTGTATGGGTGAAATTATAAAATTTCCATAGGTCGCCTCGCATATATAAGAGAATGCATTGGCCTAACCATTTTTTACAATTTTAATAATTTGTTCTTGTATTCTTTAACAATTTTATAATTTCACCCATACAGAGCCACAGACAAACATGAGCAGACGACACTCTTATGTGTGATTCTATATTTGTGTGGGGCTCCCTGCATGGTAATGGATGTTTTTTTTATTTATGTCATAAAAATTGTAAGAAACATTTATTTAAAAAAACATGATAAAAAATTGTTAGGCCAATGCATTCTCTTATATATGCGAGGCGACCTATTATTATTATATGGACGACTCGCATATATAAGAGAATGCATTGGCACAGGGTAAAAAAAAATCCCGACTTCCGACTGGATTTGATATGTCGGGTCACATTTCTTATTAAGTACTTATTATGTACTTCGAATTTGACATAGACAACGATAGATGAGTGTGTTCTTTGTTTCTCTGTAAAGTTGTTATTTACTGGTGATTACATTGTCTGCACGACACCGTCGAACCGTCACTCACATTTTAATTTAATTTAATTTAATTTAATTAAGCAACGTATATCCATGTATATTTAAAGCAACGTATTATCGTGGTTACAAAACATAACTAATTCGATCAAACAACTTATATGTAATGATCTTGATTACATGTTCGAGGAGACAAAACAACTGATAAATCGCTGACTTCGGTCAGTCTTTTCTTAGATATGAACAGTTTGTGTGTCAGTATTTCGTATATGTATCGACCTGATTTGAGGCGATTCTAACCAGATTATATCTACATAAAACAAGTTATATTATAAGCAGATAATGTGCTGATTTTCGGGATAACATGCTGTACTCGCATTTAAGGCTACGTTCATACACTGGCAAGTTTGCACGGCATGATTTGCAGACATTTCGTCGTAGAAAACAATATGGTGCCACAAAATGATCGGAAACAAGCATATACAATGCATCTGTACCACAGCTAACTACGTGAGAAGTACAATCTATGTAGCTCGACATGTAACGATGCTAACGGAATGTGCCTGTAAATAGTATGCAATTATCTCGCAAGAATCAATCATACAGGCATTTGAAGGCAAATGCCAGTACCAGCGTTACAAGTTTACCTACATAAATGTTACTTCTCATGCAGCTTGCTTTGGTAAAGATGCATGTTATATCCACGTTTCCGTTCATATTCTGGCACCACGTGGTTTTCTATGAAGAAATGTCTGCAAAACATAACGTGTAAACTTGCCAGCGTATGGACGCGCGTATTGCATAAATCCAGTTAAAAATTGCATAAGATTTTCAACAACGAATTCTTTAGACCTATCAGGTGAAAGATCTTAAATTTCACATATCCTTATCTTCATCGTAAACAGTTATTAAAGAGAAGACAAAACAATGGATTTTAATACATACATGTATGAGAGGTTGAAATCATTATTTTATTCTTTGTTCCTTTAAGTACCAAGAACCGCTAAAGTAATTAATAATTATACTGGGGGGTATACTGGAATCAGCTCGTCCGTCCGTCCGTCTGTCCGTCCGTCGACACAAATTTGTCCGGAGTTTTTCTCAGTCGTTTTTTGATCAATTTCCGTGAAACTTGGCACAGACATCAACCACCAGTCTTTCGGACTTTTTCTGGAGGAGTTATCCCCCCTTTTTCGAAAATTTTCACAACATGCATAATTTTGTCCGAGCTTTTACTCCTACATTTTTAGGTCAATTTGTTTTAAACTTGGCACATATATTTAGTACCATGGGAACCTGTGCACATGCTATTATAACGTCTGTCCGACATTGTTTGGTGGAGTTATCTCCCTTTTTTTGCAACATGCATAATTTTGTCCGAGCTTTTATTTCTACATTTTTAGGTCAATGTTTTTTTAATCTTGGCACTGATATTTAGTACCATGGGAACCTGTGCACCTGCGATTATGATGTCCGTCTGACTTTTTTTGTGTAGTTATGATTAGGGTTAGGGGGTTTAGGGTTAGGGATACCTGTTGACATAATTTCAGTGCCCAATATATGGTAATGGCTACTTCACTCAAATAACATTTTGAATACGGGGGTATTACTTAGTCCCATCTGGGACAAGCCCATCTCTAGTTTCAAACAATTATCCGATCACAAAATAGCTTATTATCTTAGCTCTGTGAGAAGTGGCTTCATTTGTGTAATAACGTTGAGTTAAGTTTTTAATTGCATGATACAACATCATATCCTTATATTACAATGAAGAATAAAGCAGCACCAAATATTGCTGCCCATGTTATGAAACCAATTGTTGGTATACAGACTAGTCCACTCAAGTGGGGAGCAATCAATTGGATATAGGCCACACTATATGAGAAACCTGATCCGCTGTGCATCTGGTTATGGACCTCCATGTATGACCTAAAACTAATCTCTGCCCAAAGCTTTATTGAGCAGAAGGCGTGGCATAAAAAGCATGTAAGTATCCTCTCTTGAACTTCAGATGCGATATCATTGGTATATGAAATGCACTATCTTGTGGTCTAGGTGCCGGAAAACAGCAACAATTTTACATAATTTTCAAGTTACAAAAGTATAGTCAATGGGGTTATAATTTCCAAAGAATTGACAGTTACTATGTCACAATAATCGTTTGTACCAATTAAAAAGTGAAATTCCAGACAGATTATGAGAAACTCCATTGTACTATATCAGGAACTTTAGGTAAAACGTGCCTATGACCCTTAAGTCGGATCACTGATACTGGACTTACAGTGTAAAATGGCTGTGCTGAGTCAATGTGACTCCGTTGAAATAAATTTGGACATCATCGTCGCTACAACATTAATTCCTCCCAGCAACCGTCAATCTATGGAATAATCTTCATACTGAAACAAAAAACAGTGACTCTGTCAGTACTTTCATAATATCGATTAATGCAGGTAAAGCAGTTAATCGACCGTATCTCGAATTTGCATATACAAGGTGGGGCTAAATACATCATCGCCGTCTCCGTTTAAGTGTAGCGACCTGAACTCCGATCTCTATATGAATCATCTGCAAGAAAACGCGTTACGTGCCTGTGGCGAGAAAGGAACTGTAATCTATTTTCTTTTTTATATTGTCAGAACGTTCAAACAGAACGAATACCATGCTTCGGCTCTTTAGGACCGACAGAACCTAAAGTGTTACTCGAAGGCTCTTTAACTTAACAATAGAACAAGACGTCGATATCATGGCAAAGGTATGGAAATACATAACAATGACCAAAAAGTTCAATTCAAACAATACATAAATCCATTTTAACACTATTACATATTTCAATAATATCCCGAAAGGTCATGGTCCATTAGCTTTCAAACACTAATAAATATACAGTTTTCCAAGAACATGCCAGCAATAGACGTAAACCTAGGGAGGGGGTGTTTCAGGCTATGTTCACATTGACTGTCAATTGATTGTTAACCATCGGTCCATCGCAATACTATGAAGAGTTCATTCGAAGGGAGATGGCCATAATAAGCCATTGGCTTGCTGCCAAATCCCTTCCCCATTGTATCTTTCATATGCTGCATATTGTCTCATTTGAATGTATATAATTATATTTGGAATAAAATATGTTTAAACTAGAATAAATGGATGAATCCCGTAGTAAGTGGGTATCTTCACAAACTGCGCTACCGCCATAATACACAACCCAGAAGCAAATCCGATTATCCATATGTGAGTTACAATGTGATATATTCGGACACAAAATTCACAAATCTCCGTGTCCGACAAGGGTCGTAACTCTGGTGAAAACGGTAGTATCTGAGTATTCTTTCCCAAAGCTGTACTTTCACAATAACAAATGACAAGAAAAGAAGATGCATGCATCAGATCCCTATTTTACAATATTTAATCACGTACATTTGGAAATTATTAAAAAAATTATATATATAAATATCGCACAATTAGCCCCTAAATTCGGCCTCATGATTTAGCAAGACACGCGTGTATTACCGGCACGCGCAGTGACGTAAAAGCTTAGAGCATTTATATCGATGGCAACACCGGAACTTTAGTATTATGTAAAAAGTCCAATGCATTTGTGGTTTCCCCTCAAACTAATTGCAACAAAAGTTTCCCATTGGGAATAATTACATTAACCCATCACAAGCAACATGTTAGAAATAAACAAGAGCTAAGCTGGGCGTGCAAAATACGCCCTCTCTTGGGTCGGCGGAAACTGGTAAAAAAGGGGCATAACTCTGGTAAAAATTGGCGGACGGAACTCAAATTTGAACTTGAATTGTGTTTTGGTGGGAGAAAGTAATATACCAAATTATCATTGAATCCGATAAGCTCTAGTAAAGTTATCATCCGGACAACAAATTTCAGGGATTTTCTAAGTCAAATTATGTCAAATAAGGGGCATAACTCCGGTGAAAATTGGCGGACAGAACCCAAATTCGAACTTGAGCTGTCTTTTCTTCTAATACACCCACATACCAAATTTGATTGAAATCGGTTCACTCTAACTAAAGTTATCATCCGGACAACAAATTTCAGGGATTTTCTAAGTCAAATTACGTCAAAAAAGGGGCCATAACTCTCGCAAAAATTATCGGATTAAAACGAAATTCGGACTTGAGCTGTATTTTGATATATGTAATCCACGAAAAAACGGGTTTTGCGTATAAACATTCTAAAATCGAGTTATCATCCGGAAACCAAAAAACATAAGAAAAACTGAATTTTCTGAGTCGAAAAAGGGGCATAACTCTGCCAAATATGGTCGGACTTGACCTGTGTTTTGGTGGGAGAAAGTAATATACCAAATTTGGATTCATTCCGATAAACTATACTAAAGTTATCATCCGGACAACAAATTTCAAGGATTTTCTAAGTCAAAAAACGTTAAATAAGGGGCATAACTCCGGTGAAAATTGGCGGGCGGAACCCAAATTCGAACTTGAACTTACTTTTCGGCTAATAAACCCACATACCAAATTTTAATAATTTTGGTTCACTCTAACTAAAGTTATCATCCGGACAACAGGTTAACGGACGGACGCCCGGACGGACGCCCGGACGGACGGACGGACGGACAGACCAATACTATAATACGGCCTTTTTTTTCAAAAGGGCGTATAAAAAGAATCAAGAAAAGCGAAATTGATGAATTTGTGAATTTTGTGAAATAAATTTGTCAAAATTTGGTAAAATACTCAATTTATGGCTTTTCAACAATGTTTATAAAAAATAATATTTCACAAGGTCTTCTATTTGTATATCCATTTTGTAAACTGCGTAGACAATCCTGAATACAGAACAAAAATAATTTCCAAGATACGTTCAGTATTATTCGAGTTATTTTGCCTCCAAATGCAGGGGGGGGGGGGGGGGGGTCGGACAAAATTCCAGGATCAATTGACCAACCAAATAGCTGATTATCCCTGATTATAAAGGATTATCCTGCATTATCATAGTTTATTGCGCGAGATTTTAATAGAACAGTACATAATGAAGATAACGATACTATTTGAATTTTTCATATAAGTGTCATTAATCAAGAAATGTGTCAACATAATCACATTTCTAGGGATAGGCAGAGTGCCAAAGTTTTTATTAACATTCAGTTTCATAATATATAGTCACATGATCTAGTCACATAATCACATTTGAGTATTCTACAGACTACATGGTACAACACATTTCAGATTATTTGATATTTTGATATTTTGCTATGTGATATATTGCTTGAATCAAATTTTTTATGGTCTTGTATCAAAACATGTGGAAATACAACTGTTCATCCCAATTTGAAGAATAATGCTAATACCAAACATAACCATGATATACCCGCATGACTCTTCTTGGGGCATCTCAGAAACCAGAACTGAGGAAACATGTTATAGCGTGTAATGACAAGCTGGTATCCACTGCCTGAAGTAATAGGCTTCGTAATAATTGGGATAACACATGGATAGATAGCCCAATCTCACTTCTTTTTTGCTCACGATATCACTGACGATAAAATATTTATTACTGTAATTAACATTGCAAGCTGATCAACATTAACTTTGAAAACAATTTGAAATTGTTCAAGCTGGCCCAGCTGGCCTTCAATTTATATGTTAAGATTTTATGTTTTACATTGTCAAAAGTCTATTTTATTCCATTATTTATTATATCTTTATTTCCATGGCACATATGGTCAAGTGTGCTTTCATTTTATTGCTTATTTTCAGCTGAGTTCTGAATAGTTATTATTATTTTGTTGTATCAGTAGATGGAATCCTGATTAAATTTTATTTTTCCAATAGCGCAGTTTCTTGTTCTGTCAAGTTGAATTTGGGTTATTGTTGGCCATTGTGCAACTGATCCAACTTCTGATAACCTCTATATATAGTATAGCATTGCTATTAACTATATATGACCTGTTTCTGCTCAAAACACATCAAAATAAGACTCAATAGCAGAAATGGAAAAAACAATTGGCACAAAAAACTGCTTTTCGGACCCGAGAGACACACACCCACCCCATCATACGTGCCTGGAAATTTTTTCCGACCCCCCCCCCCCCCCCCCCCTGCCAAATTTCAAAGCCGCAATTTCTCAAAATTAGCAAATGTCCATTTTTTATGGTCTTGTATTTTGAAAACTAAAGAAAAATGAAGGGATATCTTGTTGTTGTATTAATGTCTTCTCTAGATTGTGCACAAACAAAAATAATTAGTTTTATGCATCTATGATTGAGAAGACAAAAATATTCTTAAACAAATTCTGTCTTCCATTGCATGGCTGTCAAATTTGCCTGTGATCGAGAACGGCGTGATGAAATAGCATATTTGAGGTCATACAACTCAATAAATATAAATCCATATTCCCTGTATTTCATTAACTTTTTTTCTAAATAAGCGATTTTGGGGCGTTTTTGTCCATTTTTAAAGGTTTTTGTGTATAAATAGTAAAAGCAATGCTCATAGTGTTGAAATAATAGCGTTGCATTGGATATGTCAATGAATGTCACTGGATTTCACTCATGTTTCTGGAAAGTGACTCCAAATGTGGCGGTGGGTCCCGAATGTGGCCAAAATAGAAAATAGCCTACTTGTCTGGACTTTTTATTACCTCCCTGCAACATATGAATTTTGTTCCAATGTGTGATAGCCATTCTCATCCGAACGTTATTTAAGAATGACTAAGAGACGTTTTAGATGAAGGGACCTGATCGATATCCTCTTAAATGGAGACACTTGAAGTTGGCTGATGGGGACTTTATTGTGGATGGACTTGTGGGGTCATTTGGGAAAGTGAGATTGATCTGTTGGCCGCAAGTTGGAGATTTTTCAACTACTGGACTAAAATTTTGACTGAATATAGAATGAAATTCGACTCTACGTCTCGCATAAACATTTTATACCAAAAATTGAAAATCATAATATCAGATATATCAGTATCGCTCCGATCAATTCCAGAATAAAATAAAAAAATTTGATCGTAATAGGTCTGTATAATAGGACAGAGGATATAGTTTTAATTATTGAAATTTACCCGCCATATAGTGGATCACAAATAGCCCGGTTTATTCCATTATAGGATGGAATCGCCCAATATGTAACACGACTATTCCCTTTACCTATCCCGCCAAATTCTGCAACATGTCTTTTGGTTTCAAACTATAGTTATAATTTTATATCAGAATCTACTTTTGGGAAAGAGCTAAGGCTAGGTAATAATGTGGATCTATAGCGCAAAGTGACACTAATCTGATCCAAACATGACGACACCGAGAAAGACAATCAGAGAGCAATAGAAACTGCTGCCAGACTTAAATAGCCAAACAGAAATATATAGATACCTCTAAGGACAAAATACCCACTAGTAACTAGTAACTGAGTTCTCTACAGAAAGGTCTTGATTACATTCCTAAACCACTGAGGGTGTTGTTGAACATGCCTTTTTTTGGGAAAAGATACACCAAGAAAACAAACTGCCATCTATTTTAATATTAGGTCAGGCAATTATACATGTTACCAGATCCATGGTCCTTCACGTTCGACTACAATTCGGCCACTGTGTGCAGTGCCACCGCCACTTTGGATCCAGGTATTGACAGTGTATTCCCCTGCTCATATTAAGAAGTTCAGATATTTGAAAATAGTGCTGGTGTTGCTGATAACATAGACGACATCCCTGGATATTCTCGGGGCAGTTTGTTCAAGTAGTGGCCAACAACGTCGACCATAATATCAGAACACTTGATGGGCATAATACAATTCATGTGATGGACATACGTGTCGTGTATCATAGCAGTAAAGTTGGTATGGCTATTCGACGAGTAAACGTAACCAAGGAGGATATTATGAATGTAGCCAGGATTAACATACATTTACAAGCATTCAGCCCATCACGATCGTCCAGCTTAAAATATGAAGAACTATATGTTCAACAAGATGATGTGAGTCCCATCATCACATTCAATCAGACTCTTTGTATTGGTAGAAGGCACTGATCGTAATAGAACCCGAGCCATCGTATAGTCCACTTCGTAAGTTTCCCCTTCGTCTTGGGAGCTTACACTCGGAAGTGATCTTTTTGTGCGTATTGGCATAGAATGGATGATTCTGGCCTACATGAAGTCATCGCAACTGTTTATGTTGACAATAGAGTCATATGATGTCTGGTAAGGCTTTGGCCAGACCCTTTATGGGACATGGCATTGTCAATGTTGGTCTACACACACTGCTAATGGGAGACATTTTGCAGTTGTACATGAATGCATTGCTAGATTCTGAATGTAGTGAAGCGTTTCATCATTTGAGCATGTTACCGAAGATGAACTCACCCAGAATCTTGCCACATCAAGCGATACGTCGTCCAATTTTCCCTCCACCGATTCCAGTGCTAGTCAGAGTGCCACACTGACAAGTTCGAGGACATCGCATATTTTCGGCGCCGCAGCCGTTCTAGATTTGGCCCTCCGTGGCGACACAGCATTACGTAACGTACCGATATGCACTGAAGAACAGCCACACACAATTCTCTCAGAATTAACGAGGTAGGAGCAGCATCGAAGTGTGCCTAGGATTTCCAAGTTATGGTATCAATGTATAGACATGATTCAACTCCTCAGGTGTTTCGTTAGGGCTGAACGGTGTGGTGATCGGCAACTACATTTGCGAGTACTTTAATATTGCCTTTTATGCATCAGCTGGCCACAATCTTTATGCCAAGTGTGTTCATATATATTTGTCAAAGATGAGAAGCGTCCAGGCATCTAATCCAGATATGTTGAGAATGCTAACTTGAATGTGTGCGGTCATCTTGTGGTGCAGAGTGATGATATATTCTGGGGTGGGCTGTCAACATATATCGTCATTCTACAGCAGTTAACGAGGAGCCTCAAAACAGTTGGTGTCTTGACTAAAGATATGCCTACGGGGTTCACAGAATACCAAAACGACATGTGGGTGTTGTCTCAACCAGCTTGTTCTGAAATAAATGAGGCAATGCAACAGTTCTCACATATGACATATAGTACAAGCTAACAGTACACTGAATATGGAAAAGAGCCGAAATTGTGAGATGAGAGAGATACCTTAATTGTGATGAGAGAGTCAGTAAGGTAGAATGGACTCATGCGTATACAAAGTGGTGTTGTTTCCAACAAAAGTAATGAGGACAATGCCCTAAGTTTTGGAGAAGCCATTATTGAGAAAATGGAAGGGAAGGACCAAGAAGAAATCTGATCAAGCTCTACAACTGAGTGACAAGGTAGGTGTCACTATAGGTAAAAAATGATGCACATCTGTTTTTTTCAAAGATTGATAGCTATTGCAATGGGCACATTCTATGGGAATGATTTGTTCGACATATTTTCGTTTGAATTGTCGGGAGATTCAATTAAAGAAGGTGTATATGAAGTTCATATACACCTTCTGTATTTGAATCCCCTGACCTTCTGTTTATTTATTCATCGATATAACGGTTATTGACACGTCATAAATTATCGCGAACGCGTACACACTCAATGGATTTATTGATTGAGAAACAAGCTCATGGACCATTAATCTGATCTCATTCTGGTTTAAATCAATCTGACAAAGGGCATGCCTCTCAACAAGAGTTTCACACGCTGTTATAATATATTTTCTGCAAGATGCTTTACCCGCAAAGATAAATTTGATGTATTTACATGTATATTTGTATATATATATATATTAAAGAGTATAGGAGCTGTCTATATGTGTGTCCGTTTGTCTGTTCGATACTGTTCCCCCATATCCCTGGACCGATTTCAACTAAATTAGGTGTGGTGACTCGGATTGTATAACGGCGTTAGGTTTCAAAATTTTGATTTTAAAATAAGTAAAATTTACTTTAAAATAAAAACTAAAACATTATGTTGTTACATTGAGTAAGGAGTTGAATCTAACAAAAACACAATTTAAATTAATATTTGTTCGTTTTAAATTTTATACATTTTTTGTTTTAAATTAAAATGTTCAAATGATCAAACTGTGTGCAAAGGTGTCGCAGGCCCTTATTATAGGGGCCTGCATGTGACACCTTTGCACACAGTTCAGCGCTTTTGGATAGCTTTCGTCTCAATTTGGGGTAAAAACAAATTTGGCCAAAAGTTTAGCCAAATGAAATTTTTATTAGCGAAATTCAAAAAAGATTGGCCATTGGCCAATTTGGCCACCGACAGCGCGAACACTGCCCCTATCGCACAAAGGGGCCGCAGTCCCCTCTGACGTTGAATAAAGGCTCCACAATCGAGTCAATCCAGGACCAAGAGGTCAGTCAAGTGAAGGCAATTTGCTATGAGTGCACAACAGAAGCGGCATCTGAACTGTTGTAAGTGGGCAACCATGCAGTGGGGCAGCTTATAATAAAGAACTATATTACTTGCGTTGCTTTTGTTCAAGGTCATAAACTTCCCGTCATGTATAAATATAATTGTTTTTTAATAGAAAATAATGTTTTTCAATAGAAAAAAAATGTATGAGTATACTTCGCTTTTCAATAGAAAAACAATGTTGTAAACAGGGATTGGTGGTTACTGTCGGAGTAGGAAAGCGACTGGATATGGATGGTTAATGGAACAGTGACGCTAATATATGTACCGTAAGTCCAACGTTCACTTCAAATTGAATGCTTAGCTTATAACTATCAATATGGAAGACTCAGAAGCTGTTAATAGTGCATGAGGAACTTCGTAATGAAAAGAAGAAAAAAACATTCTGACAATATAATAGATTCGGAACAAAAAGATAGCGGAAAGTGTGTGACAATTGCATTGTACAATGTTAGATTTGCAAAATATACACAAGGTTTTGTGGACAGATACTGGAATAATTCGAAGAAAACGGGAAAAAATGGTGCTTTATGGAAGGTTGTGACAGATACGAATGGTATAACGGTTGGAGACTTGATAACAATAATCAAGAAAAAGCCAAAAAGAAAAGTAACAGTGCACATATATAAAACGAACAACAGATTGATGATACATGGATCGAAGCTAAGTGTAGATTGGTGGCTAGATAATGAACTCCCCGTGATTCATCATTGTGCTAGCATTGAGGAATTTGTCATGAACACAGAAGGACTTGACGTATCCGTCCAACACGGCATATATACTTGGGGTGAACTTATGGAGTCTCAGAATTCTCACTCTACATCTGCGCTCTTGACGGAAACTCCGGTATCTCAGAAAGGTCAACTTTCGTTAAAGAAATCGTGAGGTGGTGTCAGCTTCATTACTCCAAGAGGACGTATAAGTCAAAAACGAATATCGTATACGGACGCTTCAGCACCATTTCGAATGAAGATGACCATTTCCGAGCTACAAACTCTCATTGAGGAAATTAAACTTCACCAATTGAGTGTAGAATCGCGACTCAATGAGAGAATAGATAAGCTGGAGACTGAAATTAAAACTTTACGTGGGCAAAAATCCAAAATGCAAAGTTGGCAGCTAAAGCAGAGGAAGAAACATTAAATATACTAGGAGCGACAAACGATACACCAAACGGTACAAAACGAAAATCACTCACATCGTCAAAAAAGAACACATGTGCAGGCAAATCAACACAAACGGAAAATAATCCTCAAATTCAAACTGAATTTCCCAAAATGCAAACTGGAAATTTTTCTAAAACTGGCAACTCAATCGAGAAATAATGGCACTTGTGGTCGACAGGAAGATGAAGTCACCATAAACGTTAATATTTCAAAATTTTTTGATGTTTTGGATGGTCAATTTGAAGACGATGAAAATCAACGGGAAACTGCTGTGTCAGGAGATGAGCACGAGGAAGTAGAGTATTCGTTTAGTGATCTAAACTTGGCGAAGTGAGATACACGGCGTACATATATTAACAAGAAAACTAAGATGCATCAGGTCGGCCGTGAACTATCTACCATAGAATTGTTGTAGCTATCGATTATACATTTTGGAACACCTGTCTGTATGTATGTGTGTGTGCATGAATGCATGTGTGTATGTGTTATAGACTCTAACACTGCTCGACTGATCCGACTCGGATTTGGTATTTAACGTGTCAACTTGACCTCGCTCATAGGCATGTTTCTTGACCTTGACCGATCCGACTAAAAATTTGTGTGTAGTACTACTTCGATCCCGGGAGCAATATGGACGGGTCCAATTTCACGTGGGACCATGTTCTCGAACGTGCTGATATAGGCATGTTCTGGACCAATTGAACAATAGTTTGGCCAGACGCTGTATATACTGGGTACTGTCCAGATGGAGGCGATCACCAACAAAAATCCCTAAATAGCCCGAACGAAGTCGAGTACATCAGCTAGTTTAATATATATTTTGGAAATTTTGTCTGTCTGTTTGTCTGTTAGCTATGGCCGGGAAAACTGCCGGACAGATTTGACGAAATTTGATACCTAGGGGAAATTATTTCCAGGGAGTATTTTGGACGGGTCAAATCTTGATCCCGACCTTACTTTGACATTCAAAAAAATCAATTCAAGGTCAAATCTGGTAAAACGGAAGTATTTCAACGAAATATAATACCTACTGTTACTTTTGTCCCAGGAGTGTTTCGGGTGGGTCAAATCATGACCCTGACCTGATCTTGACATTCAAAATTGTCAATTCAACGTCAAATCGGGTAAAGCCTGGCGGATTTCGACGGGTACTTTTGTCGTGACTTTCCGGGGAGTGTTTTGGACGGGTCAAATCGTGACCCGACATGACGTTCACCTTTAAAATGGTCAATTCAAGGTTAAATCGCGCAATTCTCCGAAAATCAGAGGGGAACACCCCGGATGAAGTAGGGTCCACCAGCTACTATTATATATTTCTAGATTTAGTTACAAACTAAATACCTGTATATTGTACAAAGAAATGTTTGACAAATATATCTGTATCAATATTACCATACGGGTCATTAAAATAGATACGACGAAACAAATTTTGAAGGGTGCATGTATCAGGTAAATTTTTAGATTTCAAATGATGACAGGAATGCGGAAAGTTGAAGTACCTACGTAATACTGGCTATCCGAATGAAGAGATATACATGTATATAAAAACCAAATAGAAGATGACTGCTGGCGACAATGTTTTCCAAACAAATTCAAAGCATTCGATAGCTCCCATCTAGTTGTCAGCCCGAAGATCAATATAAAGTGTGGTGACTATCAGATGAGGGATATGTCTGTACGGTTGCTAAACAATTCAGTCATGCAAAAGAGGATCAAACAGTAAGATACCAAATTGCTGCCTGTGGTAATGTTTTTTAACGAAATTCGGGAAAATTAGATTACTCTCACCCTGGTTATCCAGAAGATCATTGTGGAATCTGGTGACGATCGGACAAGGGGTGTCGTCTGTAGGATCAACCAAATTATTTAGCCATAAAAATAGTAAAATTCAAGATCACCGCTGGCAGTGATGTCTTCACAAGGACAGCTTGAGAACAAAACATGGCTCACATCTAGCGGTGACCCAAACTATCCACATGAGAAAAAGTTCTCCAATAAAAGCTGGCTGCAGGGTGCGCCAATTGATTCCAATTCGAAATTTAGCAGGGTGTACTGCTTGTGGCCATGTTTTCCCCGCAAATTTGATAGACTGATGGACAAAACCACTGAATCCGTTGAATCAATATACATGTATACATGGATTAATTTATATGCATTGTTATACACAGTACTGGTATATACAGGTACTGAAAATAACAATATTACTAGTATACACAAAATAATCCATATATCATGGCTATGGGTTCTAATATCCGAATATGACAGCTGAGAACGTGGTGTGAATTGAAGAGTGGTGGTGTCTCAAGCATATCTAACCCTCCACGTTAGAAACATGCCATTAAATGTCATAAGTATAATCTAGCTTGAGGACAGAAGTTATCCATAAAAAAAACCCTCAATTCAACCAGGTCCTCGCGCGATGTATGGTCGATCACATGATGATCTAGGGGGGATTAGAATTGTTGTATAAAAACAGCACTGCATGTAAATATAAAATAAAATAGTGCTACATCTTATTACAGATTATTGCCATATATAATCAGTGACTATACAGACAGTCTGACAAAATAAAGTTTCAGTGACACTCTATCCGAAGAGGGGAATAATTCCATATGTTACAGTCAATGGAGCAATTATGAATCTGGAAAGGTGAAATTTCTAAGTAATACTAGATATCGACATGACGCGATAACATATAACGTAAATGCAATATGGCCGCTGGCGACCATTTTGTCCTATAAAATTAAAAAAATATTTGATAGCACTCATCTGATAGATCAATATCAAGATAAATATGAAGTTTGGTGATGATCGGATGAGTGAAGTGGACTGTGCTAAACGGTTTAGTAATGCTTAAAAAGATTCTTACCTTAATATTTTTATGTTCACTTTATAAACTTCACTGAGTCATCTTTGTCATGTATTGAGTTTGATATCTTTTGTTAACAGTTTATAAATCATGTATGTCTCATGTTTGTTATTTTAATTTATGTGTTTATTATCATTAAATAAAGTTGCATTCCTTAAAAAGATTCTTACCTCAATGTTTTTATGTTCACTTTATAAACTCCACTGAGTCATCTTTGAATTTGATATCTTTTGTTAACAGTTTATAAATTATGTATGTCTCGTGTTCGTTATTATATTATATACACTTTATAGTGTGTTTCAGAACGAAAAAAAAATTTAATAAAATCAACAAATTTGTAAATTTAAAAACAATTCAAACGTTGTTGTATTCCATGTCCCAGCCCGGACATATACACCAAATTTCAATAATATTCATTGAGAAACAACGGACCAAACGCCATATAACACCCCGTATACATCTTTTATTCCGAGTTGGCCTTTTATTCCGAGTTGGCACGCGTCGATTGGGGCGAGTTAGCCCTGGGGCGAGTACGCCGATTCCGGCACCTTTTCTATTTGCAGCAGGTATACGTTTACGCTGGTTTACGCGTAATTTAATTTACAAAGTTCCCCAATTGGTATCGTAAATAGAGCGACCTTATTTGACAGAGAATGCCTCTGTTATTGATTATAAAGTTGCTATACATTAAAAACGACAAATTCACATGCTCGTTCAAGCGCAGTAGTCTATTTTACCCATGTTAAAGGCCATCCACAAATACTAAATAACGCAAACCTACTGCCGAATGTTTTACACGACAACTGTTAACATATTTGGGCTGAATTCATCTGACGCGGTATTATTCCTCAAAATAAACAACAAAACCATCGTTACTTGGGAATGTAGTTTGGGCTAACATTTACATAAATCCTCCACATCATTATTCCGACACACACGTCAGATGAAAAGCAGCCATGAAGTAAACGGCCAAATTGACCGAAATGACACTAAGATTTTGGAATCTTCATACTCGCGACAACCAAAGAAAGTTCATCTGCTAATTGGAGATTCGGTCCTGTGTTATCTTAATGTGAGACGATTAGCAAATCGAAACGAGTATGTGAATATAGTATCGATAGGCGGTCTCAGGCTAGATGGACTTGTGGGTTGGATAATGAAATCGAACAGCGATGTACATAAGGTTACGATTCACGTCGGGATAAATTCATGCCGTCGTGGGATTAGAACAGAGTCAGTCAAAGTTAAGTCGGTGGTCACTGAAATAAGGGCCAAATTTACTTCCGCCACCATACGTCAGTTTTACCGACGCCGAGCAGAGCTGGTGCAAACCGATTGGTTTTCCAAACAAATGAGTGCTACAGGGAAATGTGTTCCAGTTTTGGATGTGAATTTCATCCAAAATTCGCTGAGCTTGTTGTTTCTCGGGCGTCATTTCACGATAATTGGCACCCTAACGATGCTGGATTAGAAAGGTTTGGGGCTGGATTGAAATGTGGTAGTTGTTTGGCTAAGAAGTTGTCTGATGTGCATCGTGTGCGGTCGTCACTTCACCGTGGATCACAGAATAAAAATGACGGAGGACAATACGCCAGTGATACGTTTCGTTCCAACGATACCAGCTTTGCAAGGAATGGTAGATCGTCTAACACTCAACATCCAGATATGCGTAAAGAATTAACAGAAATGAAACGTCAGATATCAAGCTTTTGTACAACTCTTACATAATGTTTGCCTTTACACATTGATCAATAAGTCGTATGAAAAGAATTGTGTTATACATAGATAGAACCGCATGAGTGTCTGGATTTTGACGTAATTATCGCACGAGATTTGTTGGCGGAGCGATACCTCGAGTGCGGGACGCAGTCCCGCACGAGAGGTATCGCGTTCCGCCAACAAATCGAGTGCGATAATTCGTCAAAATCCAGACACTCATGCGGTTCTATTTTTATTACATATCTCCGTATCATAGTAAATTGACTCACAATCGTACATCTCCGGTACAGAAAATGTGAATTTAATTGAAATTTTAACACTGAATGAAATAGTTCCGTCGACAGATTGCACTAGTGCGATTCTGAGAATTATCACACGCCTGGAAACTCGTGCAATCATGCGAATTACGTTGATAGATATGTAATAAATTGTATTCATAGGTATGCAATCAAATTATGTTATGAATTAGATTTTCAGAAAAACAAATTTAAATTTAAATCATTTTATCTTCCGAAAATAAGGTATTTGTCAATATATACATGCAATATATACGCCAGTCAATTGAAGAAGTGATTTTACAGTCAGAAAGGACTTTGTTGATTCTGCTCATAACGAATGCATCATTAATTTTGAGAGTAATTACTGTTAATCAAAGTATTCAGTGGAGTTACTATAAATAATTAGTTCAGACAAGTGCGTATATATCCAATATAAAGAATAATTATTTTAATTGAAAAATAATGTATGACACAATTATACTCATACAGCGTTCATCGCAGGTTTGTGATTTAGTGGTATTAGATAGATTCCTATTCATTTTTAGATGTCACATATTATTTTATATTAATCGAGCTTCCGAATTTATAATTCCGAAATTATTCATCATCTTATTCAGTCGCTATTTCAACATTCGGCAGTAGCAACCAATATATTTAAAATGACACAATCAAATGATACGCACCAAATGAACGAGGTGTCCTATTCTGTGTGGAATGTGCAAGGATTCAAGTCGTTAGACGATGATTTCATAAATAAGTTGACAAAATACGACTTCTTAACACTAATTGAAACATGGCATCAAGATAAGAATGACATCGATATCCCGGGATATGAGTCTGTTCAACTTACTCGCCAAACTGGCGGGCGTGGAGGCATTGCATTCTATTTTCGTAAGAAATATAAGCGCTTTGTCAAAAAAATTCAATTGATTGGGGAGTTATCCATATTTGTGGAGTTTAAGGGCGAATTATTCAAGTTTAACGGTAAATCAATAGTGTTTGTGTCTTGCTAATTACCTTCAATAAATTCTAGTTACTGGGAATCAAGAGAAATAGATTAAAATATATTTGGTGAAATTGAAACGAGTCTTATTGAATATCAGAGCGAAGATCTTATTATTGCAGGCGGTGATTTGAATGCCAGATCCGGAAGGAAGCTGGACGACGTTGCGGGAGACAATGATAAACGCATACCACTTCCGGATAGCTTAATTTATTATAGATACATCACGAGAAAGGGTTAAATTAATATGGACTCGAATGTCAATTCTTTTGGTAACCAGTTACTATCATTTTGCATTAAAACCGGTATCCGAATTTTGAACGGTCGTATCATTGGTGACAATTTAGGACATTTTACCAGTTACCAATACACTGGAGCTATAGTGTGGTTGATTATATACTCGTCTCAGGCAGATATATTTCTGATGTTAGTTATTTTTGTGTTAAGTTACCCTGTGAGTATTCTGATCATTGTCAACTGACTGCACATTTCAATTTGATTTGATAATGGATGTAAATGTTTTAAAAATGACTTAGACAGAGCTATATTCGCAATATGAGAAATAATCCGTATGATGACAGTCTGAGCTAGGGTGAAGTATTTTACTTTGAGAAAAAAAATACAAGAGGGAAGTGAAGTTTAAGCGGAAACAGTATTATCAAAACTTGCATAATGAACTTGAGAAAGTCGAGTGTACTGATCCAAAAAGTTACTGGGATGTTATATAGGGAAATTGAAACAAAATGATAAAACGCAGTTTAATTATTTAGATCCAGACAAGTCGGTTGATTTTTTTCAAAAAGCTTTATTCTCCAGATTCAATCATGAACACACAAGATTATGTTCCCCAAAACACCAATTCTATAAAATATCGCATAAATAATTCCCCGTTTACCGTGGAAGAAATTATCACAGCAATCCGGGAGTTGAAAAAAGGAAAGTCAAAAGGACTGGATAACGTGTCAAATGAACTTATCAAAACAATAGGTCCGCTATTAATAGACGAAATACTTAAACTATTTAATAACATACTTTCCTCGGGGTATTATCCGAATGATTGGAGTAGATCAGTGCTTAGTTTAATTTACAAGAAATGTGATCGAAATGACCCAAATAATTATAGGGCTATTGCAGTAGGCCTAAGTTCAGCGGCAGGAAAACTGTTTAACAAAATTATCAATAGACGGCTTACGAAGTTTTTATTTGACAACGAAATAATAAGTGATAATCAGTTTGGTTTTTGTGAAGAAAAGAGCACAACAGATAGCGCGTTTGTGTTGAAAACAATCGTGGATAAATACAACACTGCTGGAAAACCTCTGTACGTTGCCTTTAACGATTTCAGAATAGCGTTTGACTCTGTTGATAGGTCGCTTTTAATGCTCAAAATGGGAAAATTAGGCATATCTGGACAAATCTTTGAACTCATTAGATCATTGTATAATTCGAGTTACTATGTTACAAAAACAAGCATAGGATTAGCCCCCCCCCCATGTCTCTAAAGTAGGCACACTACAAGGGTTAGCTTTATCTCCAAACCTCTTTAAAATTTTCATCGAGGATTTTAAGAATATATTTGACGACAATTGTAAAGCCATCACTCTTCCAAATCACAAATTAAACCATTTGCTCTTTGCTGACGATATGGCTCTGGTGTCGGAAAGCCAGGGGGATTTCAGATATGTCTTGACAAGCTTGGGGAATATGCTTATCAGAACAAATTAAGACTTAACGTGGAGAAAACTAAATGTGTTGTTTTCGGATCTAAGTATCTCACTAACTCTCCAGTATTCAATAGTTATAAATAGTTGTCAAATTGAGAAGGTTAAAGATACGGGCGGTGTTGGTGGTGGGTATGCTGTTAAAATATTCACCTTCGCCAAAAACCGCCACAGACAGAAGGAATATATAGTAAGATATAGACAGTCTTTGTTCTTATGCCAATCAGAAATATGGCATAAACAGTATGTTATTGTCAAATTCCCCCCTTTGTTGTGTAAACAAAGGCAAAAAACGTTACGTTTCCTGGCTTTTGTTTAGATCCGGATATGGTAAACATAAAGAGCGTTATTTGTTACTGTTTTCCTGATATGGAAATAATAAAGAGCGTTTATATCATTTGTGTGTGATTAACCAATAGAATCGCACTGTGTTATATAAACAGAAGCACAACTTCTGTAACACGAGCAGGCTCTTGTTTACGTACACCACCGTATGCATACGTCTTGGCGACAATTAATATACTAATTACTATTTACGCGCTGATTATTTTTGGCATATGAACAAAACTATATATATTTTAATATTCCTTCTGTTGATGGCGATTTGAACAAATATGAATATATCTGCAACGAACGCCGCCCGTGCCTTTAACTGATGAGTATATTGTGTTTAATGGGAAGGGATCCACTTTTCTCGCAGTGTCCACAGTTGGGGAGCTCATAAAAGCAGAACACAACCGAACACAACCGAACATAACCGAACACAAGTCCAAATAATGGGAAATTTCACAAATAAAGTTCATAGGCATGTGTATTCATGTTCACACTATTACTATACGAAGTTTGGTGGAGTTTGGTCCAATAATAAGTGTTTTATTCGATATGTTGTAAAACGCGTTTAGTGTTCGGCATAGAAAAGCCGAACACAAGCTTATAGTTCGACACTCAGTCACCGTTAATTAATTAACACATAGATGTGGCGTTAGCTGGCGTTTGAGATATATAACTCTATATACAGTCTACTAAATATACGACCACCTTGTAACGTTGATAGGCATATGTATTCACGTTCAAACTATCACTATACGAAGTTTGGTGGAGTTTGGTTCAATAATGAGTGTTTTGTTAGATGTTTTGTATAACGCGTTTGTGTTCGGCATAGAAAAGCCGAACACAAACTTCTGTCTCATGGATTAGTTTATCCGCTGATAGGTGATAATTAATATCTGCCAGATGGGATTTGGCAGGCTTTATTCGCGAGAAAAACGTGTTGTCCATTTTCGTCTTCATTCTCACTAAAATGTTACCCCCCCCCTACTCCCCGTTATTATTACAAGTCCATTCGTACAATATGGAAGTTTAGATGGATCATAGTGGACAAATGGGAACATATCATAGTATATGTTCAATGTACAATATACTATACAATATACTATATATACTTATATACAATGCATGAGTCAGTGGTATAAAACACATGTAGCGTAAAACATACAAATATACTATACAATATATTATATACACTTATATACAATGCATGAGTCAGGAGTATAAATCACACGTAGCTTAAAACATGTCTTTACTCTTTTAGTCTGACATGGCTTTTTGGCAATAGCCGCGGTTTTCGGTATCGTCAAACGTCCGTCAGTCGAAATTTGTAATTTTGCCGAAGATTCTGGAAGATATGATATTAGTCGGTTAAATCTTCTGTCGCGTTGGTCAGCCATGTCTGATTTTTCACTCTTAGAGCAGTTGAATGTTTTGCTAAGTCATAGTTTCCACAGCCATGCAATGCTCCTCGAATATCTCGCATCTGATCATCAACTATTTCAGAAAGATTTTCCGTCAAGTCTGTCAGTCGAAGAACTTTCCAGTTGTTTTCTAGTTTTATAATATTATTTAGACTTTCACAATTATTATTTGTCCACAATTTAGGAATGGAAGAATTTTTCTGACGAGCATTAAAAACTTTAAGTTTTAACCTTTCCATGAAGTTAATTAAATATTTATTTATTAAATATTTCATGACGGGGCCTATCAAAAGCATGTTGTTTCTATAATAGTAGGCGCCACCAAACACTGATTGCAACTAACTGTCAAAACACTGAACTACCATAGGTGAGAGACCGCCACCAACAACAATTAAAGCCTTTCGGCTTAGTGACCATATGTCAGATATTAATTATCACCTAGCTAGACAACCGTTAGACTAATCCACGACAGAAGTTAAATTTGTGTTCGGCTTTTCTATGCCGAACACAGAACGCGTTTTACAAAATATCGAATAAAACACTTATTATTGGCCCGAACTCCACCAAACTTCGTATAGTAATAGTGTGAACATGAATACACATGCCTATCAACTTTATTCGTTACATTTCCCATTATTTGGACTTGTGTTCGGTTATGTTCGGTTGTGTTCGGTTGTGTTCGGCTTTTATACGTACCGCACAGGGGTGTTCATATTATCCGGCTTTACCCTCAGCATAACAAGCGGGATAACCCTATTTGTAGCGTTACCACACATTCTGTACTCTTGAAGCAAAGCAATCCAATGTCAAGGTCGTTGATACGCAGGGACAGGGAGTATAAATAACCATCCCTGGCAGGGAAACTAAATAACGTGAAGATGGAAATTAACTGCACCATAATCGACATTGCTACTATTATTTGTAATGGCACAATCTACGACGAAGAAGAGAAGAAGCTGACTTACAAAGATGACATGTTCTGGGTGTATCTCGGAATTTATACGGCGCTGGTCATTTCTGCAGGTTCAAATTAAATTTATTTTAATATTTTTAATTTTATCAATATCATTTTATCAGTTTAGTTGGTGGACCCAACTATTCAAACAGAGCTAGACGCTCTATGGAGCTATGCTCTGATAATAAAAGTCAGATTTGCGGACTATTTATCAGTTATGTACTGCTGTACACCCCCAGTTCCACTTATATTAAAAGCCACTTTGACTGTTTGACACGGACACTGACAGGTTAGGGAAATTCAAAAAAAAAGAGATGCCAGCAGAGAGTGTGTCAAAAGCCTGGACTCGAGTAATTACATGTGCTCCATATTATTAATTACCACTTTTAGACAGTGTGTGGGGGGGGGGGGGGTGGGGTGGGTATCAGGAAACATTTTCAGACCTATTCACATTGGCTGATTTTGTTTTTGCAGCTCTCCGGCTATCCACCTCCGCCCTTGGCTTGGTGCAAAAAAATAATAATATTTTTCTCCCTCCAGATTTTTGGGGCCCACCCACAGAAGTTGGAATCACTGACTTTTTAATGCCACTTAAATAGGAGGGTGACGACCCCCCTTTTCGGAAGCCGGTGTCGGGGTCTGTTATGGCGTATTCCGGATGCCAGACCAGCGTACGCCGGATGCCATCAGATTCATATTTTGGTTGCCAGATGCTTCCATTGACATTCTTCTTGGCGAAAAACAACAAAGTTCCATCCGCTAATTTCTATTTCTTCGTTCGAACATAATATTCTCCACAATTTAGCTTCTTATTTACTTCTCGATCGTTTTCATACATAGTGCTAATTAATAATAGTACTAGTAGTGTTCAAATAGATCAAAATGATGGTTTGCTATATTCCCCGATATGAGTTGTCTTCCACCTGACATCTGCTCGACAGGTCAAAACGTTGATGCTACAAAAGATCGAAATCGACCCGTTCGAAGCAGATAGCAAATCTACAATTCCATACAAATCGACTGTGCTCTGCCTTGCACCTACATATAGATCATATAATGCATTACTTATGAAGTCCAAACCGAAATGATACTCATGACTTAAAGCCTCTGGCCATATGCTACTTAGATTTACTATAGCTGTAAATACAGATATGTTGCTTCATCTCCAATGTACATACACAAAAGGTGCTAGGATAATACTCTATATATAGAGGTTGCCCGAACATGGGTGTACAGGTGAAGAGTAACTCAGTACTTAATTAAGTAAGATAATCTAAGTTAGTTGGTAATGCCGAGTGCACCACACTAGAATAGTAGAATATAGTTACGTTGATTGAATGGAATTTGTTAGAATTGGAATAATTTGCAAGTCAAATGCGAAAATTGTCAATAATAAATGCGACAAATATCTTACAAAACTCAGAGGAATAACACTACAAAAATTTTGTTTCTGAAGATTCTGAGTTATATTGGAATAAATCCAAATCGAGGCCGGATGGGGTATTCGGTAAACCAAGACCTTTCCTGAATGGAAGGGTTATAACCCAGTTGGGCATTTGCTCTTTCTGCGATATCATACAGCTACTTCCATGAACCGTGGTCCATTTGGTAGTCCCCCCACAATATGCAAATTGTAATAAGGCAAAAAAAAAGATAGTATGTTAGGTAGGTACGTAGGGAATTTTTATTTTTTTATTTAACTTTTTTTATTTTTTATCCAGCTGCAGAAAAAGTATTACTTGCACAACATAGTGGACATATACATTAAGATTGAATAAAAGATCAAACTTGGTTTATGCTTAAGTGTGTGATTTGTTTTGGTTGAATCTTAATATTCGCCAACGGCCATGCACCCTACACCCTGCCGGTTTGATCCGTGAAAATTGGCCACCTCGAAAGGCGATTTTCCATTTTCGGTCGCAGGGTACGTATGGAAACTCAGTGCCAGTCGGTTTGGTGGTAAATATTTTGAGTGGAATCTTAATTAGTCGTCAACAGCCACCCTACAATGTCGTTTATTCCGTGAAAATCGGACCAGAAAGATGATTTCGGGCATTTTTCCATTTTGGGTCGCAGGGTATGGAAGGAAACCCAGTGGGTTGGTGGTAAATTTTTTGGGAGGTATCTTAATTATTTGTCAAGGCATACTATATACGTATTACAATGCAGTTTATTCCGTGAAAATCGGACCAGAATGTTTTCAATAAGGAATAATTAACTGATGTCACGTGAACGAACTTTCAATGGTTTGTTTCTACACGGAAATATTCACACATGTTTGAAATTGTATACTCCAATTCATGTTTCAACATAATTCTATGCCGGTACCAATGTATTCATGTACCGGTATGTGTTATTAGATTATAACTCCAGTAAAACAAATAATCTTTCACTCATCAAAGCTGCTAAGCCAAATAACTAGCTTACTATAGCCAATATGCAGACTAATTCCGAATCCAATGCATGCATCATGTCCACTTTTGCTTCATTATAGTCAATCTATTTTCAATAAATTTAGTGAAAGAGTATTCCGGATGCCATCTCTCTGTTATGGAGTATTCCGGATGCCAGGGTCAGTTTTAAGCCGATGCCGGATTCCAGGGGGAGGGGAACGTCATCACCCTCAAATAGAGATTATCCAAGGAGTTATAGACATAGGGTTTATAACTTTATGTTTACTAGTATGTCTATAACACCCCTGGATAATCTCTAATAGTAAAAGTACGAAAGTAAGAAGCCTTGTGATACTATATTCTTATCATTTTATTCACAGGTCTGATGTCTGGTCTCACCATGGGTTTGTTGTCACTTGATATCACAACACTAAAAGTCTTGAAAGATGGTGGAACCCCTTCAGAACAGAAGCATGCTGCGAAGATTATCCCCATCGTGAAGCGACACCATCTGTTACTCGTCACCTTGCTGCTGGCTAATGCTGCCTCCGTGGAAGCCATGCCCATATTTCTCGACAGGATATCTGATCCTGTCACTGCTGTATGTGTGTCTGTTACTGCCGTGCTCATCTTTGGCGAGTGAGTATTAACCCTCTCTTTAGTAATTGGACTCTCTCACAAAAGTATACATCGGCATGGTCTGTTATATCTGTTGGCGGGTAATTTTCTGAGAAATTGTCAAATAACGGAAAGACATTGCACCCCCAGGGCATGCATGTTAAATTTAGTGTTATATCCCCCCTATTATTCAGAACATGTAACACTTTATGCAAATATACAAAATATTTTGTTGACCACAGTTGAGTTTTTTTAAACAAATAAATACATGTATTTCATTCCCAAAACTATATTTCACATACTTACTGCACAAATAATTGTCATTGAACCAATATTTATGGAATTAGTCATAGCTATATTTGAGCCTTTACAAAAAAACCATAGTATCGGAGTGAACATTTCATGCCCTTAGAGCCATGTTTTCAACACATAGATAAATATTTTTTTTATTTGAAGTAAAAGCAAGGGTTGTTGCCCTCGTGTTATCTTTGTAAATTTTACAGAGTTATCTATCCTGGAAATGTTAACCTTCGAGATAATCGTCTCCACCTTTCCGCATGCATTTTATTTATTAGTTTCCTTGGATATGTACAGCGATGGAGATTTTAAATATTCCTCTATATTTTAAGTATTTATAAAATGATACATCATTAGATTAACCCTTTCATGATGGGAGCTCCGCTGACCCAGTATTAAATTCCTGTGACAGTGCATTCTCTTATATATGTGAGTCTCCCATAGGGAACCTTGCATAAAAAGAGACTGTACTGGCTTACAAAGTCAAGGTAAATATTGTTAGGTCAATGCATTCTCTTATATATGTGAGACTCGCATATATAAGAGAATGCATTGGCACAGGGTTTTAGTAAATTTTCAGGAAGCTCCCATCAATGATGGGTTAAAGATGAGATGGGACTGCAAGAATAAACATATTTACAATTAAACAAACTTGAAAGTGTATGCAAAATTAAAAAGGTGCAGATGGTTATCTCATATGTTTACCTTTCCCTGATAGATTACTCTCTCAAACCTACGAAGATACCACAAATTTCCCTATTAATTGTGTGGAGGGATGTTCATGAAGAATAAGCATATAATACATGTGCAGATTTCTATTCATTGGCGGGCAATGTTCAGATGATATGTTTATTGAACTTTTTCCTGAAATCACATTTATGGATCATGTTGTATTAAAGGGACCCAAGGCTCAACAATAAGTAAATGTGCAAAAATAAAAACGTACAAATATCACCACTAAGAAGAACATTGAGAAATAAATAAACTTTGTTCTTACATTTATTATTGATAGTAATCCAATAACGATATTGCACATATTGAAACCAAAAAGCAAATTTGTTATAGTGATTTGTCAACCAGCATCGCCAATCATGTAGTAAGTTCAAATATTTTAGTCTGAATATGATTTTCAGAATATTTTTCAATGATTTGACATTTTCCAATGTTTACTGTCATGTATTGATTAAACTTTGGTATCTTATTGGACTAATTGAACTTTTATTGGTAATTCTAGTGTAACAGTAATGTTTACATAACAAAGGTTTTGACATCAAAATTTCATTATTGGAGAATTATTATTAATGAAATGTATAACAAAGCCAATTGATTTTCCATGTACTATTTGATGATAGTTGTTTCACAGACTTTTATGTTATTTTGCCTTGGTCCCTTTAAAGTACATTTGTTCCCTTTCAGAGTCATCCCACAAGCCCTGTGCACAAGATTTGGTCTGGCAATTGGAGCATGGCTCTCTCCGTTAGTATTCACATTTACTTATTTCTTTATATTATAACTATAACTATAGCTACAGCATTCATTTATGACTACCAGCAGGGTTTCTGCCTGGGTTTGGGGAATGGGACCTTCTGGCAAATGGGTGGAAATCTCAGTCCATGCAACTAACTGAATATCTAGTGATTATTAAAATACCCCCAATTTTAAGCATTCTCTTATATACCAGTATGTGAGTCTCCCATATGGCTTACAAGGTGAAGGTAAATATTGTTAAGCGAATGTATTCTCTATTCTTGGAGACTCGCATATACATGTATAAGAGAATACATTGGCACATGGTTTTCACAAAATTTCAAGAAGCTCCAGTCATGGAAGGGTTAAAAAGATGCAATGCTAAAGATGTATTCAAGTGTTACATTCGTTAGGAAGAAACCGCAAACATTATATAACTCAATTTAGTACCACAAATGGATAAATCACTAAGAAAATATTACTGAAACATCATCTAACACTAACATCCCCGTTATATAGACAAAGTCTTCTCGGTCCACAACAGCTAGGGATATCGGTTGGGTTGATACAGTATTCGGACTGATCCCCATCCTGTTACTCTTCTACAACGGACGTTACACCGAGAACCATGGACGGGAGTTATCTTGCTTGTATGTCTTTGGAATAGGCAAAATGGAAGCTTTGCGTATATGAACATGAGGGCAGCCTTTCCCAAGCATGATGATATCAAACATGCATATATCAAAGGTCCGTTAAATGTCAAAGCAACAATATTTACAATGTATAAGTAAATAAAGCATATTTAGCTCAACTTACTTTGTAAGTTTGAGCTATTGCCATTGTTTGGCGTCTGTCGTCCGTGTGTGCGTGTGTCCGTCAACAATTTCCTTTGGCGCGGGCTACAGGTCGTACCTTTGTTCTGATCTTTATGAAATTTGTCATGAATGTTGAGATTGACATGTAGATGGGAACGAGTCATTTTGGTGTCATTCGGCCAAAAAACATGGCCGATGGCAGCCATCTTGGATTTCAAAATTCAATCCATTGGCGCGGGCTACAGGTCGCACTGTTTGTCTGATCATCATGAAATTTGTCATGGATGATAATATTGACATGTAGATGGGAACGAGTCATTTTGGTGTCATTCGGCCAAAAAACATGGCTGCTGGCAGCCATCTTGGATTTCAAAATTCAATCCATTGGCGCGGGCTACAGGTCGCACTGTTCGTTTGATCATCATGAAATTTGTCATGGATGTCAATATTGAAATGTAGATGGGAACGAGTCATTTTGGTGTCATTCGGCCAAAAAACATGGCCGCTGGCAGCCATCTTGGGCGCGGGCTACAGGTCGCACTGTTCGTCTGATCATCATGAAATTTGTCATGGATGTTAACAATGACATGTAGATGGGAACGAGTCATTTTGGTGTCGTTCGGCCAAAAAATATGGCCGTCAGCAGCCATCTTGGATTTTACTCTTTACATGACTAAATCCTTTGGCACGGGCTACAGGTCGTACCTTTTGTCTTATGTTTATGAAATTTGTCATGAACGTTGCCATTGACATGTAGATGGGAACGAGTCATTTTGGGGTCATTCGGCAAAAAAACATGGTTGCTGGCGGCCATCTTGGATTTCAAAATTCAATCCATTGGCACGGGTTACAGGTCGTACTATTCGTCTGATCATCATGAAATTTGTCATGGATGTTAATATTGACATGTAGATGGGAACGAGTGGTTTTTCCGCCAAGGAGAAGCCCTCAACTGAACTATAAGGATTATTATCCTCGGCCTTGTGTTATCAGGAGGGTTAAAATTTATTGTCCGTCTATTGCCTACTCAGGTCAATCAGTGCTCGGGATTAGCTACGCATGGATGCGTCTCGTGTAACTCTCGCGTGATTCTCGCGTTGGTAACAATCCATCTAGTCAGTTTTTAATTCCTCCTCCAGCTATCGGACGTGGTTAATTTTAAGGAAGTATTATTCTGTATTGCGCGTTATCAATCAATATTTATTGTTGATAACAACTTGCAATTTTATCCGTTGCTTACCTAGTCTTTTAATAAAAAATTTACGAACTCGCTGAAACTCTTCGTTTCATTGTATGTGCGAATTCCGTGTTTTCTATCGACACATTTCGTCGACGAATTTGTGATTGAATTTGACCAAAAAAAAAAACACCGTTGGAATCACGTTGGCATATTCGCCATTGATGGCCATTTTGACTCATCGTTTACTTATGGCCAACCTATATTACATTATTGTGCAACATATATGGTGGCATGACTCGTCGAATTTCGGAATCCACGTGGTGCGGTATGCGGAGTAGCCTAATTTCGCGCTACACATTCTATTTCCTGACGGCGTCTCTTCGCCCCGTTCAGGTTATGTATACTGCCATATCATATATGCAACAGCTATGTTAGTGCGCTGAACGTTGTCCAGGACAGAAATATCTCCTTTGGCACTAATTTACATGAATAAATAACAAAGATAGAACTTGTTACCTGATGTAATTTCCTTTGCCTCAACTAATTGTATTTTGTAAGTTGACGTTGAGCAACTGGAACTCCATCGACGTTTGGGAAATGATTATCGAAGAACATCATTGTACATATACATTATGTCCTTATCATTAATTGTGCTTAAGCGATTAATATTTGCAAATCTTAGCTAGCCCGAATGTCTTAACATGAGGGCTTGTATTTGGATACTTGGAACGTTGGCGCGGATGTTTGTGACTTCACAATATTTATTTGACAATCCTGACTCTGTTCTTGCGATTCCATTCACTTTCCATCATTGTATCAATGGAATAATAGTTAGAAACAAGGCGATTCTGTTCGTTATACATTTAGTATTATATGACCTGTGTCAAATAATGCTGTAATACTATAATAGTCTCTTTCTTTACGTACATGTATAGTATGAGTTGACAGTGTCCGGTTGCTACGACTCGTGCAACTGGTTTGATTGGGGAATAGGATTATCAGACACACGATTTGACAACAAGGATTTATGTTTCTAGTTTACATTATCGAATGGCGATCTCCATCAAATCATAATCTGACTTTCTCTCGGCGACAATTGTGTCCGTTTCTTTGCAATTACTTACTGTATTTTGCTGAATGGGTTCCCCTGTTCCAAGACTGCACAGCCATGCAAGCGCAGTAGCCAGAACCTTCAGCTATAGTTTGCTTACCTATACAATGTTAATTCCGTCCGTGGTGAGAACTCTTTGGTGACATTTTGGATGAGATGCTTGTTGCGAGCTTACTGGCCTACTTGTGGCAAGTCGCCTTATCCGATGTGACCTGGCATGAACTGTTATCCTCAGACATTAGTGTATCGATACATTCAACATTCATTGGTCCATTAATCAGGACCAATATGGTATCAGTGCCTCATCGCCACATAACCGGTCAAATGGTGAGCATGACACATGTATGGCCTGCCGTAATAGTTCCATACCAATGGTATCAGTGCCTTAACTGCTCAATGACATAAGAACTGACTATGTCAATATGGCAACAATATTTTCACCGATACCGACATACTTCTGCGCTTTCAATCCGTGAATAGTAACGGCGAACTACTATGCATATATATTGTCACGTGCTCCAGATGCATTGCCTTTCCCACTGAGCCCATCACTTGGCTCTCAACCTTCTATTTCCACATATCGAAAAGATCAAATGTGAAATAGCCTTCACTCACGTATAAAGCACAGTTACATAACATGCATTTATATTGCGCAGGGCCGCTGCCACTATAATTTTCAACAGAGACCAACACATGGCTCTTTTCTTTCTATTGCCTCATATCCAATTGATTATCGGGCAAATAACAAAAAGGACAGCATTTGTATTGTCACACAAATTAAGTGCGTTTACATGAACAGCATTTAGATTTATATTGCGCACGACCACGGCAGGCCTGCGTATGGAGGCACACGACGGTTCGGTTTACATGACGGTTGCGAAATCTAGGTTGCGCCAAGGTTGTGTGAGGCTCTCGCGATACTGATTATAACTGTTTGTGTAACTTATGGGTACCTAAGGACAACCAGACAGCCGACACATACTAGTATGTTACGGCTTGTGCATATTTTGCATTCCGCAGACCTGCCAGTGCCAATTTCAGAAGAGTCCAAAACATATCTCTTCTCCTTCTATTACTAAATATCCATATGATTATCTGGTGAATAGAATACCTAAATGACTAACACAAATGACAGCTTTTGTATCATCACACATATACAGCGCCGTTCCGCAAGAAGCCTCTATATCGTGTATGACCAGTACCAGTGACTGGCGGGGTGCTACTATCGTTGATTCGGAAAACCAATCTTCATGGGCGCACGCCTCAGCACCTGAGCCTTAGGGTGGGGAAGACTCGTCATGTGCCGCTGACAGCGCACCAGCCATTGAACCAGCCTTCAGTTCTTCCCAAATGAAAATGCAGCTCAAGCTCTCATTTTCTCTCACAATTCAGAAGACGGATGTAATTGCATCCGTAATATAATCGTTCGTTGTGTTTCTCTCAAATTAAATGTCTTTGTGGGTTAGACCTCGATACATGCATGTTTAGTTGCACTTTCACATTCCCATACTTTAACTGCGATGGGACCGGTTTTTAAATATACCTCCAATAGTTTAATATTGAATCAACGGTTACTGTAACCATGCACATTTTGTTAAGAGGGAGAGTGCAAAGTTTAATACTCGTGAATTAGAGAATTACAAGTGCATACGGGTGCGAGTACAATTGCTCCTGTCATCTGGGAGGGACTGAGACTTCTGACTCTTCCCCACGGTCCATGGCCCACTCCATTACGAGAGTGGGTCTTGTCCCCCTGGAATCATTCTCCCTCGGGATATGTCCAGGCCTGCTCTACCTTCGGAGGACTTTCCGTATGCGTATAAAACATTCTCCTCACCGTAAGCAAGGGCACCGCGAAAACTGTTCTTGCACAGGATAAATCGGTTCTCATCGTCCTCTTCGCCGAGAAGTGACAGTATCTTACCTGCAGTTTAATTTCTAGCAGGTAAGACCACGTGGCCACATAATGAACGGAATTTACCTTATTAACATTATTTTGCATTAACTAACAAAATGTTTTGTGTATTACGCTTGCTAATAACTAACAGAATGTCTTGTCTTGCTTATAGTCGACGAGATTCGACTTTGATGGCCACACACTGTGCGGGTTGCTCAAGAAATAAACGCGGCAATATGCGGTATTGTCATTGTTGGATGAGGGCCCGTTGGTCCATGGTTAAACAATTTGAGCAAACGTACCAGTCTTACCTCGGGCAGGACCAGTTCACCCCCCCTGATCATGCATCAGCAGACTTTGGGTGGCAGCGTGCAGTTCTCGGAGATTCCGGCAACCAATCCTCCAGAACACTCGCACACTCGCCTTTGGAGGCTGTTCTGGGTGGGGAAGTCTCGATGTCCAGTGCCGCTCAATGCGCTCCATTACGAGGGTCGGTCTTGTCCCCCTGGAAACGTCATCCCACGTGATACGTCCAGGCCTGCTCCTCTGCCGTCATGGGATCCTAGTGGTATGTCATCGACGTTTATTCCAGCTTGTCTGGACCACCTGCATTCGGGAGATTCGGTGGGGGGGGGGTTTTCTCTGGTCAAATGGATCCTTCTAATTTTATCTTTTTGCTGACCTTCTGGCATTGGGGTGGGCCAAAGCACCTTAACTTCAACTTCGAGAGCATTTATACCTCGTTCGAGCCATTCCCTGAGTGGGCTTCCCTATAGTACCTTATCTCAACCTGATGCAGGGTGTTCTGTTGCTGTGGTCGATACTGACATGCTTCCTATACTTCTCATGGCGTCTGATGGCTTTGACGACGATGGGCAAGAATCACGGGATTCTGTCGTTCCTAAGGAACTCGCTTTGCGTATGGAAACGACATGGGTCGATCTCTTGTACAAAACTTCATCACAGGATATGTGTCAACTGACTTCCACAAACTTGCACAACTGTACCAGTCTTTACCTCGGGATGAACCAGTTCGAGCCCCATAGTCCTGCACCAGCAGTCCGTGGCAGGCGGGGTGCCGTTCTCGGAGATTCGGGCAACCAATCCTCCAGGACAATCGCACCCGAGCCTTTGGAGGCTGTTCTGTGTGGGGACGACTCGATGTCGCATACTGTCAATAGCGCTTTCTATTTTGGAAGATATCTACAGAAATCACTCTCATCACATGAAAACGAGAAGAAGACGCAGTGAAGTCAGCAGCAGAAGAAGAAGTCTCTACTTGCTCGGTTTCTAGCTGGCACGTATGGTGTGGCACTGCCTGGGACGTTTCTTCCTAAAACCAGGGGGGGGGGCAGGTACAAGCTTGAGCAATACTGGAATCTGAATTTATGAGCTCTTTCACATAACATATCAAGGCTGATTCATGACTAAATCACATTTACATGAAATATGTTTTCGGAAGAGTACATTCCCGTCAAACTGGGATATTAAATTTATTGCTCGTTGCCTCCTCCTGGGCTTGCATTCTAATCCATATAGTTCAGTTGAGGGCTTCTCCTTGGCGGAAAAATATAATTTTTAAAAGTAAAATTACTTTTTCCTTAAGGGAAGCCCGAAACTGAACTATCAGAGATCCCTCCCATGGCGGTGCCATTCCCAACCTCGCGACTCGCAAATCCTATGATTTGGTCGGAAAATTAAAAACTGACTAGATGGATTGTTACCAACGCGAGAGTTACACGAGACGCATCCATGCGTAGCTAATCCCGAGCACTGATTGACCTGAGTAGGCAATAGACGGACAATAAATTTTAACCCTCCTGATAACACAAGGCCGAGGATAATAATCCATATAGTTCAGTTTCGGGCTTCCCTTAAGGAAAAAGTAATTTAACTTTTAAAAATTATATTTTGGGGTCGTTCGGCCAAAAAGCATGGCCGCCAGCAGCCATCTTGGTTTTTACTCTTTGCATGACTAAATCCTATGGTGCGGGCTACAGCTAGGTTGTAGCTTTGGTCGGAACTTCATGAAATTTGTCAGGGATGTTAACAATGACATGTAGATGGGAACGAGTCATTTTGGTGTCGTTCGGCCGAAAAACATGGCCGTCAGCAGCCATCTTGGATTTTACTCTTTACATGACTAAATCCTTTGGCGCGGGCTACAGGTCGTACCTTTTGTCTGATGTTTATGAAATTTGTCATGAACGTTGCCATTGACATGTAGATGGGAACGAGTCATTTTGGGGTCATTCGGCAACAAAAACATGGCTGCTGGCAGCCATCTTGGATTTCAAAATTCAATCCATTGGCGCTGGCTACAGGTCGTACTATTCGTCTGTTCATCATGAAATTTGTCATGGTTGTTAATATTGACATGTAGATGGGAACGAGCGATTTTGGGGTCGTTCGGCCAAAAAACATGGCCACCAGCAGCCATCTTGGATTTTACTCTTTGCATGACTAAATCCTTTGGCGCGGGCTACAGGTCGTAGCTTTGGTCGGAACTTCATGACATTTGTAATGGATGTTAACAATGACATGTAGATGGGAACGAGTCATTTTGGGGTCGTTCAGCCAAAAAAACATGGCCGCCAGCAGCCATCTTGTATTTTACTCTTTGCATGACTAAATCCTTTGTCGTGGGCTACAGGTCGTAGCTTTGGTCAGATCTTCATGAAATTTGTCATGGATGTTAACAATGACATGTAGATGGGAACGAGTCCTTTGGGGTCAATTGGCCTAAATCTAAATCCTTTGGCACAGGTCAGACATTGCAATTAGCACCTTTCCTTTCCTATATACTGTCAACCATTAAATTATTCCCCTACCTAAGCTGAGCTACAGTGTCATTGACATTTTCATTTATACGCCTGTTTGAAAAAACTGTCGTATTACGTAAATGGGTTGTCCGTCCATCCGTCGTCCATCCGTCTGTTGTCCTTCCGTCTGCTTTTGGTTTCCGGATGATAACTTTAGATTGAATCGAGTGAACTGAACCAAATTTGGTATATTAGTCAGGGTTTCCGCCATGGGGGAATTAATGAGTCCGTATTGGGGAAACACATAACGCGACGGGACGACCATGGTTCGTCCCGTCGTGCGAAAATTTTGTTATTTGACACTTAAAAGTAGCCATTTCCTTGCACCTGAGTGTCCCACAAAACAATCCAAAGCTACGTATATTATGCAAGTCGATCATTTCCGTGGGTGCATTAATTCTGTTGATAGTATACAAATAATTAATCATGTAATTACGTACGTATAAGACTGCCGTCTGATTGAATACTATATAAATGAACGAGCTATGAGTTACAGTGTTTACACATTTATAACTTACAATAAGATATAATGAATATAAACACTAAAAAGCATCTACGCATTGACCAATAATACCATGCATGCAAGGAGAATTGAATAAAGTATTTTTTAGAATTTCAAGTAGCGTCTGTGGAAATGAAACTGACAGGATTATGTATTCTGTCAGTCGTAAAACTCTTTGTGCGCTGTGACATCATACTGCAGGGTTTGTCTGGAGTATATTTTTATAGCGGCGAAATACGAATGGCAGCGAAGTCTTTCACTCGGAACGCGTAGCTTGTTCAATAGTCTGTATAGGCCAACAACTGACGATCGACCGCAGCTATCGAACAGAGTTTTAGCCAACGTTTTATAAAATATAATTGAGTTTCGGCAGGAAATGTGAACATGTGCATCGTTGATTGTGCTTGGGGACCCAGGCGGGACAACGAAACTATTATTGACCGTACTTTGACTTTATCTCCATATTGGGGGGGGGGGGGGGGGGGTATGTGTTTGTGTTTATCCTCCATGCGTGTAATATAGCTCAATTAAATGGTGTTGTCACTATGAATTCCCGCTATAAAGACAGGACAGGTTCCGTATTATTGTGAAATAAATCATTTTGGGATTTTGTTGAGTATGCATGGCAATAAACGCATAATAATCAACACACGTAGAGAATCACATGTATTTTTCAGGAACTTCACTGACATCGAACACAAAACAAATGATAATACAGCAATAAGATAAATGATCAACATTGAGTAGTTTCATCCACGAAAATCCCGTGCATAAAAATGTCCCGACTCAGCAATTGGGTGTTCTTTGATCCAATTATGTAATCGTACGATAGCACAGGGTCTTCGAGTCTGAGTAGTTTCATCCATGGAATCCCGTGCACAAAAACATCCGTACTCAACAGTCCGAGATTCTTTGATGTTACCGCGACATGTATTACGCTGTATCTAATGTCGCTATTTGACCCGCTTTTTCACCAGTATTCTGTTTAACCCCCGTACTCCCGTTGCAGCCGGATTTTTTTACGACATATTGCTACTGACATTTGGTACATGCATTGATCAAACAGATCATCTGCGAGGGGAATGGGTCCGTGTGATGGACCCGCAGCCGGCCTGGCGGAAACCCTGTATTAGTTTACCACCCCAAAATACATATCAAGTTCGAATATGGGTTTCGACCGCATGATTTTGACTGAGTTATGCCAATTTTTCGACTTAGATTTTACCTGATATACGGTTTCCGGATGATAACTTTAGATTGAATCAAGTGAACTGAACCAAATTTGGTATATTAGTTTACCACCCCAAAATACAGATCAAGTTCTAATATGGGTTTCGTCTGCACGATTTTGACCCAGTTATGCCCATTTTTCGACTTAGATTTTACCTGATATACGGTTTCCAGATGATAACTTTAGATTGAATCGAGTGAATTTTTCAGTCAAAAATACCACACTTGAAGTTAATGTGTTTTATTTTTGTTATTATTTCGTCTTAAGTCAATGGTTTCAAACAAATGAATAAACCTTGCCCCACTCTACTCCAGAAACGGGCGTATTATGCCACGCCCGACGGCGTGCTCTTGTTTTCCAGAGAATTTCAATTTGTCTCGCTGTCAGAAAATGTATGTAAACAACACATTAACTGATTGTATCATCACTACACCTTTTTCTATCATGGTAACTGATATAGCGTTTTGAAGTCAGATTAATCGCGGACTTGTCAGATTATTAATCACATTCAAGGGTTTACGTGAATGCCCAGGCTCCACATGTACATTTAATACGTCTTTTAACCCTTTACCCAACAGAAGGGCCCTGTGCCAATGCATTCTCTTCAATATGCGAGTCGACCATAGGTCGCCTCGCATATATAAGAGAATGCATTGGCTTAACACATTAAAAATTATAAAATTGTTAAAGAATGTAAGAAAAAATGGTAAAAAGTGTTTTTTTAGGCCAATGTATTCTCTTATATATGCGAGGCGACCTATGGTCGACTCGCATATATAAGAGAATGCATTGGCACAGGGCATAACTGTAACTATCACAATGTGGTCAAGGAGCCGCTTCCAATGATATCCATATTTGTATGGTTCTATTGAGACAGACCGAAGATATTTTAGACTGTTGAAGCTTTATTTGGGCGTTTTTGGCCGTTTTGTTGGGTAAAGGGTTAAAGAGCAACGTGGTGGGACTCGGTCCAAAAACAGCATCATCACAACTGATAGCCCAAGCTCTTGTAGACTGAGAAGACTTTGTTTACATATATGATGACTTGTCGATTTGAAGCTGATACTGTTCAAAAACTTTGAATAGCCAGTTTGTATTGATTGCTGGTGACAGAAATCTTCCTGGTTGGCCAACCTCCTGGTTTATATACATGTGTAATTTCCTTGCGAACAGGCCGTCGGAAAGTACCGCCGAGTACCAACGAAGATCGGCAGATGTTTTTCGGGAAGTTTCCGGCTCCTTCGAAACTATGGTACTTTTTACTATGGTATTACCATGGTACTTTTTTATAAGGGTCTTCAGAGCTACAGAGGTCTGTCCCTCTATAAAAACAGGTGGTTGTATCATAATAAATATTGATGGAGATACTTTACTATAGGTTATTGACTTAATGTTTTTATATTTAATATTGGAGGCAAGATTCAAAGTATCAGGGAACCTTGAATACATATTCAATATTTAGAAATATATCATTCATATTAGGACATAAAAAATAAGTTCCTAGATTATCATCGGATTTCTTTTATAAATTAGGGTGGGGAGGATTTTATTTTTCATTATTTATTTTCTGTGCATATTCAGTGAAAGTCCCTCGTAATATATAGAGAGAATACCTACAGTTTTTGTTTGAATACCAAAATATCTCATGATTGTCTGGAAAGAAATATCAAATTTTCACGAGAGGCTAGCTGCGAGTGAAAATTCATTAAATTTCTTTCCAGACAAGAATGAGATGTTTTCAAACAAAAACTGTAGGTGTTCTATTTATTTTAAGCGCTTTATTAATGCTTAAAGTTGCTAAATTATGCAGCATTTTAATAGCATGCACAACTAATTAAACAATGCACGGAAAGCATGGTTGACCCAAATTTCTGACACCAATCAGCACTAGGTGGCAAACCGTTCTCAAGTGATGAAGTAATTTGGGAAGTTACAGTGAAATAACAAAAGCTACAATGAAATAACAAAACACGATTTCACTGTACATAGCTTCTAAGAGATATATACGACGATTTACCTTTTGGTAATTTTCCGCTATTTTATAGGCACGCATATAATAAATATGCATACCTTGTACTAAAATTACACATGCCAGTAAAGTGTAATAAGTGTAAATTAACATTTCTGAATTATATTTTTATTGTCGTAATATTGTTTACGTATCTAACATGAAGAAAGTTATACACACTTACACAGGTGAAACCAATTCGTACAAGACTTAATATAATATTGTTATTATGATTGATAGTACGTACCCAGTCTCTCTATATTTGGAATTGTTGTGGTGATTTAAAAAGTTTTTAAAACAGATTTTAGCATTATACAGTCATCACTGACATTTGTTATGTTAATTTAAACAGGTGCAGAACTATATTTGACTATGGGAGTGGGTTGATCATCAGTACATTACAGAAATAAACAGGGTTGGCCGATTCAACCAATTTAAATCAATGATTTTTTTTTGGTAAAAATCATTGATTTAACTAAAAAAAATTGAAATGATGATAAAAAGTTCAGAACTACAATATCTAACAAGCTCAGGTTTTTAGCTCACCTGAGATGAAGTCTCCGGTGGAGCTATAGTCATCACTCCTCGTCCGTCGTCCGTCCATCGTCCGTCCGTCCGTCTGTCAACAATTCTTTGAACATCTCCTCTGGAACCATAAGACCGAATGGGTTCATATTAGGTGTGGATGTTCCCTAGGTGACTCTCATTCAGATTTGTTCAATTGAGGTCACTGCGTCAAATAGTTGCGAAGCCAGGGCCATAACTCTTTCCCACTATAGTAATTCTTTTAAACATCTTCAGAACGATAAGACCGAATGGTTTCATATTTGGTGTGGATGTTTCCTAGGTGACTCACATTCAGATTTGTTCAAATGAGTTCACTTGGTGAAATAGTTGCAAAGCCAGGGCCATAACTCTTTCCCTACATAGTAATTCTTAAAATGACTTCTTCTCAAATACCATCATGCCATATGGGTTCATATTTGGTATGAAGGATCCTTGGGTGACTGGGGTTCAGATTTGTTCAAATCAGGTCACTGGGTCAAATGTGGGCGGGGCCAGGGACATAACTCCAAAATGTTTTTTTTAGATTTAACTCTTTAACCAAAAATAAAATATGTATTTAACTCCATGATCAATTATATTTATATATATATATATATTGTTTAAAAAATTTTGAAAATTGAAAAACTAAAGCCATTACATTTCTGAAGATTGTGCCCCCTGGTCCTTCACTCAAGTTCACTGCTTCTGCCACCCTGGTCCCAAAAATAATATTTACTCAAATTTTTGACAGAGAATCATTAATAAGAAGCATTTACTTTGGCTCTAACTGTATGCGGGGTATGCCTACACATGTCAAGTGAAATCTGACATTTGTATAAACATTCCCTGGAGATCTGCTAGAGGTCATTAATTCACAATAACAACAACAATCTATCATATGTATTGTTCAAATCTTTCAACAGGACATTTAACACTCCCACATCCACCACCTCACTAGAACACATTTGGCAAACTTGAAAAGTGTCCTTTGAAAAAAAAACACCAGCTCTATTTTGCTCATATTTAATATTGAGGCTCCTTTGGTGATTGGGATTCAGATTTGTTCAATCAGGGTCACCAGGTCAAGTAGGTCCAAGGCCAGCTACATTACTCTTTCTCTCCATAGTAATTCATGAAATGTCTTCTATGCAAGAACCAAATGGCCTATTTTGCTTATATTTGGTATGAAATTACCTTGGGTGACAGATTTGTGAAAATGGGATCACAAAGTCAAATAACAGAGCCAGAGACATAACTATTTCACTCCATAGTAATTCTTAAAATATGTTTGCAAGAATTAGTTGGCTTATTTAGCATGGAATGTTCTTGTTTGACTGCAATTCAGATTTTTTAAAATGGGGTTACCTGGTCAAATAGGGCCAAGTGAAGGACAGTTTCTCTCTTAATATGCTTCCTTCACAAGTGTCGGTTGTGAATTTCCAACCTAAGACTTGGGAGTCTGGATCCCGGTCGGGAGAGAACTTGTTGAGCTGGAGGAGGGGGTGATCAGTAGTGTACAGAACTACTTTGGTAATTTCAAGCTGGATTTTCACCAATCTACATACGTGAAGTCTCTCTAGCCACATATCCTGTTTAGATCTACTTCTTTTAAAGTGATAATGAAAAGTTCTGACTGTTGTGGTCTCCAGAGTCCCAGTCTTATCAGTCTTTGCAGTCTGGTGGGCGACTCCACAGTCATTGACTGTCTTGTTATAAACAATAACATGAGATGGGAACAATATTATCAATATACCAAATTAGATAACTAATATCAAATTGTAAAATATTGTTATCAACTCTATAGAAACTACAGACTTTACTGCTCCAGTAACATCCTGTTTTGCTTAACATTTGTTAGTATTCTTTGTAATTACACTTAGATTCAGCACTCCTCACTACACTGTTGAATTTCCTTTCCTTTTCTGATTGGCGTGCATGGAAATACTAACTGAGTAACTCTACCACATACTGTGCCATCTAAACTACTGTAGTTGTATAGTGTCTCTACTCGATATATGGTGTTGTTATGTCCTCAAGTCACCAAAAAGCAAACGTTATTGATCAAATATTCAGTTTTCAGCTAAAATTGACTAAATTTATTAGTAAAAGTTTAAACACATGTCTACCTTTCTCTGTATCACTACATTGGAACTCACATTGACCTAAGTGCATGCATATAAATATACATGGTCGCTATATCTGTACTGCCATGATATTTGTGGTTTTTGTTTTGGTATACAAAAATAATAATAATACAATCATAGAATTAAAAAAAAAAAATTTAAATCTATTTAAATAAAACCATTCTGATTTAAATCAAATTAATTTTTTTGAGTTATTTAAAAAAAATCAAATAACACCAACCCTGAAAATAAATAAATCTGAGGCGGGATTGGATATCTGGGAGGTGGTGGGGGTGATAATCTAGATATTTAGTTTTTTCGGCCTCATGATAAATATTATATCCCACTTTTGGCTATGAGAACAAATGTACCTGATTTCAATTTAGTGCTTTTTCCTTCAGATGTAATGAAATTGCTAGTTTTTACTCAAAACATAAACAGTTTTTGGAGTATTCCAATTGACTATACTATCTAACCTGTTTTATATTTAACAGCCTTGTATATTTCCTGATGTTTGTGATGTTTATTATATCCTGGCCATTGTCGAAGGTGCTCGACCTAATTCTTGGAAAGGAACATGGAACCTTCTACCGACGGGCTGAGCTCAAGGTTTTGGTTGGTTTGCATGGTTCTGGAGCCGATACAGACCAGACTGATGCTTTATCACCAGACGAAGTCCTCATTATACAGGTATGTTTCCTGTAATAATGAAAATTATATTACTGGTAAGCAATCTATTTATTTCATAATATTTACATAGCTCATGTTTTGTACACTAAAGCCTGTTCATTGGTTGGTCAATTGCCAATAATGTTATGTGTGTTATACCTCAATAAAACAAACCGATGTCACATATTGTTGAACCAATTGCGGCAGTTGAATAATTTGGCATACTTTTTTAACTACGCAACTGTAGACTAATTGATTGATAATTCAGAAGTAGATTATTGGGCTAACTTAGTACTGTGCTGCTTGATATAATCTCCACAATGCAGTCAGATAACAAAATAAGAAGAATTTAAGTTGATTTTGTGGGAATAAATAATGCAATGGTTAATTGATTTTAATTTTAGTGTCATTCTTGAATCTGGAAATTACAGTAATGCCCTAAATAATCGACTCCTTAACTACAGCAGAATTATGGGTAATTTTTCAGGATGTAGTCGGAAATATGGCTTGTTGCCATTCATCGGAATGCTCTCACTGAGAGCTTTCCGATGAATGGCAACAAGCCATATTTCCAACTAAATCCTGAAAAGTTACCCATAATTATGCTGTGGTTAAGAAGTCGATTAATTAGGGCATTACTGTAAATGCAAAATGCAGTGATCATTCACTATTAATTATTTTATATAGTTTTCCGAAGTTACTGATATTGTACAATTAGGAGATAAACATACACTATGAGTTGGAAATTTGGGGATTCAAGCATGAAAATAGTTTGTTAACGAGTTCACAAACTGTTTTCATGCTCGAAACCCCAAATATCCAATAAAACAGTGTATGTTTAAATCCATTGTACATGTAATTCAATCCATGAACAAATTTAAAAGAAACTGCACGAAAAGCACTTTTTATCGACATTACATGCTTTTATGTGAGATATTCTTTTTTCAGTGATCAAATATCTGGATACATTCCATGGGGTTACTCATAACAGTTCCCAGAACAACTTCTTGTTAACCGTATCTATAGAAAAGAACATTCTGGTTGACTCGATTACGTGACTCCTGTCGGTGCTGTGACATATCTTACACGCTTTGTCAATGACACAATGCTCCATTCAAAATTTGTGCACGCATCAGCGAGCGATGTTAGTGAATCGCTAACTAAAGTTAGCAGCTCTCGGCCAATCAGATTGCCTGTTTCAGCGACAATTATTTGACTTGAATTACAATGTAATATAATAACATAAATGTTACCTACAGTCATGTTTACACTCATTTTATATCCTCTATATATGTTACCTACAGTCATGTTTACAGTCATTTTATATAAATTAAGTATGCATTTAGGGACTTAAGAAACTAAGAGTAAATGTTCCTATCTGAATTTTAATTGGGGATGCTCCAATGGAATTGTGCATTGTGCCAAAAATTTATAACATTTATTATGCGTTATTATTTAGCAAATATGACGTTTGATGCTTAACATAATATTCATTTACCATGGCCTAAGAAAAACTCCATATAAATATACTGAGAAATGAATTTAGTCTGGATGTACTTTATTTAGGTCCCTGCGAATCGATTCTATGTGATTCAGAATCTTTCGTCTCAATCGTCTGATTCGATTCGATTCAAAATCGGCTGTCCTGATTCGAGTTTTATCGAATAATTGGCACCAGTTGCATTCTCAACAGACACCTTTGCTTTTTCGAGAAGATAGATTGTGATACCAACGAAAGACCACACACACAAACACTGTTGTAAACTGAGCTATACTATATAGACCACTGAAGCATTGCACAACTGAGGTAACTGATCTAGCAAAATTTCTTCTATGTCGAACTTCAGCTGCGTGAATGTGATTGCTTACTGACTTCATTATTGCTTATGATACTGCTTCATTATTTTATAGCAGAGACGGACACAACAAATGTGCACTTAATTGGTTAAATGTGAATTTGATCCATTTATGGATAATATTTACATTATATACCGATGATCACTTATCGTCGTTACCAAGTGAGCAAATTGATAATGGTATGGCCACTCAGTCCAGTATATATCTTCACTCTTGATACCACTGATGAAATGATTCGATTCCAGATTCAATTCAATTTGAAATCACTTGGCTGATTCAATTCGAGATTCGATTCGAAATGAAAATGCCCGATACTCAGGGCCCTATCTTTATTGGGCGTTCGCATTATTTTGTTGCAATTAATCGATTTTGATAACTAACGCATATTTTGAAGAATTGTTGTTGTTGTTGTATCATGATATAGGGACCGTCTGATTGGATTGAGTACCTTTAAATACGTGGTTTTTTAGTCAAATTATATGGCTTGTACAAAAAGCAACGAAAAATGTTCTCAGCCCAATAACACTAAATTTCAAGGCAGAAAATTAAAGAAAGCCATTTAAAATTAAATTTTAAGTTTTACCTACCGACTGTAATCTTTTCTGACATGTAACTCCAACCACACATTTAATTTTCTTAGGCCTTATGTTAACACTAAATTTTTCGGGTGGTAAAGGTATTTCTCACAAAGTTTCAAACTTCAAAATATATGAGAATATTAGAAGTTTCAAAACAGTTCTTTCACGTTCATTAAGATACTGGTATGTTTTTCAACTTACAAAGTAACAACACACAGGTTTATTTAATTTGTTAGTCCATTGGTTTTCTGTTTCTAGGGTGCCCTCGACATGCGCAACAAAACTGTTAAGAATTCTATGCTCCCAATAGAAGATGTTTACATTTTGAGTATTGAGGATCATCTGGACCGCCAGACAATGTCTCAGGTACGTGTCTTGTTACTAAATTTGTTTTATGGTGCTCATAATATATTGAGCAGGGAACAGCACTCCAGGGCCACCAGGCCTAATAATTTGGTGCCGGACATTGCATCTCTAAATTCACCTTCTGTTTAGGCCTTATCTTATCTTCTCTAATAGTATCTTTATTATCAAATTAACAAGTTTTTAGCTCAACTTTACTTTGTAAAGTTTGAGCTATTGCCATGGCTTTGTCGTCCGTCGTCCGTGTGTACGTGTGTACGTGTGTACGTAAGGCGTCAACAATGCAGGCTACAGGTCGTACCTTTCGTCGGATCATTATGAAATTTGTCATAGCTGTTGACATCAACATTTAGACCAGAATATTTAATTTTGGGGTCATTCGGAAAAAAAACATGGCCACCAGTGGCCATATTGGATTTCAAAATTCAATCCATTAGCACGGGCTACAGGCCGTACTGTTTGTCTGATCTTCATGAAATTTGTCATGGATGTTAATATTGACATGTACAGTACAAGGCCCGTGGTTTTTTCAAAACCACGCGGGGCCAACATTTTAACACGGAAAAAACACGGAAAAATCGCGCGTGATCTTAGCGTGGTCAACTTCAGAAAAATGGCCAGCGTGTTCTAGAACGGTTTGAACACGGCGTGTACATGCCGTGGTCACCCGAGTTCACGCCGTGGTCATCCGTGTTGAAGTCGTGTTCTTAGCGTGATCAATTACGGCAAAATGGCCAGCGTGTTCAAAAACGGTCTGAACACGGCGTGTACATGCCGTGGTCATCTGAGTGCACGCCGTGGTCATCCGTGTTGAAGTCGTGTTCATGCCGTGTTAATAGCGTGGTCAGACGTGTTTACGGCGTGGTCTGCACCCCAATGCAGAGCGACACCTACTCTTTTCAGGGACAGTGCGGGAGGTGTGAATAATCCGCGACATCAAAGAGTTGCCGCAGTATTACTTGCGGTAGGATTTTTTCGGGTATATTTGGCCCGGATTGATTTCGTCAGTGAATAAAGAATTGTCAGATAAAATCTTTTATAATAAAAAACAATTTCATATATTGAATTATATATATATATGCATATTTGTTTATCTGTGTCTATGGCCTTTATATCCGTGTCATGTTTTGTTGTCGCATTTTATTTTAGTTGGCATTAATATTTTCTTGTGTTTGTTCATATTACATGTACGCAAATGGTTTCGGTAGTTTGTGCGGCGATATCGTGTTCTAACAAATGGCAGAAAAATTGGATATAACATTACAAAAAATCATAAGTTAAAGACATATTATGCACTCTGCGTGTACTCCGTGGTCATCCGTGTTGAAGTCGTGTTCATGCCGTGGTCATCCATGTTAATAGCGTGGTCAGCAGTGTTTACCCCGTGGTTTGCATCCCATTGCAGAGAGGCCCCTACTCTTTTCAGAAACAGAGCGGGAGGTGTGAATAATCCGCGACATCAAAGAGTTGCCGCAGGATTACTTGCGGTAGGCTTTTTTAGGGTATATTTGGCCCGGATTGATTTCGTCAATGAATAAAGAATTGTCAGATAAAATCTTTTATAATAAAAAACAATTTCATATATTGAAGTATATATGCATATTTGTTTATCTGTGTCTATGGCCTTTATATCCGTGTCATGTTTTGTTGTCGCATTTTATTTTAGTTGGCATTACTATTTTCTTGTGTTTGTTCATATTACATGTACGCAAATGGTTTCGGTAGTTTGTGCGGCGATATCGTGTTCTAACAAATGGCTGAAAAATTGGATATAACATTACAAAAATTCATAAGTTAAAGACATATAATGCACTTGTTCGGGCGCGTGAAATTGTTTAGTTAGTATGCAGGCGCTATGCCAACTCGGGGAATGTAGAATTCTACTAACATTGCCAAAAATCTCAAACAAATCGTCGTACCACATCATAGAAAACATCGTCTGAACTACGCTCAATTGTAAAAAATTACTTCCCGATTCGGGAGGCAACTATCGGCGGTAAATTAACACAAAGATTTCGTCATCTGGGGTCACTTTATTTAATGAATATATATGAATTACGGTGTGTTTTGTCAATTTGGATATAATATTTGTAAAAATAACTACTTTCAGCAAGATTATTCTCAATTCAATTCAATTAAATTCAATTCAATCAATTCAATTGTTTATTCTCGTCACTCAAAATTACATGGGTATTTGATCAGCCTACCGGAGTGTTTCACATCACTTTAAAATTTCGAATTTAATGTTCAAAACGTAACTAAAGTTTTAAATTTTAATTTAATGTTCAATATTCTCATTATAATATTTGGACTCCATACATGTATATCAAATAGTAAACGGTTACATGTACACAGAACAATTGACCCGAGAATTGGGCAAATACAAACCGCAAACATGTTACTTTATTAATGTTAGATATTGAGCATCTCAGATGAGTTTCTATTTTATATGGAATTTATCAACCAAGTTTACTAAATTCGATTTGAACCGATTTTTACCGAGGCTCAAATAAAATTTATGGACGAGGTTGATAAATTACGTATAAAATGGATCGAGTGCGAGATACCTTTTATCACATGATCAAATAAACGCAAAATATTCATCGAAAACAACAATAATAAACTGCAGCGATCGCACGTCATTTAAAGAATGGTGTGATGTCATCACATTACACGTGTGTCTTATCGATAATTACTAAACTGGTTTTATGGGCTAATTATGTGATAAATTGTGATATTAGCTGTACGTGGCATATCCATATTCATAGTAATAACAAATTAATTGTTGTTGATGACTGTAAAAAATGTTATTCAAATAAACATCAAATGTTTTATTCAGTTTGTTGTCATTATGACATCCCACTCTACATAACAGTTCCAATGCACCCATGTTGGCGAGATATTTCAGTAATATATATTTCACACGGATTCATTAAAAAAATTACGTTAATGTACAAATGTCTAGTAATTTTCTTTTATAAACGCCGATTACGCGCACACTGACCAGCTTGTGTAAATGTGTCTCTCATAACCCACATCTACTTCTCACCTACCCTAAATCGAGCGGGAGTACGTGTTTCGCATAGAATATAATGTTTCAATAGATAAATATTGCAAGTAAAATGAGTCTGATTCATTTGATGCGTACAATAACATCAATTCGATCACATAATCAATCTTAAATAATTCCGTCATTTGATATTATGGAATTATTCGTAAATTGACATCACAGATAATATTCGTGTCGTCGAGGATTGATATATTGGAAACAGACAGTTAAAACCCGAGTGTTTATAAGGAACTTCCTGATAATATTTTGCGTGTGGTACAGTAAAACAAAAACTGTCTTGTAAATAAAACGAGAAAAATAAAACAATGAACTACCGGTAAAACACAAACAATAATTTGTTGGTATTCCGCATGTCTCACATCAACACCCAGGTTAACTAAACAAAGTTCATGTGTAAATATTTTCCGGCGATTTGATAACGGACTCGGATATCCACAGAAACGCTTTTGAAATTGACAAAATATTCGCATGTTTCTGTCAAAATAATCGGAGAAAAATCAGCATTTCATAAATAAACATATATCGCAAATGTTCAATTGGTGCTTACCTGATCTTCCAAACAACATAGATTCCATTTACCATTTCTGGAAAGTTTTTTACACTTGAAAATTTGTCGTTTAGTCCAGTTATCACTCATTTCGACATACCAATCACAAAGCATTCTGAGCTTCCATCACATTCAATATTCCTGTTATTTTTTCTCAAAACCCACATCACTATTTATACTGTCGTCTGTGTATGTTAGTGTAATATATTCAATCTCTCCTTAGAAAGAGGCAATACAGACATATTACAGGCGGGAATATTCCCATTCTTGGTACGACCGAATCTGACATCGAATGAGTTAATTTAATTCAAATGTCCATATCTCATATAAAAAAAATCGGCGGTTTCTTGAGCACTGACTTCACCCATCGCCGCTTTTTAAAAGGCATAGCAGGAAATGGCACCCTTTTGATAATCTCTAAACAATGGCTTGATTAGCACATTGTCTCATTTTTGTCCATCCGTTATTAATTTCCGGGTGCCTGCGGAACATGCAGTTACAGTGATAACTGAACAGGTCTTTACAGGCATTACATGATTTGTACACAACATAGACTCCACGTCCTACGCACATACATGCATGATGCATTGGACCTCGGAGAGACAATTTCACACGGAGTTTACGGATATGGGACATCGGTTACAGAGTACAGTTTCTAATTACCGTTATAGTTGTATTGATATATATAACTTTCAAAAAAATTAATTTTAATTTTAGTTTCTTTATTGAATTTACAAGGACTATTGCATTTGCATTGGTGAAAAATCATTTTCAAAATTTTTAATTTAAATTAAAAAAACTAAATTTTGCAATACCACACTAAGCCCCAACACGAACCTTATCTACACTATTTGTCTAAGTGTACTTAATTTAGCTGACCTCTTTGTTTTCGATGGTGTCCGCTTGGTGTCATATCATAATGCTAGGAAGAAGCCAATGTGTTTTCAAAACACTGGTGTTTCATAATCAGCTGACCAACTAATCACTGGCCACTGTGTTTTAAAAGTTGAAACTTGAATTGACCCATACGTTAATTAATTTAAATAAAGTATATAAAAATAAATATTATCGTAAAACTTGACATGAGGTCGAATATACACACACGCAGGTTATGGTCATCAATAGCAGTAAATACCCTAACCCCACCACATCATGTTGGTTAACAAAACTGACAATAAATAAGTTTCCGTGGACATAATTGCCATGCTTGTAACGACCGATTATCAGTTTGAATATTATATTCGTTTAATATATATAAAACATAATCACATATTTCTGTAAACAAAATATTGCAGTAAAATCAAATTTAAAATAGGGACATTTTGAGCTGAAGCCCTCTGCGATGGTTACGGATATCGACTATACATGTATGAAAGAATTAGCAAAACCAAGCCATCCATCCATCGAAATAGTTTCCATGTAACGAATTATATCAGGTCAGAATATATTATTCTTTTAACACATATTAAATATTCATATGTTCGTGTAAATATATTGGAGTAAAATAAGTTGAAAGGTTCTGATCCGACACAACGTTCGAATGATCGTTTAAAACTAAACGGACATTGATACCAGACAAATTATAAATTGAAACTAAATTGAACATTTATCAAGATATTTTCGATCTAACAACAGGAAGATGTAAATCTATATGATTCAATAAATATATATAGTCATATGTTATTGTCAAAATATTCGAGTTATTTAGTATTAAGTTAGCACCCTTCTTGAAATAATGCACGTGTATCGGTACCATTCCTACTCCCATATATAATTTATTTTTATGAGTAATCGCGGTATATTGGTATCTTTACTTTCTCTGGGCCAATTTTCACAATCGACGGGTTGAATTTCGATGAAATTTCCGTTAAAAAAAATGATGCTGCTCTCATTTGCCAATTTGAGAAGCAATTTCGAGAATATATTTTGGACTATGGAGGTGATAATTAATTACGTAACGTACACCGCGAGCTCCGCCACCGCGGCGTGCCAAGCTCCGGCCGCCAGCGATGGCTCCGTGTTCAGCCATGTTCCTCCGTGTTCATGTCGCGGTCACCTGTATTATGGCCGTGGTCACCCGTGGTCATAGCGTGGATGTTCCGTGTTCAAACGTGATCAAGGTTTGTTTAAAACTAAACGGACATTGATACCAGACACATTCTAAATTGAAACTAAATTGAACATTTATCAACGGTCCCATAAAGTCATTTTCGATCAGGAAGATGTAAATCTATAAAATTCAATAAATATTTATAGTCATATGTTCCTGTCAAAATATTCGAGTTATTTAGTATTGAGTTAGCACTCTGCTTGAAATAATGCAAGTGTATCGGTACAATTCCGCCTCCCATATATAAGTTATTTTTATGAGTAATCGCGGTATATTGCAGATTGGTATCTTTACTTTTTCTGGGCCAATTTTCACAATCGACGGGTTGAATTTCGATGAAATTTCCGATAAATAAAATTGCCGCTCATTTGCCAATTTGAGCAACAATTTCGAGAATATATTTTGAACTAGGGAGGTGATAATTAATTACGTAACGGACACAGCGAGCTCCGCTTCAGCGGCGTGTCAAGCTCCGGCCGCCAGCGATGTTTCCGTGTTCAGCCATGTTCCTCCGTGTTCATGTCGCGGTCACCTGTGTTATGGCCGTGTTCACCCGTGGTCATAGCGTGGATGTTCCGTGTTCAAACGTGATCATTTGGCCGTGGTCACCGTTGATCGTACCGTGGTCATAGCGTGGATGTTCCGTGTTCAAACGTGATCAGAGCGTGTTCAAACGTGATCAGAGCGTGTTAAAAATCTGAACACGATTGAACACGTTTACCCATACCGTGTTCTTGGCGAGTTCAGATTTTGAACACGGAAAAACCACGGAAGAATCGCGCGTGGTCTTCCGTGGACATGTAAAAAACCACGGGCCTTATACTGTAGATGGGAACGAGTAATTTTGGGGTCATTCGGCCCAAAAACATGGCCGCCAGCAGCCATCTTGGATTTTACTCTTTGTTTGACTAAATTCTTTAGCACGGGCTACAGGTCGTACTTTTAGTCTGATCATCATAAATTTTGTCAAGAATGTTAATAATGACATGTAGATGGGAACGAGTCATTTTGGGGTCATTCGGCCAAAAAACATGGCCACCAGCAGCCATCCTGTATTTTACTCTTTGTATGACTAAATCCTTTAGCACGGGCTACAGGTCGTACCTTTAGTCTGATCATCATAAAATTTGTCATGGCTGTTGAAATTGGAATGTAGATGGGAACGAGTCATTTTGGGGTCATTCGGACAAAAAACATGGCCGCCAGCAGCCATCTTGGATTTCAAAATTTAATCCATTAGCACGGGCCACAGGTCGTACTGTTCGTCTGATCACCATGAAATTTGTCATGGATGATAATATTTAATAAATAGAGCATGGCTTGGAGTGAAATACGCCGATATAGTGCATAGTGAGGTTGTGTAGTTCACGACGCGAAGCGGAGTGAACTACACAACCGCACTATGCACTATATCGGCGTATTTCACGACAAGTCATGCTCTAATTATTATATTGTATCGAACAAATGCAGAAATTAAAGGCAAACCAGTGGGCAAACACCATTTTTTTTTAAAGAAAACAAATAAATATGTAAAACTTTTTTTTTTTTTTTAAATTCCTCTTTGTTCAGGTTTGTTTGTTTGATTTAGCAGTAGGAAACTACTATTTTCAACTTTTACTAAGTTCAGACAATTGATGTTCGCCTTACTGAAGCTTTAATTTGGATCAGCGGCGAAATAACAAGTAGTTTCAGAACAAAGTTTGATGTAGTGTTCGTTACTATTTTTAGTAGTCAAAACTACATATGCATAGTGCACGATGGGAGAGACTTGAAGGCGTAGTATACAACTACGACTAATAGAGTCGTGTAGCCAACCAATCGGAAAGCTTGATTTCAATAACAAAGTCACGTGAGAAACAATATTGACATGTAGATGGGAACGAGTAATTTTGGGGTCATTCGGCCAATAAACATGGCCGCCAGCAGCCATCTTCGATTTTACTCTTTGTATGACTAAATTCTTTAGCACGGGCTGCAGGTCGTACCTTTAGTCTGATCATCATAAAATTTGTCATGGATATTAACAATGACATGTAGATGGGAACGAGTAATTTTGGGGTCATTCGGCTAAAAAACATGGTCGCCAGCAGCCATCTTGGATTTTACTCTTTGTATGACTAAATCCTTTAGCACGGGCTACTAGTCGGGGAGTTAATAAGGTCCACCTGCACCCCCCCGATGATTACAAATAACCTTATTTTTATTGTTCCCTATGGTATCCAGATAAAGAATCCGGAATTCTCCGAAAAATAAAGGTGGCCCTACTAGGTGCTAGAGCCATTTGAATCCAAGATGGCCGCCATTTCCTCTAATTCCGACCAGCTGTATTTAATCGTTGTAATAGATCGGTTGTTAGCAAAAGACACAGACAAAATATATGCCATTTGTTGGTATGATGTCCTTCTTCAAAATGACGGCAAAAAATTTCGAACAAAATTCAAAATGGCCGCCGAAAAATGACGTCATCTGCACGAAAATAGGAAATTTAATTAATATTTCACCATATCTTCCATTTTTCTTCACATTAATCATTAGTAAATGGCAATGTTTTTGAGACAGTCATCAAGCGTGATATTATAGCGTCATTTTAAGACATTTGCCATTGACGAGGGTTCCGTAATAGATACAGAAAGAGGATTTGAAAAAGAGGGGTAAAATTTTCGATTTTTTGCAAGACGATTTTGATAGTCATTTTATCGACAAACCACACAGGCTGTTAATAGAATGTCAACAACTATGTGCTTTATTTTATTGGACGGATGTTTTACTTCAATGGGAATGAAATTGGTGTAGAAAATTTCCAAAATGGCCGCCGAAAATATGAAAAATGGTAAATATTGCCCCAGGGTGTCCTGCAATGGCTTACAAGTTGTGGTTAATATATAAAATTGGCTAATCTGTATTATATACATTGCATACTAACATGTCTGATGCACCATGGATCATTGTTTCTATTGTCACCACTGACATCACCAGAAATATTGGATTTTTCTCTCACAAACTTGACATAAATTTCAGCAAAAATTCACTTTTCAGGGTTGGACAATTGTTTTAAGTAAAATGCAACTATCATTGGTATCAAAGGTATTTATTGTATTGGTCTATCTTAAATGTGTCACACTACAGTGTTTATAGACCAAATTGCTCAAGATGGCTTCCAAAATGGCAACCAAATTTTAAAAAGTTAATTTTTTACATATATCCCGAACATTATTCTCTGCGTTATCCGACAAGGTAGTAAATTGTGACTCACTTGGTTATTGTACGTGTTAGTTAATTAACTGACAACTATGTTCTATTATGTTTGTCCCAGTTCCGTATGGGGCATGACAAATTCATTTTAAAGTTGCAGTATGGAATTTTGCGGAGAACCTCTTTTGTGTTTCTTGCCATATTATTGAAAGGAAATGGGCAGAACTTTGAAACGGAACTGAGATGAACCATAATATGTGGCTATTCTGGTCCATTATGATAAAACATATCAACTGGATACAGGGTGGATGCCAAGATGGTAGCCAGGGACTTACTATATGATCATAGGTGAGGTGAATAGGTATACAGGGAGTTATTGTATGGTCAACGGTGAGATGAGTACATGTACATGTATGTATACAATTAGTGACTGTATGATCATAAATGTAATGAATAGCTATACAGGGAGTGACTAAATGGTCATGTGTCAGGTGTATGAGTATACCCGGTGTTCCTGCTTGGTGATGTGGCGGTATGGTCATGTGTAGGTTATACGGGTATACACATGTGTTGCTATATGGTCATGGGCGAGGGGTATGTGTATATAGCGAGCGGCTATATGGGCATGGATGATGTGCATATGCATACATGGAGTGAATATACTGACATGGCTGGGGAGTATTAGTATATCTTGAGTGGCTATTCTGCTATGGTGTGACAATAGGGACACGGGGAGTGACATGGCCAAGGGTGAGGTGAATATATATACAGGGAGTTACTGTATGGGCATGAATGGTGTGAATATGTATACAAGGAGTGACTATATGGTTATGAGTGGGGTGTCCATGGTGAGATGCATAGGAATATAAGGAGTGGCTGTATGGGCATGTGTGAGGTGAATCGGTATACATGTAGTGACTGTACGGTGTATTGTTGTGTGTGGCCGTTGTGACCGTATGGGCATTGCTGTGGTGTATAGATATAACGAGAGTAGCTACATGGTCATCTGTGAGTTGTTTATGTATATATGGAGTGACTGTAATGTCGTGGTGGGATGTATATGTGTACCGTGTGTGGCTGTATTGTGACATGTGGGTGTATATGTATATTTGTGCTGTCTGTATGATCATGGATGGAGTGCGTAGATAAATAGGGAGTGATTTTATGGTTATGGGTAATGTGTATAGGTGCACCTGGTATGCCTGTACGGTCAAGATTGAAGTTATATGCATACCTGTGGCTATATAGGGAGTGCCCTTTTGGTAACGGGTGGGTCGTATATTGATATATGTTGTGGATGTATTATCATCGGTGGTGTATAGGGTGTAGATGAATGATCATGGATGGCGTGTATAAGTATACATTGAGTTGCTGAATTGTCATGTGCGAGGTGTATATGCAAGTATTAAACTTATGAGTGGTCGTGTGTGCGGGTATTGGTATATTTGGAAGGGCTCACCATTGATGAGGTGTATATGTATATCTGGATTGACTCTATGGTCATGGGTATGGCGAATAGATATACATGTAGTGGCTGTATGGTCCACGGTGAGGTGAATAGGTATACAATGAGTGACTTTATGATCGTGAATGTGGTGAATATGTATACACATAGTGACTATATGGTCAGGTGTAGGAGTATACCTGGTGTTCATGCATGGTGACTCATGGCTGTATCGTCATTTGTGGCATGTACCAGTATAACCAAATATGGCTGTATGGTCAGGTGTATGTGTATAGAGTGGGTGACTATATTGTCATTTGTGTGGTGTTTATGTACATATGAGGTCATGGTGGGTTGTACATGTGTAATTTGGGTGGCTATCGCTTTCCACAATAACGCAAGGATATGTTAATCAATAGAGAGGTCATATCAAAGAGTTCTCCACCATGATAGTGTTTGTGTACATGGGGGAACTTTAAACGTGAAAAGCGATAGCCACCCATTACCACACAGTCATTCCATATATACATAAACACTACAGACATAACAATATAGTGACCAACTGTATAAACGTACACCTGACCCATGACCATGGATGGCCATACAGCCATGAGTCACAATGCAGTCACACCGGGTATAATCCTAAACATGACCCATAACCATAGAGTCACTCCTTGTATACCCATTCACCTCACTATTGGCCATACGGTCATCCCATGTATACCTATTCTCCACACACACATGGTCAAATAGACATTCAATATATACATCAACACCACAACAATGACCATAGAGTCACCCCGGGTATACATATCCACCTCACCAATGGTCATATAGCCACTCGCTTCATACACATACCCTCACCCATGGCACCTGGTATACTCCTTCATCTGACCTATGGCCATATAGTCACACCATGTGTACCTATTCAAAACATTCGTACATGATCATGGTCAATCATTGTATATATATTCACCTCACCCTTGGCCATGTCACTCCCCGTATCCCTATTTGTCACACCATAGCAGAATAGCCACTCAAGATATACTAATACTCCCCAGCCATGTCAGTATATTCACTCCATGTATGCATATGCACATCATCCATGGCCATATAGCCGCTCGCTATATACACATACCCCTCGCCCATGACCATATAGCAACACATGTGTATACCCGTATAACCTACACATGACCTACACGTCACCAAGCAGGAACACCAGGTATACTCATACACCTGACACATGACCATTTAGTCACTCCCTGTATAGCTATTCATTACATTTATGATCATACAGTCACTAATTGTATACATACATGTACTCATCTCACCGTTGACCATACAATAACTCCCTGTATACCTATTCACCTCATCTATGACCATATAGTAACTCCCTGGCTACCATCTTGGCATCCACCGTGTATCCAGTTGATATGTTTTATCATAATGGACCAGAATAGCCACATATTATGGTTCATCTCAGTTCCGTTTCAAAGTTCTGCCCATTTCCTTTCAATAATATGGCAAGAAACACAAAAGAGGTTCTCCGCAAAATTCCATACTGCAACTTTAAAATGAATTTGTCATGCCCCATACGGAACTGGGACAAACATAATAGAACGTAGTTGTCAGTTAATTAACTAACACGTACAATAACCAAGTGAGTCACAATTTACTACCTTGTCGGATAACGCAGAGAATAATGTTCGGGATATATGTAAAAAATTAACTTTTTACAAATTTGGTTGACATTTTGGAAGCCATCTTGAGCAATTTGGTCTATAAACACCGTAGTGTGACACATTTAAGATAGACCAATACAATAAATACCTTTGATACCAATGATAGTTGCATTTTACTTAAAACAATTGTCCAACCCTGAAAAGTGAATTTTTGTCGAAATTTATGTCAAGTTTGTGAGAGAAAAATCCAATATTTCTGGTGATGTCAGTGGTGACAATAGAAACAATGATCCATGGTGCATCAGACATGTTAGTATGCAATGTATATAATACAGATTAGCCAATTTTATATATTAACCACAACTTGTAAGCCATTGCAGGACACCCTGGGGCAATATTTACCATTTTTCATATTTTCGGCGGCCATTTTGGAAATTTTCTACACCAATTTCATTCCCATTGAAGTAAAACATCCGTCCAATAAAATAAAGCACATAGTTGTTGACATTCTATTAACAGCCTGTGTGGTTTGTCGATAAAATGACTATCAAAATCGTCTTGCAAAAAATCGAAAATTTTACCCCTCTTTTTCAAATCCTCTTTCTGTATCTATTACGGAACCCTCGTCAATGGCAAATGTCTTAAAATGACGCTATAATATCACGCTTGATGACTGTCTCAAAAACATTGCCATTTACTAATGATTAATGTGAAGAAAAATGGAAGATATGGTGAAATATTAATTAAATTTCCTATTTTCGTGCAGATGACGTCATATAGACCAAATTTTTTGCCGTCATTTTGAAGAAGGACATCATACCAACAAATGGCATATATTTTGTCTGTGTCTTTTGCTAACAACCGATCTATTACAACAATTAAATACAGCTGGTCGGAATTAGAGGAAATGGCGGCCATCTTGGATTCAAATGGCTCTAGCACCTAGTAGGGCCACCTTTATTTTTCGGAGAATTCCGGATTCTTTATCTGGATACCATAGGGAACAATAAAAATAAGGTTATTTGTAATCATCGGGGGGGTGCAGGTGGACCTTATTGGCTCCCCGACTATACAGGTCCTACTTTTAGTCTGATCATCATAAAATTTGTCATGGTTGTTGAAATTGGAATGTAGATGGGAACGAGTCATTTTGGGGTCATTCGGACAAAAAACATGGCCGCCAGCGGCCATATTGGGTTTAAAAATTTAATCCATTAGCACGGGCCACAGGTCGTACTGTTCTTCTGATCATCATGAAATTTGTCATGGATGATAATATTGACATGTAGATGGGAACGAGTAATTTTGGGGTCATTCGGCCCAAAAACATGGCCGCCAGCAGCCATCTTGGATTTTACTCTTTGTATGACTAAATTCTTTAGCACGGGCTGCAGGTCGTACCTTTAGTCTGATCATCATAAAATGTGTCATGGATGTTAACAATGACATGTAGATGGGAACGAGTAATTTTGGGGTCATTCGGCCAAAAAACTTGGACGCCAGCAGCCATCTTGGATTTTACTCTTTGTATGACTAAATCCTTTAGCACGGGCTACAGGTTGTACCTTTAGTCTGATCATCATGAAATTTGTCATGAATGTTAATAATGACATGTAGATGGGAACGAGTCATTTTGAGGTCATTCTGCCGAAAAACATGGCCGCCAGCAGCCATCTTGGATTTTACTCTTTGTATGACTAAATCCTTTAGCACGGGCTACAGGTCGTACCTTTAGTCTGATCATCATAAAATTTGTCATGGTTGTTGAAATTGGAATGTAGATGGGAACGAGTCATTTTGGGGTCATTCGGACAAAAAACATGGCCGCCAGCGGCCATATTGGATTAAAAAATTTAATCCATTAGCACGGGCCACAGGTCGTACTGTTCTTCTGATCATCATGAAATTTGTCGTGGATGATGATATTGACATGTAGATGGGAATGAGTAATTTTGGGGTCATTCGGCCAAAAAACATGGCCACCAGCAGCCATCTTGGATTTTACTCTTTGTATGACTAAATTCTTTAGCACGGGCTGCAGGTCGTACCTTTAGTCTGATCATCATAAAATGTGTCATGGATGTTAACAATGACATGTAGATGGGAACGAGTAATTTTGGGGTCATTCGGCCAAAAAACCTGGTCGCCAGCAGCCATCTTGGATTTTACTCTTTGTATGACTAAATCCTTTAGCACGGGCTACAGGTTGTACCTTTAGTCTGATCATCATGAAATTTGTCATGAATGTTAATAATGACATGTAGATGGGAACGAGTCATTTTGAGGTCATTCGGCCGAAAAACATGGCCGCCAGCAGCCATCTTGGATTTTACTCTTTGTATGACTAAATCCTTTAGCATGGGCTACAGGTCGTACCTTTAGTCTGATCATCATAAAATTTGTCATGAATGTTAATAATGACATGTAGATGGGAACGAGTCATTTTGGGATCATTCGGCCAAAAAACATGGCCGCCAGCAGCCATCTTGGATTTTACTCTTTGTATGACTAAATTCTTTAGCATGGGCTACAGGTCGTACCTTTAGTCTGATCGTCATAAAATTTGTCATGGATGTTAACGATGACATGTAGATGGGAACGACTCATTTTGGGGTCATTCGGCCGAAATCATGGCCGCCAGCAGCCATCTTGGATTTTACTTTTCTCTTCATGTCTATAAACATGTATTAGATATTCAACTTTCCACATTCCTAATGGCTCCATTGACTGTAATACATTAAATTATTCCCTTTCCAAGTTGAGCTGCAGTGTCATTGACACTTTCATTTAAATTTTCTTTAGAAACTTCACAAAGATTCTTTTTCTTTTTTAGTTTTGTTTCTCTATATCCCCAAATTGGCTGACGGCACATTACATAATTGAGGTTCCCAATGTAAGCAGATCACTATTCACCATCTGGGAACTTAAATCTGAATCTGGGTCTCCCTTAGCAGATGAGGCCATGCTAAATAAGGTCCCCAGAGGATGAATTTGGTGATGCTAGCCCAATGTGCTAGGTAGCGTCACTAAATTCACCCTCCGGGGACCTCATTCTGCAAATGTCCAGCACCATATTCTCAGGCCTGAATGCCACAGTGAAGTTACTCTTGGATTTATTTGTTTGTGGTAGGATACTTGTGTGCTGCGAGGATGGGCAGAAATTTTGCATACATAAGTTACTGTGAAATTATATTAATAGTTATGCATAATGTAGTTTTGAGCCACAAATCTACCAGTGTGCTCTCAGGCTTCACATGGAAATATATGCACAAGCCTTGAAATAGTGTTTCTGTCCTATGCAGAATGAGGTCCCCAGAGGGTGACTTTAATGATGCTACCCTGCAAAAGGAGGCTAGTGTCACCCTCTGGTGTGCAGAGTGGTCACTGAAGTGTTGTCAGCAAGTTAATAATTAAAAGGTCATAATTGTAATCAGAAGAAGGAAGTGAGAATCATAAAGATGTTTGAAGAACTAATTAAATGGACAGTACTAGTTCAAACCCCAAAATTATGTATAATTAATTTAGTAAGAGGTATATCAAGACATACATACACAGTATTCTTCAGAAAAAATTGTCGATATAGCACTTATTAAATGCATGTTTTTTTCCTATACTTTTTTGTAATTTCAATATATCTTTCTGGAACATATATTAAATGCTCGTAGATATGCAGTTCAGATATTTATCGACCTATTTCGATACTGGGAGAAAGTAAAAAAACGAATATTATTAGGTGAATTTTGTAGCGCAAACCGCCATATGGCTTTAATTTCATATAGGTAATTATAAAAACATATTTCTCTTTAAATTTTAGATGCTGGCGAAGAGCCACTCAAGAATTCCAGTTTACCAGGGATTCAGAGATAACATAGTCGGTATCCTGTTGATGAAGAATCTGATCATGCTTGATCCCGACGATGCCGTTAGTGTGCGTAGTCTCATTGAAAACAAAACGGCATCATCTGTCGTCTACATCACCTCAGACACTCCACTGTTCGATGCTCTTAATATGTTTCAAACTGGCAAAGGTGAGTAGCTTGGTTAAGAAATGGACAGCCTATGCATGTAGCTAGGAACCCGCGAATCTTGAATATTTGTGAGTACAGAGCTGAGAACCTACGTCACAATTTGCATGATGGAAATTTAAGATATCACACAAAATAATATATGAATACTTTTTTTGTGGTCACACACTTTTAAATTTTGACTATCATGATGCACAACTAACTGCATTGATATCTAAATTCCGATGACAAAAAAGAACTGTGAAAACTGCAGAGAGAAGTTTATTGGGTCTTGTGATATCTTGATGATAGTGAGTTTTGTCACACCTCTTCATGCTCCATGCTTCTGTTCAGTTGGGTATTCAGGGAATCGAGCATGAAAACAGTGTGTGAACAAATCGGCTTGCTCGAATCCACAATATCCAATGAAACAGGGTAAGTTTATCCCTAAATGGACCATGAAGAGGCTTGATGAAACTCACAATCATGGTGTTTAGAACTCTCAAATTTCTATATATATCCCTTCTGTTATTCAATCCATCAAAAAATTTTAAAGTAACTTTAGGAAAAACACTTTTTAACGACATAACATGCTTTGAAGTGAGATATCATTTTTGCGGTGATCATACCTCTGGGTACGTTCCATGAGGTTACTCATAACAGCGCCAGAACAACTTCATGTTAACCGTATCTACGTTGACTCGATTACGCAACTTCTGGCAGTGCTGTGACACATTTACACTCGTTGCCAATGACACTGTGCTCCAATCAAAATATTTCTTTGGATCAACGACCGATGCTTGGTGAATAGCAAACTAAAGTTAGCAGCTCTCAGCCAATCGGAATGCGTTCTTTCAGCAACAAATATTCAACTTTAATTAAAATGCAAATTCTTTGATCCCGTTCTCACTTCCAGAAAAACTCTTCAAGAATTGAATTAATGAAGAGATTTCTTTCTTGATTAAAAAAAATTTCGGAACAGAAAAAGATGTGTGGATCACCAATGTAAATTTATAAAATGATAACGGGTGCTTGTAGATCATGCAATTCATCAATCAAAGCCAGATCTTGATGTAATTTTCATGATGAGGAATATTCATTAACATGTACTGCAGTTCCCTCAGGAAATGTGCAGATAATATGATCAACAATTTGCCCTATCTATGTATATCTCTATGTATTAGATAAATAGAGAGGAGTGTGCATGCAGTAGTGTCGAGTTCAAAAAGTAATAAAATATTTGTAGTCATTTAGAATCAAACTGATCGTTTTTGTTTTATTTCACATCATATCAAATCTTGAATGTTCTGTGAGCCCGGGACATAAACAGCAGAACTATAACAATCCTTACAAATAATGAACAATCTTCAAGAAATGGTACCCAAATAGTTCAAAGACCGAATTATTAACTCGCTGTAGCTACCCTTTGATAATGCTGGCCTCTTTCGTGTTTGATTATTAATTTATCTCCAAACACGATGATTCATAACACAACGTAATTTGGGAGGATTATTCAAGTACCTTTATGTGTTACATAAAGCATAAAGAAACCCAGACATGTTACAAACAAAACTGTTTACAAAGAAACCAGTTCCTGATCAGCTTATATTGCATTCCCTAATCCATATTTCTTAACCTTTCATGACGGGAGCTGCACTGGTGCATCATTAAAGGCCCTTTGCCAATGCATTCTGTTATATATGTAAGTCTCCCATTTTATTTATTAGTTTCCTTGGATATGTACAGCGATGGAGATTTTAAATATTCCTCTATATTTTAAGTATTTATAAAATGATACATCATTAGATTAACCCTTTCATGATGGGAGCTCCGCTGACGCAGTATTAAATTCCTGTGACAGTGCATTCTCTTATATATGCGAGTCTCCCATAGGGAACCTTGCATAAAAAGAGACTGTACTGGCTTACAAGATCAAGGTAAATATTGTTAGGCCAATGCATTCTCTTATATAATTGAGGCGCCCTATGGGAGACTCACATATACAAGAGAATGCATTGGGACAGGGTTTTCACAAAGTTTCATGGAAGGGTTAACATGCTTACCTACTTCACTCATACTAGATTATAATATTATAGATACATTAATCAGACAAAAACGTATAAACTAGAGTTCTCAAAATGGCATATTAAAGTTCCCGTGTCAGACATAGACAAGCATAATTGCCAGACATGATTAACCATTCCATTATGGGAGCTGCGCTGGTGTTGCATTAAAGAACTTCTATAGGGAGTCTCACATATATAAGAGAATGTACTGGCTTACAAGGTCACCGTAAATATTGTAATGCCAATGTGTTCTCTTATATATGCGAGGCTCCTTGTGGGTGACTCGCATATATATGAGAATGCATAGGCACAGGGTTTTTTTTAAGGAAGCTCCAGTCATGTAGGGGTTAAACATGGATATTCTGGAAATGGGGTTCGACTAATCGATACAAGTCTATTTATCCTGGCAGCTAATCGATTTCTGAAAACCACTAATCGTTTCAATGCTACATTTTTCAGGGCACTTGGCAGTTGTAAAGAATCCTATACTCAGTCATATCCCGGAGCCCTCAACCGAGTATGAGCCTTTGCTGGAGGATGATACAAACTATTGTGCTGAAGATCAGGTATGTTTTAGTATCATATTTGGGAGGTTCATCTTGTAAAATGACAAACTTCAAACTTGGGTCGCTACCAAAATAGCTACCATCTGTCAGCTGATTCACGTGACCGACAGATGTTCCGGTTTTGTAGAAACTGATTTAGATGATTCAGAGACCATACAGCAACTTCAAACTTGTAGAAAGCGCGATAACCCGATTCACGTACAGTAATGCCCTAAATAATCGACTCTTTAACCACAGCAGAATTATGGGTAACTTTTCAGAATTAAGTCGGAAATATGGCTTGTTGCCATTCATCGGAAAGCTCTCAATGAGAGCTTTCCGATGAATGGCAACAAGACATATTTCCGACTAAATCCTGAAAAGATACCCATAATTCTGCTGTGGTTAAGAAGTCGATAATTTAGGGCATTACTGTAGTCAGCATACTGTTGCCTGATTCTACGTTAACAAGAAGTCCGAGACTGAGATTCACCAAAAAGCACATATAAAATCTTTACCTCGTTTTGCAATGTGCATGGATCTTGATACATATTAAATTGTTAGTTTAGCGAATGGATTTTGATTGTGAGACATTTAAGTCACACACATATCATACGTCAAGTGTTCACGCTTAGCTATATTGAAGTGTGGACAATTTGAAGACTGCCAGTACTAGTTAGAGTACCAAAACTCTTGATGTCTGTGCCAATTGATACAATAGCCAGTTTTAGCCACACATACTGTAACATGTAGCACGTGTTACCATGGTATTGCAATGGAAATACCCTTGGCTGGGAAATGTCACATGATTTTATGGTGCCAAAGCAACACCTTTATATATATTGGCCCAACTTGTAGCGACACATGCAAACGATTGGGGGTTGTTTAAGAGAAGCTGTCCATAGTATGATCACCGGTGCGCTTAGTTGAATTTAATCAAAATAAAATCTTGCCACAAAGACAAATCCTGTTCTCGCACTGCCTGTGTGGCGTTGAGTGCTCTTCAGTTATCAGAAGATTGGATTATTCCTCTTTTCTATGTTGGCTAAATGGAATGACCATGTAGGTATAGGCAAAATGGTCACTTTGAGTCAGGTGACTTTCGTTAGCAATGGCAACAGACATCACAAGTTGTATGTACTTGTGGCTAAACCTGGTTATTTATAGAGTATATTTTGATTGTAAATTTATAATTTGGCCATATCCATGTGTCATCTATGCAAATATTTACTTTTTCTGCCAAATATTTTTAGGTGGTTGGAATCATAACCTTAGAGGATGTTATTGAAGAATTGATACAAGAGGAAATAGTTGACGAGACAGATATATATATAGACGTTCATAAAAGAATACAAGTAGCTAGAGCAAAGATGTCTCACAAAACTGGAAGGGTATGTATGTCAAAGTTAATGCTATTAAAAGAAAATTCTGACAGATGTGTTTGAAATTCGAGAGTATTTCGTTTCTCTCTTGAAAAATCAGTTTTCAATTAGTTTTCATGACACTTGAAGTGTAATTATTGTGTAAAATACCTTAAGAACATCAATGTTTATGATGTTCGGCAACATTTTTATGATGACGCCACATATAAATGGAAATACTGAATAAATGATGTCATTAACAAAATGAAAAATGCCTGTGAAGGTCTGTGTTTAGGATTTGTATTAACCCTTTCTGTACATTGGAATGATCTGTTATTCATTTGGAGGGAGGTTAATGTGATGAAAGCAGACAACAGATAAACAAAAGTGCAGAAGGAGCCCTATAAAATTTATCGAGGGAAATGTTTAGATTAATAAGTTCAACAAACGACCATTTGTTGACCTTTTTATTTCATATGGGATATCTACTCATCAATGATGCTTTAGTATCGAAAGGGTTAAACCAAGATTTGTGATGATTCTGGAGTAATGTTTGTTTGGCATAATTACCCCAATATCACCTTTCAACATTTTTAGTTTCGAGATTGTGCCATTTGTGACGACAACTTTAAACCTTTCTTTACTAAATGGTCTTTCCCATTCAGTTATAGAAATATTTATTGGAATAGTCTATCATTCATATGGAGGGGTGTTCATGAAAATGAGCAGAAAACAGACAGACACAAAATAGTTGACAATGCAACAAACTCTGTTGGATATCCGGGTGCTGGTCATTTTCAGAATGAGTTCTCCAGAGGGTGAATTTAGTGATGCTATCCTGCAGAGCAGGCTAGCGTTACTAAATCCACCCTCTGAAGACCTCAATCTGCTTAGATCTCATTTTCTCTGGAAAATATCATCAAATTAACAAGTTTTTTTAGTTTCTTTAGAATCTTCTTTAGAAAGTTTCTTTTTCTTTTTTAGTTCAGTTTCTCTATATCCCCAAATTGGCAGAAGACAAAATGCATAACCAAGGTGCCCAATGGTTGCATATCTCTATCTCCACCATCTGGGAACTTAAATCTGTTTCTAGTTCTCCCATTGCAGATGAGGCCATGCAGAATGAGGTCCACTGAGGATGAATTTAGTAATGCTAGCTCGCTTTTTGCGTGGGTAGCATCTCGAAATTCACCCACTGGGGGACCTCATTCTGCAAATGACCAGCTCGTTATTTTGAGGCCTAGTTACTAGCAACGGTGTTCAAGCAACTTCGTTTTATCATATCTATAGTAAACTACAGTAATGCCCGAAATAATCGACTCCTTAACCACACAGCAGAATTATGGGGTAACTTTTCAGTATTAGCCAGAAATATGGCTTGTTGCCATTCATCGGAAAGCTCTCACTGAGAGCTATCCGATGAATGGCAACAAGCCATATTTCTGGCTAAATCCTGAAAAGTTACCCATAATTCTGCTGTGGTTAAGGAGTTGATTACTTAGGGCATTACTGTACTTTCCGGTTGAACATGACTGCACGATTCCTTGCTGTGCAGCGACATTTTTCCGCTAAAGGAAGCCATTCACACTGAACTATATGGATATATGTCCTGCTTTGTAAAACCACAGTAGGAAAGGGGTTAACGTTTTGGTCGCCTCCCGACGTATTAATGTGCTTGCCAGATTAGTCACGCATGAACGCTCCCAATATAACCGCTGTACTCGATGGAATTCTTCAGTTTTTATTTCCTACTTGTAGCCGCTGGATGTTTTAGGGAGTATCTTTCTGAATTTCGAGTTTCACCCAACTCAACAAATTCAATTTGTCGATACAATATATCTTTTTGGTTGGCTTCTTGTTCATTTTTATAATTATCGGTTTAGAATTCATGGACCATTTCGCTTCAAACATACAATTGTTCTGTGTTTTCGAAAAAAGCCTATATTATTTGCGTCTTTGAATTGACAAATTCGCCATAGAACGGCCATCGTTCCACTGACTTAAGATGCACATAGATTATTGTGAGAAGTACATCTATGGAATTATTATAGAGCCTATAAGGTATGATAGAATTGGTCAGACCGTAAATGCCACGTGGTTCACTACCCGAAGTCTCCTAATTTCCTGCGAATGTTATTATGCTCGTGGCGTTTCTAATTGCTGAATTTTCGTTCAATAATTCCCTCGCTACTGACGTTAATATCTATCATAATGTTCTGAACAACGTGCTTTCACATAATAATTTGTGTTTTACGTTTCACATGTAAACACATGTCACACATGTATCCATGATCCAGCTCTGTGTTAGTAGACGCTTGAAGTTGACTACAGTTTATCAATATCAGAATGGAACTGTTTCATGTCTAATAATAATTGTTAATTTGTTACTTAATATGACAGTAGTAGTACTACTATTCAGTAGCGACATTATTACTTTAAGACAGGGATTAATATCTGACAAGTGTCAGAATTATTGTTCATGGTTCGATTCTCGTAAAGAGCATCAACTTCACTGTATAATTTAGAAATGCTATCATTTGATGATTGCAAACATGACATCCCATTGTACCCACGGACGAGTGTCAGAATTATGGTTCATGGTTCGATTCCCTTAATTAAAGAGCATCAACTTCACTGTAGAATTTAGAAATGCTATCATTTGATGATTGCAAACATGACATTCCATGGTACCCCGGACATCATAGCTAATGATCAATCTCAGCCATGTACATGTAGGTCAATTTAATATCTATCTCGTTGTTTATGCTCTAATGAACAATAGCTGCGATTCTAAGCAAGCCGGTCTGAACCAGTGGGCTTGTATTGCTCTCAGGTGCACGATAATCGTGAATGCCTAATAATAGTGATCTGTGGGGATTCAGGCTGAAATTAATAATAGTGATGGCAATTTCACTCCATCTCAATTCCAAATTATAGTTATCGTGAATTTTCTCCAAAATTAACTCATGCTGACATTATTATTTGGCACCTGAGAGTAACGACTATGTTCGTTATGACCTGTACAGGTATGTTGTCGTGGGTGCAGACATTCTCTGATCGGGCGTGCACCTTAATGGCTGACCCGTGTACATGCCTTGGCATATGCACGATAAAGAACGCTACTGGAGTTACCACAGGGTTATCAAGTTACTCGGCCGTGGTCTCATCTGGACCAATGAGTCTATAACCGGATTGGTTCCTCCACTGATTTATCTACAGATACCGATATATACCCATCATTTCAAATTGCTGGGTTGGTTTATTGACTAAATGGTGTCTCCGGAATACAAACATAACTTCCATCCTTTCTGTACAGGTTTGAAGAAGGCAGAGAGTATCAGGTTACTACGATTTTGGCTATGGATATAATTGGGACAGGGGAACCTGGTTTTGGGCATCATTTGACATCAGATGTCTGAATTTTGGCTTCATCAGTTCTTCCCGGGAGTCTGGAATGTTTGCTCTCCCAGTCGTACAATCTTGACAAAACACAAATTACAAATCATGGGCACTCAGATTTGCACTCTTCCCTCTTGTCGACATTCTGAAGGTGTCTACTCGTGGATTCAATATCTGCATAAATATTTTCTTTCGATCCTTTCCCCATCTTCGTTCAATTATGGGAATGTGAAAGTGTAATTTGCGATGGAACTATCTCACAATGACTTGTTGTGAATAACTCTCCTTATGATTTATTTGCATACCAGTCCACTCATTGTCTCTCATTGAATAGACTTATTCATGATCACAGACTGACAAGATTTAGAATTGTGGTGACTTGACCCCTCCTCCAGTTAACTGGCCCACAGTAAATTTCTGCTGTGTAATGTGCGATTCCCCATGTGGCCGCACCATTTCTCACAGCATTACTTGTTACTGTGGCCAAATTTGAGATGGATGAAGGCCCCCAATGAGAAATAACAGAAGTGTTATTCCAAGAAGGAGGGGGGAGACATTATTTATGGCAAGTAACCATATCAAACGTGAGCTTGGTACATGAACATGCTGTGCATACAATGCAGCGCGCATTGTTCATAAAGGGCATGGTAGGAGTTTTGAAAGTAATCATTGACTAGCCGGAGTCTACATGAATTTCAACCGGGAAGAACTGATGAAGCCAAAATTCAGACATCTGATGTCAAATGATGCCCAAAACCAGGTTCCCCTGTCCCAGCTAGTGGGGAAGAACTGATGAAGCCAAAATTCAGACATCTGATGTCAAATGATGCCCAAAACCAGGTTCCCCTGTCTCAGCTAGTGGGGATGTGTCTGGTGGAGTAGACGAGGTACTTGGGACCTCCAGGACGTTTGGCCCCCACCAGCGCCAGCGGTTCTGGGCGCTAAAGCGTGCGCACAAATCGACACCGGCCGAAGGACCATCGGCAGCTTAAGCGCAGGGCGGGGGCCGTACCCATAGCGGTAGCGAGCCGGGACCCTCTGGCCACGGTCTTAATTCAGACAGGCCTTGCCTGCCACTCAACCGTCTTGGGGTCGGAGAACAATGACCTCTCCCCACCCTCCAGCTTGGCCAGGATATTAGCTTGGTCAGGACCACCTGCAGCATGCGGTGGCGGGGGCTCCCTCTGATCCGATGGCTTGACTCCCTTATAGTTGTCCAACCACATTTGGCCTATTGGGTTCTCAATTTGATTCCTGTGCCACAAATTGGGTATCAGGTTATCTGCCATTTGCTTTGGCGAACAGCAGTTCGTTAACTCTTAATGTTGGTTGTCTAGCCATATTCGGAGTGGGCCTCCTCCTGTGCAGGTCGTTCTGTCGCTAAGGCGGAGAGTGAGTTTGCATCCCATGGCGGCTGGGACCTTAGAACTGAAAGACGAAGAGAAGAAAGAAGAGTATCTTCTTCAGTTATACTTGCTCGGTTCGCTCGCAACTATGAATTGGATGGCACCACCTGGGATGTTTCTTCCAAAACAAGGGGGGAGGTACACGTTTGAGCAATGTAGAACTCTGAATATATGAGTTATTTTCACGTAACTAATCAAAGCAGATTCATTAAGAGTTCATATTTATGTGCAATCTGTTTCAGAAGAGTACATTCCCCTCTAAATTTGGATATTAAATTTATTGCTCGTGCCTCCTCCTGGGCTTGCATTCTAATCCATATAGTTCTGTGTGAATGGCTTCCTTTAGCGGAAAAATATTATTTTTAAAAGTTTAATACATTTTTCCTTAAAGACATATTAAAGACTTGTTCGGATGCGTGAAACTGATAAGTTAGTATGCAGGCGCTATGCAAACTGAAGGAATATAGCATTCTACTAACATCGCCGAAAATTTGAAGCAAATCGGCCGTACCACTCCATAGAAAATATCGTCAGAACTACGCTCAATTGTAAATATTTACTACTCGATTCGGGACGCAACTATCGGCGATAAACTGACAAAAATGATTTCGCTATATAAGAATGACACTGTCTGCTGTGAATTTTGATTCCCTATTTATAAAAATACTACTTTGAACAAGAATATTCTCCATTTCTGTTTGAGTACCATACCGGAGTGTTTCACATCACTTTAAAGAAAGCCTGAACACTGAACTATCATAGATCCCTCCCATGGCGGTGCCATTCCCAACCCGCAACTCGCCAATCCACTGATTGAGTCGGAAATAAAACTGAAGAATCCCATCGAGTACAGTGGTTATATTGGGAGCGTTCATGCGTGACTAATCTGGCAAGCACATTATTACGTCGGGAGGCGACCATAAAGTTAACCCCTTTCCTACTGTGGTTTTACAAAGCAGGACATATATCCATATAGTTCAGTGTTCAGGCTTTCTTTAAGGAAAAATGTATTATACTTTTAAAAATAATATATTTGGCATAATCAAATGCAATGTTTTCCATACCAGTCAGTCCACAATGCTGCTGAATCAAATACTAAAGCTGGTAGCTCTCGTTCAACCAATGTGTGTTTTAGCTACAAATATTCAACTTGAATGACAATTATCCTGGTGTGTGGACAATAAATGCTACACAATGAGTACAGATACTAATTATAATGTTATAAAACTTTGATACATGCTGTGAAGAAAACAGGAGCCCTATAGTTTTATGAGGTCATTTCTAGCATTCCGATAAGTCCTTCCCAGCCATATTAGTATTCATTTATCCACCTATTTTGATCACTGAGGTGTACAAAAGGCAAGAAAGCACGAGGTTTAATTTAAAAATAGGAGATTTTTGTTCTCTAATTATATAATTTCTCTGATTAAAGATGGATGATCTCTTCCTAAATATGTTTTCTATAGTTTTTGGGGTATAAAATAATAAAATATGCATCAAAGACACCTGTCCGGAGACATTTCTATCAATTAATATTGATATTATACCGATACTATAAAGTTAATAGACAATATGTGTGTTCTTGTACGAGTCCAGGTTGTGGTGAAAAGTCATATTGGATAAGACTTCAATATGACTTTTCACCACAACCTGGACAAGTACAAGAAAACACATACATGTACATGTACTGTACATTGTATAATGACATTTTTATTATTTATCTGTATGTTTATCCAAATGACGTCAACTTTTGCCCAATCAAAATTGTGTTAGTAAAGGGATGGATAATAATTTCTTATATAACATGATAATCAATTGGGACATTTTTTCATTACTATTTTTAGAACAGACCATGATGAGACATTCAGGCAATCTCAGATAGAGATAGAATTCTCCTGCTTGCTTTGCTCTGCAAGCCGTAAAATGTCCCAAATTGATTATATGTATTACTAGTATACAAAAATTTGAAATAAAATCAATATTAATTGATAGAAGAATTTCGGACGGGGGTCTTTGATTCATATATTATTATTTCATACTCGGGAAACTAGGAACAACTTGTTATAAGAAGAGACAGAACATATCATAATATCATCAATGTGTCTCTTTTCATTTTTGCAGCCCTATTTACGGAGTCAGTCACATCCACCATTACAGAGGAACACTATACAAAATTTGGCACTCAACAATGACCACGGCATTGGTAGTGACGATGACCTACTTCTGCCTTGACAAGTTATATAGAGTAACATACCAAAGAACAAAAATCGCTATCAGGTCTCATTTAACCCTTTACCCAACAGAAGGGCCCTGTGCCAATGCATTCTCTTATATATGCGAGTCGACCTATGGTCGACTCGCATATATAAGAGAATGCATTGGCACAGGGCATAACTGTAACCATCACAATGTGGTCAATGAGCCGGTTCCAATGATATCCATATGTGTATGGTTTTATTGAGACAGACCCAAGATAATTTAGGCTGTTGCAGCTTTATTTGGCCGTTTTTGGCCGGTTTGTTGGGTAAAGGGTTAATATGCATATTATGATATTAGTACCCAGATTCATAATCTTCCACTGCCTCCAAGTCTGCAAATAGTGTGTCTGCCATTTGCAAAAGGAGGTCCACAGAGGATGAATTTAATGTCGCACCACCAAATTCACCCTCTGGGAACCTCATTCTGCTTAGGACTCAACTGCAATGGGAGACCTAGGATCAGATTGAATTTCCCCAGTTGAAGTTGGTGATGTTCACCCATTAGTCACATCGATGGATATAGCAACTTCCCAGAAGGGAACAAGTAACTAAAAACAATGTTAATTTGAGACTATAGATACTTCCTAGAAGATAAAGCATAAGATGTATGAGGTCCCCAGGGGGGGGGGTCAATTTTGTGATGCTAGCCTGCTGTGCATGATAGAATCACTAAATTCACCCTCTGGGATCCGGACCTCAATTTGCAAATGACAGTCACACTATTTGCAGACTTGACTACATCTCTATACTATATTTTTCATTGCTCGCGTAACATTATAATCATAATTGGAGTTGTTTTGACCATTTGTGGCTTGAGTAAGATCACTTAAGACAGGAATGTAGTGGTTGTGTGTGTGTGTGATTGAGGGATATGGAGCTGTGGTTGTTGGGTCACAGTTAACTTGTTTTATTTATATAGCTTTTTCATGATTTATTCCCATAAAAAAGCTGAATGTATTCTTATTTTCACAAAATCTGCTAAGAATTCGAGACCAGCCCATGCAGCACTTTAAGTCAGCCCAATATAAGATTTTCGAGCACTTATCATGTGACCGATATACATAACTGGCTTCGGATGCAATTCAGCTGAACTTTAATAACCATGCCCAATTATTCTGCGGACCGCTTTTAGTGATTAGGTCAACAATTTGTGATGTCATGTTCGTGTTACGGGCTGTGTTATTGGGATATGAAACGGGTGACCCGATTTGCAGTTGACCAATCACCAAACAGGATTTAGTGTAACACAGATGGGCTATGAAAAAATTTATGGATAATACTCAAGGTTCCAGTCCGCAGCCTCCTGTGCTGGTCTTTATACCATGCCCCTTATACCACAAGGTGACGGCAACTAACAACACTCGTGTGTGGCATTTTGTATACATTGACCCAAATCCCTCAGCTAATTAGTTGATTGGTGTATTGAATACATCAGCACAGCAATATAACAATATTTAATTTTCAAAGTGACCAGCTGGGAGAAAGGTATTCATATTTATTCATGAACCAGCATATGGGGAAAAGGATATCCACATGGAATGGGTTTTTGTCCATTCAAATTTTTCACAGTTGTGGCCCTTAGAGTGAAAAATGCATCTATGCAACTGGATCTCTGTATATCTCAATTATCTTCAGTATCCCCTGCAAGAGAAGTTTGGCTGGAGATATAGAAATGGGTTCCGTTCGTCCGTGTGAATTTTTAGCTCTCTAGACTCTATCTCAGTCACCATTGGCCAGATTTAAATGATATTTTTATGCTTACGACCCAGCATGGGGGAAAGGGTATCCACATGAAACGGGCTTCATCTATTTATATTTTGCAGAGCCATGGCCCTTAATATAGTGAAACGTGCCAATATATGTGTGTCTATGTTATTATACATTATTTACCATTTCTTCATAACAAAATATGTGTCTAGAATATCTATCTGAAACATGAAGTTGCACCCTCAGGGCCATAATGCACAAATGCCTGAACCGATTCCTAAGATTCCAATGCTAATTTCTCAAATAAAAGCTATAGTTTACAAATCGGGTACACAATTCTAGGTTAAACTGTTCGAAACTCATAGCAGTAGACAAAATGGGCATACTGTCATTTTAACCAATCAACGATTAGATTGCTCAGCGAACAATCTTCAGCAGGTCTCAGAGTTCATTTTCAATGCAAAAATAATTAAATTCAATTGTATTCAATTATGCCATTGGTTTGAGCAGATTAAAGGCACGGGCGGCGTTCGTTGCAGAAATATTCATATTTGTTCAAATCGCCATCAACGGAAGGAATATTAAAATATATATAGTTTTCTTCATATGCCAAACATAATCAGCGCATAAATAGTATATTGTCGTCAAGACATACGATGATGTACGTAAACAAGAACCTGCTCGTTTTACAGAAGTTTTGCTTCTGTTTACATAACACAGCGCAATTATATTGGTTAATCACACACAAATTATATAAACGCTCTTTATTATTTCCATATGAGGAAAACAGTAACAAATAACGCTCTTTATGTTTACCATATCCGGATCTAAACAAAAGCCAGGTTCTGTAACGTTTTTTGCTGTTGTTTACATAACAAAGGAAAAACATTTGACAATAACAAACTGTTTATGCCATATTTCTGATTGTTATAAGAACATAGTCTGTCTATATTTTACTATTCTTTCTGTTTATGGCAGTTTTTGATGGAGCTGAATATTTTAACAGCATACCCACCGCCTATCTTTAATAGTAGATCTGTCAATACATGTCGAGGTTTTGTGCTAAGTGTGGGTTTTTATCAATAAATTCTGTGTTTGGAATCGAAGGTGTGTTTTCTCCAGTAGTAAAGTCTGACGAATGCAAGCACCCAGTGTTGTATATGAATATTTTGTTGATCATCGGTGTTATGAGTTTTCAAACAGAAATTAGCCAGTTTGTAAAGTATAGCTTTTACTCCAGCGATTTGATTTGGAATCTTAGGAATCGGTTCAGACATTTGTGATTATGGCTGTCAGAAGTGAGGACATGTTCAAGATAGTGATCCCCCTTATGAAGCATTACATTGTATATCAATGTGATGTGTTTGTTAAGTGGCGCTTGTTTTTGTTTTTTTCTATATTTTCCTATCGTTTTCTTAATAAAAGGCTCATGTGGTTGCTTCATAGGCGTTTTGCATACCTCCACTCACCTACATCATATAATTACTAAGTTTAGTTTCAATAACATCATGTCGGATTGAAAAAGATGGTGAAAAATAAAATCCAGACCAGCCTTGAATATATGGTGCCGGAAATTTGCAGAGGTTGAATTTAGTGACGCTACCCTGCACAGTGGGGTAGCATCACTCAATTCACCCTCTGGAACCTCATTTTGCTTAGGCCTCATCTCTCGAAAATATCTTTATTATCAAATTCACAACTTTTTTTAGTTTCTTTATAAACTTCTTTACAAATATTATTTTGCTTTTTAGTTTAGTTTCTCTATATCCCAAAATTGGTAGATAACACATTGCATAATCTAGGTGCCCATCACAATATTCACCATATGGAAACTTAAATCTTGAGTCTAGGTCTCCCATAGGAGATGATGCCATGCTCAGTGGGCTAGTATCAATAAATTCACCCTCTGGGGACCTCATTCTGCAAATGTCTGGCACCATATTCTCGGGCCTGATCCAGACCCATATCTGACGCCGATTTCCAGATGACAATAGATTGGAACTTAATTTATCAGACAAGTTGACGAAAAAACAGTTGCATTTGAATAAAGTATCGATGGCAGACATGCCTCAGTGTTGTCACCTGTTTTATTGTACAACATTTCAATAACTTTGATAGAAAACCTTCACCGTAGGTATATTCTGAAGTTCCCTCTTGCTATAAATAATCAAATTTTATATTACATTTACATAAGAAGCTTGAAAGAGCCATGTTATTTACAGGACATACCGGTAGGTTCACGGCACGATTTACTTTTTATATATATGTAATTTTGAGTCATAAAGACAATATGGTTACATTCAGTTAATATATTTTGTATTTATTCAGATATATATGTTCATGTACATAGCTATCGCAACTTTATATAATGGTGCAATAGTTTTGTTTTAAGTTTAGATGAGTATTCAATAAAGTATATTTTTACTTAACACTTTTCTTTTTCACCCCAATGGTATTAAGTGTATAGGGTGTAAAATGTGCTCAAGGTTTTCATGTGTGAACGATACTGATATGGAGGATAGTGGAATGCTGATGTTTGTTCAACTCATCAATAGAGAGATTCCGTTTTTAGTGATTATACAGAGTGTAGGGTAGGGTATCTATGTGAGTTCTAGTGATTATACAGAGTGTAGGGTATATATGTGAGTTCTAGTGATTATACAGAGTGTAGGGTATCTATGTGAGTTCAAGTGATTATACAGAGTGTAGGGTATCTTTGTGAGTTCTAGTGATTATATAGAGTGTAGGGTATCTATGTGAGTTCTAGTGATTATATAGAGTGTAGGGTGTCTATGTGAGTTCTAGTGATTATACAGAGTGTATGGTAGGGTATCTATGTGAGTTCTAGTGATTATACAGTGTCGGTATATATGTGAGTTCTAGTGATTATACAGAGTGTAGGGTATCTGTGTGAGTTCTAGTGATTATACAGAGTGTAGGGTATCTATGTGAGTTCTAGTGATTATACATAGTGTAGGGTATCTGTGTGAGTTCTAGTGATTATACAGAGTGTAGGGTATCTTTGTGAGTTCTAGTGATTATATAGAGTGTAGGGTGCGGTATCTATGTGAGTTCTAGTGATTATATAGAGTGTAGGGTGCGGTATATATGTGAGTTCTAGTGATTATATAGAGTGTAGGGTGCGGTATCTATGTGAGTTCTAGTGATTATATAGAGTGTAGGGTGTGGTATCTATGTGAGTTCTAGTGATTATACAGAGTGTAGGGTATCTATGCGAGTTCTAGTGATTATATAGAGTGTAGGGTAGGGTATCTTTGTGAGTTCTTGTGATTATACAGATTGTAGGGTATCTTTGTGAGTTCTTGTGATTATACAGAGTGTAGGGTATCTATGTGAGTTCTAGTGATCATACAGTGTATGGTATCTATGTGAGTTCTAGTGATTATACATAGTGTAGGGTATCTATGTGAGTTCTAGTGATTATACAGAGTGTAGGGTATCTATGTGAGTTCTAGTGATTATACAGAGTGTAGGGTATCTTTGTGAGTTATAGTGATTATATAGAGTGTAGGGTATCTATGTGAGTTCTAGTGATTATACAGAGTGTAGGGTATCTATGTGAGTTCTAGTGATTATACAGAGTATAGGGTATCTATGTGAGTTCTAGTGATTATACAGAGTGTAGGGTATCTTTGTGAGTTATAGTGATTATATAGAGTGAAGGGTATCTATGTGAGTTCTAGTGATTATACAGAGTGTAGGGTATATATGTGAGTTCTATGGATTATATAGAGTGTGGGGTGCGGTATCTATGCGAGTTCTAGTGATTATAGAGTGTAGGGTATCTATGTGAGTTCTAGTGATTATATAGAGTGTAGGGTGCGGTATCTTTGTGAGTTCTAGTGATTATACAGAGTGTAGGGTATCTATGTGAGTTCTAGTGATTATACAGAGTGTAGGGTATCTATGTGAGTTCTATGGATTATATAGAGTGTAGGGTATATATGCGAGTTCTAGTGATTATACAGAGTGTAGGGTATGTTTGTGTGTTCTAGTGATTATATATAGTGTAGGGTATGTTTGTGTGTTCTAGTGATTATATATAGTGTAGGGTGCGGTATCTATGTGAGTTCTAGTGATTATACAGAGTGTAGGGTATCGATGATATCTAGTGATTATACAGGGTGTAGGGTATCTGTGAGTTCTAGTGATTATACAGAATGTAGGGTATCTATGAGTTCTAGCGATTATACAGAGTGTAGGGTATCTTTGTGAGTTCTAGTGGTTATACAGAGTGTAGGGTATCTATGTGAGTTCTAGTGATTACACCGAGTGTAGGGTATCTTTGTGAGTTCTAGTGATTATACAGAGTGTAGGGTATCTTTGTGAGTTCTAGTGATTATACAGTGTATGGTATCTATGTGAGTTCTAGTGATTATACAGAGTGTAGGGTATCTATGTGAGTTCTAGTGGTTATACAGAGTGTAGGGTATCTGTGACTTCTTGTGATTATATAGAGTGTAGGGTATCTATGTGAGTTCTAGTGATTATACAGTGTAGGATATCTATGAGTTCTAGTGATTATACAGAGTGTAGGGTATCTTTGTGAGTTCTAGTGATTATACAGAGTGTAGGGTATCTTTGTGAGTTCTAGTGATTATACAGAGTGTAGGGTATCTATGTGAGTTCTAGTGATTATACAGAGTGTAGGGTATCTATGTGAGTTCTAGTGATTATACAGAGTGTAGGGTATCTATGTGAGTTCTATGGATTATATAGAGTGTAGGGTATATATGCGAGTTCTAGTGATTATACAGAGTGTAGGGTATGTTTGTGTGTTCTAGTGATTATATATAGTGTAGGGTATCTTTGTGAGTTCTAGTGATTATACAGAGTGTAGGGTATCTATGTGAGTTCTAGTGATTATACAGAGTGTAGGGTATCTATGTGAGTTCTAGTGATTATACAGAGTGTAGGGTATCTATGTGAGTTCTATGGATTATATAGAGTGTAGGGTATATATGCGAGTTCTAGTGATTATACAGAGTGTAGGGTATGTTTGTGTGTTCTAGTGATTATATATAGTGTAGGGTGCGGTATCTATGTGAGTTCTAGTGATTATACAGAGTGTAGGGTATCGATGATATCTAGTGATTATACAGGGTGTAGGGTATCTGTGAGTTCTAGTGATTATACAGAATGTAGGGTATCTATGAGTTCTAGTGATTATACAGAGTGTAGGGTATCTTTGTGAGTTCTAGTGGTTATACAGAGTGTAGGGTATCTTTGTGAGTTCTAGTGATTATACAGAGTGCAGGGTATCTGTGACTTCTTGTGATTATATAGAGTGTAGGGTATCTATGTGAGTTCTAGTGATTATACAGTGTAGGATATCTATGAGTTCTAGTGATTATACAGAGTGTAGGGTATCTTTGTGAGTTCTAGTGATTACACAGTGTATGGTATCTATGTGAGTTCTAGTGGTTATACAGAGTGTAGGGTATCTATGTGAGTTCTAGTGATTATACAGAGTGCAGGGTATCTATGTGAGTTCTAGTGAGTATACAGAGTGTAGGGTATCTTTGTGAGTTCTAGTGATTATACAGAGTGTATGGTATCTATGAGTTCTAGTGATTATACAGAGTGTAGGGTATCTATGAGTTCTAGTGATTATACAGAGTGTATGGTATCTTTGTGAGTTATAGTGATTATACAGAGTGTAGGGTATCTATGAGTTCTAGTGATTATACAGAGTGTAGGGTATCTTTGTGAGTTATAGTGATTATACAGAGTGTAGGGTATCTTTGTGAGTTCTAGTGATTATACAGAGTGTAGGGTATCTATGAGTTCTAGTGATTATACAGAGTGTAGGGTATCTTTGTGAGTTATAGTGATTATACAGAGCGTAGGGTATCTATGTGAGTTATAGTGATTATACAGAGTGTAGGGTATCTTTGTGAGTTCTAGTGATTATACAGAGTGTAGGGTATCTTTGTGAGTTCTAGTGATTATACAGAGTGTAGGGTATCTATGAGTTCTAGTGATTATACAGTGTATGGTATCTATGTGAGTTCTAGTGATTATACATAGTGTATGGTATCTATGTGAGTTCTAGTGATTATACAGAGTGTAGGGTATCTTTGTGAGTTGTAGTGATTATACATAGTGTAGGGTATCTATGAGTTCTAGTGATTATACAGTGTATGGTATCTATGCGAGTTCTAGTGATTATACAGAGTGTAGGGTATCTATGAGTTCTAGTGATTATACAGAGTGTAGGGTATCTTTGTGAGTTATAGTGATTATACAGAGCGTAGGGTATCTATGTGAGTTATAGTGATTATAGAGTGTAGGGTATCTTTGTGAGTTCTAGTGATTATACAGAGTGTAGGGTATCTATGAGTTCTAGTGATTATACAGAGTGTAGGGTATCTGTGAGTTATAGTGATTATACAGAGCGTAGGGTATCTATGTGAGTTATAGTGATTATACAGAGTGTAGGGTATCTTTGTGAGTTCTAGTGATTATACAGAGTGTAGGGTATCTTTGTGAGTTCTAGTGATTATACAGAGTGTAGGGTATCTATGAGTTCTAGTGATTATACAGTGTATGGTATCTATGTGAGTTCTAGTGATTATATAGAGTGTAGGGTATCTATGAGTTCTAGTGGTTATACAGAGTGTAGGGTATCTTTGTGAGTTCTTGTGATTATATAGAGTGTATGGTATCTATGTGAGTTCTAGTGATTATATAGAGTGTAGGATATCTATGTGAGTTCTAGTGGTTATATAGAGTGTAGGGTATCTATGTGAGTTCTAGTGATTATATAGAGTGTAGGGTATCTATGTGAGTTCTAGTGGTTATACAGAGTGTAGGGTATCTTTGTGAGTTCTTGTGATTATATAGAGTGTATGGTATCTATGTGAGTTCTAGTGATTATACAGAGTGTAGGATATCTATGAGTTCTAGTGATTATACAGAGTGTAGGGTATCTATGATATCTAGTGATTATACAGGGTGTAGGGTATCTGTGAGTACTAGTGATTATACAGGGTGTAGGGTATCTATGAGTTCTAGTGATTATACAGAGTGTATGGTATCTGAGTTCTAGTGATTATACAGAGTGTAGGGTATATTTGTGAGTTCTAGTGATTATACAGAGTGTAGGGTATATTTGTGAGTTCTAGTGATTATACAGAGTGTAGGGTATATTTGTGAGTTCTAGTGATTATACATACTGTGATATGTGAGTTCTTGGTAACTACTACATATAAACTAAAATCGACCTCTCAGTGGATAGTCGTCCTCCAAGAGACAACAGGAAGTCTCTAAGAGCTAAATTTATATTTGTGAAGTTTTTTTTATGTCACAATATTGAAAAGACCGGATGTCAGAGAAGCAGGTTAGTATTTTCTATAGATAATCATGTTAATGAATGGGCGCATTATTTAGGATGACATCAATTATAATGGTCACCAATACAAAAGGCATTGTTGCAAAAAACATTTGTAGATTTTTAAAATTGGTGCCACAAATTACATACTCATTATATGGAATCAATTTTTTCGGAACGATGCACCTATATCTGAAGAATATTTTGTGTCAAGGATGACTTCCAGTTTACGCTGAATCCCACCCAACTGCCTAATGTTTATCATATAGATCATAATTCACTTATATTCTCATTTAGTGCTGTGTATCATGTGAATTGGGCTAGACATTGATAATGGTGAGATTTAGATTGTAATAAAAGGCCGTCCGGCCACAGTGTCCCCCGAAAAAGTGGCTTCATTGGGGGCATCAGCTTCTCTGAAAAAAATAACAAGGACCCTAAATTCGAAGCAACCAGACAAAAATGGGTGGATCGTACCCATATTCGAACTTGATCTGTATTTCGAGCTGATTAACTCATATACCAAATTTGATTCAGATATGATCACACAAACTAAAGTTGTCATCCAGAAATTGACAGGATTCTAAGTCGTAAAAGGGCCATAACTCTCGGAAAAATGGGCGGAGCAAACCCATATTCGAACTTGACCTGTATTTTGGTCTGATAAACTCACCTATGAAATTTGCTTTTGATCTAATAACGGAAACTAAAGTTATCATCCGGAAACCATTTCCGGAAGCACGGACACCAGCTATTTTAATAGTCCCCCTGAAAATTTTGGGGGACAAAAAATGCAACTTCAGAGTTGGGTCGGTTGGTGCTAGACGGTCAGCTGATTCGTGTGATAGCTAGGTGTTCCTTTTTTGTAGAAACTGTTTCAGATCATTCAGAGCTCATAATTTATCATTAAACTTCTAGCAAGCACAATAGCCCAATGCATATACATGTAGTTACCCCGCCATCTCAAAACTGTGGCTGTACGAATATGATTAGTTCACACATACAACAATGTGACATGGTTCAATGGAATAATGCCGAATTTTCTCAGCAATTTAATGTTACTATGGCCACACAAAACAACACCACATGAGGTTGATTATGATATGCATGAAATTTTTAGCAAAGTGGCGAGTGGTTTTGACAATAAAGTATTGCACACTTTAGTGATCATTGCATAATTATGATTTTCATGAAGTCGCCTCTTCTTTCCACTTATTGCAGTTATTGGCATATGTCAAGCTTTCATGAGTTAAATCACAGGGTGCTTTCGCGCCAAGAATATTACTAGAGCAACCCAACTTAGAAGTTTCTCCGTTTTATAACCTAAACATCCCCAATGTTACTTGTAGTATTTGTGAATGATAAAACAGAATGAAAGCAATACAATTGTTCAATTATTATACCCCCTGCAACAAAGTTTAGCCGTTTGTCCATCAGGTTGTCCGTGGACACAAATTTGTTTGTTTTTCACAATTGTTTTTTAATAATTTTCCGTGAAACTTGGCGCAGACATCAACCACCATGTGAACCTGTGCACCTGCGGTTATGACGTCTGTCAGACTTTTTTTGGTGGAGTTTGCAACATGTATAATTTTGTCTGAGCTTTTTTTTTCAATTTAAAAAAAACTTGGCACAGATATTTATTACCATGGGAACCTGTTCACCTGCAATTATGAGGTCTGTCTGACTTTTTTTGGTGGAGTTATCCCCTTTTTTCAACATATCCGAGCTTTTAGTCCTGCATTTTTCGGTCAATAGGTTTAGGATTGGGGTTAAGGTTGTGCATCTGCAATGGGAATCTGTTGTTTTATTATTTTAACTTAATGTTTACTGACATGTGAAACATCTCAGTGTTTTAAAAACATGGGAGGGGGTATCCTTAGTCCCATTGGGAGTCACATCTCTAGTTTACAGAATACTAGGGAAAAATTATACAGCAGGCGTTGAATTTGTTTTTATTGAAACATTTTAAAACAACAGTGATCTATGATGCTTGACCTGGCAAGCGACATAACAAACAATACAAAACTACGGACCTTCAAACTATGATATGCTTAGGAGGAACAGTTCCAAGAGACACATTGGGAGAGGAGAGAATGGATCATCTGTGCAGAGCAGATCACCCCTATTGCTATCATTGCTAGCTGATCATGATGACTCCGTATCTTATCTGGCCAGGAATGAACTAAATATTATATCATGCTATAAATCTCTACTTTAACCCTTTACCCAACAAACCGGCCAAATAAAGCTTCAACAGCCTAAAATATCTTCGGTCTGTCTCAATAGAACCATACAAATATGGATATCATTGGAACCGGCTCCTTGACCACATTGTGATAGTTACAGTTATGCCCTGTGCCAATGCATTCTCTTATATATGCGAGTCGACCATAGGTTGCCTCGCATATATAAGAGAATGCATTGGCCTAAAAAAAATCTTTTTTTAACACTTTTTACCATTTTTTCTTACATTCTTTAACAATTTTATAATTTTTAATGTGTTAAGCCAATGCATTCTCTTATATATGCGAGGCGACCTATGGGAGGTTTATAACATTTACAGGCTTACAGCATAGGTAATATATTTCTTAGTTAATACATAATCCTTAACCCTTTGAGTGCCAGGGGCCGATCTCATCGGCTGTAAACCTACAAAATAAGTCTGTTAAAGAATATAAGAATAAATTATTAAAATTGTAAAAATTTGTAAAAAAAAACAAAAATTGTTAGGCCAATGCATTCTCTTATATATGCGAGGCGACCTATGGTCGACTCGCATATATCAGAGAATGCATTGGCACAGGGTATATGGGTTGATACAAAAATCGACCTGGCACTCAAAGGGTTAATAAAGTATTCACAGTTGGTGAAGGTCTCAGCTCGAGATTGCATGATTTAGGTGACTTTGTTGACCCAATTTTGATTTGCATTGCTTGCAATCATGGAATTTCTCCCGGGAAATAATTCAATGTTTCTAACGAAATTGACTCACAAAGGTCACAAAAATGCAATCTCAAGCCAGGACCACCTCCTACTGTGAGATTATAAAATGATAACAAAGAAATATATTCCCTGTATTGTTTGTTCAATGTTTATCATCAGGACAGGTCAGAACATAAAAAAAGTACCCAGGGTTTAAACTGGTGGAGTATGATCTCTACGGGAGTAGCCCCCAGAGTGGAGATTTATGACATGACATAACTAACTATTATAACTAATACTTTTAACTATATTTACAGTTAAATTTGACAGTGATGATCTTTCCATCATTTCACTGTTTTTGTTGGAAATATAAAAAAAAAATTGGGCCAAAGGTATAAAAATATGATACTGTTGGACTAAAAACAACTAATTTGCTACTATTTTTTTTTACTGGTTGTAATATCAAGCACTGAGAACAATTTCAACCTATATATGTGGTGTAAAATTTCCAATTTCGAATAGTTGAACATTTTGACCAAATTTAGGAGTGAGAACCCCCCCCCCATTACCACATCCCTGCTCAACACTGACACATCTATTCTAATAATTGCACAGCCCATGGCAAGATAGGCTAAAAATAAAACAAAATACATACATTAAATTATCAACAATTTTCATAATGAATAATATATTTAACTGTATAGTTAGTTTAAAAGTACTCAATTTGATTCGATGGTCTCCATATAAGCAGATCATTTGTTGCTTCAGTTATCAGAATCGATTAATTGCCCAAAAATAATGCTAACCACTGTCAACTATAGTATAAAATTTCCCGAAATGTGTTATTTATCAACATATTCTTCGAAGAAATTGGCCTATTACCAACAGAAAGCCTCTTGATTTTAGAGTTATCCATCTTCATCCGCAATTTGGTCCGAGAAAGTCGGCTTGTAGATTGTTTACTAGGCCACTATTAATTCTTGATGGTGAAAAATAATCGATATCTAATAACTCTGAGCTTTGAAAGGTGGGTTTCTCGACTCGAATCAAATATTTTTTTACCCTCGAAACCAAATAACTAATAACTGAGGGGCGCTTAAAAATTTTATTTTATAAAACCTTGGTGGCAGCTGGGTGAAAGCTAACTTGTGGAAATTCTTTGGAAGTGATATTTGGAAAATGCTCAATAAATGCTATCTCTAATATGAACAAAATGGAATATTATGGAATGTAAATGTGACATGATAAACTGAATATTTTGACTATTCATCCATCTTCCTCTTTGGTTTCTTGGGATTCCGTGACCTGCTTTTAGCTTTGCACAGAGGACAAATCGGAGCATTCCTGTGGATTTGCTGATGGCATGACAAACAAGCCTGGAATAGATGATAAATTAACTGTGAAATATGCATACTGCTACCTGTATATAACAGAGAAGTCACTTCTCCCTTGGACGAAACTAGGATGAAGATGTCTCCTAGCTATTATAGGTCACCCTCTTGGCTGATCCCCGATTCAGCAAGCTGGCTGTATATTGAAATGAGCCACATGCTACACATTGATTTATCATCGTCTGACAAGAAAGTTATAAATGTGGTATATATAGGTGCAGAGGTGCATGTTTGACTGTCAACTTCATGCAACGACATCCTGCTCGAAAATATCTCAGTTATCGAGATAATTGAACGAATATTTTCCATTGGTCATAAAAAATATTTTAAAAAAAATTATATTTATAATACATGTACATGAAATTTATTCTGGTGGTAGTTATACATGGTGGGTTCTGTTTTCATTTTGACAACAGGTAGGGCTCTGGTTATTCACTTGGGCGTGATACGATACAACTCATGATACTTGATCAACAATACGATACATATCACAGTACACAAAATTAGTGTTCTCAAATGATTTACCACTTGCATTATCAGAAACAACATGTTGCAGCTGGAGATAGAGTTAATTTTTAACTAAAATTCAGTTAACAGTTAGCTACAGATGAGTCAAGTACATATAATAAACATGTAAACTTGAGAGAACATTGCAAGCTTTGCTCTATTACACATGCCCATCTTCAGAAATTACTTGATTTTCTGTATCATGAGACACATGACATGATACGATATGCATATCATTTTAAAGTGTACCGTGATAAATTGAATTCATGATGAATCGTTACAGTCCTAATTACATGCCTGTCCAGATACACATCTAATAGGATATATATATGGCCAATAAGGGTTATCCTCTTCAAGAAATGGCACAGTCTAGGGTTGAAACGATTAATCGACTAGTCGTAGACGACGCTGAAATGTCAGAACGTCGACTCTGAATTTTGCCGTCGACTAGTCGGAACATAGTGTATTAGTTCCATGTATAACATTTTCAAGATCGATTCCGACATAAACGGTGTTAACTGCGCGTAAGTTACGGTAAGTATAACGTTTGGTGGCACCCGGAATTGACAGTGTTACTAGTATAGACACACACGGTGACCCGACTATTAATTGAAAGAATGAAATTGACAACACAATGTCTCACTCGCCGTTTGAGGTCTAAGACATCACTGCGACATGATGGCAATGATTGACGCGGCTTTATCGTTTGTCGGAGACCACTTTGATCTAGACACTGTATATTTCAATTGATCAATTGAAGGTCGCTTAAGCTGACGTCATTGTTGCTACCGTATATAAATGATACTGACATTAAGAACTGTCTATCGTATTCTACAACATAGCCTATTCTATAGGGCGTATTTAGTCGGAACATTAATATTTTATAGTGACACCGCTCGGCACCGGTTTATTGGTGATCACGTGACTAAACGAAATCTCGAACGCTGATATTAAATTTAAAACCTGTATAAATGATCGAGTTTTTAATCATTATCCACCACATGTCTAATTATATAATTACATTCAGTGTGTTGGATAAATATCAAGATGTTTACAGTATTATTTCCCAAATAAATTGGTGTCTATGCAGGGAAATGCGCTACGCAATAGACCGTCATTGCATCAGTCATCAGTGTACGCCATGTACGATGAATTTTCCGTACCATGTTATGTTTGATAGTTTTGATATCGGGTACCGACTAGTCGACGCAACGCGACTTTTGGGTATCGACTAGTCGACTCTGAAATTCACTAATCGTTTCAACACTAGCACAGTCCTTCGATTTTGAAGAATGAAGGAGCTCAGTTTAGTGTGAGCCTGATTTTGGATCCAGGTGCACAAGTTATCTTTGGTGCACCGAACCAGACCTAACGGGAAAAATAACCGATCAGGTTTCAATATCAATGACTGTTTGTCTCTTTTGATTACTTTGATCACTCTGATTGTCTGCGACACACATGCATCGAACAGTACGCAGTGACCGTGACAGGTTAAAAAAAACAAGTTTGTTGTATAACCTTTCATTTCTCCTTTGATCATTTCTAACCCAGCCATTGCTGTGCTGCAGTTTATTAGTTAAATAGCTGATGTGCCCGTCTTCGTCCGGGCTATTTAGCGATCGGTCCAGAAATACGCCTATATGAGCGAGGTCAAGGTCAAGGATACTGTCACAAGTGAAATTGGACCCACCCATATTGTTCCCAGGATCGAAGTAGACCTACATACCAAATTTGAGTCAGATCAGTCAAGCAGTTTTCCCCGAGTCTATAACACACATACATACACACTGACAGAAGTTCCAAAATATATAATAGATTAGTGAGTCAACCAAGATTGTGGGGCACGCAACTTTCTGCACGCTACTTTTCAATTCCAGATGCGCGATGGCACGTAACATCAATTGTGCATCTCAAAATCGAAGGACTGAATACACCAATGATCACAAGCACTACACATGTCTAAACAAACTTTACTTTGAACTATCTTAGTGTAAAGCTGATCTTCGACAATTGACATGATACTGACCTTCATGGGTGGAGGTTGTTGCCTGAAGGTCTGCCTCTCTGCCTTAGCTCTGGGGACCTGCAGCGGCTGAGAGGTAGTGTGAGCTGAAACTTGTGGCATCTGCGTTACCGCCGGCTCAGGATTCTCAGAATGCCAATCTGTTTTCTGTTTCTCAAAATACCTGCAGAATAATATGATTCACCTCCATTAACCCTTCCCTGACTATAATATTTAGCGCTACTGGACAACTGAATCAATTGGATGGGACATGTTTAACCCTTCCATGATTGGAGCTTCCTGCAATATTGCGAAAACCCTGTGCCAATGCATTCTCTTATATATCTGAGTCTGCCATAGGGAGCCTCGCATATATAAGAGAATTCATTGGCCTAACAATAATTACCTTCACCTTGTAAGCCAGTGCATTCCCTCATATATGCGAGTCTCCCTATGGGAGACTCGCATATATAAGAGAATATATTGGCATAACAATATTTACCTTGACATTGTAAGCCAGAGCATTCTCTTATATATGCGAGGCTCCCTTATGGGAGACTCACGACTCACATATATAAGAGAATACACTGGCACAGGATCTTTGATGCTGTACCAGCACAGCTCCCAACATGAAAGGGTTGACAGTCCTGCAGATTTCAAAATTATGCGTAACCTATTTTTCGTTTGCCTGGTTTGTGCTTAGATAACCCATTGGTTAAAAGAGTTGCACAAAGTGTTATAATCACTACAATTGGAATTATTAACTGCAGATGGGAAACTCGTTGAACTAATAATTTTGAATGTCTCATTTTTTCATTTGATTGAGCGATAACTAAGGTGAGAGTCAGTTATCAAGAGACCTACGTAAAACTTTTGCACGAACAAACAGGTAATTCGCCTCAAATTTGCACGCCTGCTATCAAAAATAACATCTTCGGTTTGCCAGAAAGATGTCATAATTTCCCTGTTGATGGCTCGAGATTACACAATCAACAAAACAATTTGCTGATAGCAAAGAATACTGAATGTTGAGGTATATTAAATACAGAACCACACAGGTGAGTCAATAATGTGAAATTAATTAGACTTGTTTGTTATGCTGCATGTTACAACTGGAGCCTGACAGCTCTCATAATGTTGTACCACAAAACATTTTGCGTGGTAAATTTACAGCGTCCACACACCTGTGTACTAGTAGTTGTCAAGTCTATGCTTTTCAGATAAGATATCCTGAACCAGAAACTGTATTCATTCTTTTACTGTACAATCTACTTTATAGGTTTCTCTTGGGGTTTTCTGCCATTTGCATGCCAAATTATGTTGGTTTTCTATGAAAGTGACAGTCCTTCCCACGAGGAAAACACAGCGAGAGCATTTATTTGCTCCCGTAATTCAGAAGACGGGTGTAATATTACACCCATACTATAATTGTAAGATGGGTTTTTCTCAAACAAAAAGTCATTGTGGAATAGACCTATGTCTAGTTACACTTTAATATTCCATAGTTGAACTGAGATGGTAAAGGATCTAAATAAACCTTCAAATAGTTCACTATTGAACCAACAATTACAGTCTCCATTAGTATTTTGAGATGAGGGACGGGTGCAAATTTTAGCACCTGTGATTTGAAAATTACGAGTGAATATGGGTGCGAGAGCAATCACTCCCGTCTCCTGGGAAGGACTGAAAGTCCAAAACGCAATTTTTTGCAATCAATACGGCGGTGAGAAACAAATATTGAATTTATGATGGCCTAATCCTTATTATTTACACACCTACTGCTATCTTTAGGTTGATCATGTTACATCATCATGTGTGGTAATTTCACCCAAATGCACTAGAGTGAGATAGTTTGCTTGACATAAATGAAGTCATGCACGAAAAACCAACAGGTACTACCTGGTACTACAAGAATAATTCAATCTCGTTTTGTGCTCAGTAAATGACTAACTGGCATGGAAAACCAAACCAAAGCAATTATTTGAAGCTAAAGATATTTGGCTGTTGGTATGAAATAAACACAGAACCACACAGGCATGTGAAGTAGGTGAACTTTATCACACTTGTTGTTATGCCACAAGTTACAGCCACAACAAACTCATGTGCGATAACGTTCACCACATTCACACACCTGTGTGATTCAGCCTATTTATCATTTTATGTCGAGATAAATACAATTAGTGAATGATCAGTCTATCACAACTCACGTCAGTCGGTAAATGTAGAAATAGGATGGATGTGTCCAGGTTCAAATGGTGTTATGTGAATAGCTTTGGGTTGATTTCTGATTATCTCAGGTGAAAGGAAATGGCTATTTTTTAATGATAAAAACCCACATTTTTTCTGAACAGGCAGTAACTCCCTCATGTTTTGTGTCTTTCACATGGCCTCAATTCATTTTCCGCAAGCAGAAACCCTGCATGAAATCACCCCAGCAGTACATTCCATACTGGTATCTTTTTAAAAGATCTAAATTTTCAATTTTCATGACAAATAGCCTTATCTTCTTACACAGGAGTGAGCTTTTCATCATCCTCTTCTAGATCAGTTATCTTTTCTAGTCCTACATCAGCTCGCAATGAATCAACCTCTTGTTTTAAGGGACGGAATTCCTCGAAGAACTGCTTAGCACTATCCAATGCCTTGTTTCTATCATCCTGAGCTTGTTTTATTGTTGTTTCCATCTGAAATTAGAATGAAACATACATATTTTGCAGTGCAAAGTACATATTAAAGGGGTACTGTACCCAAGATGTTGTTGTTGGTTTCTATAATCCCCGAGTCGGAGAATAATGTAACAACTTTTCCATTTTTTGAAAGTTTGTTGAGTACGAAGTATTGTTACGGATGGCAAATTTACCGGAATGCAAAAATACAAATTGTCGTTGTCGAGTAATTTTTGTAAAGTTTTCAACCAAATGAATCAAATAAACATTATATTATATGGTTAGTAGTCCCATATACTCATTTAAGTTAGTGTACCGTCACTAGTCAATGAGTGGCTTGGGTTTTCTCCCCGTATAAGCATAATGTTTCAAACGATCGTGTGTGCAATTGTTTTCCTAATCCAATATCCCTCAATTATAATTTGATTACGTTTTGTACACGGAAATTCGAATTTTAAGAGACGCCATTTTATGGCTGGAGCCATAAAATCAATTTATATTAAATTATTAACTTTTAAATTATTAAATTTTAAGATAGCCTATTAACCTGAGCGTTTACAGAATACATCTTCGACTCAAATTACTTATATTTCTATATAGTATCGATAATAGATCGTTGTTATCACCGGGAATTTATTGAAAATGGCGTACAGTACCCCTTTAAGTGGTGTTAAATTTATTAGATTTTATTACTAACAAGAAGTTGGAGGTGCCAAATTGAAACATGGGCAAGACAGAACTCAAATTTAAAATAAACAAAAGATAAATAACTTCATTTAAATGCATTGTAATGGTAAATATCCATACCAAATTTCATTTTGAGATTCAGTGATCCATGGCGGAGATATCTGCATAGACGGACAAAAAACAAAGAATTCCAGATAAACAGAGAAGGATCTAGAATGGAAACAGGAACGTCATTGGCCATTATTTTGAAAGCAGTCATGATGGTATTAAACCTCCATATCAAATTTCATTCAGAACAGATAACCCATACTTGAGATATAAATGTACATGTACATGTATGCCTGGATGGATAGAAAACCGCTACTAGTATTTCCAGTTCAAAGAGGGATACATGCCTAACTCGAGTCCGGAAAACTCAAACAATGTCATTGGGATCTCTTTTGGAAGTACATGTGCTGATTGTACTCCCAATGCCGAACATTCAACCCAAATTCCATTCAGATCTGATAACCCATGGCAGAGATGTACCTTATGACAGAAGAGACATGCAGATCCAGCATACATAATCCCCCATTTTTCTTCAAAAATGTGGGGGTACAGTATAATTATTTTAGTAATCAAATATAATGAGCAATATAGTTATACCCAATGACCTGAGACACAAAAGAGTGAAATTTAAACTCCATATCAAGACAAAACAAGAGGTGTGCACTCGCGTGCTAGCATACCCCCACCATGGCAAATTCAACCCGCATTATCAGTAAACCCAACAAAAAAGATTTTTAACTTTAAAGAAAAATTTGGATTAATAATATCGATATGGTGTCGCAAGAAGCTTGTACAGAAAAAAATATTCAAATTGGTTCATATTTGTTCAAATGATTGCATCCACAAAAAACAAAATCCCAAAATTTTCTTAGTCAAAATAAGTCGAAAATGAAGTGTAATGTTAGGAAAAACAGTCCGAGCCAACCCTGAGCCACATCATGTAGAGAGGGTGTTGTGAGAAGCATGTATACCAAAAATTATTTAAATCAGTTCATATTTGTTAAAGTTATTAAGTCGGACAGAAATTTCTAAGTCAAAATAAGTCGAAAAGTAAGGCGTAACTTAAACAAAGAAAGCCGCACCGCACCGCAATTAGCATCATGCGGAGAGGCGGTCCTAAGGAGATTGCATACAAAAAATTATTGAAATCGGTTCATAATTGTTCGAGTTATGAGGTCGGACGGACTGACGGACACATGGAGGGAGAAAGTGTGACGGACAGACGCGAGAAAGTGTGACGGACAGACGCAGTCAATCCAGTATACCCCCCATTTTCTTCGAAAGTGGGGGTATAATTATCAATGGCATATATTTTGAAGTGGTGTAAAACACTATGCTGGGATGCTCGAATGTGCAGATATCAACTAATCATGTGATTTTATGCTTAGGCCAAAGAAAATTAAATGTATGATTGGGGTTAGATGTCAGAAAAAATTAGGATCGGCAGGTAGGTATAATTTATATAGAGGATCTCTAATGAGTCGAAATTCTTTATATAATTTATTACCCGACTGCACTAAATTTGAACCGAGCTTTAGCGAGGTCCAAATCGAGGTTCAAATCAAATTTAGTGGAGGAGGTTAATAAATTTAGTATTGAATTGTGATGAATTTGAGATCCATTTTTATCACATAATCACATTTTAGCAATGATCTAGGAATGGTTGGGGTTAAACAAATTAATATTGATTTCCTTATCACAACCAGTAAAGGAAGTAAAGACACCTTCAAGAAAAAAAAGTTACATTTTAAAAGTGTCTTTTCATGTTGACAAAATTTTTCAATTACACTTATCATCCATGTTTATCTCACAATCAACACTAATTAAATCAACACAAATCTAGTATCATAATTATATTCTAATTAACATAATAATAAAGTTCCGGCATTGACATCAACAGCATTGCGCTAAGCTCTTACATCAATGCGCGTGCCGATAATAGACATGTGTCTTATTAAAAAATATGAGGCCGAGTTTAGGGGCTAATTATGTGATAAATAAGTTTCAATTAAGCTCTTTGTATGTTTTTTTTTCTTCAAATTCAATATCATTGGACTGAGAAAAAGTTTCATTGCTTTTTGTATAAGCCAAATACTTTGACTGCGAAATCAACAGATTTTTTGACATTGAAACAGATTGAAATGAGTCTTTTTTCCAGTTTAATTATGACCTATATAATGTGATGAAATCTTCAATAGATTCTATTTGTACTACTATTAAATGAACAAAATAGGGTTGTTAGGCCTAGGGAAACCCCAATCACTTATACCGGTTTTTACTTTTTTGGATGAGTTACTTTGGTACGTAAACATGTTTTACATGGATGCTGGATATTTTTATTTCCTGGGGCAATTTTTATGGCAGGCCTCTCAACAAGAAAAAACACTGCAAGCAACCATTTGCTCCCGCAATTCAGAATATGGGTGTAAAAGCCACTTCTGATATAGTGATTAGAGTCATTAGTTGGATTTTTCTCAGACATGGTGTCATTATGACCCAAAGTGCCCACTGAAGCAATCACATGTCGATATTTAAATTGAGACTAAACTGTACAAACAAAATACTAAATAGGTCTTTTAATGGCTCAATGATTACAGCACACATGATCAAATTTGACAGACTTGACGAGAGCTAATTTTAGCACCTGTGAATAGAATATTTTGGGTGTGTATGGGTACAATGTACGAGACCAATTACATCCATCTCCTGGGAAGGACTGGTATGGCATTAACCTAGTATGCATTCTTATATTTAGTTTAATTTGTCAGCAGCTACATGTACAAACAGTACAATAAATATATGTACAGCCTGTATGGTTTAACCCTTTACCCAACAAACTAGACCCCGAAGCCACGACAAATAGTTTTCATGGCTGGCTCAACCGATTTTCGTGGCTGGTTAGCTAGCTAAGCCGGCTCGGTCACGACGTTCGTGGCTGACGAAATATGGCGGCTCAGCCGGCTGAGATGTTATCATTCAGCGTATTTCCGTTTCCGAAATGTTCCTAATCCCCTGTTATCGGTTATAGATGACGTTTGTTTTTAGCGTTTGTGGTGAACCCGTAGAATTCCAGACCACACGTAATCTTTTGATGTTGGGCTTTTCCATTACGGCGAAATTCACGAAGGACTGGCATGGATATACTATGTAGTTTCCCATCTAATCGGTATAAGTAGTTACATTCGGACTTCTGTCGACTTCAGACTGCTATCATCTCTGCCATCTTGCGATATATGCATGCATCATTGCATGATGAACCGGATAGTAATGATATATATACTATTTCAAACTATTTTCTATTCTTATGTGACAAATGCCAGTGATGTCTGAGACTGGGTGTTGTCGATATAAACAATTTATATTTTAACCCTTTCAATACCGAATGGATGCGCCCATTCAGTTATATGAAAGCATGCATTGGGATAGTCTATTCCACATTAAGGGGCCAGATGTTCTGATAATATAACAACCATGCGAGTATGCCAACATTAGGTAATGCGGTTTAGTTCTTTGCGATTCACAGTACAGTTGTGCTTGACATATAAGCCCATGCACATGGCTCAGCCATTTTACAATTCCGGCGGCGGAGATTTTTAAATGTGGCTGGCGTTAGAAATAATATGGCTGGCGGCGGCTTGTGGCCAATATGGCTGGCGGCGGCGGCGGCGGCGTACGATGGCGGCTTCGGGCTCTACAACAAACCGGCCAAAACCGGCCAAATAAAGCTTCAACAGTCTAAAATATCTTCGGTCTGTCTCAATAGAACCATACAAATATGAATATCATTGGAACCGGCTCCTTGACCACATTGTGATAGTTACAGTTATGCCCTGTGCCAATGCATTCGCATATATAAGAGAATGCATTGGCCTAAAAAAAATCTTTTTTTAACACTTTTTACTATTTTTTCTTACATTCTTTAACAATTTTATAATTTTTAATGTGTTAAGCCAATGCATTCTCTTATATATGCGAGGCGACCTATGGTCGACTCGCATATATAAGAGAATGCATTGGCACAGGGCCCTTCTGTTGGGTAAAGGGTTAACACCTTCACTGGCAACTATGAGTCCGCACTCCGCAGTGAGTATGTTAACGTCAGATTTAACACGGTTGCCGGCCAATGGCCAGATTTGTTAGAAAACCACCAAAGAAATTTACCTTTCGCCCAAAAAATTCAAGCCTATGTTTGCAATCACATCTCATAGATATCTATAGTTGATAACTAGTTGCATGTCTGTACTAGTATATGTTGAGATAACAATTTCCAGAAGTTAAACCATGTCTAGCGGCTGTTAGTTTAGGGTGTAATCAATTGATAACACCTTATTGATTTATGGACTCAATAAGCAAATCAGTGCACTTTTATATTCATATATCAGATACCGGCTCTGGAATAAACTTTTTGCCCACCCCATTTCTGCTCATGAGCAGTGTCAATTTTCTCATTTCGAAAAATATCAATTATTTTATTGTCAGACGTGCATTTTAGTCTCTTTCTTTGCTATTTATTAATTTTTTATTTCATTTTTTTTTCTGGTTTTATTTTAGCTTTCTTAGTTTCAATTTGGCCGAGGTTTCGGAAAAATGACCAAACAAATTCAGAAACGGGCAATAAATGGACCAAATTATATTTTTTGCCATGGACGCATCCTTTCACCATTTAATGCCCCTGTGTGGGCTGTCAGAAACCTAATGTATATCCTCTACTGTGCATACCAATAGATGAATGGAACCCTGACAAGATTTCTAAAATGTGGCCATACCATATTGATGTCAGCATGAATCAATCGTAATTCTTCGACATGTGCCATTTTCTCTTGTAGAAGCATTTCCATTTCCTGTTTATATTCTTCCAGATATTTATCTTCCTTTTCTGTGGCGTCAAACTCATGTTTCAGCTTTGACCTCACCTTCTCTAAATGTTGTGTCTTAGTCCTGAAAAATATTAAATATGATACATCAGCTTCATTTTAAAATTGAGTAGGAAACACCTACACATTGTGGACAAGCCTGGAAATAGTGTGTCAGTCATTTGCAGAATGAGGTCCCCAGAGGGTGAATTTAGTGATGCTATTCTGCACAGCTGGCTAGCATCACAAATTCACCCTCTGGGGACTTCATTCTTCTTAGGCCTCATCTTCTGGGAAGTATTATTTATTGTCTCAAATTAACATTGTTTTTAGTTACTTTTTCCCTTCTGGGAAGTTTCTATATCCCCTAATTTGCAGAAGTAAAAATGCATAATCAAGGTGACTAATGGGTGAACATCACCGACTTCAACTGGGGAACTTCAATCTGATCCTACCACTATAATCAAAGTAATTTACTTGAGAAACAGGGTGATACCCCAGTAATGACCATGGTATTACTGGTAGTATACAGTATCCACAGTATCAAAACGGTCACAAATGTGGAGTTAAAGTACCGTCTGGTTATGATAGCCGGTAGTCACACAAAAAGATGAAGAAGATAATATGTCCATGAGGATCTTGTTAAAGATATGGTAAGCGTTGGCGGTGGGTATTGCTGTTAAAATAGTCACATTCTTTAAAACTGCCATAAACAGAAATAATATTACCTGTATATTATAGACAAAATTTGTTCTTATACAATGTACCAATCATAAATATCGCACTTTATTGTCATGTTAGTACTCTGTGTTATGTAAACAAATGCCATGTTATGTAAATTAAACAGAACATAAAGGGTATGCGATAAGAAAAACACTCAACACCGATGAGACCCCCACCAATTGAACTTTTGTTAGAAATGCCACCAAGTTGTTTACAACATACCGAATACCTGTAGCTATCACTAATCTTCACCTCTTTTTTCGGGGTCACCATGAATCACTCTCCTAAATAATTGCCACTGTGTTGAGTGTTTTGCTTATCGCTCAGTATTTACGTGTATGTACATGTATGTTTATACCCTTGGCTCAAACAAAGTGTGTTTTGTGGATAATAATGCATTCATATGATCATTATTCTATACTACTGGTACAGTGTATATTCTTGGGGAAATTTTCATAATTTGGTAACTGTTATTTTTAAATTATAACCTATAATGAAGGCCATCCATGCCTTTAAGTTCCACAGATATATACATGTACATATAAGGAGAATCACTGCATTTTATTTTCATGTTTGCAAACCAGGATCATGGTGCATCACGGCACAACCACAGTACAAACAGTGTTGAAGCGGTAACCGTACCAAGGTGTTGGAGGTTACAGTGGCATAATACCGCGTTGGTCAGCTCAAGGTGGTCAATTACTTTAAGTATACATGTACATGTACCGGTAGCTGTAGGTAGTATATTTATTCAAAAACCGATTGCGACATCATCGTTTAAATGATTTGTCAACTAATCGATGATGACTTGATTATTAAATAAGTCGAAGCTTTAATCCGTTGCCAGTCTATTAATCAAAACAAATCCCAGTCTATACTTGATTACACATACACAAATTCAAATATACACATATACATACATGTGTAATATAAATCCAAAATGTAGTGCTGTGTTTAGATCTAAATCTTTATAGCAGGAATGTTGTATTTATGGGTTTCATTAGTTAGGCATGGTATAATAAAACCTGTACCAAGGACAGAAACGCTCTGAGACGACAACATCCGTCTCGGTCAACGGTAAAATACAGCTATTAAAGCGAAGTTACGGGAAAATCCTGAAGCCACCGAGGATGCCCGAAGAAACCCGGAAGCTGATGAGGTGACCATGCGACTGCAGACAGTCACTCGAATACAGAACTTCTTAATCTTATTGTCAACATCTTATTGTTTCATAGTGTATTAAAAGCACAGGAGTTTGTCAGAATGATAATAAATAATAATAATAATAAATATATACAAATAATAATAACGAGAGGCCGATCACGATCGGCAGATGTTAACCCATCTCTTGTCGATAAAAATTTAATATGATCAGATAAATGAGAGTTTTGGTGTTGAATTATAGAGTATACTGTTATGTACTATTATAGACAAATGTACATAACACAAATTATTGGAATTTATGGGTCACTGGCATTTATATAAGAGAATGCACTGTTACAGGATCTGTAATGCTAAACCGCCACCGCCAGCAAGCCCATGGGTTAAATGTGTAGGTGTGACCTGGACATGGAATACTTGGGTTTAGAGAGTCCAATTTAAGTTTACAATAATAATGTGTCCTAGTATACAGATAAGCAACCTCACCACTGACCCATTAATATCAATTATATAGCAGAGCTGTCAAAATATCACAGGAATTGTTTATGTTGAACACTGACCTCTCTATTAAACCAATAACAATTATAATGATATCAGACCATCTGAAGATATAACTCTGCAGCAGAGATGTCTACTGTTAATATCATGTGATGTTTATTGTTGAATCTTTATTTTAAATTAGATACCATAGCCTTCTTTATCAGATTATTTGCACATTGGCATAAGAGACATCAGAAAATAATATAGCCTTATCAATAGCTAAGTAGTCCAAAGGCAATTGGTGAATTGGATTTAATGTTGCTCCAAACAGATTTACCAGTACATAACACAAGATTTTGGACCGATTTAATCAAATTTGGTGTGGTGATTCGGGGTACCCTTGGCAGAGTTATAATGGTGTTAGTTTTTCAAATTTTTTTAACTTAAAAACTTTTTAATTATTTAAAAAAATTAAAGGGACACATTGGAAATCTTTTTATCAACTTTTATCATAATCATCAATATCTAAATGAAAACAAATGACAATGTCAATGACATTTTTTTTATTATTATTATAAAAGTTAAAAGTAAATTTTATTTTAAATCAAATTTTTTTTTTTTTAAATTTTCTTTCGAAAAAGGGTCATATCTCCTTTAAAATTAATCGGATCAAACCCAAATTCGAACTCGATCTGTATTTTGGGCTGAGAAACCCATATACAAAATTTGGTTTCGATTGGATAGAAAATGTTTGAGTTATCGCATTACTCGTAAAGTGTCTACGGACAGACAGACGGACGGACGGCTCGACAGACGGACGAACGACGAGTGGTCAATCCGGGCAACGACACTATGTTTACCATACTATGGTATGGGTAAACATAAAAAGTAATAATAATAAACAGTAATAAAAGTATAGGAATGAATCAAGGGGATTTAAAAGTGATTTGACCTACAAATGTTTATTTATAAATTTTTTGACTCAAAAATAGGAAAGCCAAAACGTTATCGATTGTAGCGATCTTCAGACAGATTGCTATTATGACTATTATACATCATTTATGACCGCATGTGGCTGAAATTTAACTTCGCATTGACTACATCACCTATTTTCTCTTTATATCACTGCAACAGCAAGTTTCATTTTTGTAGCGTTGGCTGCCCTCTGTGACACGCTGCTGGGTACGGTGTCCAGTAAAACTTGATCCACTCTTGGACGAAGTTGTTTGCAGCAGTGGTCCGAATATTTCGACCTATATCTTGGATATGTTAGTGACACTGTTGCTCGTTTTCTCAACCTGATATAACAGTGTTGTGTTACAAATAATTTATTTCCGAACGACTCGTATTATTGATTCTTAAATCACGAAGATAATTGTGTACCATCCGCCAATAACACACAAGAAAAGAAGATGCATGCATCAGATCTCCCATGAACTATTTTACGAGATTTAACGAAAGTGTTATACATTGTTAATGTAATAAGTTCCATGATTGCTGAGATTTTGTCAGTATGATTTCCCCTACCCGATTTTTCTGAAAATCAAATTTGGAGTTAGTTTCCAGAAACTTGAGTGAAACGCAGAGACATTCATTGACTTACATATCCAAAGTAAATATTTATACAATAGGTCTTAAACGTGTTACCATTTATTTCAACCCAACTATCAATCAGACCTACACGGCTACACTAAAGCAACCTGATAAAATAAAAAATAATTCTACAACAAAGGCAATTGGTGAACAACAAGGCATTTAAAATACGGAGTAGGATATTTTAAAACGTGCGTCGTTAAAACTATACACAGCGGTAAAAATAATTAAAACTTAAATAAACGTCATTGCACTTATATATCTGATTTGAACATAGGAAGTAGGTGTATGATTGCAACAGACATATAAAAAACAGTCGATTACTGGTTTTTATTTGTCAGTTGTCACAGACGGAAAAAGTTGCGTATTGAATTATATGCTCACAAATACATGTATGTGTGTTTAAGTCATATTTTTTTCATAATGAAATATATGTGATAACACAGAAGTCAACAATTTAAAGCGGAAATCACATATAGAGCGATTCCATGTGACGTCACTAATCCCAGCATGCACTGCGGATGCCATGTTGGAGGTAGCAACGAATATAAACAAACACACGTGTGTGCGGAGTTCATTATAATCAAGTGTATCTCTTTCATGTATCATGCCTCTCAATTGTTTTGTTAATGGTTGTGCACACATATAAAATAACAAACTAAAAATTCGAAATAGTATAGTCCCGATAGATGATGTGTTATGAATATTAATTGCGCCGCGAGTACTTTTTATGTGAAGTGTTCGTTCGTTATATATGTACATGAATCTGCTATAACACCGTGGTGATATTGACTTCAAATTTCAGCTATTCAAACTTTAAACATGCATATTTAGAGAATTATACAAGTATAGTTCCGTACAGGTATAGGGCCTACAAGTAGGGCCTACATCTATACATGTAGCATAGACAGGATAGATGCCATGCTAACCTGTATAGTGTATGATCTTCTGCGAACGTTTAAAGGCACGTGCAGCCTTAATTGTCGAACATATTCATATTTGTTCCAAACACCGTAAACAGAAAAACATTAAAACGCATACAGTTCCGTTCATATACATGTATACCATGACAATCGCGTAAACAGCATGTTATCATAAAGACCTATTATATTTTACCTAAGCAAGAGCCTGATTGTGTTACCGAAGACAGCACAATGCTACTGGCTAATCACACACAAATGGCATAAACGCTCTTTATTAGTTCCATATCAGGTATTCACCAACAAAGAACGCTCTTTATGTTTACCATCATAACATAAACAAACACCAGAAAAGTAACTTTTTAAGCTTTTGTTTACATAACAATGGTCAAACATATGACCATAACATACTGCTTAGCGATATTTCTTATTTGTATACTAGTACGGACAAAGTCTATCTACATGTTGATGTTCTTTCTGTTTGTGGCGTTTTTTGACGGGTGGAGATATTTTCACAGGATACCCACCGCTAAGACCAACCGTGTCTTTAACTTAATCGAAGTTAATCCGTTTGAGAATCTAAAGCTTCCTCCACATGGCTGCGACAATACACACATGTAAATGAGAATCAACAAGTTTCCAAGAGAATGACAAGAAATTTAACACATTGCACGTGATTCGCGCTGTGTACATGCAATCTTCGTCGAACAAGTTCACTTTGTGCTATTGTTGCCACATGACAAGTAACTGACTCCATCATCGGCGTTTTTCTTTCATGTACTTAATGATGGCCGAATAAGATAATAAGCTGTGAATTAAAAAAAAAACCCTATTTGATAATCCTTTGCATCCGGTCGCAAAGTTGTTGACACCTTTAATGTGACTCAGCCACGGTTATGTATATTGTTATATTTATTTTTGCCAACATTAAATTTGATGCCTGGGGTGTACTGTTTGACAAATGAGAGATTATAGATTAATTACGACATGTACACCTCCGGTCGGCTTCAAGTTATTTCATCAAGGTGGGAGCTATAAATTAGCACTGTTCCAATAAAATCGCTCTTCTTTTGTTGCTCTATTTGTTTTTGTTATCAAATGATTGTCACTTTTACAAGATGCTTCTACACACACACAGCCATCTTGCTTGAAAACATCGGAAATAAGCTATATTGTCGTGTTACATGCATAGAGCGTTTTAAAACGCACATATGCCTAAATGCAACACCGGGGAGCTCATTTGTTTCGATAATACATGGACTACATTATTATTCATTGAAAACTAATTAGGTAAGCCTGTAATAATTTTATTTCAAAACATAACTGTGATTAACACAAATGTAATATGGTGTATGTATGGATATGCACTCCATTCCTTTAATAAATATCGCACCCCTATAATAAGTTTATCTAACATTTCGATGTATTCTTTTAGAACTGTTGTTCATGATTATAAATAGCGCTGGCAAATATTGTAACTAATTCCGTCGAAGCCATAACGAGAGGTTTTAAAAGTAGCTTTCTTAATTAATCCTATTAACTCAGTGCTTGTTTATGGACGTCTATACCTCCAACATGGCGGCGCGTCCCGTATCCAATCACGTGATTAAGAACGCTCTATTGCAATAGCTACATCGTTAATAACATTAACATGTCCTGGAAATATTCGGACAGCATGATGCAAACGGCAGAGATTCCTCGGCCCTTTAATTATCTGTGTACAATTTTGCCCGACACCGCCAACTAATTACAACGGATGTACATGGTGGCGTGTCAAAGAAATCAGCGGAGTGAGCGGACGGTTCGAAAATGAAACCTGGCGTTGCGGTGATATAAAGAGAACATAAGGTGATATTGCCAATGCCATGCTAAATGTAAATCACAGCGGTCATGTTGATGTATAACAGTCATAATAGCAATGGAGAGCGCCACGAGCGTAATGTTTTTTCAGGTTTCGGATTTTCGTGATACTCAAAAAAAAAAAAAAAAATATGAAGTCAATCGCTAATCCCCCAGTTGCTACCCTATTCTTTATATATTACTTATATATCTATATATCTATTATATTTTTTATTTACTATCATCTTGTCAAACCCCTGTGATTAAAAGGTATTATTTCGCACGTGCACTTATTATTCATGTATAACTATGCAGCACTAATGAACTGTGGCCCAATATTATAATAGGAACAACCGACCATTGACCAAATGAGCTGTTAAATGTGGCTAGTATTGAAATCGTGCCCGACCTGCGCGTCCCTGAGCAATGCACGACAATCGGTGAATCCAATTTTCAAAACTCGATTACCACATTTAAAACTGGTTGCAGATGCAAGCAAATTGATCAAATCGATAGAAAAACTGTTGGTAACATGAACAGTTTGTGTTAAATATTACCTTAAATCCTTTAACACGTCTAATTTACAAAGTAATTGAGCTTCATTATCGTCGGCCATTGTTTACAATTTTTGCAGGTGCGCGTACTTGTGGTATTTCGTACCGAAAAAAAATCTTAATATTTAATAAGTTATTTTCGCTCTGTTGATCATAAACTCATAATAGCTTTCGAGAAATATACATAGGCGTTGTATATCAGCTATAATGTGTTGCCATGCCTAACAAGGGACTTTGATGTGGAGCCCAGGAGGTAATATCCTAATTTTGTTTTCAGAATATGAAATCGTGGCCACCAGACGATAAAGTCGTGGCCACAAGAATATGAAGTCATGGCCACGAGAATAAAGTCATGGCCACGAGAATAAAGTCATGGCCACGAGCAAAAATTCGTACAAGCTGGGTACGGTGTCATAACGATCGACCGGCCACAAGCATGCATATGCATTTAATGGATAAATGGCACGTGCGGCCCATTTGTTTGTTTTCTCGTGACACGACTTCATATTCTCGTGGCCACGACTTTATTCTCGTGGCCACGACTTCATATATATTGTCGTGGCTACGACATTATTCTCGTGGCCACGACTTCATATTCTCGTGTACATTATTGTTAAGTTTGCGGCTATTGTTTTTCAACGAACTTTTGAAAAAAAATAAACTAATGCCATCTATGCATATATAGCGGTCACCTCGAATATCCATATGAAGTTTGGTGGCGACGACTGGCTGAGGGATGTGACCTGCATGGTGTGTCGGAGGCTTTAGTCGTGCAAGGAGTAAAATCTGATATGGCTGCCGGTGGCCATGTTTTTCATCGAAAATAGTTCAAATTCGATAGCTCCTATCTAGAGGTGATCCTAAATAGGCCTGTTAATTTTCAAAACATTTCTCCATGGTAGCCATGTTTTTAACGTATTTCTGGTGGAAAATCGATGGCTCCCACCTATAGAGGTCGTCCCTAACATCCATGGGAATTTTGGTGACGATTGAATGAGGGATGTAAATACACTGTGTAGGAACTGTTACATCGGAAATCGTTCTATCGCCGGTTTGTGATGGTTCTTGCCTGATTTGTGACGGTTCTTGCTGATCGAAATTATACATTTTCACGACTTTTTGACAGTTAAAACGCAATTTTGAGGCATCTAGGTGATAATTCGATTAGTTATTTTCGATCCCATGACAATCTGTGGAAAAATTCATTGTGCGAGTCATAACAACGACAAGAACCGCGAATTTTGATTATTGTTTGGGTTCTCTCCTGATCGAGTCGGTTCTATCCCCATTAATCGTTCTATACGGGTAAAAACTATTGCTAATATTTGCCATGGTACATGGTTCAAACTGCCAATTTTGTGAAAGTATACAAAGATAAACATAACAAACTATGCATTAAGTTGAAATTTGCACCACTTGTCATTAATTTCGACGAATTACACTGCCTTTCTATGCTTATCCAATAAGCTGTGTTACGCCTATCAAAATTCACAAAGTCGCCAGCTAGTTTGAAAAATAACGCGTTTTGCAGGCCCGACATTTCCACGAGTCAACAGCCGGTTAACAATAGTGAAATTTCATTGCGCTGGACATCGTAAATCGTGAGCGTAGACGGGATATGTAGAGTTATCTGTCTTGTATTTTATCTATTATATATTTTGGAACTTCTGTCTGTATGTATGTATTTGTGTTATAGACTCGAAAAACTGCTCGACCGATCCGACTCAAATTTGGTGTGTATGCCTACTTTGATCCGGGGAACAATATGGGCGGGTCCAATTTCACGTGCGTCCGTGTCCTTGACCTAGACCTCGCTCAAATACGCTCATATAGGCATGTTTCTGGACCTCGACCGATCCCACTCAAATTTGGTAGCTGGTTCTACTTTGATCACGGGAACAATATGGGCGGGTCCAATTTCAATTGCGACCGTGTCCTTGACCTTGACCTCGCTCATATACGCTCATATAGGCATCTTTCTGGATCTAGACCAATCCGACTCAAATTTGGTATAATGTAGGCCTACTTTGATCCCGGGAACAATAAGGGTGGGTCCAATTTCACGTGCGACCTTGACCTTGACCATATTCGCTCATATAGGCATGTTTCCGGGCCGATCGAACAATAGTTTGCCCAGGCGGAGACGATCACAAAAAAATCCCTAAATAGCCCGGACGAAGAGAGCCGGGCACATCGGCTAGTGTTGTCTATTTTCGTAGACGTATTTTACTCAACAAAAAGCCAAAAATAAGACGTTAAAAGTTAGTTGACACCCATACAATGCTCTGATTACGCAGTTTATGAAGTTTATGTCGGGCATCCGCTTGCTGGATGCTGATTATCTAGGTTAAATTCTAGAATTCTAGAATATGCAGCTATTAAAGCATATACAAGAACGGTAATCTTCCATTCAATCATATTTTAGATTGACTACGGATCTCTGATTTTTTAATAGAAGATATAAAAAAGCAAAGAATCCTAGTTACAAATATTATTATATGGATGTTAAACCTTTGGTTACTAAATGCGCTGTAATGAGAATTGACTTGAATTCTATTGATTAATTTGTAGGAATTCTTAGCTATTAAGTTCAACAAGCAGTAACATATAAAAAAGAGAAAAGAATCATGCAGTTACAAATATTATTATATGGATGTTAATTCTTTGATGACTAAATGTGCTATAAAGAGCAGCTACTTGAATCCTATTGATTCATTTGTAGGAATGCTCAGCTATTAAATTCAACATGCAGTAACAGATTGTTTGAATTATTAGCTAAACATTCATACAAATGAATCATTAAAAATTAGTGTTATGGGTGTCTGAACCTGGCTATTACAAGGCACATTATTATTCCTCGCTACTAACGTGTCAAGTGAGCAGGGACGTGGGCTGGAGGGTATCCAACCGCACCATCCCCTTGAAACAGACCAAACTCATGCACAAGGCCTGGGCTTTGGTTTTCCCCAACTGCATGACACATTATAGCTCTAGATTGTATACCATTCTGAAGTGAATTGATCAGTAGCCTTTGATTGGCCACCATGCAAACCGGGGGAGAAACTCAGGATACATGGGCCCAGTGAGAAAATGTGGATATCTGAACCTGAAAATTGCCAAAAAACATATAGACTGGCTTCAAGATTCCCCAAGTGTTGGAAGTTTCCAACCTGGCGCCCCACCCCCACAATATTGGAAATGTTCACAACAGATGGAGAGAGAGATGTCTATTTTGCAAAAGAGCATACATTATTTAATACAAAGCATACTAATTAAATGGAATTAGATTATTTGTCCATTAAACCAGTTTCTTGCCAATTGGGGGGGGGGGGGGGGTAAATGTGATATATAAAACTAGATCACACCTGCTCCCTACTAGTACTTCATGTCCACCCATCATGAGTTTTGGATCAACTCTAAAGAAGAGGTGTCCATTTGTATATGTCAAATATGGTTGATTACATGTTTAAAGTGTAGGAAAGTATGCAAATGTTAGTCTAAAAACGACAAAATCCCCACTATTAAATTGTTGTCAAATCAAATTAAGAGAACAATTTCAACATATTGTTGGTGTTAAATTTCAAACCAATCTATTGTAAGATAAGAAATTTGTAACTGTTGAACATTTTGACCAAAGTTGGGGATAGACACCAATTAAGCTCAGTATTAGAATCGAGGTCAGGTCATAATGAATATTAAAATGAGGCGCTGCGTGATTCGTATATAAACAAAAAATGAAAAAAAAGTTGGAATTATCGACAGATTTCTCCTCTATAGAAATACGGAGTTGTTAACGACGAACGCTCTTTATTGCAATCGACATAGCTAAACGACTACCCCCCCCCCCCCCCATGCGTAAAATACGGATGCGGGACGAAATGCATTTATCTCGATTAAAAAAGGCAGAATTTATCTAAGAGGCGTAACTCTACATTCTGGTTCACGACGGGATTAATTGACTGTCCGCTCTTTGCGGGGACTATTGACCATATCGTAAGGGTGGACAACCTCTGTCAGGGGCTGCTCAATTTTAGGGACGGGTATAATAATTTCTCTTGATTAAAAAGTCTGTTGTTCCTAGGAACGGGGAAGTTTAGGACGGGTACCATGAATTAACTCATTGAAAAACAAAGAATGCGTTGTCTGTCGTTCCTAGGAAGGGGGGGGGGGGGGGGGGGATTTCATCGGGTCAATTTTTCCGCCAGAAAAAGGCACAATTAACTCAATGAAAAACAAAGAATTAAATTAAATTAAATAAAATTCAAAAAACATAAATTAAATTTAAAAAACATTAAATTAATATTAAAAAATAATAAAAACAAAATAATTACAAAATTATAATGTTTCTGACCAACCACGCCAGTGGCGGGCTAACCTGCTAGTCTTCTATACTATATATTTTGAGACTTCCGTATATATATGTGTGGTCGCGTTTTGGAGAAGCTCAGAGCACCCGTTCTCCAATCTCTGTCACAAAAACGGCACTGCGGTGGTTAAGACATTAACGATCTTTATATTGACCTTATACGGAGGTTTTAACAATGAACGCTCTTTATTGCAATGGACGTGGCTAAACGACTGACCCCATGCGTCCGATGCGGATTCCAATGGACGTGGCTAAACGACTGACCCCATGCGTCCGAAATACGGATGCGGACGAAATGCAATTATCTCGACTAAAAAGGCAGAATTTATCTAAGAGCTCGAAATATTATGCAGAGGGATTTCACGACGGGATTAATTGACTGTCCGCTCTGAAGTTTAGGACGGGGAGGACGGGTACCATGAATTAACTCATTGAAAAACAAAGAATGCGTTATCTCGGAAACGGGTGGTGCTATCGACTTGAAATTTGCTATGTGAATGTATCTTGCCCCGGATACAAATTTTATCGGGTCGCCGAGCCCGTGCGACGCCAGCTTCGCGCATGCGCAGACGAGATCTCGGAAACGGGTGGAGCTATCGACTTGAAATTTGCTATGTGAATATGTATCTTGCCCCTGATACGAATTTTATCGGGTCGCCGAGCCCGTGCGACGCAAGATTCGCGCATGTGCAGACCAGATCTCGGAAACGGGTGGAGCTATCGACTTGAAATTTGGTTAAATTAATAAAATGTCATGTTTCTGAAACAAAGCCATGAGACGAATGCCGCCAGTGGCGGGCTAACCTGCTAGTCTATGCTATATATTTTGAGAACTCCGTATATATATATGTGTGTGTGTGTACTTCATGGAATCCAAAACGCGTGTACATATTGAGCTAAAATTTCGTATGTAAGTGTAAAATCCCACCGACACGGCCGTGATCGGGTTTTGGAGAAGCTCAGAGTACCCTTTATCCACTCACAAATCACCGCAAAGGCACGGCGGGGGTTAATCGCGTTGATAGTTAAAGAGCGTTCATATCCGCAGTGTCGTTGATAAAGAGCGTATGTGCGTAAATGTGATTCTTACGTCTGGGTCTGGGCATGTGCGTCATTATACAGACATGAGCGTGCTGTGTGATTCTTACGTACTTATGGCTTCGTAGGAACGCGGATCGGCTCAGTTTTTCCGCCCTAGATGATCTTCACCTTGAAACGGGTACCCACAAATGATATATATGTGGGTGTCCTTTATAGACTGGAACCGATTGAGCTCAAACTTGCTCTTCGGGGTTAATCGCGTTGATAGTTAAAGAGCGTTCCTATCCGCAGTGTAGTTGTTAGTTAAAGAGCGTTCCTATCCGCAGTGTAGTTGTTAAAGAGCGTATGTGCGTAAATGTGATTCTTACGTCTGGGTCTGGGCATGTGCGTCATTATACAGACATGAGCGTGCTGTGTGATTCTTACGTACTTATGGCTTCGTAGGAACGCGGATCGGGTCAGTTTTTCCGCCCTAGGTGATCTTCACCTTGAAATGGGTACCCACAAATGATATATATGTGGGTGTCCTTTATAGACTGGAACCGATTGAGCTCAAACTTGCTACCTACCGGATGTGTCATGGACGGGTTAAATTGTGACCCCGACCTGACCTTGACCTTGAAAATGATCAATTCAAGGTCAAATCGGGTAAAATATTGAACAACCAAAAATTAATTCAAAAATATAAACAAAAAATTAAATTAAAAAATTAATATGTCATGTTTCGGACAAACGCCGCCGGTAGCTCAAATTTCGTATGTAAGTGTAAAATCCCACCGACACCGCCGTGGTCGCGTTTTGGAGAAGCTCAGAGCACCCTTTATCCACTCCCAAATCACCGCAAAGGTACGGCGTGGGTTAATCAAGTGATTATTTAATGAGCGTTTGTTTTTGACGCATCGCTATAAAGAGCGTCTGTTTGCCATTCAATGTTATTAGCATCTGCAGAGAGATATACGGAACATAAATTAAATTTAAAAAACATTTGTTTCTGACCAACCCTGCGAGCACGGATGGCGCGCTTTGTTTTTACAGTATATACCTCAGTATATACCCAAATCATCCCAGATAATCACGAATACAGCATCAGATTTCTCCCCAGATATACCGTTATAAAGCTACTGGAATCTGCCAATCTACTATATAATTTGAGACTTCCGTATATATATATATATATATATATATATATATATGTATGTGTGTATATATGTGGGTACTTCATAGAATCGAAAACGCGTGTAGGAACGGGCATCCCCACGGCAATGTCGGCTTATAAGACATCTTTACTACACATGACAGCCGATGGACAATTGGTCTCTATATATGTACCAAAATTACACCGCGTTGGTGACTGGGAAATTCCAGGGAATGCCGATTGAGCTCAAACTTGCTACCTACGGGAAGTGTCATATATATGAGTGTGTCCTTTATAGACTCGAACCGATTTAGCTCAAACTTGCTAAATATTGACTGGGAAATTCCAGGGAATGCCGATTGAGCTCAAACTTGCTACCTACGGGAAGTGTCATATATGTGTGTGTGTCCTTTATAGACTCGAACCGATTGAGCTCAAACTTGCTAAATACGGGAAGTGTCATGGACGGGTTCATTGAAAAACATAAGCAAATCGGGTAAAATTGAAAAACAAAATTAAAAAGGCACAATTAACCTAAAAAAAACTAAAAATTAAATTAAAATTGTCATGTTTCTGACTATTGCATCGGAACCTGTTTCAATTGCTTTTTCGAACAAAGCCATGGGCCGAATGCCGCCAGTGGCGGGCTAACCTGCTAGTACTATATATTTTGAGACTTCCGTATATATATATATGTGTACTTCATAGAATCGAAAACGGGTTGACCGTTCGGGACAAAATTTCCTATCTAAAGGTAAAATCCCACGTGAATCGTCGCGGCGTTTTGGAGAAGCTCAGAGCACCCGTTCTCCAATCTCAGTCACAAAAAACGGCACTGCGGTGGTTAATCAAGTGATAATTTAATGAGCGTTTGTTTTTGACGCATCGCTATAAAGAGCGTTTGTTTACCATTCAACGTTATTAGTATCTGCAGAGAGATATACGGGATTTTAGTGGTTTCCTATGCGGGGAGATTTATTGGATGCCATATTACTCTTACAACATTTCTGCAATATAATTGCCTCAAAGTGTTCAGCATCATTGTTATAGTATGTATGACACTTAGGTCAGGGCTTCGGTGGGTAGTTAGTGTGGATATAGGCATAATGCTTCTCAGAAATCCCGGCAGACGAGATCTCGGAAACGGGTGGAGCTATCGACTTAAAATTTGGTATGTGAATGTATCTTGCCCCGGATACGAATTTTATCGGGTCGCCGAGTCCGTGCGACACCAGCTTCGCGCATGCGCAGACCAGATCTCGGAAACGGGTGGAGCTATCGACTTGAAATTTGGTATGTGAATGTATCTTGCCCCGGATACGAATTTTATCGGGTCGCCGAGTCCGTGCGACGCCAGCTTCTCGCATGCGCAGACCAGATCTCGAAAACGGGTGGAGCTATCGACTTGAAATTTGCTATGTGAATGTATCTTGCCCCGGATACGAATTTTATCGGGTCGCCGAGCCCGTGCGACGCCAGGTTCGCGCATGCGCAGACCAGATCTAGGAAACGGGTGGAGCTATCGACTTGAAATTTGGTTTTTGAATAGCCCGGACAACGTCGGGCTCATCGGCTAGTCTCATATATATTTTGAAGACCTCTGTCTGTTTGTTTGTTTGTCTGTATGTTTGTCTGTCATTTATACAAATCTACGATTCTCGACCGATCGGGACGAAACTTGGTACGTGTGTGTAGTTTGACCAGGCGGTCGACGTTGTCGTATTGGCGAGCCCGTGCGGCGCCCGCTTCGCGCAGACGAGATCTCGGAAACGGGTGGAGCTATCGACTTGAAATTTGCTATGTGAATGTATCTTGCCCCGGATACGAATTTTATCGGGTCGCCGAGTCCGTGCGACGCCAGCTTCGCGCATGCGCAGACGAGATCTCGGAAACGGGTGGAGCTATCGACTTGAAATTTGGTATGTGAATGTATCTTGCCCCGGATACGAATTTTATCGGGTCGCCGAGCCCGTGCGACGCCAGCTTCGCATACCAGATCTCGGAAACGGGTGGAGCTATCGACTTGAAATTTGGTTTTTGAATAGCCCGGACAACGTCGGGCTCATCGGCTAGTCTCATATATTTTGAAGACCTCTGTCTGTCTGTATGTCCTTTATAGAATCGAAAACGGGTTGACCGATCGAAACCAAACTTCCTATCCAAAGGTAAAATCCCACGGGAATCGTCGACGTCGCATTTTGGACAAGCTCTGAGCACCGATTCTCCACTCCCAATCATTAAAATCACCGCAAACGCCACTTCGGGGGTTAAGGCATCAACGATCTTTATATTGACCATATTCGGAGGTGTTAAGGATCAACGCTCTTTATTACAATCGAAGCTGCTAAACGGCTACCCATGCGTAAAATACGGATGCAAAACGAAACGCGGAATGCAATTATCTCGATTAAAAAGGCAGAATGGGTTGTTGTGTCCTATATGTCATAGGAACAGGGGAATTTTTCATCGGGTCAGTCTTTGGGGGACGGGTACCATGAATTAATTCATGAAAAACAAAAAAATGCGTGTTGTGCTGTCTTTCATAGGAAGGGAAGGGGGATTTACCGATCGGGACGAAACTTGGTACGTGTGTGTATTTTGACCAGGCGGTCGTCGTTGTCGTATTGGCGAGCCCGTGCGACGCCCGTGCAGCGCATGTGCAGACGAGATCTCGAAAACGGGTGGAGCTATCGACTTGAAATTTGCTATGTGAATGTATCTTGCCCCGGATACGAATTTTATCGGGTCGCCGAGCCCGTGCGACGCCAGCTTCGCGCATGCGCAGACCAGATCTCGGAAACGGGTGGAGCTATCGACTTGAAATTTGGTTTTTGAATAGCCCGGACTTGAGATCTCGGAAACGGGTGGAGCTATCGACTTGAAATTTGGTATGTGAATGTATCTTGCCCCGGATACGAATTTTATCGGGTCGCCGAGCCCGTGCGACGCCAGCTTCGCGCATGCGCAGACCAGATCTCGGAAACGGGTGGAGCTATCGACTTGAAATTTGGTTTTTGAATAGCCCGGACAACGTCGGGCTCATCGGCTAGTCTCATATATATTTTGAAGACCTCTGTCTGTCTGTATGTCCTTTATAGAATCTAAAACGGGTTGACCGATCGAGACCAAACTTCCTATCTAAAGGTAAAATCCCACGGGAATCGTCGACGTCGCATTTTGGACAAGCTCTGAGCACCGATTCTCCACTCCCAATCATCAAAATCACCGCAAACGCCACTTCGGGGGTTAAGGCATCAACGATCTTTATATTGACCATATTCGGAGGTGTTAAGGATCAACGCTCTTTATTACAATCGAAGCTGCTAAACGGCTACCCATGCGTAAAATACGGATGCAAAACGAAACGCGGAATGCAATTATCTCGATTAAAAAGGCAGAATGGGTTGTTGTGTCATATATGTCCTAGGAACAGGGGAATTTTTCATCGGGTCAGTCTTTGAGGGACGGGTACCATGAATTAATTCATGAAAAACAAAAAAATGCGTGTTGTGCTGTCTTTCATAGGAAGGGAAGGGGGATTTACCGATCGGGACGAAACTTGGTACGTGTGTGTATTTTGACCAGGCGGTCGTCGTTGTCGTATTGGCGAGCCCGTGCGACGCCCGTACAGACGAGATCTCGGAAACGGGTGGAGCTATCGACTTGAAATTTGCTATGTGAATGTATCTTGCCCCGGATACGAATTTTATCGGGTCGCCGAGCCCGTGCGACGCCAGCTTCGCGCATGCGCAGACCAGATCTCGGAAACGGGTGGAGCTATCGACTTGAAATTTGGTTTTTGAATAGCCCGGACAACGTCGGGCTCATCGGCTAGTCTACTATATATTTTGAGACTTCCGTAAATATATGTGTTTGTCCTTTATAGACTCGAAAACGGCTGGACCGATTGGGCTCAAACTTCCTATATAAGGGTCAAAACCCACGAGAATGGTCGTCGCGGCGTTTTGGAGAAGCTCCGAGCACCCGTTCTTCACTGTCACACAAAAAACGGCACTTCAGTGTTAATTGCGTTGATAGTTAAAGAGCGTTCTTATCCGCAGTGTCGTTGCTAAAGATCTTCCATATTTGGGTTCGTTAACCGATTAACGCTCTTTATTCCCTTCGGCTTTCGCATACGGTTTTGTTTACGTTATCTGGAACTCGCTTCTGTGTGATTCTTACGTACTTAGGGCTTCCTAGGAACGGGGGACATTTTCATCGGCTCAGTTTTTCCGCCCGAGGTGATCTTCACCTTGAGACGGGTACCCACAAATGATATATATGTGTGTGTCCTTTATAGACTCGAACCGATTGAGCTCAAACTTGCTACCTACGGGAAGTGTCATGGACGGGTTAAATTGTGACCCCGACCTGACCTTGATCTTGAAAATGATCAATTCAAGGTCAAATCGGGTAAAATTGAAAAAAAAAATTTAAATTAAAAAATTCAAAAGGCACAATTAACTCATTGAAAAACAAACAATTAAACTAAAAAATTTATTTTAAAAAACACAATTAACTCATTGAAAAAAAAAAATTTAAATTCAAAAAATTCATGTTTCTGACGATTGCCGCCAGTGTCGGGCTAACCTGCTATCTCATATATAATGAGATGGATACACTAGAAATACAGGGCAGTCGCTATAGCATCTCCATCAGGGATGTGGCTACAGGGTCTCCGCTGGGGGGGGGGGGGGGTGTCCACCTTGGGAATTTCCAACTGCACCCGCCCCCCTTGAGTCGGAATCACACCAACACAACTTTTTGCATAATTCCATTTGCACCCCCCCCCCCCCTTGAGTCGGAATCACACCAACACAACTTTTTGCATAATTCCATTTTCACCCCCGCCCCTTGTACCTCATGCTCAGGCCTAATTTCCTATATATTCATAAGCCATGCTTCTATTTTCCCAGTATAAGAACATTAAGATATTTTAACCTGAAAAGTGCCCCCCAAAAAAACAACTAGTGTTTGGCCCGGTGTGAGAAAATTTTGAAAACTATATACAAGAAAATCGCAAATCCTAGCATCTAGACTGGCCTCAACTGAAGCTTTCCTAGTGTTGGAAATTTCAAACCTCGTGCTCCCCCTCAGGTTGTAAATTTCTTCAACTGATGACCATTTATGTCTACAAGTTTTACCAAATGTAGTAAAATATTGTTTTGCTAAACTAATTAGCAGTTTTGTATTGGCCATGTGGATGGGGTAATGACACACTGGGCCGACCATGGTTCGGCCCGGTGTGCGAAAATTTTGAAATCTGAATAAGAAAATCGCAAAAATCCTAACATCTAGACTAGCCTCAAGCCTTCCTACTGTTGGAAATTTCAAACCCTACACCCCCACTTAGGTTGGAAAATTTCCATTTCCATTTCCATTGATGACAATTCCAATGACAATGTTGACCAATTGTATGACAATATTGTTTTCTTAAATTAACTAGAAGTTTTTGACTGGCCACGGGGGAGGGACCAGGACACAAGCTTTCCAAGTGTTGGAAATTTCCAACCTGTCACCCCCCCCCCCCCCCCAAGGTTGGAAAATTTCCAACTGATGTCCATTTCTGTCAAAAATTTTGACCAAAAATAGGAACATATGCAAATATTGGTCGAAAAACAATAAATTCCCCCCCCCAATAAATTGTTTTATAATCAAACTACAAGAACATTTTCAACCTATTGTTGGTGTGAAATTTCGTTGTGGCAGGTATGAAATTTCCAACTATTGAAAATATAGCTCTCTGCCCTCTAGCCACATCCCTGATCTCCATTAAAGGGATGGGGCGGCCCCGGGGTTCGTACATTGAATTGGAAATATCTAACTGAAAAGCCCCCCCCCCCCCCTTCCCCCCGAATCAGACCAACTGTCATGCAAGTTCGCGAAATTCTATCTCCACCCGCCGTCGAGTTGAACTTTTCAACTTGTACCTCAAACAATTTTTTTTACAGAAAACATGCTTAGCCAACCGGGAGGCGCAGATGTGCTATATTATCGCTTATCGACACGTCACCCTGTGACTTACGTAGACGTATTTACTTATGAAGTATGTCTGATGTTTTATTTATACTTGTTAGATACGCTGTATTTTTTCTGGATCCCGTTAGTTGACAGTGTCAGAACACACGTGCACCTGGGACTGATATAGTATATCCAGAGTGAATTTAACATTTAACCATATTTTAATGGATCGTCTTGGCATCACGTAACAATTTTGAGTAATTTGTATATTGTTAATTGTAGAGAAATATAGAAGGAATATAAGTGACTGAGTTGTTGTTAACTAGTATTAGCCAAAACAAAACTCAAATGTAGATACATGTAGACACAATTCTTCATTCTCATCAACTACATGTATAACTACATATAGGAGTATATATGTATGGACCACTCTCATAATTGCACATTCGCGGGGCCCCATGGTGCATGATCGAACCTAGTCCAAGACTTCTTGTACTAAAGCCAGCTAAGATATTGGGATGGCGATGCTGGTGTTTAGTCCAAGCCCGCTTGTATACCAATCCTATCACACGAGTTACGCCCACGATCTGTGGCGGGAATTTGTGGTGTATTTTACTCGATTTACCTAGCAAATCACTACATGATGCTATATACATCGGAAAGGCTTACATCTTATGGTCATAATGGTGTATAATAATCTAACTTTAATGTTAAATTACACATAGAATATTCCGGTTGATTGCCACAAACATCGATTTGTTTCTCTGTTTGTTTACGTTTTAACCGAAAGCCGAAGTGGTCCGAATAAGTTCGGCATAATCCGCTGTTTGTTCTGGGAATTCTACTTTCCGTTTCTATATATAGCGCGGGTTTTCCGAACAAAAATGGCGAAAACCGATCGCCCGAAAGTCCAGTTTTCTATGTGCTTTCAGAACAATTCCCGCACTAAAAACTTGATGACATAATGGAGGATCAGAACGGTAGTTTTGTTGACAATTTTCGCAAGCAACTTGTCAAAATTGGAGCAAATTAGAACTCTTGTGTCTGACTTGCCATGCGTGTGATGTGCATTTTGACATCTGTGTTGATAAAATAATCGGAGAACCGAATCACACAGTTTCGAAATATAGTTCTTCCGTTTTAGTGGGACTTTTCAAACTTAAGGTTCATTTATTTAGTGTATTACATTTATATCTCCAATGTTTAATTAATCTATTTATTATTTTATTTATTGACACACATAATTACGATTACAATGGAGAATTCATCGTAATTTGCGTTGTTGTCCAAAATCTACGGAATATTTTCAACGGAAAATGCCGAACACAGTTCGCGAGGTCAACCGAGTTCGCATACTTTTAAAAAATTGTAAACATTGAGGTAAATGTCTCTTTTCGCATTAAATTACCGTTTTAAATTCACAACTGATGTGGGTTTCAGATAAAATAGCATGTCTTCTGCGGAAAATATCCGTTTATTGTCGCAATTGTGACATTTTATTTCATATAATTGTGGTTTTACTTGAGCGGGTCACTAACGCTTAAGCCGTGTCATAAGCGAGCATATAGGGCGGTCTTGGACTAAACACCAGCATCGCCATCCCAATATCTTAGCTGGTTTTAGTACAAGAAGACTTGGACTAGATCGAACCATGCTGATCGAGTGTGTAACTTGACTTCTTTTGGTAGGGGAGGGGTACAGCAATTTAACCCTTTCTTTACTAAATGGATTGTCCCATTCAGCTTTAAAAGTATACACTGGAATGCTCTATTATTCATCTCCAGGGATGTACAGGAAATATAAGCAGACGACATGCAAATAATACAGACAATACAAGTGAAGAAGGATTCCTATATTATTGGTGGGAAATGTTCTGATAGTAAGTTCACCAAACGGCCTGTTGAACTTATTATCTGAACATTTCCCGAAGGGCACAACTAATTAAAATTGAATTACCTTACTCGTATTTGAATTCGCGCAGTACTATTTTTCGCTCAGTTTTTAATTCGCTCATTTTAAATTCGCACACCTATAGCTGCACGAATTCAAAACTGAGAAAACTATTTTCGTAGTATTTCTGTGATATTTTCGTTTATATTGGAGCTGATGATAGTACTGTTTCAGTTCTTAGTCATTGCTGGAGATAATATATGTGTATATATTAAACACCATCGCGGCGGATTTACATCGTGTAGACAATACACTAGTAACTACATACATAATAATTTTGTGGCGACCTGGACTGTTAGTAGTTCTTATATATTATTGTGAGCAATGGTCTTGATAACCGTTAGCCGAATGTAAATATATGCATACATGTATAGGCGTAATGGTCTATTCAACCATTCATAATACATGTAAACTCAGCAACACAGCCCTCTTGTATTTCATATGGACTGTGGTTTAGATTTAACTTGGTATGGGAGTCCTACTATTTTTCGCTCATATTCGCGCACTGATGAGTGCGCGAAAAATAGTATTGCGTTAATTTAAATACGGGTAAGGTAGTCTAATTTATCCACAAACCAGAATAAATGCAAAGAAATGTACACATTACTGGGCCTGCAATGACATAGTGACTTGTCTCAAATTCAGACTTCTCCCTCTTCATCATGTGAGATCCAACAGATACCAGGCATCTTGGTTCTCAGTCCAGAAATGTCACTGTCTGATTTTAAACAAACCACATGAATATATTTAACCCCAGCTCTATCTGTAAAATGGTAAACCCAGGTTCGTGCAGTGATGAACTAGAAGCATACTTTAAAGCATTGATTATTATATATAGTTTGATCATATCAATAACAAATGAATAAATAATCATCTTTGTACAGATAGGAAACAGAATCCCAGACCCAGTACATCAATGTTTCAACACATGCCATAAACAGCACCTCACTAAATATACTGTAGACAGCATCAATGTCTGGGCATTTGGCCAGTGCCCGAGTTTATTGTGCCTGTCATTTGCAGAATGAGGTCCCCAGAGGGTGAATTTAGTGACGCTATCTCGCATAGCGGGCTAGCATCACTAAATTCACCATCTGGGGACCTCATTCTGCTTAGGCCTCATCTGGAAATTTTTTCTTTATTAACAAATTCTATAGAAATTTCTTCACATAGATTCTATTTCTTTTTTAGTTTAGTTTCACATATCCCCAAATTGGCAGACGACACATTGCATAATCGAGGTTCCCAATGGGTGTACATCACAATAATCACCATTTGGGAACTTCAAATCTGATTCTATTTCTCCCATAGCAGATAAGGCCATGCAGAATGAGGTCCCCAGACAGTGAATTTGATGATGCCAGCCCACTATGCGAGATAGCATCACTAAATTCACCCCCTGGGGACCTCATTCTGCAAATGACAGGCACACTAAACTCAGGCTTGTTTGGCAAGTGCATAATGGTTAGCTAACTTAGCTATGATGATAGTGATAGAACAAAGAGGAACAATTTAATATGAAATACCATAGTTCTTAACTCTACCATGATTGGAGCTTCCTAAAATTTTGCGAAAACCATGTGCCAATGCATTCTCTTTATATATATGCGAGTCTCCCATAGGAAGCCTCACATATATAAGAAAATACATTGACCTAACAATAGTTACCTTGACCTTGTAAGCCAGTGCATTCCCTATGGGAGACTCGCATATACATGTGTATGAGATAATGGACTGGCACATTATCTTTAATGCTGAACCAGCGCAACTTCCGTCATGTAAGGGTTACACCATATGATGTTGAAATATCTACACGATACATATAGTGGCAAATGCTACTGCATAATGCTTTCTACTACCGGTATACATGTACTGAGAATTCCATGAATCTAGGAATATATTTTGTGAGGTCAGCAGAGTCAAGGTTTTTGTTATTAATTAAAGGCACGGGCGGCGTTCGTTGCAGAAATATTCATATTTGTTGAAATCGCCATCAACCGAAGGAATATTAAAATATATATAGTTTTGTTCATATGCCAAACATATTAATCAGCACGTAAATAGTATATTGTCGTCAAGTCGTACGATGGTGTATGTAAACAAGAACCTGCTCATGTTAAAGAAGTTTTGCTTCTGTTTACATAACACAGCGCAATTCTATTGGTTAATCACACACAAATGATATAAACGCTCTTTATAATATTTCAATATCGGGATAACAGTGACAAATACTGCTCTTTATGTTTACCATATCCGGATCTAAAAAAAGCCAGGTTCTGTAACGTTTTTTGCTTTGTTTACATAACAAAGGAAAAACATTTGACAATAACATACTGTTTATGCCATATTTCTGATTGGTATAAGAACAAAGTCTGTCTATATTTTACTATTCTTTCTGTTTATGGCGGTTTTTGATGGAGCTGAATACTTTAACAGCATACCAACTACCAATGCTACCCATATCTTTAAACACACTTCAGGTGAGCAAGTTACTGTTACATGTACTTCTATTTTACATATAATAGAAAAATAGATATTATTACTACTTCATTAATATTTATATGTGACTCGAAGTGTATAAACTGCAGTCGGCATAACTCGCAGTTGCCTACCAGTGATATCTGTCTCCCAGTTCGATTGTGAGACATTGTATATCATTCAAAGATGTGATCTACATGTATCTCCCCTTTCTCATATACAACTTTTGACAATAACAAACATTTTTATTAACTAATTTTGAAAACCCGCGTGAAATATTTGCAGTCATATTCACCAGCGAGGTTTATTTGATAAAGTAGGTGATTTTTCGCACCGACTGAACAAATCACCTTGATTGGATCTGATCAATGACTGCAGAAAACCAGGTAATTGAACCTCGCCCAATATAAACTATATGTATCTGGTTGATAAAATAAAACTGGCTGTTAAATGAGTGCTGGTGTAATATACATGTATGTGCACAGATCATAGCTAGACAGTATAATGCTCTAAAATAAAATTAGTAAAAACTTTTGAAGCAAAATGCAAGTAAAGTTAATTTCTGGTGACAGCAGCTTTTGATGACTGGTGTCCATGGAAACTACCATAAACATGTCCGGTACATGTCTCTATTGTATATTGTTGACATTTTAATAGACAACTTGAACTGTGATACACATGTATAATTGTAAATGAAAGTTTGTTCACTCAAAATCAGAAAATAGCACTAACAGTAGTCAGAAAATTACCAATCAAAATAAACTAGTGAATTATTCTTGTGTGAACTTAATATGTCAGTTTAGCCATAGGTCATGCCTGAAAGGTACATGTGGCGTACATGGGGCTAATATCTAACTTTGGTGACCTCTGATATCATACTTGGACATACATGTACGTCAACATTCCTTATAATGTAGTTAGACAGACACAAGAGAAATGACACAGTTTGTCTCTAAAACTTAAAATTATCCTAACGGGTGAACTCATAACAGTCACAACACTAGATGCAGCAAGGGCGTCAACGTCATATGCAAAACATTTCTGTTGTGTCAGCCTTAGAATTTTGAGAAACATGTATTCAATTTGAAATAATATACATGTAGACTGACCATCTTGTATATGGTAGATATCGGTAGACTGTATGCATGTATCTGTACACTAGATTCCATTGGCCTTCCATAATATAAGAATAAAATACATTCATTTCTTCTTTTTGAGATCCTCAAATCGCTTTGTGAGATCATCAAAGTCCACATCTTCACCACCTGCAGAACTTCCTCCAAATGTGTCAGGCAAAGTGTTGTTTGGGACAGCTGGTAGATCGGGGAAAGTGTCCACAGGGTTCATTTTCGTTGGAGCCGAGGGTAGTGCCGGCATTCCTCCTGAAGGCCCCATACCTCCTGGGTATGCAGGAGGTTTGTTGCAGCTGTTGTCATACAGATGATCACTAGGTGGTCCCCCAGCTGGGTTGCTTGGAGGTGGGTAGCCTGGGTTGCTTGGAGGTGGGTAGCCTGGGTTGCTTGGAGGTGGGTAGGCTGGGTTGCTCGGAGGTGGGTAGGCTGGGTTGCTCGGAGGTGGGTAGGCAAATGGTTTGGTTGCACCTGCAGGTGGTGGATATGATGGCCCGGATGGTGGAACTGTTGGTAAAGGGGGCGGAGCCATTCCAGGATCTGAATACTGTAAAGAGAATGTTCAAACTGATTGAATATTAGATACATGTATTTAAAGTGACTTGTAACATTAATTTTCACACCAAGTAATTTATTATTCATGTTCCACTGACAACCATACCATAGCTTGATATATGATTGAAAAACAAATATTTAGACTTTGTATTTTCAACTTTCAGTACATGCATACAGCTATGCTCTAATTAATCCCCCCACCCACTTAGTGAGGTTGACCTTTGGCATTACCGTGGCACTTGACCACATTCATGCAATCAAACATGGTCAGTTACATGTATACTGTGGCACCACCTTGTTTTCACGGTTAGACCAAATTCTTCAGGCGATGTTGATAGGAGTTTTATTGTTTTTAATGTCGTCATTTTAAGCACACCAGAGAATTTGTTTATTTATGGCATGGCGTGATGTGATGCTGCTTTGATGATGCAATCGCGAAAGTCGGTAAGTGACCAACTTTTTACGTTAAGTAAACTGTAAACAATTTATTAATTGAAATATTGAGTTGTGTATAGTTACTAGTAACTTGGATATAAAGATACCCCTGAAGGTATGGTATACATGTAGATATATGGTATTTATCAACTGAAAACTTAGTGATTGTACATGTAAATGGTACCAGATGTCAAACTCACGTGTTTCAATTTCTAGATCAAACAGAATTGATGCGATGCGAGTCTCTCATGAAAAAATTAATGCGGTGTACGGCAGTCGCAAAAAAATTTAAGCTGATGTATATTACTTGGTTTACTGCAGTTAACAAAATATTATCGCTGTAAGATTACCGGTGGATATCACATGTCAACTTCTAGCATTCACGGTGATACCACTTGACTGCAGTTGAATGGCGGTATGACCACAATCAATATCAGCCTACAACCACATTAAAGGGGCCGATTAATTAGAGCATACTGGTAGCTGTACATGTATCAGTGTATCACTGAGAGCTTTCCGATGAATGGCAACAAGCCATAATTCCGACTAAATCCTGAAAAATTAGCCATAATTCTGCTGTGGTTGAGGAGTTGATTATTTAGGGCATTACTGTAATTTAAGAATAAAACACTTCAACAAAACTTACAATGTTTTGTGCAGGATGAGGATAAGCAGCTGCAGCAGGTATTGGCTGCATCATTCCACCTCCGCCTCCACCACTACCTCCCTTCTTATCATCTAAGTTAATAAGAAGATTCTCTGCAGCGAATATTTCATCCTCAGCCATAACTGATGGATCTGCTTCATATGGCACGTTATATGTCCTTGCTATCTCAACCATATATCTCTCAACTAATATCTTGGGCGGAGCCTGTACACCGAGCCTATGCATGACCTTTTCGCTGACGTTGTTCAATGTGTTGGTTTTGCAAGCATCTGCAAACTCTTTTCCGTATTTGTTAGTGAACTGTTCGCTAATTGCCTTGAACTCAGCGATATCTGCCTGAAGTCTAGGTGTGGCCCACATCAAGCTCGCAATGGATTCTTCAAGTCCGGGATCCAGTTCTCTATGAAAATGGAAAAAATAAGATGCCAGTTTGAAACATATGGCATACCGGTAGTTTACAGTATAGCGTTATTTGATGATGTATACATGTACATTTATCTTTGATTGTAATGAGCAATAACTGTTCACAAGAGGGTTGTACATGTACCCGGTACATGTATACCAGTATATGATAGTACTCTCAGTGCCCAATATATATATAATCGTGATGGCATAATAATAGTGATGGGTGGGGATTTGCTAAATGTAATAATAGTGTTGGCAATTTTACTCTATGTCTCAATGTCAAATAATAGTGATCATTGGGAATTTTCTCCAAAATTAATAAGTGCTGGCAGTATTATTACTCTATTAGTCACCTCAGAATGCCGATATATGAATAAATACTGTACATAATTTGTACATGTAGAAGAAAGAAGAATACTCAAGAAAAATAATGAGCTTGAATCATCAAAATGGGGAGAATCAGCGGAGAATGGCATGCATTAACGTGCATTGTACCGGTAGTTTCAAATGTTCAAATTACAGTAAGTACTACTAAAGATTATGTTTGACCTTTGGGTTTACCGGTACGTGTACACTGTACCACGTGATCAACAATTTAATTAACATGGATTTACCATGATGTGTCTCAAAATTTGATCTGAATTATAATAGAATTCCTGAACACAACTAGGCCTGAAGAAGTCCATCCCAAAATACATGTACCTGATATAATGTACTGCAACTGTGTAGAGATTAGAAGTTAATAAATAGTAATTTTATTTGGCATAAATGCACTTTTACACTAAAAACAGGTACCGATGTGGCTAATTAGCACCCTCAATTATTAATGTGGGCAGTTGATTTGTAATTTCCACTTTAAGGAAATCAGTCTGTCTTGAGTGAACATGACTTTTGAACAGCTACCGGTACATGTGTACACAGTACATTTGTTTCTTTGCTTTCATAGTGTGAAACAAATACTACATGTACTACTAAAGAATCCCATTACTTTCAAAAAGTATTATGTCAGTCAACCACAAATAGCGACAGGACGCAGCCGAAACAAATTGTATGTAGTTCTAAGATACCGTAGTAGTAGAGGTGCCACGATTATTGATTATGATAATCGGTCGTCAATAATTGAATATAATCGATTAATCGTACCTAATAACAACAGTGGAAGTACATGTAATGTTTACGTTAATAAAGTGCATCATAAACCACTGTTAGTACCTATGAACACAATGTATTGAATACTGAAGCTATTTGCTGAAGCAAACTGGGCCACGGCATACTGTCGCCGTAGCGGATTGCCGAAGCCAAACAATCTGAATTAAGAGGGCTGTGAATAGCCAAACATACAAACAATATAAAAGTAGGAATGCACAACAGATGGACGGCGGTTCCTAAAAAAAAGGAAACTATAAGTTTCATCAAACTTCCAGAGCGTGGATAACAATCACAAAGGTGTGCCCTCTGCCCTCACCTGCAAATTGCAGGACTTAAAACAAGTTAAGTATTTGATAATATTGAGTTTCATTCAGCATTCACTGCATGATACGTGATTGCCTGTACTAGTAACATCTACCTAAGTATACTTATGCAAACAAAGTATAGTCACAAATGACATCGCGGAGAACATCGCTGATTAAAATGTCGTAGATTCCCTGGTTTCCAGAGAATGTCAATCAACTCCCCATTGGTCCAATCAGATTCAAGGGCGAGTGCATTCAGTTCATTGAACACGGTGGCAGTCGGCATACATGTAAATGTATTCGAAAGACATAGTGTCGCCTTTCAAGTATAAATATACAAACACGTCGCCATAAGCTCAAAGCTGCAGTGCTGCAAATTTGTAGAATATACAACGACACGATGAGTAACCATGTCGCATCATCAAATGAACTGCCAACTGTTTGAAACATACATGTAAGTTAGAAGTACTCATGTTGTCGGAATCTTTTATATATGCGATCAAAGGTTGTTAACCCTTCGGTTGTAGATTAAAATGTGTAAAACAAACATGGTACCGGGGTATTCAATAATATCTGGCATTTTCCGAAACCCGAAATAATTAACGCAGATTAATCGACTATGGAAATGGTAATCGATTATCAACGGTTCATCGATTATACGATTAATTGTGGCACCCCTAGATAGTAGGCTTAGTAGCACATAATTTTTAATGCCGGGGTGGTGATGTCCGGTAAAATTATGAGAAATGTCGTATAAAATATAATGGTGGTAATATGAAGGGTATTGGAATTGTTCGGACTATCGAACATGTACCGGGTACTAGTGTAGTAATTCTCTTCAATAGTCTTAATCCCGCCTTGTCTTTGCAATAACACCTGCCAGTACTGCAGTAGGCCTACTGTACTTTTATAATTCAGATACATGTACATGTAGCCTAGCATAGACCTATTAAGGCTCAATGGGTCACTCTCACCTAAAAAGATGCTGTCAGAAGGGTACACAGGTTTTGAAAATGTGCTGAAGGGTAAACAGGGTTTGTTTTTTATGCTGTTGCAGTACATGTACATGTACTAGTACATGTAGATCACTGCATTAATGAAAGTCAGACGCCCATCAGCAATTTGTTTTTAGTTCATTCTAATTTTCATTGGAATGTAAAAAATGATTCTCTAACAAAAATTGTGGCAGATGCGAAAACAAAATGTTATTTTGAATGAGATTTCAAAACCAGTGTACCCTTCAGCACATTTTCAAAACCTGTGTACCCTTCAGCACTTTTTTTGGTAAGACTAAGAGTGACCCATTCAGCCCTATTACTAGTAGTACTACATGTACAAGTACCGGTAATCTTCTCTTACAGAAATCATGGCAGGCACACAAACTAAACATCATTTGGAACAAAATTTCCAAACATGTGCAGCCTTCGATCGGCACATTTTCCAGCCTGTGTACCCTTCAGCACAGATTTCAGTGAGAGTAACCTCTTCAGCATTAATAGTAATAGTACCGGGGTATTTAGCCCACCGATACTGTTATTGTTAATCAGGTCGGGCACACATCCAAAATGGTCTACGTAGCTCGTTTTGTCTACTGTAGCCCGATTGAGCTACGATTTGAATGTGATTTACACACCTCCATCGATTATCGTCATACCACGAGAAAAGCGCATTTCGAATTTTTGTTTATTAGTTGTGTACGACTATTGCGTCTACAAAGAAGCAAAAAACTCAACGACTCACCACGGCTTAGCCTTAGGCGCAATTAACGATGTTTTAATTAAGACCTGTTAGCGTTTGGTAGTGACTTTCCAGAAAATATCAGATTTTGCCATAAAAAGTAGGAAACAATCCATTTGTTTTTGCAGGATATTTATTTTTGAAGGTCAAGAACGTCCGGTTTATGTGGCTTACCTGATTGGATAAAGCGAACAGCTTGACTCGGAGACGACTATTTGTTAAATGTTTGGCGACCGCCATTCAGAGAAGGCAGCTACGGAAACACGATTCACAATTTTTCTTTGAAATTTGGAAGCACCTCGGGTAACATTACAGTTATACAAATATGGTTGTCCATTTGTCGTTCCGTACATTCCAACAGATAGATGTTACACTGAAATCCCATTAAGAACGTACCATTAATCCCCTGCTAAATGCAACCAATCAGATTATCGCCTGCACACGGATATTTGCGAACCGGAACTACCTCAGATTTTATGAAGATTTACATTTTGATCAAGAGATTTTGATGATCATTTCTTATTGTTTTTCATGGTAAATTGACCAAAACAAATTGATTTTGAATCGCTCAAAAGGTATTAAAGCCGTGGTGAGTTGTTGAGTTTTTTGCTTCTTTGTAGACGTGATAGTTGTACACAACTAATGAACCAAAATTTGAAATGCGTTTTTTTCGTGGTATGGCGATAATCGCAGGACGCGTGTAAATCACATTAAAAACGTAGCTCAATCGGGCTACAGTAGACAAAACGAGCTACGTAGACCGTTTTGGATGTGTGCCCGACCTGTTAATGTTATTAAAATTTAAATAATGCCATTTTTATCTATAATTTTAGACTTACTTTTGACTGGTAATAAGACCAAATCTGGCAAGAAGCAGATCACAGTACATTTCTAAAAGTTCCATAGCTTCAACCAGATAATCTTCTCGTATGATATGTTCAACACGTATCCTGGCTCGATCATCTTTACCACCCGAAATATAGTCGGCAATTTCCTTCCTGGCTTTCAAAGCCATTTCCGTCTTCTTTTTCTCCAGAAGTTTTAGACGATTTATCACCAAACGCATATTGGTTTTCAGCTTGATGTAATTAGGTCCGCTCTTAAACATCTTTGCGTTTTAATCTGGTCGATCCGGGTGACAATTAAATTCTTTATATACGATAAATTGATGATCTGGACATCACAAGACTTTGAGCAATTTGTGTTTGTGTATGAGTAATGCGTAAAACGTCACAGTTTTAGGTGCAAATATTTTCGCATTTTCGTACTCTATATATATCGTACCAAATCGAATCAAACAAGACAGAACTTAACCCTTTGAATTCGACTGGCCGCAAAATGGTCAGCCAGAAAACGTTCATACACCCGACTGGCCGCTATTGCGGCCAGCAGCATTCAGTGATGTCATAAACCTATGTAGCATGTGTATACATGTTATAACCATTGGTATATCCATATCCTCCCTTCATCTATGGTATATCCACTTATATCATCCAGATTTAGGATAGAATTACTCCCCCTCTTACAGCTCATTGTTTTGGTTGAATGTTCATTATTCCAGCTTTGATGTTGATATCTCAATTGCTCGATGGCGTGTTTGCAGGGATATTTCTAGTTCAACTGTTCAAGATTGAACGTAATAATACGTATCGTACTAATTAGGGTAATACGCTGCTTGGTTAGTTTTCCGACAATTACGTTCATTTTTATAGGGCGCTGTTCTTCTATATTTATTACCTATCATTAGCCATATAAATAATTCATTTTATGAATATTATTCGCCTGGCAGTATACCGGTATATTTAATCAGCAAACTTCGTGCACGTACACTTTATATTCATATATATATAATATATGACTGATAAACTATCAAATCAAAAGTAAAGTCCATGATAAAGACCTCATGTCGAAATTCAGGTTGGCTACATGTGTTCAAAACGCCCAAAATACGTTTGCTAGACGTGGACCGCTTAAAGAGCGCATGACGGAAGTTAAATTTACGTGATCTTTCATTCAGACCGCACTTTTACTGAAATATGCAGGGGGGGGGGGGGGGGGGGGTCGGAAAAAAATTTCAGGCACGTATGGCATTTTTTCCCTTTCGATCATTTTTTGTACCCACCCACCCCCACCGCCAATTTTTTTTGCCGTTTTCGGCAGTTTTTTCCGACCATTTTTTGACACCCACCCCCCCCCCTTTTAACACTAAAACAGAGATTTGCGGGGGGAAATTCACTGTAAACAGCTGTATATGAATTTCTGTGCATACTATTTATAATGGATGTTAACATGGACATGTAAATAGGAATGAGTCATTTTGAGGTCATTCGGCCAAAAAAACATGGCTGCCAGCGGCCATCTTGGATTTCAAAATTTGCAACAAAATACAACACGATAACTGCCTGCAGTCAGTTTACCAGTTAGAATTACATTATTTCTCTCATTCAAAGTGGTTTTGAAGCCCAACTCATTGCCAAAAACACTAAAAAACAAGCAGGAAATTTTTTTTTTAGTTGCGGAAAAAATTGCTTGTTGGTGGCTTTGATCATTTTTTTCACCCCCCCCCCTGAAATATCCCTATATATATTAATTAGTGACATCATAAAATGTAATATGTGATATCATAAAATAACTAGTATTTATTGATATCACAAAATGAGAATATGATATCACTAAATGAATTTATGATATCATAAAATCGAATATATGATATCACAAAATAGTAAGCAAATTCGATTTGGTGATATCAAAATTTATTTTATGATATCATAAAATAGAATACCATTAAATGGTTATACTATCTTATGATTTCATATATTCGATTGTGATATCATATATTCATTTTATGATATCATAAAATTAATTATTGATATCACCAACTAGGCAAAACAAAAAACAAAAGAACGGCACCCCAAACATTTTGGTCCTAGACCGTCTTCTCGTCGACTTTTATTGGGCCACTATAAATAAAAATAATAGTTTTCAAAAATTTATATCTGATCACTCTGAGCTTTGATGGGTGGGTTGCTTGACTCGAATCAAATATGTTTTACCCATGAAGCCATGGAAATAGTAAATTGCGAGCATTAATTCGGATTTTGCATCTTTAATGTTTGGCCACCGACATGTAACGTGAACTCTGAGATTAGTCCTATGTACATGCTGTACTGCAATGTGTATACTGTCGATTCGTCACCCTTATGGGGATGATCTTCCTGTGTAAAAAGCTAGACTTCTGTCACTTCGAGAGGTGAATTCCACACTTTTATTATTTATTGAGGACCATCGCACAAAGCCCTTTTGCCGATCAATATTAAAGCAACGCATTGTCCTGGTTATCAGCCGAAGTCGATCGATGTGGATTCGAGCATGTAAATCTCCCGCGATCCTGGCTTGACACACATACGCGATGAAATGCATATACATGTAGCTTGATGTATATATACTATACTCACATTCTGGTATAATAACGCACATATGTACATGTATTTTAAAAGCACGGGCGGTGTTCGTTGCAGAAATATTCATATTTGTTCAAATCGCTATCAACAGAAGGAATATTAAAATATATATAGTTTTGCTCGTATGCCAAACATAATCAGCGCGTAAATAATATATTGTCGTCAAGACGTACGATGGTGTACGTAAACAAGAGCCTGTTCGTCTTACAGAAGTTTTGCTTCTGTATACATAACACAGCGTAATTATATTGGCTATAAACGATCTTTATTATTTCCATATCAGGAAAACAGTAACAAATAACGCTCTTTATGTTTACCATATCAAAACAAAAGCCAGGTCTGTAACGTTTTTTTGCTTTTGTTTACATAACAAAGGAAAAACATTTGACAATAAATTACTGTTTATGCCATATTTCTGATTGGTATAAGAACAAAGTCTGTCTATATTTTACTATTATTTCTGTTTATGGCGGTTTTTGACGGAGGTGAATATTTTAACAGCATACCCACCGCCAACACCGCCCGTATCTTTAACCCTTTACCCAACAGAACGCCCAGAAACGCCCTAACAGCCTAAATTATCTTCGGTCTGTCTCAATAAAACCATGGAAATATGGGTATCATTGGAACCGGCTCATTGAGCACATTGTGATAGTTACAGTTATGCCCTGTGCCAATGCATTCTCTTATATATGCGAGTCGACCATAGGTCGCCTCGCATATATAAGAGAATGCATTGGCCTAAAAAAAACTTTTTTTTAACACTTTTTACCATTTTTTCTTTAATATGTGTTAAGCCAATGCATTCTCTTATATATGCGAGGCGACCTATGGTCGACTCGCATATATAAGAGAATGCATTGGCACAGGGCCGTTCTGTTGGGTAAAGGGTTAAAGTGCGTATTTACATCAAGTGAATGAGACTATATATCATCGATGGGCTTCTCAAACATAACCTCATGAACATAGGTTCATATTGGACGTAACTATTCACATAGGTTCATATTGGACGTAACTATTCACATAGGTTCATATTGGACGTAACTATTCACATAGGTTCATATTGGACGTAACTATTCACATAGGTTCATATTGGACGTAACTATTCACATAGGTTCATATTGGACGTAACTATTCACATAGGTTCATATTGGACGTAACTATTAACATAGGTTCATATTGGACGTAACTATTCACATAGGTTCATATTGGACGTAACTATTCACATAGGTTCATATTGGACGTAACTATTCACATAGGTTCATATTGGACGTAACTATTCACATAGATTCATATTGGACGTAACTATTCACATAGGTTCATATTGGACGTAACTATTAACATAGGTTCATATTGGACGTAACTATTCACATAGGTTCATATTGGACGTAACTATTCACATAGGTTCATATTGGACGTAACTATTCACATAGGTTCATATTGGACTTATTTTTTCTGAAATAATTATACAGAGCGCGAATCTGGTAAGACGTGTCGATGAAATAAAGTAAATTAAATAGTGCCAATATGGCTGAAGGGGGCCACTCTCACCAAAAAAAGTGCTGAAGGGTGTACAGGATTTTAAAATGTGCTGAAGGGTTCACAGGTTTTGAAATCTCGTTTTAAATGACGTTTAGTATTCGTATCTGCCATGATTTCTGTTAGAGAATGATTGTTTGCGTTCCAATGAACATTAAAACGAACAGAAAACAAACTGCTAATTGGCATCAGACTTTCAGAAATACGGTTTTAGAAACGGTGTTAGTGTACCCTTCAGCACATTTTCCAAACCCTGTGTACCCTTCAGCACTTTTTTTGGTGAGAGTGACCCCTTCAGCGCCAATATTGGCTTATTTCGTATTGAAATAATCACTATACAGGCTCCTTTTGAACGCCGCGCGTTTTACGCCCATATGGAGAATATGTTTTCCTCAAATACTCACTATATTGGGCTTAAAACCCGACATTCAAAATTAGCCCGCGTTGTGCTTATTTTACAAGAACAGGCTGAAAATGTCATATCTGGCGTTTTGGCGCGAAAGCACTTTTTTGCATATCTATAATTCTATTATCTACGATTTCGATTATACATAAGATCCTTAGTATAGATAACTTTGTCAATTTTTCATGTGAATTAATGCCATTTATCTGGGACTGTCGTGTTCTTAAATCTCGTATCAGATTTTCCCGCAAAATGTTATCATTAATTCTAAAATATCGAAGTTCTATTCTTGAAACGTTTCCTGCAACGGTGGTATAATTCTGATTGGGGGTTGTTTTTGAAGAAACATGATCGGAGTCGTTTCTTCCTGATCCCGAGTTGAAAAAGACTAATCGAACCCGTGGGAATGGTCAAAATGAAAATGTCGTATCGCACGACTTAGTAATTGTTCCTTCTAAAAATGACATATAAAACCACCAATCGTATTTTCTCATCAGTCAGGAGAGATATGCATACTTATGACAGCTTATCTTTTATAATAACAGTTTTTGTTATATATACATGATTATTATATTGCAATGGTATTAGTAGATACATGTACTATTGCTATTTCCAGACATATACTTTCTGCATGGGCCATCGTGTCTCCTGTAAAGTTAGATTTTGTTTGAGAATGCGACTCGATCGTTAGAAGCCTACTGAGAAACTTGCTGAATTTTTAGCTCAACTTGACAAAGTCAAGTTTGAGCTATTGTCACGTGCTGGCGTCCGTTAGCCACCCTATACACTACATCCCCCATATGATCGTCACCAAATTTCGTATGGATCATCGGGGTGACCTATAGATGGGAGCTCATCCTTTTTTCCAAGTTAAAACAAAATTGGCGATTTTACATTTGAATCTACCGGCACCCCCCGCAATTATTGACGATATGTTTGCTTCTAATTTACAGGCGTGTTTGGGACCACCTCTAGATTGGAGTTATTGAATTTTAACGATTTTCGAGGAAAACATGGCCACCGGCAGCCATCTTGGATTTAATCTTTGCAGACCACAACCTCGTCCGATTGTTCACAAACTGCATAGGGATGAGCTCTCGGTGAGAGCTATCAATTCTTTTTCTGAATTTCAATAAAAAATATAGCCGCCGCGCGGCAGCCATCTTGGATTTTATTCTTTGTATGCCTACATTCTTCGGCACACCCAACAGGTCACATCCCTCATCTGATTATCACAAAACATCATAAGGATCTTCGGAGTGACCTCTAGATGGGAGCTTTTGATTTTGTTTTTCGAAATTCGTTAAAAAAAACATGGCCACCAGCAGCGATCTTGGATTTCAAATTTGAATCCATCGCCACATGCACCCTGCAGACCGCATTTATTGCAGAATGTTTTTGAAAAATTACAGGCATGTTTAGGATCACCTATATGAGCTATCGAATTTGAACGATTTTAGATGAAACACATTACTCGTGTCATACAGCCAACATTTTTATCCAATTGATCCCAAACTAACTTTTTAATTATGGCTCTTCATGTTGACCTCTATTATTACTTAAATATTTCAATTCTCCGCATCCCTTATCGCTGACATTATATGGATATGACATTATCCCATTTCCAAGTTGTGCAACAGTGTCATTGACACTTTAATAATTTTCACTGTACACACTGATGACATATGGGTGAACATCTGGTTAACATGTCTCATGGAAATTATTGGTGTTCATGTTAATCCAAGCTAAATTTGCAATACGTCCATAACTTCACCGAAAGAGCCAGGGACCATAACGAATATAGCTCCCACTGGCATGCCGGCCATTTGTTTGTTTGACAACTCCGTAATATAATATTGCCTAGTATCACAGAGTACTAATTATTCAACCTAGTATTGTGTGAGTAGATGACTATAACTAGCATGCGTTGAAACCAAACAGAAACAATTGTTTGATAATAAAGATTATTGACTGTTGTGTGTAATAAATACAGAATCACACATACGTGTGAAGGGTATGAATTTTATCGCACTCGTTTGTTATGCAACAATTACATTTCAACTCGAGCATGACGGCTCTCATTGTAAGATTGCGCCAAAATCAAACTCGTGCGGTAAGGTTCGATCATCACATTCACACGCAGTGTGATTCTGTCTATAGATTACACACTCACACATCCCAATGACACCATCCTTCTTCACAATTCATCTTTTTTATAACTGAATGGGAGAACTGTGAAATGTGACATATTTATACACACATGGACGCACGTACGCACGCACACACATGTGAAGTCACACGTCCTGGCACATTTCGATTGCTAATTTATGTGCTTAACGAATAGATCAGAAATAGAGAGATGCAATGTACGTACTGCAATACCGACAGTTGTACATTAGGGCTATGACTGCACGACGACTGCGACGCCTTTTATAACAGATGGAATTATTTCCAGGGAGGCTATCGCCATTCTGTAGTTGAGTTAATGTACCCTGCATATGTTGAATTGTATAAGAACGCTTAATTGTTAATTTATCTGTTATCAACGACCAAGTTTTAACTTGTCTGGTTGGCCCCGAAGTTCTGGCAGTGTTTTCTTATCTCATCGAATAAACTTTGTCTCCGTAGATCGTTGTTGTTTGTGAAGAGCTAAACTGGTGTATTACCCCATTAACTACTGGCGTATGGTGCTTTATGCACGCCACTCCAAAATTTGGGCTACTCTCCATTTTCTAATGAAGCTGCACTGTCATTCATTATAAACACTGAAATCAATAAAGGAACATGTTTATCTTCACTTTAGCAAGTACCCAAAAATACCAAAAAAAGAAGCCCGACATGCAGTAACGACTTTTGTTTAATTGAAAACAAGCTGTGAGATTGTAAAAACCAAAGTAACTGCCGATACAGACTATAAGCGGAAACCCATTCCGTGTCGGGTATCATATACCTACACCTAGTCCAAATGGCGAGATGCTGGCATTTAAATGCCAGCATCTCGCCATTTCAATATCTTGGCTGGTTTTAGTACGAGAAGACTTGCACTAACCTACACCCAATGTAATATATACCTGCCGGATAGATGAGAACATATATCCGTGAATCGAATATTGCCTTTATGTATTTTAAATATTACAAGAAATATGGGCAATCGTCACTACTCGAAGAACATGTGAGCAGTAAATGTATAATTATGCATGTATACGGTGACGTGCATACATTTTACTTGAAACATATTTTATTGTACATATATATAAGTTACTAGAAGATTATCCCGCCACTGGCGGGATTGGTCCCATGGCTTTGGTCGATCCATTAAGTTTTGTTTTTCAAGGTAACCCCGTACGTCGCTGCCACCGCTGATGCCAGAAATATCACCCGAGGTCATTTGCGGGTACCCGTGTCAAGGTCATGTTGGGTGGACAAAATAACCCGACAAAAATATTTTCCGTCCCGAGTTGACCATACATAACAAATTTCACATCGATGTCACCGCTGACTACCGAGATATCACCCAAGGTCATTTGTGGGTATCAGTTTCAATGTCAAGGTCACCTCGGGCGGACAAACTGACCCGACGAAAATCTCCCCCGTCCCTTGGAACTCCTAAGTACGAAATTTCGTCTCGATATCCCCAGTTTCCGAGCGAGACGGTCAAATGCCGTATATTCACTAAAGTATATAAACGCTCTTTAATAGCGACGCCTCATATACAAACGCTCATTAATTATCACGCGATTAATCCTGTCAATCCCCATTACGGTGGCAGTTGAAGGGTGAAGGAGTGCTTTTTACCCTTAGATAGGAAGTTTGGGCTCAATCGGTCGAGCCGTTTTCGAGTATATAAAGGATATATATATACACACTAAGTTTCAAAATATATAGTAGAATAATCATGCGCCGGAGATAGTGACACAAGTTTTGTCGATTTTATGACGTCCCTTGGCCACCCACCATCGTTCAATGCATTATTTTTATAATTGAATGTCAGATTCCATTCAGAAATGTAATGTTTAATTGATATGCGTATCTTCCTCTTGCGGGACAGTCTGGCGTGCAGTGGCGGACAGATGATGTACCAAAATGACGTGCACGAATGAAACGCGGTCTAGACTACATCGCGTGACTTGTTGACGTTATTGAACGTGATGTGGTGCAGAGACAGGCAGTATGTATTCAGATTAAATTGGGATTAACCTCGTCTGGTGGAATCAAGTGGGATCAAAGTGATGTGATTGAGCGTCAATATTGTGAGTTGGTTATTCATCACGTATCGATCTGCTGGTTAAGTGTTCCTTTGTGTATACTGCAGTTGTTCTGTTGGCCAGCACTGTGAAACGTGAACGAATTATTACATATATACTATACACTAATAAATGTACACACGGTTGAGGACACGCGTCCCTGGAAATTTCGATGGATAATTTCTCTGCTTAACGAAGACGATGAAGATTTTATAAGCAGGTTTCGATTGAGAACATTTATCAAATTTGAGGTGTTATTTAGCTACGAATAAATCAACAAACTCACGTGTATGGGCGGTCATTTGGTCTAACACATGCATATGCCAAATGAACAGATATGTTGGTTGTTATTTGACATCTGTTAATTTTCAGTTGACGTATTTTTAGATTGAAACAATTTCTATTAAGAGGGAACTGACTTATTGATGTTATTTGACATTTTCATTTGACGTATTTTGATATTAAAACGACATCTATTAAGTTGGAATTGACTTATTGATTGTTATTTAGTATCAATTAATTTTCATTCCATGTATTTTGATTTTGAAACGTCATTTATTAAGTTGGATTGACTTATTATCTATTGGCATATTGTAGACAAATGTCGACCCATGTACGTGACATTCATACGTGATATTATATGAACTGATATAAAACGTCTACAGATGACGTATATCGGCCGCAGTGACTGAAATTCGAAATTCGAAGTTCCGGATTTTGAAATATGATTCATACACGGTATATAGTTATCCCGTCGCACTGATCCAAAATATGTTGAATAGACATCCAAGTTGTCCTCAGTGCCATCAGCAATTGCCCCCCGATTGTCAATGCCAATTAATCTGTTGCTGATAGAATATAATTTGAAGGCTTATATCGTATGACGATGTGCAGTAACAATCATTGCTATACCTGTTGTGTCGTTTATACTACGAAGATGCATGTCGATTGTAGTAACATTGCTACCTTATGTTTCGATTGTACTACGACGATACATGTATGTACATGTAGCATATCGCTGCATGATTTGCGAACCGCACACAATTACATTATCGCATGCTTTATTATCCACGAACATTTTCCAAACATATTTGTTAAACATACCATTTTGAAGTACATGTGCATGTAAACATTATCGAAAACGTTTTCCAAGCAAACATCTAGGCTCTGAGTGAGCTCAAAAATAACGGAGTGGGATATATATAGTGTGCAAACAGCTGCTGTGGGTGGATTTTAGTGGCCCCGTAACAATATATCCAGTAGACATGCGCTTAAAGGTACTCAATCCGAATTAACGCTCGCAAATTACTATTTCCTTGGCTTCGGGGGTCAAAAGTATTTGATTCGAGTCGAGGAACCCACTCATAAAAGCTCAGAATGATCATATATCGATGTTTGAAATCTATTATTTTAATTTCAAGTGGCCCAGTAAACAGTCGACGAGAGGAATTTCTCTGACCAAATTGCGGATGAAGATGGATAACTCTAAAATCAAGTGGCTTTTTTGTGTCAGATATTTGACAAACCGGCAAAATTTCGTTGACCAATTTGTTAATAAATAATAGTTTTTGGGCAATTTTATACTATATTGACTGTGATTAGCATTATTTTTGGGCAACTAATCGATTCTGATAACTGAAGCGGCATTAAAAAAAATATTGTTGTTGGAATCTGATGATATGGGGACGATCGAATCTGATTGAGTACCGTTAACTCATCATAATGTTGAAATAGCATTGTCATCATTCAGTTTTAATCCTGCAATAAAATTCTACCATTGTCTTCAGCCGCAAAGAACGGGTATCTCCGAATATTTCAATGTTTACAACAATGGAGATTTCGTGATATAATGGATGGGAGCTATCAAAGGATCTTCTCAAACATTAACGACACAAAGCAGCGATCCAATCTTCTCATTCCAGTCAGTATTCTGCAACTCAAATCCCATATGCCAATAACAGAAGGAAGATATTGCACAATTTAAATAGAGTTTGGCACGGAGCGGCTCATTCTCGCTGCCGGGGTCGATATGTCACCGCACAATAACCACAATACTCCGCTGCACAATGATATATGAGTAATTCAACGGAGATCACCCCACGATTGAATCGGACATCAATGCGTGTGCAAGTCACCAGAGATTCAATCTACATGTAGCATCCTTTGCTTTATACCAAATCCAATCCAATTATTCCGCCAAATTCTAACAAGTTGTTGCTACATATTCTGTATGTCAATGTAATTGGAATAATGAGATATGTTTTCATCAACTCATCATAGTCAAGAATTAGTTAAGTCTCCAGGCAGTGTCAATCATTAGAATGTTTCATGATATATTGACACTATGAACCCTCTGGCAATCCAACCTCCCACGTTTAAAAAAACGAACTAACTGGCCTGTAAATTAGCTGGTATAACGCCCCATTGCCCGACCAGTTTATATATATGAGTAATTCAATGATCCCACGGTTGTGTCGGACAACTATGAGTGTGCAAAGCACAACATATTCAAATTGAATGTGTTATATTCATGTAATTTAATCCCTATGAGTTAATGCATCATTCACAAAGTCCTTAAATTGTACTAGAGAGGGAGAACCCCGACATTACTATGAAGCTATTACCAGAAAAACACAAATTAACCACACCTGCCTCAGACTCAACTGCAGTGATTTAAATTATCACAAATACACAAATTTCATCGCCGACCACCTACACTGTTTATGTGGACAAATAGAGGACAACGACACATTACCTAATGATTTGCGATATATACATCTGACAGAAACTCACTTCTCCAGTCATTAAATGACATCTGCAACCTGACAACGCATAAGCTTCTTTGTGGATCCCCCGAATTAACACCCAAAACCAACGCAAAATTGTTCAGAGAAGTACAGAAATACATCTCTATAGGACAAAGAGTTTCGCCAACTAAGTTTGAATATCGCCATGTTACATGATCTAATATTGTCAGACTAACGAGAACGCATGAATACTTAGCAATAACTCGCGCGAGAATCAATTCCGCACAGTCCGTTGGTACGAAGTCACCGAGTCATTTAAAAACACTAAACACTCATTCTAAAACCCCTAAACCCTATCTGGCATAACCCATATTACTACTCTAATTGATCATTTCATTCCTATTCTTAACTTAGACTTATACCGTAATACCATTATCATTATACTGATGATCTATCTCTTCCCATCAACATTGTCAGCAGCATTTCGAACGTGACGCGTTGTTATCATTTCCTTTAAAAATAGAATCAAAAGACCCTCGTATGTCTCACTTATATATGTATTTAATATATATACCATATTAATAATATGTTAAAGGGGTACTGTACCCAAGATGTTGTTGTTGGTTTCTATAATCCCCGAGTCGGAGAATAAGGTAACAACTTTTCCATTTTTTGAAAGTCTGTTGAGTACGAAGTATTGTTACGGATGGCAAATTTACCGGAATGCAAAAATACAAATTGTCGTTGTCGAGTAATTTTTGTACAGTTTTCAACCAAATGAATCAAATAAACATTATATTATATGCTTAGTAGTCCCATATACTCATTTAAGTTAGTGTATGGTCACTAGTCAATGAGTGGCTTGGGTTTTCTCCCCGTATAAGCATAATGTTTCAAACGATCGTGTGTGCAATTGTTTTATTAATCCAGTATCCCTCAATTATAATTTGATTACGTTTTGTACACGGAAATTCCAATTTTAAGAGACGCCATTTTATGGCTGGAGCCATAAAATCAATTTATATTAAATTATTAACTTTTAAATTATTAAATTTTAAGATAGCCTATTAACCTGAGCGTTTACAGAATACATCTTCGACTCAAATTACTTATATTTCTATATAGTATCGATAATAGATCGTTGTTATCACCGGGAATTTATTGAAAATGGCGTACAGTACCCCTTTAATGAAAAGAAGTGGAAAGAAGTGAAAAGAAATATGTTGGGCGCCTTTGCGACACGAAGTATTATTCTACATCTCTGAAACAATACATAAAACATAGGGAAGAGATACACCATCATTATCTATACACATTTGTTCTTTATGTCATATACACAATTACGCAATGCCCTTACATGATGTACATAGACCCACCCCACATCGCGAGAGTAATAATCGGCTACATGAAACGACAGTAATATCTGGATTAAGGATAGTATATCGTACGACATAATATTATATAAATCAGACAGTGGCTCTCGCGCTGGTGGGATGGATACAAACTGATTCCCGGAAACGACTCACATAAGCCCACACGCTTGATGTCGAATCCGGTCCATGATGTTATATTCTGATATGTTGTATAATTTATGTTGTATTATTCATGAAATAAATACTGTTTAAACTAGAGTTAAAGATACGGGCGGCGTTGGCGGTGGGTATGCTGTTAAAATATTCAGCTCCATCAAAAACCGCCATACACAGAAATACCAATCAGAAATATGACATAAACAGTATGTTATTGTCAAATGTTTTTCCTTTGTTATGTAAACAAAGGCAAACAAACGTTACAGAAGCTGGCTTTTGTTTAGATCCGGATATGGTAAACATAAAGAACGTTATTTGTTACTGTTTTCCTGATATGGAAATAATAAAGAGCGTTTATATCATTTATGTGTGATTGCGCGGTGTTATGTAAACAGAAGCAAAACTTCTGTAACACGAGCATGCTCTTGTTTACGTACACCACCGTTCGTCTTGACGACAATATACTATTTACGCGCTGATTATGTTTGGCATATGAACAAAACTATATATATTTTAATATACCTTCTGTTTTGATTTGATTTGAACAAATATGAATATTTCTGCAACGAACGCCGCCCGTGCCTTTAATTTATCATGGTATCTGAGTGTGACTTGTCATAGTAAAAAAATATTTTGTCCCAATTAATCAGTGGAAAACATTCCAACATGCACTCCGCATCCTTTATATTCCAACCAAACAAAAATGCTTCCACATGCAAACACGTATATCATCATTTTGTGGTCCAATTGTCGGCAATTATATATTGATACATGTATACCTACAGTGAATTCCTTTGTTGAGCATGACTATCTTTCTCACTCCATCTCTCATTCTCTTTATTGCATCGGTCATGGTATTAACATTATGAAGTGTCTCACAACTCAATATATGGTGGTCATCGCAACTGTATATACGTATGCATGGAATAGCCACCTAGAGTAAATCCCGTGGTTGAACGCGAGATCACACCATCTCCCACTTTCTTGCTATCTCCACCACCTCTCTCGCTCTATCTCTCTCACTCTCTCTCTCTTTCTCTCTTCTCTCTCTCACTCTCTCTCTATCCTAGCTTTCTACCTGAATCGTCGGTTATAATACTGACCTTAAAGATGATCTATCTCTGTGTAAACATGTGTTATATAGTTACTGGGTATAAAATATTATATATGAATCGAAGACCCCTGTCCGGAAATGCTTCTATCGATTACTGTTGATAATATTTCGAATATTATCTGGTCTAAAAACGTGTGGTTGTTTAGCTAACGAACAGTATTGGTTAACGTTAACAGAGACCAGAAATTTTACTGTATAATTTTGTCACAAATAAACGTCAATTAAACTCATTATTGCCTAATACTATGTAATAAACGAATACAAACAATCAATCTGGGACAGTTGACGTTCGGAGCATAACTATATAGGAACACCAAAATGATCTCTATCGCTATATGGTATCGCCTGAATGGTCTGTTCTAAAAATAGATCAATAAATGGTCCCATTTTATCATCTCATTTTATAATAAAATATTCAAAATAAAATCAATATTAATTGATAGAAGCGTTTCCGGGCAGGGATTTCCAACTCATACGCATTATTTCATACCAGGAAACTATCTAAAATTTGTTATTTAAAGAGATAATCTGTCTTTAATGAACGTCTAACGACCCAAATTCTAACAAGTTTAAGGATGATATCCCATATCTCACGACCATTTTATATATTTTTTATTTATTGTCCTCATGCACAATTGAATCGGACACTAATTAGTGTGCGGGGCATTAGAGAATCAAACCGGATGCACCATGACCATATATGATTCAATCATATATACTTTATGCATTATGGGTATCATTATGGCGAGTGAAATTCGCCAAAGTAATATAACATAGTTGCATATTAAACTGGAAGCTTGTGTTTTTGAGACAGTGCAAGTTTTTGTTATACACGTACTTGTCTCCGAAATGTGCATATAAACTATAGGGGCCGTGTGGTATTGACTTCTGACTTTGCGTAGCAAGGCCCGCTCGCCTTCATGGGCAAACATTTTGCACTGTCTCAAAACACACGCTTCTAAACATCGGCACCTTGTGTCCCAGGCATGTTCAAAGGGCAACTATATATATTCTACCATTCTACTCAGTTGGCGCTATCCAATATTCCAAAAATAACTTTCGTAACATATTATACGCTTGAAATTTGTCTCATGCATGAAGTTACAGACTGTTGAATTTTTACCATTTTGACAAATTTGGGTTAAGACAACCCAAACCCACGTTGCTTCATCCCCGTTCGCATGGTAACCACAGTCTGAGTATATATATATACATGTATAGCCACACCAATTGTAACAGGTAGCGCTGGTATAATGACACATTATTCTTCTCATGCGGAAAAATGCAACTTTGACTGGTGACATTTGAACTATACGGACATTGCCATCTGATCTGGTCGAATAAAATCACCGCAATATCATGTCATGCAGAATTGGATCTCATGGCTCGTCTACAGGCAACGAAGCAGTTATAATTCCTTCTACAATATTCCGCTCGAGGGTCTAATAGGTGCCAGTACGAGGGGACGACCAGCCGAGAAAAGCTACTATGATTGGCTCAATTGTTCTCGAACTCTTATAATGAATGCAATTTGTCTGGAAGGAAAAATCAAAATTGCCATGGCTGCTTGATAATTTTCTGGACTGCGTGGGCTAAACGGATTGCGGTGGTTGTTAATGGGCTTGTTGTTCCAGACGATTTATTGCACAGGAGACATCATGTTGGTTGGACTGTCATACGTTTGTTAATTTACCATCTCTTGCTTCATAGACGTTCTGTATATACCGCGAGTGCACGCACTTAGGCAGTGGTCAAATTGTCAATAGCCACGTTCCTGTCGTCGGTCGAGTTAGATGTTGGAAGAGACGAAAATTTACACGGGAAAACCTTTAATAAACGCCATGGATACACGCACGACTGAGGTTCGCAAACGAAATAAGAACAAGTTTTTCGCCCACAACAGCTTCTGCCACCACTCCTGCACCGAGAAATCTCCTGACATCCCCATCGGCTATAGACCGCAACCGCTTATATGCTCAAATTAAACATAAATTTTCGTAAATGGTCACAATCGATAGTATTTTAGAGGCTCTGGAAAATGGTGGTGATGCGCCAGGAAATCAAAATTTAATACTGGTTTCAGTAAACTATTAGCTACATGTACATGCATATCATAAAAAGAACCACGCAACATCCTCTTGTTCAAGCAATGTAGTTTGGAGAATTGTTTTGGTTTGGAACACGCCGTCGAACGTAAACAACGCTGAAGTTCATGCTTTCGTCAACCCTTGATTTACTAAATGGATTTTCCCATTCAATTATAATAGTTTTATATTGGAATGGGCTATTGTTAATTTGGCGGGTCTTTAAAAAATATAAGCAGACGACAGACAAACAAACGTATAATATGCAAATGCCAAGTATTCGTATTTATTGGTGGGAAATATTAAGATAATATGGTCGTTTGTTGAACTTATTATCTGAACATTTCCTAAAGGAGTTATTCGTCAATGAGTCTTGAGTATAGCAAGGGATAATTAGGATACCCAGAATCTGGAAACTGAGTCGGTATTCAGGATCTCCGAAACGTTGATTTGGCTATCCAAGATCTCTCTTTATTGAAGTATACACGTACTCGTAAATTAAAAGACTTATATAACTTGATACATGTACACTGTATGTGATCTGCTTCAACTCAATAACAAACCGACGTTCCTAATAATCTCGTGGCCGTTTTGGCTAAGGCCAAACAAACGTTCACATGTGTTTCTTGTAACGTACATGAACAAAATATGGGAGGGGCGGAGTGGTTTGGTGTTTTCATTTATTTTATTTTTTCATGTTATTTTCTCATGGTCTCGAATTAACCTCCAACATAGCTATCCCTTGTAAGTTGTAATGTAATTGGCTGTTTAAATTATGGTTATAGATTATTTATGATGGTGCACTTTATTTAACCCTTTGCAAACTGGATAGCTGATGAGCAGTTACTTGATTAGCTGTTTGTTTAACTTATTTATGAACATCCCTACACATGAATGAAAGAGAATCCAGGGGAGAAACCGCAGGGTTATTTTGCAGCACATCGTCTGCTCATATTATCCGATCATTCCTAGAAATGAAAAAAAAACAGACCATTCCAATGTATAGCATGAGGATTTATTTTATCATCTTCTTTAATGTAGTGATTTACCTTATGTTGTACATGTAGGTGTACACATGTACATACTACAACTGATCACACATTACGGTGTGTTGATCCAGCCCCACATACATTTAATGTTAGGGCACGTGGATTTTGCTCAAAATTTATCAATACGGATGGACATATTTTTAGATCCTGGGCACGCAATCAACTGTTCGAATATACCCTGGGTACCAACATGCGGATACAAATAATTCAAAGTAAATAACATACACCAAATGCAGCGATCCATATACCATATAATATCTATAATGTTGTAACAATAAACTTGCGACATGATATTGAATCTTTTCATCAGTTGGCCACGAGCGTTTATATGTCACTCATCTTAGTTCCGTTTCCGCTGAATTCACCTTGTGGTAAGATTTTACTGAACTTCTGATAGCCAACCGGAATGGGCTCTTTGAGCATGCGTAGACAAATGGGCTCAGCGCTACCTGGAGATAGCTCATCCAAGCAGATACCGTGAACATTTCATTTGGAATGGCAACTTCCATACAGAAAATTTGTATGAAAGATATGACAACATATGGAAGCCATAAGATATCAAACATCATAGTCAACATGAAAAACATGCGGGTCAGATGCTCGTTTGATGCATTGCGTAGGTTCACAACCCGTCCTATGCGCGGAAAAGCCGGCATGGTGACTGTCCTGTTCATCAATGGTCGGCCGACAAATCCGTTTATGACATTGACCGCGGCTTGTCCATTTGCCCCAGGGCCGAAGAAAGTCCAATCACTACTGCAAGCCGGGTGAAATGCCAGCGGCCGCATACGTCTGTGTTTCCGCAGGAATGAGAATATGTTACTGTATACAGACATAGCTGACACAATCAGTACGGAGAACACCAGAATAAATCCAAGTGTATCATTTGCGTGATACGGCCTGTGTTGAAACGTGCATTGAGCTTCCAATGGATGGAACGTGTAGGAACCTAGTCCGAACACGGGTGGGAATGACATGGAAAAAGCTATCAACCAACCAACAACGACAATGACCAGGTTGAACAACCCAGCGGAACGTTTCTTGTGGAATCGCGTGTGAACTATTGCTAAGTACCTGTCTACTGCGATGGCAACGAGCGCGTAAACAGAGCTGTAGACGAAGAATGAATTGGCGAAAGCCAGAAGCGTACACGCAGACATGCCGTGGATCCATCGCGACCCTCTGAGAACGGATGCTAACACGAAAGGAAGACAGAACACTGCACGTGAGAAGTCTGAAACAGAGAGACTGATCATATAGTAAAATGGTGGTCGATGAAGTCGTTTTTCTTTAATAATTGTGCACACAACGAGAATGTTTCCAAAAGCACCAACAATCATGCACAACGACAGTGTGATTAGTTTCACCACGTCCGACAACTCTATCCTATAATCGTACCACGGAAGAGTTAGTGTCCTTGTCGGAAGGGTCTCGTTCCACCAAATAGCGCTGTTGTCGTCTGACAGTGAAATTGAAAACAACTCGCCAGTCTGGTCGACTGTTTTGTTTGTTATATAAGTTGATTGTGAGATTGCTTTTCTAAAATCTAACCAATCTAGAATTCCAGTTGCAGACGTTGTTCTGGCATCGGTTAGTGCCTCTTGTAGGACGTCGCGACTTGTAACATAACCTGTGCTCTCTGGGGTTCCAGTTCTCATATCATTGGTCGTGACATCAAAATTATTACCGAACGTTGTTACAAATTCAGGTTCTTTTGAATGTCCGTATGACGACACATTTTCGCGACTGGGAATAACATCAGTTCCGTAATTATCATAGGTATCGGTAGTGTCAGAACTATTGCTTGTGTTGCGAAGATCGAGATATGGACTGGCACTCCAAGCTTGGAAATTGGACGTGTTGATGAACATCATTCACAATGGTTAGTTCTCCGATTTAATAATATATGTACCACACACCCATCTGTAATCTCACGTAGCATCACGCGTTGCCGTGAAGCAATCTTGGTCCTGAAATATAAGATTTTGGTAGGTTGTCACATAATTTAATGACTAAAACATTGAGTGGGGCTCTCACTCAATTATAAATATATGGCTTGCTTGCAATAATTTATTATTCAATTGCATCGAGGTTAAAGGCACGGGCGGCGTTCGTTGCAGAAATATTCATATTTGTTCAAATCGCCATCAAGAGAAGGAATATTAATATATATATAGTTTTGTTCATATGCCAAACATAATCAGCGCGTAAATAGTATATTGTCGTAAAGACGTACGGTGGTGTACGTAAACAAGAGCCTGCTCGTGTTACAGAACTTTTGCTTCTGTTTACACAACACAGCGCAATTCTATTGGTTAATCACACACAAATGATATTAAGGCTCTTTATTATTTCCATATCAGGAAAACAGTAACAAATAACGCTCTTTATGTTTACCATATCCGGATCTAAACAAAAGCCAGATTCCTTAACGTTTTTTGCCTTTGTTTACATAACAAAGGAAAAACATTTGACAATAACATATTGTTTATGCCATATTTCTGATTGGTATAAGAACAAAGTCTGTCTATATTTTACTATTATTTCTGTTTATGGCGGTTTTTGACGGAGGTGAATATTTTAACAGCATACCCACCGCCAACACCGCCCGTATCTTTAATGTACAAATATACTGTATAGACACACTGTGGACATGGATCGAATCACCTTAGGCTTTATTGTATATATATGCTTTTTTTCTCTGATCCAATTTATGTAAATGGATATTGAGAAATGTGAATTGAAATAGTACACACAAAATATCATCATCATTATCATCATCATCATCATCATCGTATTCATCAGCACTATTATTACTATAATAGCCATCATCCGCATCACACTTCTCCTCACATCATCATCATCATCATCATCATCACCACCACCACCACCACCACCACCACGGATGCCAAGTCAATAAGTTCAATAAACAGCGTAAGTGAGCTTTAAAGACACGGTTGGCCTTGGCGGTGGGTATCCTGTGAGAATATCTCCACCCGTCAAAAACCGCCACAAACAGAGAGAACATTACAATGTAGATAGACTTTGTCCGTATACAAATAAGAAATATCGCATAAACAGTATGTTATGGTCATATGTTTGACCATTGTTATGTAAACAAAAGCATAAAAAGTAACTTTTCTGGTGTTTGTTTATATTATGATGGTACAGAGCGTTCTTTGTTGGTGAACACCTGATATGGAACTAATAAAGAGCGTTTATGCCATTTGTGTGTGATTATCCAGTAGCATTGTGCTGTCTTTTGTAACACAATCAGGCTCTTGCTTAGGTAAAATATAGTAGGTCTTTGTGATAACATGCTGTTTACGCGATGGTCATTGTATATATGAACGGAACTGTATGCGTTTTACTGTTTTTCTGTTTACGGTGTTTGGAACAAATATGAATATTTTCGACAATTAAGGCCGCACGTGCTTTTAATTACTCGTTCTGTTTTATTGCATAAGCTGATAGATGTACACTTTAATAAACATCATGGGAGTTGAGCTCAGAAATCGTCAATTGGGTTATGACATGAGAAGATATACATGTACCAGGTAACATGCGTGTAGTTTCACAACGGGACGCATGACTGAATCTAATGCGGATTCACTCGTCCACCGAGTGAGATCGGTTGTAACCATCCGAATCAAATATCGTTGATACAAGCGTTGAAGCGTGGGATTATGGCGGGCCATAACCATTGGCGATTTGCATACATGAATGCCAGGTAACAGTTTCCACAGTCCATACACCAAATGAAAAAGAGCGCGACGTAATAATGTCTATGACTCGACAGGCAAACGAACAGAATCAGCACTCAGGACTTCTCAACAGTAAAGTTGCCCCAATCATTTTCACGCTCTACTACCTAAATATATGGAGACCAACATATCGACTAAAACCATATTGAAGAAGCATATTGAACTGAGATGTCCATTTTCCTTGATATCCGAATTAGAACATGCGTGTACGACCACCTCGCCAATGTGATGATGGAATTCGCGATCTCACCAGCTCCGCTATGGCGACATTCTTAAAAAGGAAGCCATTTCGCCGAGAGTTGATATATCTCTAATAGATGAAGTCCCATCCATCAGCTCACCAGATGACGCGCTATAGAAAAGCTGTCGTCAGCTCGAATGAAAGTACGTATTCGGTACCGTTGGTTTTCATTTGATAGACAGTCGGTGGCCTCTATTTCTGTAATAGACGCGATTCATGTTGCATTCGTTAATCGATAGCTCCTGATGACGGATTTGCGGAAAACGAAGATCTGTTTTCTTCGCGCAGATAGTGGCGCTATTCTCTCATACAATATTTACGAGGCACTCGCAGTTTTATCGCGAATCGAGGAATTCCGATCCATTTACTGACGAAATTGGAAAGGATCAACTGAGAAGCGTTGGAATCATGGGAATACCTCGGGACCAATCTGTCATGTAGACTCCCCATGTTCGTTACATATAGATTCAACGCGCTGTTGATGGCCACCTAAACGATGAATATTACTGCAGTTGAATTAAAGTTTAGAAAATATTAATTTCACCACAAGGAGAAAGCTTCGATCTTTTATTATTTAGCTACCGTTACGGTAATGTTGATCGTTACATCTAGAATTAATGCGATTTTGTTGTCCAGCTTATAATGATGTATAGTATACTGCAGTTGAAGCTTAAAATGTAAGGTCACCGATACAAGCCAAGCATGTTGTATGACATAGTTACTGACGCCCATTTAGATTCAACCTGTTTTCTATTTTATTTTAAGTTGAATAGCGAATATTACAGCATTCTCTTTATATTGGCCGACGATAACAACGAAAGGATAATTGGTCTTTGGATAAGCAGTTGCGGTAATGGAGATGGGTTGGGTACGTGTCTTTCTTTCACCAATTTTTGTAAAATGTCAATTTTGACTAATGGGACAGTTATAATATTCAGACTGAGAATTAGGTTATGATACATGTAGCTCTAATAGATCGTTGTTACCAACAGGGATACAGGGCAAAATACTATTTATTACATGATCCGAACCTTATTACATTCATTAAACACAATGCTTAATAATGATATAAAATGGTCATTTTATAACAGGCAATAGTGCCAGGTGTACCAAGTGTATTATTGTTCAAATGTGACCTTTGACTTAAGGGTTTTTCGTCAGATTACATTCCGTGCGCCACAGACGAGGAATGAAGACTAATCGGTGACTGATATTGATATAACTTGTAAAGTCACTTCATTTAATTTACGCCATTAAATACGCCAAAGAGTCTTATTTATCTGGGACTATTTCTTTACGCGGACAAACAACGTGTAGTTATGTGAAACGTCATCTAAGTCCCTATAAAAGCCGATGTTACATTCACGTCCCATTTATTGGTATAAGTTTGTTTTATGGAGGTTTTGGACCAAGTGATAAATATAATCTACAACTCGTCCCCAGTGTATAGCGAAAGTTACAAAACTCTTCCAGTAAATTAGGTCTGGTCCGAGCCTGGGGACTCATTATAGATCCCATATATATGCTTTGATGTAAGATACTTGTAGTTTGATGACTGAGTTGCAAAATTGAACGCATTTCCGGGTGTCGCTTAGATATTTATTTCTACTTTGAAATTTAATAATAAATACTAACTTGCTTTACCAGCTATGTGATAAGTTTTTACATTATATAAAAAGAATAAGATATTGGTTATTCCTCTTAAATATAGCTACAATGTTCTACACGTTGGACACACAACATTTAAACGGATTGACCGTGTACGTGTAGGCCAAACGATCACGTGTCATGTGACCTCCGTTGGTAATGCAACACAATCATGTTACAAGTTACACGTACGTGTGGCTGAACCTGGCTAATCAACATATCCTCGCGCAATTGTGAACATAATCGACCTTTAAAGTGAAATAGGCACATAATTATTTGATTATGAAATAAGCAGATAATGTGGTCATGTCCGTTATTTCGTTTTATGGCGGGGGCCACAGTGAAAAAAACATGTTAAAGAGCCTACACCTGAAAAGAAGTGAGTTGGCTAACTTGTGTCATTGGGCGCAGATAATATGTTAGAATCGCCCCATTATGAGTCGATAATGTGACTAAAACGTTTTAATTTTCAGCACATTATCGACTCAGAAGGGCGCAATTCTCAGCAGATTATCAACCTAAAATAAGTTATATTATAAGCATATAAATGTGTGGATTTTTGGGAAAACAGGCTGGGCTAATACTGTAGTAAATGTGTGAATTATAATATTAATGCGAAATAACTATTTCTTGTAATCCATATTTTATTAACTGGTTCGCATAATTCAACCATGTCTGTTGACGGTATTCGCAGGATCCAGGTGGTAGAGGGTGACACCTTCTATCAAGCATGTGTGAGAACCAATCATGGATTATTTATCCAAGTCATGTTCTTTCTATATAAGTTTGTGAAAAAGAGCACACAAAATCAATTCTCGACATCACGAAATTACTGCCGGATCTCTACAAAATTGCCGCGACCCAATGCGTGAAATGTTATATCACCTATACGGTTAAGTGTATATCCAAAATCATTACTGGCTGGCATCTCATCTATAGGTCTCGCAAATTTCAATAGACTTTGATCATTTAGCAGCAAACTAACCCGAATCCGTGTGAATTACAGGAATTAATCGTTTGAGTATTTCAAGCATCCTCAGGCTTTTCATGAAAAGAAGTAATTATCTGGCATATTTGCTCGAAGGATCAATTTTCTTCCGCGAGCCAAATCTTATATTACCGATCTCTTACTGCCTAACCCCTTACTCTATAGAACATGGATATCGCGTCCCTTGTAATAATTCCCGATGTTCGATCATCAAAGATGTAGAGCACAAGCCGAAAGCGCTTTTTACACGTTTTACTGGAATTTCATAAATATGCGAATCTAAGGAATCAAATTCGGATCTTAACCGTTTCGTGACGGGCGCTGCGCTGGTGCATCATTAAATATCCAGTATCAGCACATTATCTTATATATATTGGAGTCTGTCATATGGAGCCTCGCATATATACGAGAATACACTTACTATCAAGGCCAAGGTAAATACTGTTAGGCCAATGCATTCTCTTATATATGCGAGGCTCATTATAGGATACTCGCATATATAAGAGAATGCATTGGCGCAGGGTTTTCGTAAACATTCAGGAGGCTCCAGTCATGGGAGTGTTAAGACAACAATTACATATCAGGCAATTATTACCCTTCTTATATACGTTGCACACCTCTCAGATCCACCGAGCGCTAATATGAGACCCAATAAAGCTAGTCACACCTTTATCTTGAAAAGTAACCATCTTCGTTTATGAAAACAAGACGTTTCTATTCTGGTCTGACTCGAACGATCAGTTGTCACTCTATGAGGGTGTCATCCCAACTGTCTGCTCCGTGAGATTCAGATGCATGATTTTCAATTGGTATGCAAGATTACTACCCTGTTAACTGGTACTCAGAATTCATATGCCCAATTTAAACGGTATTCTGTGTTCAACAAAAAGTGTAATACATGCAGCTTTTATAGCACAAAATTACACAACTATTGATTGGTGTCCAGCCCAAAAGACATATTCTGATGTTTAAATCAGTCTAATATATCTCGATATGTTGAAATTATGGAGGTTACTTCTGCGAATCTGTGAAAACTATGATAATTCTTAGTGTGAAATTAGTATGAAAGTCCTGTATTCCATAGTTTTTAACTGGTACCCAGTATTCACCCCTCTCTGTTAACTGGTATTCAGAATTCAACGGGTGGCACCCTCCTCTACCAGGTTCACACCATGATAGGATGACCTTGATTTCTACTTGGCCTTCGCCTTTATGTACACAACCTTATAAGTGGAATGACCCTATTTATACTGACACCACGACTTGCGAAGAACGTTAATATTATGCTGTTTTTTCTTTCTTGTGTTGTCGTTGTCAAAGCCATAATTATCATTACTTTCTACATTATCATCCCATTAGCTTATCTCTGTACTCGTCTTCCCCTTTTACTTTAGTCTTCTATCACATTATTTTCTACTCAGATGAAATGTATTGACAATGCTGCTTGCATGTTCCCAGATCATCGTCATTATAAATCAATCCTGCACCATGTGATCCTCGTGTTGTATCACATAATTAGCCCCAAAACTGACCTCGTATTTTAGTAAGACACACGTGTATTATCGGCAAGCACAGTGGCGTAAGAGCTTAGCACAATGATATAGATCATTGTTGTTATTATTATGTTAATTAAAATATAATTTTGACATTCAATTTGTGTTGTGTTATTTAATGTTGACCCCCGTGTGGGCCCGAGGCAGATTAGGCCTACCGCCCCACTGCGAGGGGTGAAAATCCCCTAATGTGGCACCCTGTTTGCCGCGGGGTGCATCTCGTGAGGTTTGGCGTAGGAGTCCTGGAGGTACTAGGGTGGCCGTATCACGTTCGACATCTACATCTCTTCAAGACGGGTGGTTGAGTTGACCCGGCTCAATCAATCGGCTAGTCACGAATCTCTTTCAAATTCAATTGTTATCTGTTGTATTGCTCGTCCGATGTTCGACGTACTGTTTTTTTCCACATGTGATATATGGCTATTCAAACCAATATACCACGATGGATAGTAAAATGATGAATCAGTTAGTTCTAATAATGTTGGGGCATTCCACCAGTACTTGGTTCTTAACGTAGACCCGACTATTAAAGGACCTTCTGTATTTGTCATTGATAAGACACTTTAAAGTATTGCTGGACAACTGTAATTTGTCTAACCGATCAGGACCAGACCAGTGACTTGCTCTATCCCGATTGAATGTTCAAAGAAAGTTTAAAATGATGCTTTGCTT